>OZ005658.1:115454784-116654784 GCA_963930645.1 Salticus scenicus | reverse complement strand
ATGAGGTAACCATTATGAAGAAGCATTTAAGACTTTATTTATAGAGAATTTAACTGTCTTTCTTTTCTTATATTTAGTGGGTTTTTTTTTTTTTTTTTTTCTAAAATGAAATTATCTGCATTCATTATGGCAGATAATTTAAATAAATAATAGTTTTAAGAAAATATTTTTACTGGGCGAATTCTATAGGAAAATATAGAAGAAAGTTTTGTGGTGGTCACAACATAATATCTTTAAATGAAATCACAAGAAATATTTCCTCTATATTTGCTGTATATACAAGTATAAATGGAGGAAAATTCAAAATTTCGTTCACATAAAAGCGAGAATTGAATTTTATTAAAAATAAAGGTATTTAAAAAAAAAAAAAAAAAAAAAAAAAGTTGTGGCCACAACAAGACTTTTTTCTATATTTTCTAATACAACTTCGCTCAGTACAAATAATTTATTAAAGCTCTTATTTATTAAAATTACCTACCATACTGAATGCAGACGATTTTCATCTTAGAGAAAAATTACATTAAAAGTACAAAGAAAGACAGCTTTATTCTCTATAAATAATATATTAAAAAATGCGTTTTCATAATGGTTATCTCACATATCAAATTTTGTACAGTTATACACCATAGAAGTTGAGATATAGCTTTTTCATTCTCGGGGAAAATTGCAATACAGCAGCGCCACCTATTGGCCGATATGCATCCAAATTGAATCAGCATAATGTCTGATAATGGTCTTTTCACATATAATTTTTTTTTATTATACGCAATAGAACCTGAGATATCTCTTTCTCTTAAATTATGGAAATCGCTGCATAGCACCGTCACCTATTGAATTATTGGTACCAAAAGTGGATGGAAAATAATTTATCTCAAGATACATCCACATATAAATTTATGTGCAATTTTGTGTAGTATTTCCTGAGATAAAGCCTTCCTTTGAATTGTGAAAATCACTGTGTAGCAGCGTCATCTTTTGAGAAAATTACATAAAAAGTTGATAAGGACTAGATTATGTCAAGGTGCATCTACATATAAATTTATATCCAATTCTCTGCAGTAGTTCCTGAGATATAGCATTCCCTTAAATTGTGGAAACCGCTAAAGACCCTGTATAATATAAAAACCCGAATAAACTACTACGTCAGAAACGCCAAAGAAAAATATTTGAGATGCATACAGCTGTTTCGGTAGCCTAAAGCGTACTTTTTTCAGTGCAAAAAGAATTCTGAATCTGGAAAAGTGCTCGTATATATAGGAGAGGGGCCGAATTTAGTTCAACCAATAGGATTACGGGAAAGGCTCCCCACCTTAAGGCTACCGAAACAGCTGTATGCATCTCAAATATTTTTCTTTGGCGTTTCTAACGTAGTAGTTTATTCGGGTTTTAATATTCCGACGCCAAGTCTCCTGTATTACCTGTATAATATAGGTTCCTAATATATGGTCTCTAGAAATCGCTGTATAGCAGCGCCATCTCTTGATCAATGGGCACCAAAAGTTGATAGGCACTAATTTATGTCAAGGTGCATTTACATATATATTCATATGTAATTATGTGCAGTAGTTCCAGATTTGCAGTCGCCACAAAATTTTTGTCACACACATACAGAGACATGAGACTAATTTTCTGAAAATAGTCAAATCGTGTTCTGGAACTTTCAGTACGTGCAAATTCATCGAAAACCGGAAGTCGAAAATTTTTACGAATATAAGACTGAATATAGTGAACTATATTGAATATAGAAGAAAGTAAAAAAAAAAAAAATTGTAAATTGCGAAATCTTTTCAATTTCCAGAATGTAAATGCGAGGTTATACAGTATTTCTTTAATTTATATATTAACAACAGTCAAGAAAGATTTATAATACTTTTCTAATTTTCATACGATTTCTACAAAAGATACATATTAGTTTCGTTGAAGAAAAGAAAACAGATCCAGATCCAAATACGGATCTATTTTTCTGGCGGATATCCGCGGACACAGATTATAGATATATACAGATAAAGCAGTTGGCAATTTACATCCAGCGCCAAACCAGCCCCTGGGAGAATCCATTGTACTAAATCGCGGAATTTCATGCCTGTAACCATAGCAACGACGAGTTTGACTTGAGAAAACCAAGTTTGGCATTGGTTTTATGGTTACCGCATTCTTCTCTTCTGGTCTGGTTTTGTTTATTCTGTGGTGAATGCAATATCCGCGCATACGAATAGGGAGCTCCGATACATGTCTAGCATGTGTAGAACATTTAAATTAGTTACAGAGTTATAAATATGCCTATAAATTTATTATAAAAAGTGAGAAAAACATATTATTAATGCATGACTGGGTACTAATTACACATACCATACCTATATTGAGTATTATATTACATTTCTTAAGAACTATATAAACACATTTTGAACATTAATTATATATATTGCGTATTTTTAATAACAAGCATACGATTTATGTCCATGCAAATAGTTATTTAATAACATTAAAAATCTTTAATATTCGTCTCATTGCCTGCTTGTCTATGAGTATTAAAAATTCTGCTGTGAATTCAATTGATTCTTTGATCAGTATTCTTCGATCTTTCCTGTGTTCCTCCATTTAAGATGCTTTCTAGGAAAAATCCGTCTTATTTAGAATGAAAAATAATGACAGGTCGAGAAATTTCGCAAATTTTAGTAGAGTGGAAAAGACGTATAACCGATATTAGCGGCGTATAAACGAAGAATTTTTGCATTAAAATGAATAGGAATGAATCGGGATTTCACTGAAAAGACGTATAAATGTAAAAGACGTATAAACGAGAGGTGTATAAACGGTGCTTTACTGTAGTAGATATTGAATTAAAAAGTCCCTAAAATATGCAACACAGGTCCTAGGCCTGGGGAGAATGCTCTCCTTAGGTATTTTTCTAAGGTATCAGCGACCGTACTAATACATGTTTTGGAAAAAACTACGGAAAACTCGAAACAGATAAGTCGATGATCTCGGCCTTTGACCAAATCTGGCGCTTTCCATTTATCAGCTTAACGGCCCTCTTCACTTGGAAAAAATTCCGATGTGGGCTGAAAACAGATAAAAAGTGTCCCACGTGGTTTTGACAGGAGGTGTTAACTAAATTGAGAAGATTGACGGACTCACTGACGAATCGTTGACTTTTTGGATGAATAAATCAAAAATCAGCTACGGTCATATTGTGGTTTTGCAGGAAGCTCTGTTTGTTTTGACTATTTCTTTCTTTTCTTATTTTTCAGTTTCCTTTTTTATTTTTATTTTTTTTCTTTGTCATTTTCACCTGACATCAAACAACTTTCTATATTTATTCTTATCTATTTATATGTATTTTAATAACGTAGCACGACCCGACGAAGTATTTCTATATATATAAAAGAGCAGAGTCTCTGTGTGTGTGTCCCCGCTATAGAATCCTAGGCCGTTTCACCGAGCGGAACCATATTTGGCACGGTTAATGTTTACGACCCGAGAAAGACAACGCCGCAAGCGATTTTACAAAATTTGCCCTCCAAGGGGGAGGGGGGGCGGCAAAACGTAATTTCACAAAATCCTTCATATCTCAAACAAAAAAACAGATATCCGGAAAATTTTTGCTTTAAAATATAGCTGATACAAATGTCTAAAAATCGGTTTCTGGAATTTTTGAAATTCGGTCCCCAAGGAGGACGGGGGTGGGGGGTGGGGTGGGGGCAAAACGTGATTTCACATGCATAAAACGTGATTCCGCATAGTCCTATATATCTCAAACAAAAAAAATAGATATACGTGAAATTTTTGCTCTAAAATATAGCTAATGCAACTATCTAAAAGCCAATTTCTGGAATTTTAGAAATTTAGCCCCCAGGTGGGGCAGCAAGGGGGGGCTATGCAGCAAAAACAAACAGAAGTACAGTTAGGCCGTTCAAAATTGGTACAGTTACGTTTTAAAGGCATGCAAGTCGAATGGGGATATTTTCGATTGTGTAAAGTTATTAGGAGGGGCAAGAAGGGGGGAGGGGAGGGGGGGGGGGCAAAAAAAATTAAAATCGTGTCAGATCGTTCAAAATTGGTACGTAGAGGTTTTCGATATTTACAAATCGATTGCGGATGATTTTGAATTTGTAAAATTATCAGGAGGGGCGGGTAGGGGGTGGGGCGGTAAGGGGGGGCTATGGGGTAAAAACAAATAGAAATACAGTTAGGCCGTTCAAAATTGGTACAGATAGGTTTAAGAGGCCTGCAAGTCGAATGGGGATATTTTTGATTGTGTAAAGTTATTAGGAGGGGCGAGAAGGGGGGAGGGGGGCAAAAAAAATAAAAATAGTGTCAGATCGTTCAAAATTAGTACATAGAGGTTTTCGATACTTACAAATCAATTGCGGATGATTTTGAAATTGTAAAATTATTAGGAGGGCGGGTAGGGGAGTGGGGCGGTAAGGGGGGCTATGGGGTAAAAACAAATAGAAATACAGTTAGGCCGTTCAAAATTGGTAAATATAGGATAAAGAGGCCTGCAAGTCGAATGAGGATATTTTCGATTGTGTAAAGTTATTAGGAGGGGCGAGAAGGGGGGAGGGGAGGGGGGCAAAAAAATAAAAATAGTGTCAGATCGTTCAAAATTGGTACATAGAGGTTTTCGATACTTACAAATCGATTGCGGATTATTTTGAATTTATAAAATTATTAGGAGGGGCGGGTAGGGGGGTAGGGCGGTAAGGGGGCTATGGGGCAAAAACAAATATAACTACAGTCAGGCCGTTCAAAATTCGTACAGATAGGTTTAAGAGGCCTGCAAGTTGAATGGGGATATTTTCGAAAGTGTAAAGCTATTAGGAGGGGCGAGAAGGGGGAGGGGAGAGGGGGGGCAAAAAATAAAAATACAGTTAGATCGTTCAAAATTGGTATATAGAGGTTTTCGATACTTACAAATCGATTGCGGATATTTTCGAATTTGTAAAATTATTAGGAGGGGCGGTAAGGGGGGGCTATGGGCAAAAACAAATAGAAATACAGTTAGGCCATTGAAAATTGTTACAGATAGGTTTTAGAGGCCTGCAAATCGAATGGGGATATTTTTGAAAGTGTAAAGTTATTAGAAGGGCCGGGGAGGGGGGCGACAGAGGGGCAAAAAAAAATAGAGTTAGATCATTCAAATTTGGTACATCGAGGTTTTCGATACCTACAAATCGATTGCGGATATTTTTGAATTTTTAAAATTGTTGGGAGGGGCGGGAAAGAGGGGAGGGAGAGGAAGGGTAAAAAAATAAAAATAGAGATAGATCGTTCAAAACTGGTGCATAGAGGTTTTTGTTACTTACAAATCGATTGCGGATATTTTCGAATTTGTAAAATTATTAGGGCGCTCATATATATGCATTCGCGCGTGCGCATCGCGCACTGGTATACGCTGCCGAAGGCAGTGGGGACCCGGTACGACATTTTTCCCGATCAGAGTTTTTTTTTTCTTTCTTTTTTTTTTTTTTTTTTTTCACATGATAAAAATTAATGCAATTTTGAGAATTCATTAATTATAATGATTCATTTAAAAATAGTGACCAGCGAAGCGGGCGTAGCCTGCTAGTTTTTCTATATTCAGCCCGTTCTAGGCTTTCAGCAGTTATATCGCCATCGTCGAATTCTGTAACAATGAAATTTAACAAAAGTAAATATTGTTTTTAATTAAACTTGCAGTTTGACATAATTAATTTAACTAAAAAATAACAAAGATATATAACATTATAACATTACTGATATATAGAGATGGGTTATCTGCACTCTGGAGCTCAGACTACTGAACGCAGAGCTGGACGGGGTGTGCGACAGGTCGTGACCTTCGGGATCGTATTTCGGAGATCACGGACAGGTGCGGTCGCACAAGTCCTCGAGCTTTGTTTTCTAAAGAAAGTGTACTTGTGTTGTTATTTATACGTGTTTCTTTATACAAGTCAAATTTTTTATAAGTAGTATAATATATAAATAGCGTTGAATTATAGTGCCTACATTTATTTAAAAATCTGGTGTGAAACAACCACACGACTTCCATTACCCACTATTACACGTATTATATGCAATTTTTGAAGATAATGTTATCAGAAGACATGGAATTGTCCTAATGAAGTAGACACCTAAAAATTTTCCGGTGAGGGAAAGTTAATACACGCGTAAAAATATAAAACAGAGTTTGCACAGCGACTTTTTTTTTTGAAAGAAAAAGAAAGGGGAGAAAATTGGTAGAGTTTATTTATTTATTTGAAACACCAAGTTTCGAGATGTAAAACTGATCTGTCTGATCAGGATGACTATTAATTTTCCTGTGATAACCAAGTAAAGCATGAGGAAGGATATCTAAAATGGGTTTATGTTTCAATTTTCAAGAAAATGGTTAGAGCCGTTTTTGAGATACCGATTTTTACCTGTGTGTCTCCGGCTCCTATCATCCGTGAATATTTTGAGAATTTTATAAAAATGATACACTCAAGTTCCCTATGGAATGTTCCCTATTTAAAATGTCATTAATAGGTCCTGTAGAACTAGTTTGTTTACATGGACAACAACAACAACAACAAAAAAAAAAAAAAAAAAAAAAAAATGTATTACGTTTTAGGACAAAATTTTTAAAAGTTATATTTAAAAAACTTTTTACTACAAAATTCTTAAAAACATTGAGATGCATTATTAATATTTTAAAATATTGTTTTGTATAGAATATGATATGATTAACTTTCAGATTTACAGGGCTCCGTAAAATATTCAGAGAGTTTAAAAGCTGTAATTATAATCTAACGGCTGCATTTTCTTTTGCGTTAAGCCTTTTTAACACTTTCCAAAATGCCTAAGAGTAATTATAAAATCAATTAGTCTATCTGTATGTTTTTCAGTCCTTCTGTCTGTTGTGCGATAACGTAGGCAAAGAATATTAATAGTTATTCGATACAACAATTGCGCACAACAGTTGGAAAGTGTTACTAATCAATGCGTACTGCATGATTTTTCTTTCTTGTTTATGTCTAGAACTCATTTTTGAAAATTATATATACATATCTATATATCTAATAATATGTGAAAACATCTAATATTTTGAGATATTATATGAACTTTAAGATACAATTTTACAATTTCATTACAAATATAACAACTTGATATCCAATTATTGTAATTCTAAAAGAATGGATGAACTCAGAGTTCGTATACCATATTGAAAATGTCAGCACTTGTCAGCACCTTTACATCACTGGGCGCGAAATCTTTCAAAGTACTGATGCGGTTTCGTTGTTTAGAAATAATTTTATGAACATTCCAGGTTCCATTTCCTGCCGACTTCATATTCTTCTCCTTTATATTCCAAAATTCATATTGTTACATTCTTCTCGGTCATAAAGTCAACTTGCTTATAACATTAAAAATATTTGTTTATTGCAATCATTCATAGACTTATTAGCTCTTACAGTTTTTTACAGAGACATAAAGAAAAATTCTTTATCAATATGATCTATGGGCTCTAATTATTTGAAATGGAACAGCATTATATTAAACAACATACTATTTGGCGATAAAACTCAAACAACCTATTATAATTTACTTTTTTGTTTATTTGTCTTACTTTAATTGATTTGTAGAACCGTTAATTAGCTAGTGTTCGGAAAGATGAATGAAGTCTTGTATCTATAACACAGATTTCTTGTATCTATAGCACACATCCCTTTATTTTAAATTAGATAAACATATCTAATAAGATGCGGAAAAACTCTATTATTATTATTATTATTTATTTATTTATTTATTTATGTGTATGTGTGTATGTGTCATTACATAACTTTAAAATTAGTTTTATTATAAACTAGCAGGCTTTGCCCACTTCACTGGGCACTATACTTAAATAAGTTGTCAAAATCCCATATCATTGTTAATAACCTACGTTAAAATTCTCGATGTGTTCGGTAGAGGTTTTCCCGCTCGCAACGTGAGAAGTCCGGGTCCACACTGCCTTCGGCAGCAACTTACCCGCTTCTTATCGCTTCCCCAGCGGGTAAGTTCGAAATTTTGCGAAATCCCACCAAAGTAAATAATTTGTACACTTAATCAACATCCATACACCGAAATTCGCCAATCTAAGATAATTTAAATCAAATTCAAAAGGAAAAACGAGATTTTACACGTGCCCCCCCCCCCCCCCAAAAAAAAAAAAAAAAAAAAAAAAAAAATCGAAAATCGAAAATCTCTCTCTCTCACACACACACACACAAAAAAAAAAAAAAAAAAATGTGTTTTTGGCAGGGTTGGCAAGTTTCTTCCAAGGCGGAAAAAACCGCGGAAAAAACCATGGAAAAAACCGGCCGGAAGAAATAGGTTTCTTCCAAGTGGAAGAAATGGAAGAAACTGTTTTTCTTAAAAAATTATCATATAAATTGCAGATTTGTAAGATACAATGGATGCATTTGTCTTATAAACAAATTTAAGTAACTTTAATTATACCTATAAAAATTTAATTACATATTTAATTAATAATTATGAGATTTTTACCGAAGTGATCTTCGGTATCTGATAATCACGTTCCAAAATACTCAAAATCCAGTAAAAAAATCAATTTCAATTTAAAAAGCGTAATGTTTTTATTATTTAGACAAATTTATTTCTTTAGCTGGTAATAAATAATAGTTTGTATCACTTGCTTATACTTTCTGATAAAACAGCTCTTAACAAACATTCAGTTAATTAAAAGAACCAGTATTCAATAATTACTGTATTACAAAATGTCATAAAAAACTTCATTTTCCTAATACAGTATAGTGAAAAAGAAATTTACATCTCATATTTCAAATAAATTCACATTTCTCACATTTTTACCTTTTTTTAAATCAAATTTTTAGTTTAATCCTTGCTTTGAAACTCAACTTGGGAGGAGGGGGGGGGGGGTAACATTCTTGTATTTATTATCCTGCAATTCATACAGACTAGTGCTTAAAACAAATCACTATTACATCAATGTTTAACAAAATTAATCAGTGATGAATATTATTTCTGAACTTTCAAAAATATTTAGTTTCATATTTTTTAAATATGTTTGTTTACATTTTATAGGTACCTATTATTTGAATATGCTTAAATTATTTATCATATATGAATGTGATCGATTAGTTTTATTAATATTGAAGAAATACTTTATTCTAAAATTTATTAGAAATCGTCTTTCCATTTTGTTGTCTATTCTCATGAATTAATAATAACTGACTCTGTATCTGCAAAAGAAAACTGTAAACAAAGGCAATGATCTCTAATCTACAAATTCCTATAATCCGCACAACCTCTAGACAAAATTTGTTAGAGGGAGTTAAAAACTGTAAAACAAATGAAATGTTTTTTAGAGTAGTTCAATACTTGCACTTTATTTTTCAACTTAAAATAGATAAATACAAACTATGCTTTTTTTTTTTTTTTAATCCTAGGGAACTTGCAGGAGAGTTTAAAAGTAGGTATAATTACTTATTGATATAGTTTACCAGCTTCGAGTTTATACAAAAAATTGTATCCTTTAAAAAAAAAAGTGCAAATATTATGGTTAATTCCGTAATTATTATCACTTGTACTGTCTGAATGTATACTAATATGAGATAGTATATATGCAAAAAGTTCTAAAAATATCAGCATTGAAAAGTAAAAACCCATCAACTATATATATTTAGTGTTTGTTATAAAATAACTTATCTTTCTAACAATATTTTTAATATTAATTGGATTATAGTTTAGATTTGACATTATATTTATGCTTTGAGTTTATATAGTTCATAAATTTTAATTTCGAACATCTGTTTTGTCTTCTGGTTAGTTTCTTCCATTTCTTCCGGTTTCTTCCATTTCTTCCAGTTTCTTCCGGTTTTTTCCAGTTTCTTCCACTGTCCTGGAAGAAACTAGTTTCTTCCGGAAGAAACCCAACCCTGGTTTTTGGAAATATCCTAAATAAGACACATAGCTTTTTTCAATACATTTGTACCATTTTAGTAGAGCTCTACTAAAAAAATCCGGAATTTCTGAAATTTTCCCCCAAAAAACGATTTCTTTCCTCCCTCCTGTCAAGAATTCCAAAATCGTAAATAATGTTTTATTTATACTCAAGTCTAGTTTTCTCACGTGCAATTTCTTCACCGTGAAGTAATTTGGGGCCGAGTTATGCTTACAAACTTTTTTTTTTTTTTTTTGCTTCCTTTCCCCCAGGGTGAAAGGGGGGAGATTTCGATAAATTCCGTTACATATATAAGGTCGGATACATATATAAGCAATCCAAGCATCAAACTTTCTGACCCTGACCACAGCTCTCATAAATTTCTCAGGACAAATTTAGCGCTAAAAGTGGTGCCTCGAATTTGCCCTTTGTAACACATACCTATCCCACCCCCCACCCCCTAAAAAAATAAAAAAATAAAAAAAAGGGCGCCGTTGAATTCTGTCCAGCCATTCTCCCGTGATACGCGGACAATAATAGCGTTACAGACATACAGACACGATGACACACACACAGACAAAATTTTCTGAAGTAATTTTCGAATTTTATGGTGTGTGGAACGTGAAGATATCGCATTTTTTTTTTTTTTTTTTTTTTTCTGATAAATTTACAGAGAAAAGTCTGATTTTATTAATATCGATACACAGCTTTTGATATCCAGTTACTGTAATTCTAAAAGAATGCATAGAAACAGTGTTCATGTTCAGGTACCATACTTAAAATGTCAGCTGCGCTTTTATGTTAGGCGCGAAAATAAGAGCGCAAAATCTTTGAAAATAATAGTGTGATTTCGTCGTTTATAAATAATTTCATAAACATTTGACTCCCATTTCTTGCAAACTTTAAATTGTTCTAGTTTCTTCAGTTATAAATCAACTTGCTTATGTCGTTAAAAATATTTGTTTCACTCAATTCATAGACTTGAATTCTATAGAAATGTAGATATATTAGTTTCAAATGTGGGTTGAGAAGGGTGGCACTCAACTCCGCCCTACCCACAGAAAATTATTTGCCAAATTAAATTATTCGTAAAGCTAGCTTAAATTCTTTTTACTATAGAATTTTATACAGTACTTGATATTTTACTCCTCAATCTGAATCTGTCTTTATAAAATTTAAATGTAGGGTAAGAAAAAGTCGTGTGGGTGCCACACCAGATTATATACTTTAAAATAAAATTTATTATTGAAAATCTGTTTAATTTAGTAAAAAGTTTTATATAACTTGTTAAAAAAAAAATGTTTGTATATTGTCAATCGTGGCATTATCAGTAAAATATCAGATTTATGTACAAAGTATTCATATAATAATAGTATTACGCGCAATTAAAAACTATTTAAAATAAAATGTGATCATATATTTCCTATAAATAAGTCTCTAAACGATTGTCTTCTAAATTGTTATGTTACTCACATCCGTAATACAGGTGAAATCTATAATAAATATAATAACTGAATAAAAAACCACAACGCCTAGACGTATCTTCACCACAGAAATGTAAATATCTTTTCATCGAAACCACGAACGAGAGGCGTAGCCGAATAAAGGGTGTGTCAAAGAGGAAAATCGGCACAAATTTGTAAAATTTTTGGACTTTCATTACAAATTTAATTGATTTAAAATTTTATTAAAATACAGGATTTTTTTCCGCATTGAATTAAACTCTTTGAGATTGACGCAGCTTTTTAAATTCTGTTTTAAAAAATTGAAAGAGTTTTTTATAAGCCATTTAATGCATCAACCCAAATATTGCAATAAAACAGCTTTTTTAAAAAACAACTGTTATTCTTTCATAAAATCTACAAAACTGCGTCAGTTTACGAAATGAGAGTAATCCAATAAAAAAAACCGCGTCTCAATCAATTAATATGTCACTGTTTTAAGTGCAAAGAAAGTTTTCCATTGAATAACATTGGCTTTTAGAAAAGGAAATGCTGAGTGAAGAGGGCCCTTAAAGTACAGAACTTCTCAGTCACTGATGAGGCACATTTAACGCTTTCATGGGTAATTTAATTAGGCTCATTTAATATTGAATGACACCATAATTTACGAACAGAATTAGAAGAAAATGTTACAATGAACAATCGAGGAGTCTTCAGAGATGAAAACATACCTGCCAACCATCTCATTAATAAACAAAAGGTTTTTAGTATCCGTCTTTTTTGCACACTAGTCTTTTTTTTTTTTTAGATCAATTTTATACTCATTCAATCGTAATTACGTCTGGAGATAATTAATCTAAAAATAAAGTGGTGTGGAAAAAGGGGCGTGTACTAAAAATCTTCCGATTCATAATTAGGATGTTGGTAACTATGTGAAAGGGTTCAGCATTTTTTTCACCAGCATTTTCTTAAAAAAATTTCTAACCAATAAAATTACAAAAATAAGTGTAAAATTATGATAAAAAATTCTGTATAGGAATACGGGTCTGAGAAAAAGCGAAATTCTTTCATTCCTGAGTCTTGTTTGTACAGCACCTGGGTCAAAAACAACCCGCATCTGTACGACTAGATGTTAGCACACGTCATTGTATTAAAATGAATTTTTCCAATAAGTTTAAAGGGTAAAATTCTGTTGAAAAATTCCGGTATTAATTCTTGCATTTCAAAATCAAAATTTCGTTGTAATTTAATGTGAAAGGGTTAAATAAACATAAAATTTGACATAAAAAAAATAGCATAAAATATTGCTTAATAGCTTGATGGGACATCTATATTTGTTGGTTTTAAATGAAAATTTACTAGTAAAATAACTGTTTCTTAATAACCACAATATATGTATGTATATATATATATATATATATATATATATATATATATACAAATTTTCTTTTAAATCTCAAGTTTATGAAATCATAAAAAAATTGAATAAAAAAATATTAAATATGTTTTTCTTTTCTTTCTTTTCCTCTTTTAAAAGTTAATTAAAAAAAAAAAAAAAAAATGGATGGAAGTTTTCTTTAAAATTAAAATAAGATAAAATAAGATAAGATAAAGTAAAATAAAATATAAAGTTTAGTTTCACAATTGACTACCAGATAGCAGCACTACAAATCAAATTTAGTTGATTTTCTTACTTTTAAAAGTTTTGTTTTTGTGGCAATGTAACAAATTGTGCTTGTTTTCTATTTATTTATTTGCTACTATTATAATTATAATTATTATTATTAATATAATTATTATTTACTGTGTCTCATCTACGAGTTTCCTCATATGTATTTTTTGATAATATGCTTCAGGCAATAAAGAATTTTAAAACAATCTATCGAATAAACTTCCTATTACTGAATGCATGACATGCGAAGTTATTAAAAATACTTTCATAAATAAATTTCATTCTATCATATAAAACAAGATTTCATTGGAACTAAAGTTAATTACCATGCTAATTATTTCGTTATTTTATTCATTTAAATGCTCAGAAAGTTTTCAAAAAATATATATTTTTTTTTAAGTTCGAGAATTATTTATTTATTTATTTGTATGAATGTTTTCTCAATTTTACTTCTTTGATCAATCAGCAAGATTAATAAATTCAAATACTATTAGTTTAAAACAAGACTTCCTCCATTCAGAAATAGATGGCAGCACTATAGCTAATATTTCATATGACATATGCCAGGAGAGCACGGAGTCATTTTTATTTTATTTACTTATTTTTATTGTTTATAATTAATTAATATTTATTTATTTATTTTAACAGTTAATGATTAATTAATTAACAATTAATTATTAATATTTAATTAATTATTATTTATAATTAATTAATAATTTAAATAACGACGAAACTACAGTATTTTGTTCCAATATTCTTTCGGTTCTCAAATGTTTTTGAGCTAAAGCGTTCTGAAAGCCATTTAAAAACAAAAGAAAAAGAAAAGAAATAATCTGGTATGTCACTCACACGACTTTCACTCACACGATCATTGTCACTCACACGACTAAAATTATAATTTAAAAAAACTATTACCCTGGCCTGAAATTTAATACTGTAAGTACAGGTTGCAGATCAAGAGGTAAGATAACGAGTACTGTTATGCAAACCTATGTTAAACAATTCAAATTAGGCTTCGGATCGGAAGAGTTTTGTATGATAATTAGTTCTATGTGAGGGGGGGCTACCGCACCCCTCAACCCATTTCATTAAGCACCTACATTTATATAGAATTTAATTCGGTTATTAAAAAATAATTCTGCTTTTTTAAAAATAATTTATTAAAATTATTATTTTAAAAAATGATCTTTTATGATAATGCAGACGATTTCCATATTAGAGAAGTAGTAGAACACTAAATATCAAAATAAGAAAGTTGAATTGATTCTCAATATTACAGTAAAAAAAAAAAAAAAAAAAAAATGTTAAAAATGAAAAAAATCGATAATTTTATTTTAAATTATCGCAGATCGATGGTTCAACCATTCGTTTTAAAGGTATTGGCGAGCTCTTTTGAAAGATACCCATCATGAAAATTTACCCCCCCCCCCCCAGGGGGGTGTACACGAACTATTTGCTTCATCTCAACAAAAAGCTTACTGTAGCATCCCTATATGATACACATTTAGAATATCGAGTTTGGAATTTCTGCTACTATTTGTTCTTGAGATATGCTGATAACAGACACACAGACCATTCGCTAAAAACATGATTTTCTTATTCATGGGACCTCAGAACATGTAAATATAACAAAAACTCATGTTCGAAAATTTGACCCTAAAACAATATTCTCGACCCTATGGGTAAGAGAAAGTAAAAATGAAAAAAGAGAGGGAAAAAATAATAATAATGTTTAACCGCAAAGGGGGTGAGAATAAGAATACCAAAAAAAAAAAAAAAAAAGACGAGAAAAAACTGATTCAAAAGCAGCTTCACTGATAATTTCATCATTCTAATTTCAATTTATAGAAATTATGTTTTTAAATTTTCATATGAGTTTTAAAAATAATTTGTTTCTTTTTACTTTTCGAACATACATCTGTAAGGAAAGTATTGTAGTTATGATAAAAATTTGACATTGAGAGCCCACCAGCGGCCGAGCGGTTCTGCGCTCAAAGCTGGTAGATGGGAGGTGCCGGGTTCGATCCCAGGTCGCGCTCATCGACCTAGCCGTTCGGAGTTTTCCGTGGTTTCCTCCAAAACTTGCGTAAATACGGGCTAGGACCCCTTAGAAAGACCCCCACGGAGGGCATTCCCCCTCTAGGCCTAGGACACATCAGGAGTCAATCGGCCTTAAATCCTACAACCTTGACATTGAGATTTTGGTGTACCTATAGGTTTTGAGATCACCTGAATTCTTTTTTATTTTTATTTTATTTTATTTTTTTTTTTTCGGTGATGTATGTATGTGCATATGTATGTGAATGGACATGATAACGTCAAAACGCTTTGATCGTTTCAGCTGAAAGTTGGTAGACAAGTTATAGCTCACCGTCGCACGAACAGTATAGATTTTGGTGAATCTAACACTTACAGTGTTTTTGACAGGGACACAACGGAAACTTCTTTATCATTATGACCTATAGGCGCAAATTATTTGAAGTGCAATAGCGTTAAACACCTTATTCGATTGAGATGATTTATTGCAGGCTTCTCTTACTTTAATTTATTTAAACAACCGTTAATTACTTGATATTCGGAAAGTCGAGTGGAGTCACGCCAGATTTTCATAGGTACTAACACAGCTTCCCATTAGAATTGACGTATATGTGTGTAGATGCTTATGTATAGATAGCTTCCCAGCACATGGGAAAATTCAGTAAAGAACTTCCGTCTATTACATACAATGCAAAAACGATGTACTTCACTCACTTTGGATAGATTTGTATTCTCTCTTTAAATTGGATACGGACCATTATAGTTTTTTTTTTTTTTTTTTTTTTTGACTGAGGACTATTAGTCTCAATCTACGGATTTTTTTAACGATACAAGTTTTACGATAGTTGGACATTTATCGAAATAAAAAATTTATCGAAAATGTAATTGAATAATTTGAAAGCGATGTTATAATTAAAAAAAAAAAAAAAAAACTAATAGTCCTCCGTACTAAACTAAATTCTGCTTTTGCCAGAATTTCATCAAAATGTTTCTTTCTTTCTTTTTTTGAATGAAAAAGAAAGGAAAATTAATAATAATCAGCTTCGAAACGGACAATATCGAAAAAACTTAAATTTACAAAATAAGCCCCTTCACAAGATTTTGTTTTATAAAAATTTCACAATTTCTTTTTTTCTTTTTAGGACTGAGGACTATTAGTCTCAATCTACGGATTTTTACGATACCAGTTTTACGATAGTTGGACATTTATCGAAATCAAAATTTTATCGAAAATATAATTTAATAATTTGAAAGCGATATTATAATTTGAAAAATAAATAAATAAATACTAGTCCTCAGTACTAAACTAAATTCTGATTTTGTCAGAATTTCATCAAAATCTTTTTTTTTTTTTTTTTTAGAGAGAGAGAGAGAAAGAAAGACAGTTAAATTAATAACAATCAGTTTCGAAACGGACAGTATCGAAAAAGTTTTTTTTTTTTTTTTTTTTTTTTTTTTTTTTTTTTTTTTAATAATTTTGAATTATGAAATAAAAAGTGCGTGTGCAAAATGAAAAAAAAATAAAATAAGATTAAAAATGGACAATATTTAAGCTCGTGGACTCAGTTCAATGATATAATAAGAAAATATGACGACATTAGTCTAATGAGATTATTATGATTATTATTTTAATTGAGCTTAGTTAATCCATTAACTGCAAAAACTCGAAATAATGATTTTTTTCTAAATACAAATAGTAACACTCATTATTTTGATCATATATAACAATAATTTAAAAGAAAATTATTAAAATTAGTTTTATCTTACTAAATACAGAGTGCTGTGTTTGTACAACTTCAGTGGAATAAGAGAGAATTAATACAAATAAATGTTTACGAAAAGTTTCTTGAGGGAGCATAAAAGAGAATAAACTACAGATAACTACAAAAGTAATTATTTTATTACGAAAACATTTTTTTACAAGTTATGTAAGCTCATTTAAATATGAAGATTTTCAAAACTTTTCACTTGAAATGTGTTTCAAGTTTGAAAACCATTTTTAAACGTAAAACTTTTTTCAGATCAATTTTTTTTTGTAATAAAATAAACATCTATCCTTTTTGCTCTCTCTTACCAAAAGGGTCGAGAAAGTATTGTTTCAGGATCAAATCTTCAAACGCGAGTTTTTGTTATATTTACATGTTCTGAGGTCCCCTGAATATGAAAATCATGTTTTTAGCGAATGGTCTGTGTGTCTGTCTGTTATCAGCATACCTCAAGAACAAATAGTAGCAGAAATTCCAAACTCGGTATTCTGAATGTGTATCATATAGGGATGCTACAGTAAGCTTTTCGTTGAGATGAAGCAAATGGTTCGTATACAGGGACACTCAGAAGTATTCAAATACATTACGTCTATGGGGGAAATTGCACGTAAGAAGAGTTTAACATCTATAGACTGCATTAAACCAAATGAAACGAATATATATTTTTTGTAATAGAGATAGTCAACTGGGAAAAATTTTTTGTGTATGTAGGAGCCTCACCTACCCCCTGGGGGGGAAGTCCCCCCTCGAGGGGAGTAAATTTTCATGATGGGTAGCTTTCAAAAGAGCTCGCCAATACCTTTCAAACGAATGGTTGAACCATCGATCTGCGATAATTTAAAATAAAGTTATCGATTTTTTTCATCATCATATAAAAAAAAAAAATCAATGTAATATTGTGAATAAATTCAACGTTTTTTTGGATATTTAGCGTTATACTACCTCTCTAATATGGAAATCGACTGCATTATCATAAAAGGTAATTTGTTTAAATAATAATTTTAATAAATTATTTAAAAAAAAACAGAATTTTTTTTTAATAACCAAATTAAATTCTATATAATTCAGGTGCACTGATGAAACGGGGGTTTGAGGGGGCTGTAGCCCCCCTCACACAGAACTAATTATCATATAAAACTCTTCCGAAGTCTAATTTGAAATGTTTAACATAGGTTTACATAACAGTACTCGTTATCTTACCTCTTAATCTCCAACCTGTATTTATAGTATTAAATTTCAGGGTAAGAGAAAGTCGTGTGAGTGACATAACAGATCATTTTACTTAAAAATAATACTTAATATAAAAAAACCTGTTTTAATTAACTGTTAAACGCGATTATTTCTGGTGTTGCGTGAACGCAACACCAGTGGGTAATGAGTTAAAAAAAAAAAACATAAAAGAAGAAAGATTAAAAAAAAAAAAAACATAAAAGAAGAAAGATTAAAAAAAAAAAAAAAAAAAAAAAAAAGACACTATTTAAAATGCACTTCGATCGATTTTCAACCATAGCCCTAATATATCAGGAGTTTTTTGCACGGTTCTGTAAGCGAATGAAACAAGCTATTCATATCGAATTCTATAGGAATGATGCTTTTGTGAATATAAACAATGCATGTTAATTCCATGACATATAGTGTAGTATAAAAATGTTTAAATGTAACATCGAGAAATATCGCCCATAGACTGTTATGTATTTAAATTATTTTTTATATCTTTGTACATAAAAACATTTGTCGCCCGATGTCAGTTAACGTTTCGAGTAATTTCTGGATGTTATTATCACGATATGATACAAATTTAGAATACTGATTTTGGACTTTCTACTGATATCTGCTTTTTGACTTATGTTAGTAAAATACAGACACACACACAAACACAGAGAAAAGAGGAAAGGGAGAGGGAGAGGGAGGGAATAATCAACCGATAAAATCTTATTTTTGGATTCAAGTGACCTCAGAATATAAAATTATGTATTTTCGGATATTTGACCACAAAACAATATTTTCTCTACTATATACGTTTATAACTACAAACTCCTCCGCTGTATTTCTTGTTTTTCTTTAAATAGGTATTTTTGTCTTATTTCAGCGCAGAAATTAAGTCTTTAAATAAACCGAAAATTTTCTATATAAAAACAGTTGTATTCAAAAGGCGGAAGTCTTAGCACCTATACATATATAAGTAAGAGTAAGAAAAAGTAGAAACAGTAATGTTCAACTGAGAAACGAGGAAGCAAATACGTGTTTGAACAGTAGTTAAAAAGAGAGGTCATACGCAGAATTTATAGATATGAAAAAGGAGGAAAACCTTCAGAAGAATTAAAATTTTATTAGATGCGTGTATTTTGATACATTTTATGAACAGTTTGTTTATACGGTTTCTTTGGAGAAGGTTTTTGAACAAATGAATATAGTTCGTAAATGCTTTAAAAATTCATAAAAAATTGAAATGATGGTATATTTTAGTGTCATTTTCAAAAAAGGCATTTTACCTAACGGGATTGTTTTTAATAAAGAAAAAAAATTAGTTCAAAAGAAATAACATATTTCCTTGGAAAGCAACTTTCATTCTCACGCATATGGCTTAAAAGTATATGACCATCATTAAAAAGCTTCTAACCAGGAAAGGAAACCATCCCTTACTGTAATAATAATAATAATAATAAATAAAAAAAAAAAAAATCAAACAAACATCAATTGAAAGAGCATATATAAAAATGTTTTTTGGCGCATAAAACAATTGCCCTTTTCAACTTATTTTCGAGTTATGAATTCTGAAAGTTTACTGATGACAGGAGTCATACTCTACCTCCATTTTTCAGGACACCAGGAAACCATCCCAATAGTGTAATAATAGAAATCAATTAAATTGTGTTCATTTGAGAGAGCATAATATAGCGTGATTTTTGACGCATAAACTGTTAACCCTCATAAGCCCGTTCTCAAGAAATCTATATTTAAGTTTGAGTAAAAATATAGTAATCTGAAGGAAATGGGAGGAGTCCCGTGAAAACCTGCCAGAACCATGACTTTTATGAATTTTTAGATTCTATTTTAGCGAATCTTTACACAATATTTCGTGATTGAATATATCTCAAAGCTGAAATGGACAACTGATTATTGCATCAAAGAACACATTTGACTACGCTCTTTCGATTTCTGTTTGTTTTAGATTTTATTTATTATTTCAGTAAGGCGTAGTGTTATCGATTCAGGCGTGGTTGCACCGATTACTGGCAAACTTTCAGAATTTATAACTCGAAAACGAGCTGACGAGGGCTATTGCTTTATGTGTCAAAAACATATTTATATATGCTCTTTCGATTAATGCTTGTTTGGATTTTTTTTTATGATTACACTATGGTATGGTTTCCAGGTTAGGGATTAAAAAAAAAAAAATCCCTTTTTGCCTACTAATTTCATGCAGAAATATTTAAAGTATTTTTATAGTAATGTGACGTGATTGAGTAGGATAGAGATTATTGTATAAAAATTGTGGTAGCAATAAAGGCTGAAATGTCTAATCCCTGACAGTGTCCTAAAAAAAGGGCGGAGAGTACAATTCTTTCCTAATGAGCCGTGGACCCAGAGTTCCGAACTTTTATAATTTATTCATTAGCAATTTTAGCTCCGCCTCTTTTTCATACCGGAAATTTTGAAAAATGATTTTCCTTTTATTTAATCGTTGTCCCATATTAAAGAGAAATAATCCATAAAATTTCTGGTGCGAAAAGAAGGCGGTGCTAAAAATGCTCGTGAATAAATTATAAAAGATGGGAGAGCTGCGTGCAACCACGCCTGAATCGATAAAACCACGCCTTACTGGAATAATAAATGAAATCCAAACAAGCAGAAATCGACAGAACATAGACAAACGTGTTGTTTGATGCATAAATTAGTTAGCTCATTTCAGCTTTGAGATATATTCTATCGATATATAATGTCTAAAAATTTGATAATGTAGAATCTAAAAACTGATAAAAGTCATGGTTCTGACAGGTTCTATCGGGACTCCTCCCACTCCTTTTTCGTTACTGCATTTTTACTCAAACCTAAATACAGATTTCTCGAAAATGGGCTCACGAGGGCAAACAGTTTACGCGTCAAAAATCACGTTAGATTATGCCCTCTCGAATGAACATTATTTCATTGATTTCTGTTATTACACTATTGGGGTGGTTTCCTGGTAAGTATCCTACATCGCCACAAAATATCGTTTGAAACTTTATTTATTTATTTATTTTTCTGCATTCGAAAGAGTCAGTGGTTCAGAGAAGAAATAATCAATAGCAGGGCCACGCAGCGTTCCTAAAATTTTATTCGTAATTTATTATAACTTACATCACTGTAGTCAATAAGAAATTTTCGTTGAATATTTTAATGCAGGAATTCTCCAAATTTGTTGGAATGCACAATTAACTTGATTGGGCAGGATGCTTACGTATCTGTCACTCGTCAGAATCGTGTCTAGACGTATCAAGAGTCCCATATCACGCCTCATAATATGAAAGAACTTCCATCAGCTTGAATAGTCCCCTGTTGACAGGTAGGGTCCATGGATTCATGAGGTTATCTCCATACCTGTCCATCCGTCCAATACAATTGGAAAGCTTTGTATCGTGCAGTCAACATCGGTACAGGAATGAAGATTTAAATTCCGAAAGCCCATGTCAATGATGGTTCCTTGACTAGCTTACACGCTGGCGCTTACTGATACCCTAGTACTGAAATCTGCAGCAATTTGAGGAAGGGTTGCACGTTTGTCACGTTTAATGACTCTCGTCAGTCGTCATTGATCCCGTTCTTTCACGACCTTTTAAAGGTCACAGCGATGTCGGAGATTTGATGTTTTACCGAATTCCCGATATTCATGGTACACTCGTGAAATAGTCGTGCGCAAAAATTAGAATTTCATCACTGCCTCGAAGATGCTATGATTCTCTTTCGTGCACCGTTTATTACGTCACCCACCACATTCAGAATCGTTTAAATCTTTATAAACTCTCATTGTAGAAGCAGAAATCGATCTAACAGCTTTCTTTAACACACTTCTGTTATCTTATACAGTTGAACCTCGTTTACATAAACACGCTTAACGTGAATTACTTTTAGCATGAACTTTTTCCCCAATCCCCATCAAAAGGAAGATTAGCTTTTGAGTTACAGATAACATGAACAAATTTTTTATTCCCTTTGACATTCATGTTAACGAGGTTTGACTGTACAGACACTGCCTACCACATAGAGTTACTCTGGTTCTATACCTGTGTTAATTGCATACACATGCTTATACCAGTTTTTTTTTTTTTTTTTTTTTTTTTGGCTCTTCTGTGTGTGTATATATATATTACTGTATAAGGGTTTTGGTATGTTTTTCTTAGCAAAAGTCTCACTTAACTGTTTAATGTTATGTGATGAAGCAATGACACATTCTGGTAAATTTGTCTTCTTCCACTATCAAAAACTATATTTAATAATCTAGCATTTGGATCATACACTGAGCACCACCCACCCCACTGCAGAGTTGCCAAATTTTATAACTTATTCCGGAGCACTGTTAGTACTGGCTCTTTTTTTGCACCAGTATTTTTGAAGAATAATTTTCTTCTTATTCAGTTGTAGTCTCATATTGGATAATATTATTCTACATAAATTAAGGTGTGAAAAAAGGTCGGCTACTAACAATGCTGTCGAATAGATTATAAAAGTTGACATCTGCGTTACTGTTTGCACTGACCTTCGACTTCTCTAGCCCCTGTGAAGCCTGAGACGGTGCATAGAACGCATAGAGATAATTTTAGACTTCTCTTGGTTAAGATTTGCTGAAATTTTTTGCCCTGTTATATCTCTATTTTCTGCTACAATGTACATGACCTTGGTAGATCACTTCTCGGCACCAATGCACTAACGAGGTGAAAGTAGTCATACATTCGACGATTTCTCCGTAAACTAAATTAACTTTTGTGGCGCTGCAAGCCCACCTTAACTAGGGACCCTGGACAGAGAGAGACTGGACGTTGAACAAATATGGCGGTCATTCGTTCAAAAGCCACTGGATCGGCGTAAGACGTAATTTATTTTTACCAACGTCTGATACTTTCCTTTTAATGGACCTTATGCACAGCGCGTCATTGCGGGTATATGAAAGTTCCTTCGCCAATCGCTGAGCCCGAAATTTTTGTTTACATCACTATCAGCCAATACCAGCCGCTTAAATCAGTAAATACCCGCAGCCGTTGCCACTCGTGCATAAGGTCCATTAAAATCTCGATAAAACTTTGTTGTTTGTCTCTAGAAAGCCTTGCAGAGTGTCATTTGAAATTTTGAAGAGCATAATAGTATCATATATAACAGGCTGAACAAACATGGCGGATCATCTAGCGGGTTAATGTCCAGTCTCTTATCATCTAGCATACGCATTTCGCAGCATTCTTTGATCTTGCTGTTTTGTTATGGCTACTTTTACGCTGGCACGTTGGCGCGGCGTGATCTAGTTCAGCCATGTAATGTAGGATAGTCTACATTCTGCGCGATTATTCACCATTCGGTGACGACCACAATGTAGCTATTCAGTTCAGACCCAGCCTTTTGTCTGACATCCTAATCTTGATACACTTTCACTACAGTCGCTTATAAACATTTCATACATATGGCAGTTTCGCTAACACTTGCGCTCCATGCATCCGAGTTCGTAAGCTTGATTCATACTTGCGCGCCGAAACAAGCGCTAAGACGGTTCTATTCAAATTCCTTCTGATGAGGGATTTTAGTTACCGCGAGCCCAGAAGGACAATTTTCTCCTGCTGTGATAATTGCCATGGTAAACTTGGATTTATTTTATAAAATTCAATAGAATGATGTGCTTCATTGTAAACATAGCCAAAAGCTCAAGGGTCACTTTCCGATAACGGATAATTTGCGACCAATTTACGCGCGACAACACGCACAAGTGTGAACCGAGCTTTACAATCACCCCCACTCCAAATGTCGTCGAAACACGTTTTCTCCCCATATATTCACAAGTAATTCCCTTATAACACTGTCTCGTGAACTCAACTTTATTTTTTCATTCTACTAAGGCCTCTATCATCAACACTGTCACGCAGTAACTCATTTCGTTAAAATTGTAAGATTACACTGCTCGGCATGAAAATTGCCTCTGACACCATTTCAGCAAATTCTTATGTAAAATGACCTCCTGAATCCGAATAGGGCGCTCATTTTGCCCTATTACCCACCGCTTTTTAGGAATGGTCCCCTATTTTTATCATTTTTCGGTGATTTCATGGCTATGAATTTGATTTTTAGGAGGGGGAAGGATTATTTTAACCGTTAAATATCTTCTGAGGGGCTACAGAGTTGGAAAATTCTAAAACATGGACATTTGCGACAAAGGAAAAATTTTGGGGGGATTTGCCACTGAAATTATGCATTACATACCTTATATTTTTTCCAACTTAACTTTATTTTTATTTTATTTTTTTGTTTTGTTTTTAGGTGTTAAGTTAATTATTTTTCGTTCTTTAAATCAAATTCGTGGTCATAAAATTATCGAACAGGGAAAGAAATTGAGGGAGGGGGGTGGTGTATCTAGGAAACGGTGTGTGACTGGGCAAAATGGGTGTCATATTCGGATTCAGGAGATCATTTTACATAAGAATCAGCAAGAAGGGTATCAGATCTCGAGAAAAAAAAAATTTTGGCAGAGCAGTGTTATCATAATAAAGTTGTTCATAATAAAACAATATTGTATAAGTCCTTCAGTGTATAATGCTAATTAAAGTTCTGAAATATGTAATAAAATATACATCTTAGGAAAATGACATATTACTTTCTTCTCTATTCAATAAAAAAAAGTACTGGTTTAGTAAAAATTATCGACTTCCGGTATTCAATAGATTTACACGTTTTAACCATTTTTAGGAAACATCTGTCTTTGTGTGCGTGTCTGAAATAAAAATTTGGTGTCAACTGTATCGCAGGAACTAGCGCATAGAATTCCATACAAATGTATATAGTTGCAGTTTGACGTAAATTAGAGCCTGCCAACTTTATTGGAAATAGCCCAACAAGTGGCGTTGCCATCGTGTTTTTTCGAAATTTTTATATGGCATTATATGACAAAATTTTTTATAAATGTACACAATGAAAATTACGTTTAGCGAGCACTATGAAATAAAAAAATATATCACATGTTTCTATCAAATTTCCTAACTTATTTTTTTTTTTTTTTTTTTTTTTTTTTTAACTTTTCTCAATGCAGCGATATTGAACGACATTTCCTTGATTTCTAGGCTTTCTGGGTTACTAGCCACATTATTTAATTTTTATGTTATTCTGCATAATATTTTAAATACTAGACTTTTCCATGCAGAACATCTGCGAGTTAGTACCTATATACATAATATGATTTTCAGAAAAATATCATAAATAAAATAACTCACTGGAAATTTTCAGTTTTTTTTTTTTTTTTTTTTTTTCCCATTAGAAGTGATATTTGCATTATAATTCCAATAAAAAAAAAAAAAAAAAAAAAAAAAAAAAAAATTCCACGCCAATTTGAAAATTCTTAAAATTAAATGAAATTATTATTTTATAAAAACTGTATTTTAATGTAATGATTTTAACTTCGTTCAATAGATGGCGCCACCACCATCTTTCCGAATAGCCAACGATGAAATGCGAGGCTTGATTGGCATTAAATTCTTCCGAATATTTTTCTAAATAGGCGATTTTGAACATATGTGTCAGCACAAAAATTTATTATTATTATTATTTTTAATTTCTTTAAGAAAATGTGCGTTTCAAGTATATTAGAATAGATTTTTGTAGTTGAAATCGCTAACCGAATTCAAGATTTCATGAATCCGATCTGGGTTGACTGATTAGATAACGCTTTACATCACTATCGTATCGTTTCGACAATATTTAATCGTAATTGGTCCACGTTAGAGAAATGTTATATAGATTCTTTGAAAAAAAAAAAAAAAAAAAAAAAAAAATTCGGTGTACTTCTCCTATAATTAATTATATTTAACAGTTTAGTCGTAATTGATCAATAAATAATAGGTTTTTTGTGTCATAAATGTACTATTAGATTATATCTAGCGTATTAAATTAATGCGTCTCATTATTTTAAAATTAAATATGACTACACGAAAACATTGGTGTACTTTAGAAGAAACAGAAGTTATTATAGAATTCCCCAGTACACTTATGTAACAAGCTAGTAATTAACAAAATTCATCAAAATTTTATTACGAATCATCTTTGAAATCCCCAACTTTCAATCACAACATACAGCGACGTAACGTCGAAATTCCCCAACGTCGCTGGAGTTTTAATCTTATAAATTAAGGGAAAAAGCAATCTGGAATAAGAGAGTTTTCCTTAATTAAGCATTTGATTTTTAGATCACGGATAAGATCCTTTTATTCATTGTAATATTCTTTCATACGGAGAAATTTTTTAAAGGTCAAGGAAAGAATACATTGTTTTTAACACTTTCCGGCAAAGATGAAAGTGTTTAAGACTTTGGTTTGTCCGTCTGTCCGCACTCTAATTTAGGTAAATATTCTTAGAAAGCTTTATAATTATAACTGATATATATTATTCAAGTCCACTATGGCAGGTTCTTTATTGAAAATGGTAAAAATAGCACTATTGTTTTGTGCACAGGGGCACTTAAAGTATTCGAAAGCATTACGTTTAATGAGAGGTGCAAATAATACTTTTTTTTTTTTTTTTTTTTTTTAATGCCATCTATACTTGCAGTATCCCCCCCCCCCCCTCGAAGCCTAATTTGAATCGTTTTTAACGTAAGTTTAAAAACAGTGGGTAAGAAAACAATCCGAACACTAGCAAAAATCCCTATATAAAAAAGTAGAGTTAATACAGTTTTGTTAAATAAATCCTTGTCAAATCATGTTCTTAGTAAGTACTCGTTATCTTACACCTTACACTCCAATCTTTCTTTATAATACTGAATTTCAGGATAAGAAAAAGTCGTGTGAGTGACACATCAGATTATTTTTGGTAGAAAAGGATTTTCATCATTCAATTTAATGTATTTCTTAATGTTCTTTAACTTAATCTCCCTCTTCAGATAAATCAAAATATTTTGTAAAAAAAAAAAAAAAATAAATAAATAAATAAATAAATAAAATAAATATATATTTCTTGCCAAAACAATCTTAGAATGTAATTAATTAATTATTATTGTTGTTATTATTTGTGATTATAATATGTGTAATAGTACAACATTTATTTAAAAATTTTACTTAACAAAATTTACTAAAAGTAAATTTTATTATAGATATTTAATGATCGCTATGAAAAATTGCAGTTGTAGAAATTTGAATTTGCACATCCATAGAAGCTAAATTTTCCCGTTGTCAATCAAGTTTTTCATAACAATCGAAGCTCCCGGTTGGGCAAGCAGAGAAAGACTTCGGCAATCAACATTCTGGTACCGGCGGTGAAATTTTACTGGATATATTAATAGAAGAACAAAAATGAAAGTGAATACTTAAAACGAAGCCTATTTTTATTTTCTAAGTAATAGTTATAAAGTTTTGTACAAAAAAGCAAAATTTAATTAAGTAATAAAAAAGGAGTTTTATTTAGTCTATTCTTCTATATAAAAACACGCGATAACTGTGTTGTTTCCCTTAGCAACGATTACTACAGTCATTTCTTAGATACAACTTTAGTATAGGGCCTCCTTGACGACTGTTAAAGCTCTCTTGCCATTTTGACGATTAAATAAAATGGCTATTGCAATTGCAGTTGCGTAAGTGTAAAGACCTTGGCAAAAAACTGTCCAAGCTACTTCAGCGCCAAATTTCAAATTTCGCCAAGGGGGTTCTATACTAAAGCTCTTCCATTTCTTTTACGCGATTTTTCTCAATTTTATTTTAAACTTTTTTTTTTTTTTAAACTTAATGCAAAAGGGGAATAGGGAAAAACATTTTTTTAATGGTCTAAATATACAAAAAGCGTAAAAATAAATAAAATAAAATAAATAACTGATTTTTACCCTAAAATGTGAAGTTACGTTCCTTAGCAATGGTTAGTAGGATATTCATTTCTTTTGCAGGTTTTATCTCAATTTTAATTATAATATTTTTTTTTTTTTAACTTGTTGCCAAAGGGCAAAACATTCTGATTTATTCAAGGTGAAACTCAACAGATGATGACGAAGTGAAATGTTTGACTGAAAGCAATAGTCCTGTCGTACTAAAAACGCTGGAGAGGAGATTTCTACTTTACTTAAACGGCAAACCTTATTAATGTACTATTCAATAAATCTTTTAATTCGTTGGAAAAATACAGGGTGATTATAATTAAAGTTACGATTTCAAAGCGCTATAATTTTAAAACTACCCATCAGAGCGATTTTATATTTTACCAGAGCAATCGTGAGGCAATGAAATTTTGTTTGGGGGAGGAAAAAAGTAGTTCCAACATGTTGCTATAGATGGCGCTGTCAGGGTAATGTCAGGGCAAACGCCTAAATGGACTCATTAAATGCAAGAATGTTGTTAGCAACAAAATGGAATAGCAGGAAACAATAGACTTCAAGGGTTTACTAAAATTTTTTTAGCAAAAACACAAGAATACGTGTTTACAGCGGAAACAGTCATAGTGAAAAGAGAAAAAGAGGAACTTTATGAAAGATATACTTTACGGATAATTAACGGCACATTTTGGAACTTTTTTTTTTCTTTTGTGAAACAAAATTTCATATCCTCACGATTGCTCTGGTAAAATATCAAATCGCTCTGATGGGTAGTTTTAAAATTATAGCGTTTTGAATTCTTAACTTTAATTAGAATCACCCTGTACATCAAAAGTGATTTTTGTTTATTCTGTTCAATAAAAAATCTTTTGTATTTTTATCGTTTTATTTTGTGGTATTTTTATCGACACAACTTCATTAGAAGGTATTAAGGGGACTTGGCTAATTTAACACCACTGAAGTTTCCATATAAAAGTATATATTTCCATTTAATATTTACAAATTGAATTATATTAGGTTTATTCAATAACATATATATTCCGGAAACAATTCTCGTTGTTTTTAATGTATTTCTTACAGATTTGAAATATTTAAATTGCGTTTTCTCAGTTTGCATTTTTACATGAATTCATGATCTTCAAAATGAACACAGACAGATATTAAAGAAAAGATTTATTTACTTATTTTTTTACTTTCTTCCAGATTCAACAGAAGAAAGTATTGGATTCGTAAAAATTTTCGACCTCGGGTTTTTGATGGATTAACACGTTTTGAGACCTGTAGAATATGATTTGACCCTTTTTAGAAAAAGCCTGTCCGTCAGTCTGTCTGTGTGTGTGTATGTGACAAAATTTTGTGGCGACTGTATCTCAGGTACAACTGCACAGAATTTCATACAAATTAGTATGTAGTTACACATTGACATAAATTAGTGCCTATCAACTTTTGGTAAAAATTGTCTTACAGCTTGCGTTGCCATCCCGCTTTTTCTAATTTTTTAACGTGGTGGTATAGGAGAAAATTTTGTATAAATGTGTATAAAGAGAATTATTTTTTAATAATAATTATGAAACTTAAAAGAATTATTTGTAATTGAGACTGGGAAAAAAAAGTGTGTATGTAGGAGCCCCGCCTCCCCCCGTGGGCGGGAAGTCCCCTCTCGAGGGGAGTAAATATTCATGATGGGTATCTTTCAAAAGAGCTCGCCAATACCTTTAAAACGATGGTTGAACCATCGATCTGCGATAATTTATAAAGTTATCTATTTTTTTCTCATTTTTAACCAGAAATATATATACATATATATATATATTCTTTCTTTCTTTCTTTTCTTTTTTTTTTCTTTTTTCCAACGTAATATTGAGAATAAGTTCGACTTTTTTTTGGATATTTAGTGTTATAGTACTTCTCTAATATAGAAATCGTCTCCATTATCATGGAAGATAATTTTTTTAAATAATAATTTGAATAAATTATTTTTACTGAGTGAATTTGTGTAGGAAAATATAGAAGAAAGTCATGTAGTGGCCCCAACATACTAGTTTTTTTTTTTTTTTTTTTTCTTTTTTTAAATATGTTTAACATAACCTCCTTAAAAGAATTAGGATGAATTTTGAAATTTATGGATTAGTTTTTGAGGGAAAAAAAAAAAAATGCATGTCTATGGAAAAATTTGCAAAAAAAAAAAAAAAAAAAAAAAAAAAAAGACATAATTTTGTAATAATTTTATTTTTAATATTTTTTCTTTTAAGGATATTGTAAAATCTATTAGAAGTTTTAGCATTTTGAAGATTATGAATTCATGAGAAAACGAAATTTAAATATTTTAAATTTGTAAAAAATGTAGCAAAAACCATAAGAATTGTTGCGTGAATATATATATATATATATATATATATATATATCTTTATATATATATTTCTTTTGTGCGTGTGTATGTCACTGAACTCCTCCTAAACGGCTGGACTGAGTTTAATGAAATTTTTTGTGTGTCTTCAGGTGGATTCGAGAATGGTTTAGATTTACAAATGAAAGTTGTAACTTAATTAGTTCTTTCTTAATTAATTTTTAACCAACTCTTTCAACAACTTTTCCACCTAGATGGCGTGAGTTGTCGTAAACACGATGTCAGAATTTATTTAATGTTGAAATGAAAAATGAATTTTTAACCATATCTTACGAAATGTTTAAAATATTTTTTCAAAATTAATATTTTTAGAATCGTAACCGTATCTTACGAAGTGTTTAAAATATTTTTTCAAATTTCATATTTTAGAATCGTAAACACGATGTCAGAATTTATTTAATGTTAAATGAAAAATGAATTTTTAACCGTAAGTGTTTAAAATATTTTTTCAACGTTAATATTGTTAAAATGTTAAATTTAGTTAAAATGGTATATTCTTTTAAAAAATTCGTCAATATCCGACGGAGTTATTTTATGTTAAAATGAAAAATGAATTTTTAGGCCATTATTATTTGTGCAGATGGAAAATGTACTAAAAGTTTTCCGAAAAATTTCACGATCACAAATGTTGACGGATATCCAATACATCGTCGAAGAAATCCCGATAATGGCGGACAATCTTATCATCTATGGCGGTCATCTATGTCAACAACATAGATATTGACATTGATAACCGTTGGGTGGCCTCTGCTGAGCAAAACATTCAATGCTCATATTAATGTTCAGTTCTGCAGTTCAGTGAAGAGCATCAAATACATTTGCAAGTATGTGAATAAACGCAGTGATATGGCTGTATTTCGAGTTGAAAATACCAATGTGAATGCCCCTCCAATGAATAACAACGATGAAATAACACTTTACCAAATTGGCCGGTACGTCAGCTCCAATGAAGCTGTTTGGCGTATCTTTGGTTTCCCAATTCACGAACGGGATCCAGCAGTTCTTCATTTAGCCGTCCATCTTGAAAATGGCCAGCGCGTATATTTCACGAGCGAGACAGCGATTGATCGTGCTATAAATCCACCAAAAACTACACTCACCGAATTTTTTGAATTGTGTAATCGTACGGATGCTTTTGGTGCTTTTGCACGGACATTACTCTATTCAGAAGTACCACGCTATTTCACATGGGCTCCAACAAAAAAATGGATGCCCCGCAAGCAAGGCACGCCGATTGATGCATGTCCCGGTTTATTCAATTCAAACACCTTGGGACGAGTATTTACAGTCAATCCAAGGCAGACTGAGTGCTTTTATCTTCGACTGTTATTGGTTAATGTCATCGGCCCTTTGTCATTTCAAGATTTACGTAAAGTGAATGGACGTATAAAGGTGCACGCCTTGCACTCGGCTTGCTGGAAGACGACAACCAGTGGGAGTGTATGCTTGCTGAAGTAGGACTGAACTGTACAGCAAACCAAATTCGTCTACTGTTCGCTATAGTGTTGACTACATGTTTCCCGGCCCAAACAGAGACATTATGGCCAAACAGAGACATTATCACAAAGATTCAATGACTGATGATATATTGCATCAAAATCGTTCACGGTGCAACAATCTAACGATAGTATTCAGTGACGCTATGTACAATGAAGCATTGATTGCTATTGAAGATCTTTGCATTATCATTGCCAACTTACCACTCAGTCATTTCCGTATGCATTCAACAAATCGAAATGCATCTGATTTAATAAACACTGAATTGAATAGTGAACTACAATACAATACTGTAGAAATGGCAGCGATTGTTGCTCGCAATGTCCCACTAATGAATGAAGAACAAAGAACCATTTACGACCGCATCATGCTCGCAGTTTTGGCAGGACAAGGTGGATTCTTTTTTTTTTTGGGGGGGGGGGGGGTGCACCAGGTGGAACTGGCAAAACATTCCTTATTTCGCTAATTCTCGCCGAAATACGATCAAATAATGGCATCGCATTGACTGTTGCATCATCTGGCATTGCGGCAACTTTATTGGATGGAGGCAGAACAGCTCATTCATTATTTAAACTGCCACTAAATATTCAAAATAACCCAGACGCAGTGTGCAACATAAAAAACAATCATCCATGGCCACAGTGCTGAAATAGTGTAAAATTCTTATCTGGGATGAATGCACTATGGCACACAAACATTCGATTGAGGCGTCGAACAGGACATTGAAAGATATAAAAAACAACGACAAACTATTTGGCGGCACTCTGTTACTCTTTTCAGGTGATTTCAGACAAGCACTTCCCGTTATTCCGCGTTCAACATACGCTGATGAGATCAACGCGTGCTTAAAATCATCGTCATTGTGGCTTAATGTTGAAAAAGTACAACTGAAAGTAAATTTGTGCGTTCAAACGCTTCAAGATCCATCCGCTGAAACATTCTCAAAACAATTGTTAGATATCGGCGATGGAAAAGTTACTACAGATGAAACTGGATGCATAAAATTACCGACCGATTTCTGCACAATCATTGATTCTCAAGATGCTCTTATTGACCAGATATTTCCCGATATACACAGACGATACACAAATCATGAGTGGCTGGCAGAAAGAGCAATTTTAGCAGCAAAAAATGTGGACGTTAACGAATTGAATCTCAAGATACAACATTTGTTACCAGGAGACTTGGGGTCATACAAATCTAATGATACAGTTTGCGATGCCACCGAAGCTGTAAATTACCCAACAAGGTTTTTAAACTCATTGGATTTACCAGGCATGCCACCGCATATTTTACAACTGAAGGTTGGATCTCCGGTTATTTTGCTTCGTAATTTGAACCCACCACGGTTGTGCAACGGCACGCGATTAGTCATAAAAAAATTAATGAAAAATGTTATCGAAGCCATCATTTTAAATGACAAATTCCGAGGTGAAAATATATTACTACTGCGAATCCCTATTATACCCACAGATGTGCCAATTCAATTTAAACGCCCTCAATTTCCAATTAGATTGGCATTTGCAATGACTATCAATAAGTCTCAGGGCCAAACGAAGTCTGTCTGTGGCTTAGATTTGAGCACATCATGTTTTTCACACGGACAATTATACGTGGCTCTCGAGTGGGCAAACCATCCAGTTTGTTTGTATTGGCGAAAGATGAGATAACAAAAAATATTGTACACTCTGTTGCATTAAGGGATTGATATTGTTTTTTAGTAATATTGTTATAAGTAGCGATATGTATATAATTTTAAAGAATCAATTTTAATAAATTAAAAAAATAAATGATTGGTGTTTTGTTATTTTTATATTCTTTCACCGTTCACAGCGCTCCATACATCTTCCACTTATATACCACAACCTTACACACTTACAATAAGTTAGTTATTTTTTTCTAGCAAAATATTCTCTAGAAATAATTTATATGACAAAACAACGTTTGTCGGGTCAGCTAGTATATATATATATATATTATTGAACAAACCTAATACAACGCGTTGCAAAATTAAAAGACAACTGCGATTTTTCGCAGTTTTTAAATATTTATAATGCGCTAATGACGAAATCTATTAAAATATAAATTTAAACCTTTTATAAAGTATTTTAAATATTAAACATTGCAAGTTTAAATAAATTTGCAAAATTTAAAAAAGAAAATTATTTGGTGTTGCAAAATTATGGAATGTAACGCGCAAATTCAAACTCTTACGAATATATTAAATAGCCTATCGATATTGAGCCATCTTCCCTATCTTTTAAAATAATATAGACGGCGCTGTCGCCATTCTTGGCAAAATATCTAATGATATTTTGCCAATCCATAAAGTGAAGTGAAAACATTTTAATTTCAGTAGTCTGTCAGGAGCAGCAGTCAGAGACAGTAGTAGTACGATGTCGCGGAACATACATCTGTGGCCTGACTGATGTATCGTCAATTTAGTTATGTTCTGTTCTTTTATTGCGAAAAATGTAAATATATAAATAGAAATTTATATAGTTATTGTAATTGTACTTCCTTTTAATTAAAGTATTAAGTAATGGGATTCTAGATGTCATTCTTCAATGTTCTATCGTGGAATTCTATTATAATGGCGCCCAACGTAAAATTAAAAATATTCATATAATATATATCTTAGTGCAATGTTTCTGATAGCGCCCGTCGAACATTTTCTTGAACTTATGTCATCCTTTCTGGAAGTTTTTGTTGGATGTATATTTTTCGTGAAAACTATATTGTTATGTTCTAAAGGAAATCTTGCTGTCATCCTACAATTGCAGTTGAAAAGGCCGCGAATCTCTTTTTCTTAAATGTTCTATCGTGGAATTCTATTATAGGAATACTTTTAATATTTATGCTAATATTAATAATTAATTTATTTATTTCACAGTTTTGTTGTATTTCTTAGAAAATGCCAAGCGGTAAAAGGCTTATAAAAAAATCTGGTGTGAAACAGCCACACTACTTCCATTACCCACTATTACACATATTATATGCATTTTTTGAGATAATGTGATCAGAAGACATAAAAGTGACCTAAAGAAGTAGTAGGAACTAAAAAGTTTTCCGCTGAGAGAAACTTTATACACATGTCAAGACATATAAAACGAAGCTTACATAAAAAAAAAAAAAAAATAATAATAATAATAATAATAATAATAATAATAATAATGGTAGAGTTATTTTTTAAAACACCAATTTCCGAGATCTAAAACTGACCTACCAAAGCAGGATGACTGTTAATTTTCCTCTAATAACCACCTAATACATAAGAAAGAAATGGATAATAATTTTCATGAAAATCGTTAGAGCCGTTTTTGAGATACGGACATATACGGTTCCACTTCCGGGTCTCACTTCCGGTTTTTCAATTTTCAACAAAATTTGGAAAATTCATCTGTACACCAGACCTGTCTCAATTCTGAAGTTTTGTAGTTCTGCCTTTATTAGTTTCGGAGATATGATACCCAGACGATTCCATACATACATACATTACATACACACACACTGACCAATTGCCCAAAACCACTTTTTTCGACTCAGGGGACCTTAAAACGTGTAAATCAGGTGAAATCTCGATATCGAATTTTCGGACCGAATACAATACTTCCATTACCTACGGTAGTAGGGTAATGGAAGTAAAAGAAATTGGTATAATTGAAGCGTTACGCAAGAGAAATGTTTCAATAAAGAGCATATCTGAAGAACTTAAAAGATCTCGCTACGTAATTCAAAATTATCTAAAAAACCCAAATGCTTCAGGCAAAAAAACATTTTTCAGGACGTAAAAGAAAGCTTTCAAAATGAGTTGAAAGAGAAATTGATCGAAAAGTATCGAATTCCACGAAAAATCTGGCACAAGTGAAAAGCGAATTGAAATTAGACGTTCACAAACCCACAATTTGAAGAAGCCTTAAGAAAAATTCATTTATCACACATGAACGAATGAATAAAGCACCTCGATTGCTACAACGTCATAAAGATAGTCGACTGGAATTTGCCCGCCAAAACAAGGACCATGACTAGAAATTGATAAATTAAATTTCTCAAAAAAATTTTTTTTTTCTTTTTTCTTTTCTAAACAAAGGTTTGTTTTAAGGTCATTTTTTCAGATGAAAAAAAGTTCAATCTAAACGGTCCTGATTTATTAATGTATATTGGCGTGACTTGAGAAAAGAAAGACGTCTTTTTTTTTTTTTTCGAAGCAAAATTTTGGTGGCAGTAACCTCATGGCTTGGACTGCTTTTTCTTCCTCAAGAAAGCTTGATATCCAGTTTATATCCAATAGAATGAATAGTTCGGAGTATATAATAGTACTCAAAAATACTCTGTTACCATATCTTCAAAAATTTTGATGAAAGAAATTCATTTTCCAACAAGATAATACTTCTTGCCATAAGAATGGTGAAACAAAAAGATTTTTCCATCAGGTAAAGATAGCAACTCTTGATTAGTCACCTTGCTCTCCTGATGATAGCCTGACCCTATCGTGACCTGACCTAAAGTGATCTGATGATAGTTCGAGACATTTATGCAGGAAATGGACAATACGATGGGGTAGAGGAGTTGAAAAATACTATTACTGCACCTTGGAACTCTATTGCTGCTAATGTCTTGTCAAACTTATGTGAAAGTATGAAAAATCGTCTTTTTCAAGTGATAAATCGTTCTGGGGGATGTATTGATTATAAAATTTATTTATGTCAATATATTTTATGCTGTTTATTTTATATTATTTGATATGTCCTATAATAGACCGTGGGCCATAAGCTAAAAATGTCATTTAAAAACAAGTTCGTTTCAACTTTTTGGGGGCAACCTGAAAATGTTGCTAATACATTCTTTTTAAGATAGGTAATGAAAATATCAAATGTTCTGGAAGTAAACTTTGCACATAAATTTGGAAAATCGATTTCAATTTGAAGGAATTGAGTTTACATTTAGGATGCTGGTTTAAAGCAGTGTGTAATATATTTCTGATAATACTGTAATTCGTCGAATAAATTTTAAAATATCTTGCACACAAGTGCTAAAATCATGCTCCTGAGAAAAAATACTAAAAAAGGGGAAAATATTAATATTTAGGGGATCTGCAGATCAGGAACCTCAATGTCCTATTTTCATCACTCATTACTCATTAGATCATTGATAGTTTTTATTAATTCCATATTTATATCTATCATTATCATCATCAATTTCAACCTTTATCAATCCACTGCAGGATAAAGGCCCCTTCTAGGTGATTCCTGTTTTCTGCAATTCTTCTCCATTCTCTCTTCCAAACTTCACAATTTTATCTCTTCAACAACACGCCGGTCTCTTTCTCGGTCTTTTGTTTTATCTCGGTATCCAAAATAGGAGTGGTGGTCAATCTATCATCATTTCTTCTGGAAGTGCTCAGTCCAGTTCCATTTTAACGTAATTCTAGAAATAACATCAGTAACATTGGTTTGCTCCCTAATCTAATACAAATGTTTCGTTTTCTGTCTCTTCGGGTGAGTCCTAACATGCATCTCTCTCTCTTTATTATACATATGTATAATATATATAACGACTCGCTACATAAACAGATACATTTCTGACGGGGGTTACTACTCCTCTTCAACTTTCCGCTGTATATCTCTGTCTATATCTATCTCTCTACATATGTATATTTATATATTTTCCTAGAAACAGCCTTCTATTAATTCCTTGTAAATAATAAAAACTTGTACCAAATTTCCTGCAAAAAGACTACATAACATATCGGAATTATTTTGTATAACTCTCTAAACTAATTATCAGTTCTATCGTAAATTTTTTTATAAAAAAAAAAAAAAAAACAGGCTTTTAAACATTCTAATAACATTTCATTATATTTAGTGTAACCATGTTAAAATATATTTTTAATACATACCATCTATAAATCATAATGGTACAATATTCTTTTGCGTGTTCCTCAAAAGGAGTCACCGTTATTATATACACCACTAAAAATGATACACCTAATTAATTATAACTCACTTATATTTCAAACTAATTTGACATCATTTGAATGATTATAGAATATCAGCGGAATTCTTTTGTGTGGTCCTGTAAATAATTTTAGCTTATACATAACTTTTTTTTTTTTTTTTTTTTTAGAGCGAGAAAACATGCTTTCAAATATGTTTATAATATATGTTTATTCCACTAAATGCAGAATAAACACGTTAAAATGCGCTTAGGTAAAAATTTGCCCATAGATTCTAATGTTATGAAATTATTTTGCGTTTCTCTGTAAAAGAAAAGCAGTAAAAAAGGTTTAAACTTATTCTATGTTTTTCAAAAATAATTGTTCGAAATTTAACAAAATTTGGATGATTACATGACATTGTCGGAATACTTTTGTAAGGTCCTGTACATTAATTATAAAGCCTAAGTACACATATTTTCTACAGAAATCATAAATTTAAGCATCTCAATAATGTACGCTAATTTAATTTCGTTGAATACAGATTAACGAAGATAAAATTCGCTTAAACGAAATTCACCCCATAGGCCATAATGGTAAGAAAATCTTTGGTGTATCCCTCTACACGATCCATGAATAATCAAAACATAAAAAAATTACACAACTATTTTTATACAGAGTCTGAACATTTATACCAATTTGCAAGTCAATCGAGGATTTTTGCGGCCGCTATCGCGGTACAAATTTTGTCCATAGGCCGTAATGATAAGAAAAATCTTTGGTGTGTCCCTGTACACGAACAATAAATGAAATACACACTTAAACTATATCTCATTCCGCGTGGTTCATGAGCATGTGTACCAAATTGCAAGCCAATAGCGTGATTTTTGCAGCCGCTATCACGCTAGAAACAGACACACAAACAGAACCCAAAAGTTTTTTGTCTCCATATCCCTTTAAAACCGGGAACATTTTTACTTTAAAGCATTACCTTCTTCTTTTTTTGCAAACTGAAAGAATAATATGGACAATAACCAACATTTGTTGATTGAAAATTGTACTTTACACTTTCCGCTAATTAGCTCGATCGTTTTTTTCCCTGATTTCATTACATACGACTGTTCCAGATGCAAAAATGTGAGTGGATGTCTAACCCGTACAAATGTACGCTTTCGGTCGGAAAGGGATATGGAGGTCTTCACTGATGCTTCGGTAATAATTTAGCTACATGTCATAGTAAAACTTTACTGTGTAACACTTTCTATGGTAACCTATGTTGTTGTCTAAAGACAGTTTGGACAGTTCATTAATTTGAAGAAGAAGCAAATCGGTAGATATTTTTCTTTAACAAACATTTAAAACTTTCCACTGATCAGCAAACAATCTCACTTCATCCCAGTTTATTTGAGAAAAACACGTCACCTTTGAATGTATCTCCTCTCCGATGTACAAACAATAAGTAATTTCTTCTGATATTATATTACCTGTAATAATTCTACTTAAAAATAAAGGGAAAAAAGAGTAATTAAAGAATTCGATCAAAATGTTAATAATACGCAAGATAATGATGTCGAGAGAAACTTTACATCTTATTTGAGAAAAATACTACATTTTTGAATTTACCTCATTCCCGATATATAAACAATATGTCATTTTTTTCTCACATTATATGAAATGTAAAGATTACTTAAAAATACACGAAAAGAAAGCAATAATAGAATTGGATGAAAATGTCAACAATACTCAAGATAATGTAAATATAAATAAATGTAAACAAAACATATCAAATGCTAGCGCGCGCCGTAACAGCAGCTGTCATTGGACTAGAAATAACAGCATAAAGGAAATTACTGTTTTGATTGGAGGATAAGCGAATGAATGAATAGAGAATTTGACTATCTCTAAGTGTAAGTAGAATAGCAGGACCGCAGAAATGCCAAATTTGTAGAATTAATTTAATTAATTTTAAAATAATGTGCACATCTTCAGACCAGAACATTGCGAATTCATAGATAATAGAATATTCTTTTAATTTTAACATTAATTTGAAATTGCCCCTCGATGATTGAAACGGACTTGAACGATATCAACCTATGGCTCACGGCCTATAATTTTGCAAGAAGTCAAAAAAGGATTTTGTTTGAAAATGAATATGCATTTTTCTAAAACATAGTGAAACCACATTTTTTCCATGCATATTTTTACGACACATCTTCATTATAAAACATATTTTTCAAAACATTTAAAAAACCTTAGATACAGCGGATTTTCAATGACGTCCTATAACTTTGTATAGTTCAGTTTATAAATATTGAATGGAAATCTAAGCATTTATATGAAACCTTCAGTGGTATCAAATAAGATAAAAAACTTTTTATAAACCATGTTTTTAAATTTTCTGTTGAATCATAGCTACAGAACTAACTACAGTAGCCTTTTATCAATGCGCATTGTTACGAAATTGTAAATAATTGTATTTATTTTTGTATAAATTCTTTCAAAGAGGCTTAGCAAGTTGATAAAATGTCAATTTTCTGCATTTCCAGCTCTTTTTCGCGTTAAAATAGCTCAATTTCCCCATTAAAACGCATTAAAAAGCTCCAAATAGGCAGGTAATGGATTTGGCGCCAAATTTGGCGACTTTTTGCCCTTGGCGACTTTTTTGGCGAGAAAATCCTTAGTATCGATATTCCAAAGATGGACGTTCTAATGTGATTGGTTAAAGAGTTACGGGAAATTTTAATTAAAAAAAAATTTGTTTTATATAAAATATTAATCCTTTCCGAAAAACATATATTTGCATCATGAACTACATTAGCACTTTATCAATGTGTAGAAAATCTTTAAAGTGATAATGACGTCAATTTTTGCCAGATGCATAATTTAACTTTTTGTAATTTTTTAACGGTCACGTTTAATTAAATGCATTTATTTTTATGTCGAAAGAAAATGAACTCGTAAATTTATTTTGGCAACAATTAAATTATAGCTAATATTTTAATGAATATTTTTATTGCTATTAGGAGCTTATTATTTTCATATTTTAATTAATTGAAAGAAAACTATTCGAAAATCTGACTTCGAAGTATTGCGTTGTCACCGGGTTCTGAGCTACTGTGAAAATTTCAAATGCCTAGCTAGTAGGGAATTTAGTTAAAAATAGATTGCAAAATTTGTACCGGACAAACAAACAAGAATAGAAGCTAATGAAAACATGGCAAAATGTCAAGTCCCCTTAATATTCAACCCCGTTAGTTCGTATATGAATACAGAAACAACATCAGAAAACGCTTTTATAATAAAAGGCAGTTTGGATTTAAGAGCAGTTTCAACAGTGATGATATGTACCATTGCGATACCCTTAAAAGAATGGAGTGGGGGGTTAGAACTATTTTTTTTTTAAATACATATCCAATACAGGGATCAATTTAAAGCCGTGGATAATGTTAATTCTTTTGCGAACAGGGGGGATATTTTGAATCTTATATAAGCATGGAAGTTAAAAGAAACCTTTTTATCATAAAATGAGGGTCGACATTCATCTTTATGTATTGATGAGGGATAATATTACAAAAGTCATTAATATTGACTAAGGCATGTAATAATAATCTACCTAAAGAAGCCATATGTTTCTTTTAAATTTTTCTTTATTTCTTTCGTACTATTTCTTTCCGACAGTGTCATTAACAGTTTTTATGGATCACCTTCAATGAATGTGCAGACATTTTTGTTTTTATTTAAAATATATAAAGCTAAAAGTTTGTCATTGTATCCGTCTAGATTTAAGTTTGGATTATTAAAATTTATTTAAAAAGAAAAAGAAAAGTAGACTTACTAAGCAGGACAAAATCTGGTTAACGTCGTATTTTTTTTTTTAGTTCAATCGGATAATTGGTTCAAAAGGTATTAAAATAAGAGCCCATTTTAACATTAAAATTATTAAAAAGAAACACGAATTGATGTCGAAAATAATAATAATAATAATAATAACGTGCAAACTTTTTTTTTTTTTTTTTTTTAATAATTAAAATAAAATTAGGAAAAATCGTGCTAAATAAATGGATTAGCTTCAGTATACAACGAAGCTAATCTTTGGCGAAGTTTGAAATTTGGCCAAGCAGCTCGAACGTTTTTCGTCGAGATCTTTACTTGCGCATGATAACAAAAATTTAAAAGCCGCCGAGAGTCTCCTACGCTTAAACTGTACCAAAGAAATTTTAAGAAATGAATATAGTAACCGATGCTAGGGAATAAAACGAAATATTGCACGCCTTTATATGGAAGACTAGATTAAAATAAGTCATATCGTACTAAATTAAATTATGTTTTGTGCCGAATTTTGTATCTATTACTTAAAAAATAAAAATAGACTTAGCGTTTTTAATTTATTTATTTTTATTTTTTTCCTTTTTTTAATTGTAGATACAGTGGTAGTCATTGATTATAGTGCTAATGCTTACATTCAATAGGATTTTCTTCTAAATGAAAAGAATATGCGCGAAAAGAATTCTGCGGTAATATAATTACGATACATATTACCCTGTATATAAAGTAACCCTGCATTTCAATACAGTCGAACCTCGTTAATGTGAATTACTTTTAACATGAACTGTTTCTACAATCCCTATCAAAATTATGATTAGTTTGGTTATATGAAGATTAGTTACTGATAGCATGAACAAATTTTTCATCCCCCTCGAGGTTCATGTTAATGAGGTTTAACTGTACTATAAAACAGATTGCTGATTAAATCGTGAGGCAACAAAAAATGTACATAAACCTACATTAAAAACAATCCAAACTCATATAGGTTTAAGAAAAGTTTTATTTGACATATAATTCTGTGTGTGTGTGTATTTGGGAAGGGGGGGGAGGGGTAACTGCCCCCCTTATCCCCTCGTTTGAATATAAGTACCTGCATTTTTATATAATTCAAGGCTGTCATGAAATTTAAAAAGTTTATTTCGAATTATGCAGACTACTTTCACCCGCATTACTCCTTAAAAATCATCAAATCAATTTTAATTAAACTTTTCAAGTAGGAATCTCATATGAAATAAGAATAATATTTGAATTGGCTAAAATTATTTGTTTTTAAGTTATGTTGATAACAAACACACACAAAGATCAACAGTTTAGAACTTGAAGGGATTTCAAAATTCAGGGGACCTCAAAACGCGTAATTACTGTATGGGTATGAGTAATTAACTTTCATTTCTAAACAGTTTTCTTAGACATGGTGAAATGTAGTAAAGCACTTCCACCGATTACAAACAATAGAAAAGAATTTTTTCGCTTAATTATTGGTAGTCATATATGTCATCTATAAATTATGTGCACACTAGATTGTGCACTTAAATACATACTTACCAACCATCTCCTTATGAACCGTACAATTTTTTGTACCCGCCTTTTTTTTCACACCAGTCATTTTTTAGAATAATTTTATTCTTACTTAATCGTAACAACATTTGGAGAGAATTACTCTAAAAATAAAGTAATGTGAAAAAAAGGGGCGTTAACAACTGTACGGTTATTAATGAGATGGTTGGCAAGTATGTAAATAGAATCCTATCCTATTAATAGCACAACCTGAAATGCACTTCCACCAACTTCAAAGTAAAGTCTCACTATATTCCAATTTTTTGGGTAGCACTGTAAACGAATGGTGAATGACTTTCATACCATAGACATATATATCCTACACGAAACATAAGGGTTTATGCATATAAAAACTAGACGTTCACTTCATTTTGTTTAGTATTGCCTTTAGATATTAAAGTATATCTTCCAGAAATTTCATCCATAGACGCAATGTATTTGAATTCTTTTGGATGTCCTTATACGCCTACCATTTGCTTCTCAACGAAAAGTTTAGTATAACATTCCTATGTGATACAGATTTAGAATATCGAGTTAGGATTTCCTACTACTTGTTCTTCAGATACGCTGATGACAGATACACACGCACTCGGATTCAGGGAACCTCAAAATGTGTAAATGTAAAAAAACTCAATTTCCAAAATTTGACTCAAAAACAATACTTTCCTTACTATATATAGATAAGAGAAAAAAAAAAAAAAAAAACTGTGTAACAACCACACGATTTCATTACCCACTCTATTACGCATTAACTCTTTTTGGAAGTAGTGTGGTCAGCAGACATAAAATTTATTTAATAAATTAGACATCTAACAATTTTCCTGCAACAACAAACTATATACATCGTAAAGACATATAACTGAGAGTTTACATAGCAAATTTTTCTCTTTGGATATAGTGCAGTAGACATAAAATTTATTTGACAAATTAAACACCTAACGATTTTCCTGCAATAGCAAACCACGTGCATCGTAGAGACATATATCAAAGTTTACATAGCGAATTTTTCTTTCTGGAAATAGTGCAGTAGACATAAAATTTATTTGACAAATTAAACACCTAACGATTTTCCTGCAAGAGCAAACCACGTGCATCGTAGAGACATATACCAGAGAGTTTACATAGCGAGTTAAAAAAAAAATCAGTTGATTTTATTTTTTAGTACCCATTTCCGAGACCTATAACTGACCTACCTAATCAGAATGCCTGTCAATTTTCCCTGTAATAATCAAATAATACATGCCATAGGACATCTGAAACTTGGTTTATGTAGCAAATTTGAAGAAAATCTTTAGAGCCGTATTTGAGATACCGACTTTCGGATTCACTGACGACTTTCACATAAACTAGGCAAACTCATCCGTTCACCGGAAACTAACAATTACATACGAAAGAATATCTAAAAGGGAGTTAATATGGCGAGTTTGAAGAAAAACGGTAGAATCGTTTTTCTGGAATTGTGAGACCTCAGATTGACCTACTTATACAGAACAGCTACCAATTTTCAAATACTAACCAAACTCCTATGTGATACAGATTTAGAATATCGAGTTTGGATTTCCTACTACTTGTTCTTCAGATATGCTGATGACAGATAAACACGTACTCGGATTCAGGGAACCTCAAAATATGTAAATGTAACGAAACTCAATTTTCAAAATTTGACCCCAAAACAATACTTTCTTTACTGTATATGGATAAGGGGAAATATATATACGTATATATATATATATATATATTGCGTGTAACAACCACACGATTTTTATTACCCACTCTATTACGCATATCATTACCCTTTTTTGGAAATAGTGTGGTCAGTAAGCATAAAATATATTTAACAAATTAACCACCTAACGATTTTCCTGCAACAGCAAACTACAAAAATCGTAAAGACATATAATAGAGAGTTTACATAGTGAGTTTTAAAAAAATCGGTAGCGCCGTTGGTTTTATTTTTTAGTACCCATTTCCGAGACCTATAACTGACCTACCTAATCAGAATGCCTGTCAAATTTCCGTGTAATAAAATCAAGTAATACATGCTATAGGACATCTGAAACGTGATTTATGTAGCAAATTTGAAGAAAATCGTTAGAGCCGTATTTGAGATACCGACTTTCGGATTCACTGCCGATTTTCACATAAACTAGGCAAACTCATCCGTTCACCGGAAACTAACAATTACATACGAAAGGATATCTAAAAGGGAGTTAATACGGCGAGTTTGAAGAAAATTGGTAGAATCGTTTTGCTGCATTTGTGAGACCACAAATTCACCTACTTATACAGAACAGATACCAAATTTTCAAATACTAACCAGCTAATACATACAAAAGGACATCTAAAAGGGTGTTTATGTAGCAACTTTGAAACAAATCGTTACAGAGTTTTTGTGATACGGACCTACGGTCCCATTTTCAGTTTTTCAGATTTCACCAAAAAATGATAAAATCATTTGTACACTGACCCGTCTTAATTCTGAAATTTCGTTGTTCTATCTACATTTGTTTTGAAGATCCAGGCATGAGAGTGCATAAAATTAAAAAAAGAGGAAACACGCGTGTTCATAAAATTAATATCAAATGAAAAACAACGCGCGCGGGGAAAAATTAATACAAATGTGTTCATAAAATTTATTTCAAATGAAAAATAATGCGCACAGGGAAAAACTATACAAAATATTTTTAAAATGACAAATTAAACTAAAAGTATAATGCACATGAACACAATAAAACATGTGTTTAAAAAAAAAAAAAATTAGCTAGCAATCAACATTTAATCATTGATTGATGATGGAAAATGAGAAAAGGAGGGGAGGGGGGGGGGTAAAAAGCAGTTCACGAGTGGAGAAATAATAAACACAATTCTATTTCTTTATGGGTTCTAGAATATTATAAAGAAAGTTTAAAATTAATATTGATATTTTTTATTGTGGATGGATAAATATTCAAAAATGAAAGGTTTCCCGCAGAATGTTTGATTGGCGATGGTTAGAGATGAATAAAAAGGGGAGAGGGAGCAGGACAAAAAAAATTACATGAGTGAGAAATATTGACTAATTCCGTTCTTTTATAAATTATAGAATCTGATAAAGCATGTTTAAAATGAATACAGACATTTATATTTTGGATGGAGAAAGATTGAGAATCTAAAGTCTTTCGTGGAGCGTTTAAACACTGATCGTTATTGGAGTTTGATTAAAAAAAAAAAAAAAAAAAAAAAAAAAAACGCGGAATTAACGGAAATCGCATAAAAGCGGAAAATCACGGATCCGCGGAAAATTCTCATGCCTGAGATACGATAGGCAGAAGGTTCCACATACACTGATCAGTTGAAAAATAAAAAACATTGGAACTCAGGAAATATGTAAATCAGGTGAAAATTTGAATAAAATATAATACGTCCATTACCTACAGTAATCGGGTATTGGAAGATTCAAATAATTTTCTGTTCTAATAATCTCAGAGGATATTGTAGCTCCACTTCTACAAATAATAATAAACTAAAAAAAATCAGGATTATAGAGGATTTTTAATATTGAAGTTCTGTGGAAATTAGTTCATCTAATTGCTATTATTTATTTAATATATGTTTTGCTTCTAATTTTTTTTTTATTTTTATTTTTATTTTTTTTTTTTGTCACGGCCGCTTATGTTCAAAATTTCTCCTTCCTCCATATTAAAGAAAATCTGCTGCCCTATTTCATGTCCTGCTTTTAAATTATTATTTTGTCAGGGCGCGAAATTTTCGCTCGCCATTGGCGAGTGGAATTTTTACTGTGGCGAGTAAAAATTTGGTCTAGTTATAGATAGAACTCTTACACGATACGGTGACAAAAAACATTCTTTTTATAAATTTAAATATGGCAAAATCTTGCCATCTCATAACCTCATATTTAATCTCTCCTTTTTAGATTCTCGGAGAGCCGAGTCTGTGCGCTGCCCGAGATTGCCCCAGACTAGAAAAGGAAAAATGCTACATTAGCAGTTTTGATCTCTTCGGCAGTTTCGTTTCTCCCACTATTATTTCTGCAAGCAGAGTAAGAATAGACGAGCAGAGAGCCTCTTTGCCCGTCGCCCACTATCCGAGAGAAGATATATGCGAAAGTTTGCCTATGTGATATTATCACATAAAAATGAGCCCGAGACCTTTTGAAGATACTGCCTATGTTTATTTTGTTGAATAATGATAAAAGAACAGTTCATATTTTCCAGTTTTTTATTGAAACGCCAATGATTTGCGCTTGTAATGATTTGTAAGCAACAACTTTATCGAAAAAGTTATTCCGAAATGGCTATTTTAAATGACAACAATGAACTAGTTATACACATCGACATTTCGTCTGATTACAAAAATAAAATGGACGAAAAAGACATTTCTAATATAAAAAGTTAAGTAAATAAATAGATAAATAAGGAAGCTTAATCTTTCATAATAAAAAGATTTTCACTGGATATTATTTGACAAAGAATTTTTTTCATCTTCTTTTTTTCTTTAATGGCTCTTTGCATGCATGTTATTAGACATTTTAATCTTTTTCAAATCTCATATACTATATACATTATATTGATTTTTAATTATAGATGATTATGAAACATGATACGATATACTTTTAATATATATAATTTTAGACATATTTGTAAAAGCCTTTCAAATAGTTAGGAAAAATAAAAAACCCAAAATGCGTAAAAAAGAAAACAAAAAATGACAACCCTATTATGTGGCGAGTAAAACTTTTTTTCGGCGAGTGTAATCTGGGTTGAAATTTCGGGCCCTGATTTTGTAATTACTTACTGGTGGTATATTGTATAAACTTCTTTTATTTTTACATTTTAAAAATTAAAATTGAATTTGCTAGTGTAAATTGTGCAGTTTTTCCACATACTTTCATTTTCTTACCTCGGTCCTTGGATTATTTATCCTATCATCAAGTCAGTGTTTACTTTATACACACACAGTATTAACACCTTCACGACAACATACTCTCCCATTTTAAACAGTTAATTCCGGTTTTGGCGTTCCTCTAAAACGTTACATTAATTATTACAATAATTTTGCACCTTTTTTTTATATAATTTAAATTTTATTCTAAGAAATCAATGCGTAGTCTTTCCCTAATTTGACCAGCAGTTTGAACCCATGGAGAAATTTCTATAGAGAAATTTGTTTTGACTACCCAAAGTTTTATTTATTTATTTATTTTTTTAACGCCATTTTCCCATTTAGAAAAGTCACAATCATTAAACTGTTCCTCGTTTTCTGAAAATTGATTATATATATATTTCAGTTTGAAGCTTTAAAGGGCAAAATATGCTCTTTTGTTAATTTTTCGCACTTTACAGCTTTAAAAAGAAAATTAGTTTTTGTAAAACGGGAAACATTTTAACAATTGTGAATTATTAAATGTTAAAATGGAATTTAAAAAAATACATTAGATAATAAGTTATTTATAAAACAAATTTCTCCATAGAATGACAAGGGGTGAAACTGCCGGTCAAATTAGGTGAAGTATCCACTGCGTACATATACATCGACAGAAGTTAGGTGGTTTAAGCGGCAAAAGCTGTAAATTATTTTATTTATTCCATAGCATTGTTAGTTACCCACCTTTTTTTCTACACCAATTTTTTAAAGACTAATTTTCTCTATTACATAATTACGGTTAAATAAGAAAATTAATCTTTTTAAAAAAAAAAAAAAAAAAAAAAAAAAAGTGATGTGGGGGAAAAAAAAAAAAAAAAAAAAGGCGGGTACAAGCTGAATGCCATGTCAGCCGTCGGTGGCTGACACTGAACTTTCTGTTTAGACCGCGTCAATCATCGGTGGCTGACACTGTCAAATATAATATAAAGGTGCGTCATCCACCGGTGGCTGACAGTGTAAAAGATGATTAAATATATATATATATATATATATATATATATATATACATTGTTTTAAGTAATTATTGAAACTTTATATAAATTCACTTATTAGTGCTAGAGGCCTATTTCAGTCGGTACAGTTGTCGAATTTTTATATGTCACTCTTAATTAGTGCTAGAGGCCTATTTCAGTCGGTTTATTGAATGGGATTTATTGAATGAAGTCCCCCCAAGGCACAACTTTGACATGAGTCCCCTCGAGGCCCAACTTTGACATGAGTCCCCCCCCAAGGTACCCCTATTTCAGTCGGTACAGCGTTGTCGAATTTTTATAATACACTCTTAATAGTGCTAAGGGCCTATTTCAGTCGGTTTATTGAATGGGGATTTATTGAATGAAGTCCCCCCAAGGCACAACTTTGACATGAGTCCACCCCCAGGCCCAACTTTGACATGAGTCCCCCCCAAGGTACCCCTATTTCAGTCGGTACAGCGTTGTCGAATTTTTATAATACACTCTTAATAGTGCTAAGGGCCTATTTCAGCCGGTTTATTGAATGGGGATTTATTGAATGAAGTCCCCCAAGGCACAACTTTGACATGAGTCCCCCCCCCCAGGCACAACTTTGACATGAGTCCCCCCCAGGCCCAACTTTGACATGAGTCCCCCCAAGGCCCAACTTTGACATGAGTCCCCCCCCAGGCCCAACTTTGACATGAGTCCCCCCAAGGCCCAACTTTGACATGAGTCCCCCCCCAGGCCCAACTTTGACATGAGTCCCCCCCAGGCCCAACTTTGACATGAGTCCCCCCCCAGGCCCAACTTTGACATGAGTCGCCACAAGGCCCAACTTTGACATGAGTCCCCCCCCAAGGTACAACTTTGACATGAGTCCCCCCCCAAGGCACACCTTTGACATGAGTCCCCCCCAAGGCACACCTCCCCCTCACTGGGAAAAAGAGAAAAAACGTTGTTTTGCGGCTATAAGACAGTTTGGACTTCCAACGTTATTTGTTACAATATCTGCAGCTGAAACACATTGGTTTGATTTAATGAAAACTTTATCATGGAATTTAGATCGTCACGAATTAACTAAAGAAGAATTTGTCGATATTAACAAGTTTAGCAGTAGGCCTCTGGCACTAAATTAAAATCTGTCAATGTCAGATTTTCATGTTTTAAATAATGAAATAATGTCGTGTCTGTATAATTTTTTATTTCTTACAGGATTATATAATTAAGACATTTTAATGGATTTTATTGAAACACGGTAAACATAACACGCTTCTAAGCAGCGCGAGTGGCCTGACGAGGATTTCCTTAAAAATTCGCGTGATGCTCAACGTGTTAAAAAGTTAGCAGCTATGAACATGAATACGCAAAACCTTTTTGTTTAAGAATGTCAAATTTTCATACTTGCCAATATCATAATTAATATTCCGTAGTCTAGTTATCACTGCCCTTTTTCTCACACCAATAAATTTTTAGAGTAATATTTTCCAAATGCAATTACGATTAAATAAGAGGAAAAACATTCTAAAAAGATACCGGTGTGAAAAAGAAGGCGGAGCTAACAATACTACGGAATATTAATTAGCATGTTGCCAAGTACGCATTTTAGAGGAACGCCAGAAGGCGGAGTTGATAACTTGTAGGAATATTCAATATCCATCACTAATTTTTAATTGCAATGTTTGTCAAATTCACTATCATATATTTCAAACACCATTCTTTAAAATTAGTTGTATTCTGTACATGCTTACCTGGTAATATTTGTAATTTATTCCGGAGTACTGTTAGCCCCATCCTTTATTCACACCACTATGATTTTAAAGAAATTTTCTTCAATATGTAATTACGATGAAATAATACGAAAAATGATTTTAAAATATCCTTATGTGAAAAAAAGGGCGGGGCTAACAGTACTCTGAAATAAAATATAAATGTTTCCAAGTGTGTACATATATAGGGTGGTCACAGACAGTGTTGCCAGATTGGCGACTTTCTTTATTCAACTACCACCAATAATTCTGAGAAATGATATTTGATATACAGACTAGACGATTAATCTTCGAAGTGACTAGGCAACCGTTTGAATTAAAATTTAGTGGTGGACAGGTAGATATTGAATAAAAAAAACTTCCCAATCTGGCAACACTGGTCACAGACCACATTTTTTCCTTGATTCTTCTACCAATATTTTTCTTTCGGAATATTTAATAGCATGTTTGCACCATTAATTGAGTACAAATTATCATGTAAGTATTCTATTGGAAAAATCAGGAAAAAAGGCGGGTTTGTAACAGGGTTGGCAAGTTTTTGCCAAAGTGGAAAAAACCATGGAAAAAACCGCGGAAAAAACCACCCCGGCAAAAATAGTTTTTGCCACAATTTTTGCCACTGGCAAAAATTACTTTTATCTGCATTTTAAAATACAGTTTTAAGGGTTTTATTTATGTGATTTCAATGTATAAATCTTAATTTTAACTGATTAAAATGACTGATTTAATCTTGATTAACTGATTGCTTTGTAAATCATCAAATAATGCATTTAAAACTTTTTTTTTTTTTTAATTTTTAACAGCGATTAACAAAATATTTTTGCACTTCTGAAAATGTTTAAATTAACTTCTAAAAATATACTTATATTTGAAAATATTCTTTATTATAAAAAATAAATAAAATAAAACAATTATAGCAAATTTATGTGGTATAAAAACATTTAAATATGTAAAATGTATGCATGTTTTTATATATTTTATTTTATATGATTTTATACCCTATTTTAAGTAATCACGTTATCTGATTATTCATCTTATGAAAAAAAGGTGTTAAATAGTCTTTTCCCCCTAAAGCCTACAATGCCAGTATTTAATATTTTGTAAAAATAATGTAGATTTTAAATAACAAATATAATAGCATGTTTACTGTACATACATAATCTATATCTATTTGTAAAAGTTTAATTAAGAGATTTAATTAATTAAAATTCTATTATGCTTTGTAGATTTAACAATTCCAATATGTTTTTCAAATAAGAAGAAAAAAGTAATGAAGTTTTTTTTTTTTTAATACCTTGCTCTAAGCTTTGAATCTTTAACAAACAAAAATTGTAACTTATTTCAGAAGAATACAATAATTTAAAGAAACTGCAATTCAATTCTTTTCTAGAATAACTCAGCATCTACACTTTAGAGCACAACTTGTATTATATTATATTAATCCTTTTGATTTTTAATCTTAATCTTTAGTGCACAAATTTAATTCATTCAGATAAGAAGAATGTAACTGACAATAATTTTTCACTTTCCAAGAACTTTATACAAGTTCTTTCTGTCAGTATCTGGTCAATAATAAGATTAACAGTAAAGAAAGAACATAATAGAAATAAGGCTTATATTTGAAAGTTGGGGGGAGGCTTCTTACTTTCTTAACCTTGTTTCAGTAGAGTGAGAAGAAAATGCATGGTCATCTATTAGAACTTCTTGACCAATAAGGTGTTAGAAACATTTTTCCTTCTTATCTTAATGTTCAATGAATAGATTTTGTAAGTCACCATACATAGGATAAGCTTGCTTTTTACCACTTTCATCTCAGTAGAGATAGTATGTGACTTGTTAGCTTGAGTTTGGTTAAATTTAAATATTTAAAAAAGTTATTGTTATACTACATTTAATTTTTATTTGAAAATGATTAAAGGTGGAAGAAAAAGAGATAGTGTATGGGAACATTTTAATGAATTATTAAGTGATGGCAAAATATTTGCAAAGTGCAAAAAATGTGGCCATGTGCAAAGCAATAAAGCAGCCAGAATGAAAAACCATGTGAATAAATGCAGTGATGGATCTTCAACTTCTTCTATTTTTGAAAATGGTGATGAGATTATTCTTCCTAGTACTGAAACTGAAGAAAACTTTATGCAAAACATGGCTGAATCTACTCAAGATGTGGCTGAATCACCTCCTAAGAAAATTAGAATTGTTCAAAAATCTATGGATGTTTATGCACACAAAACAACTCAGAATGAAAAGGAGAAAATTGATGAAGCAATTGCCAAGTTTTTTTATGGATGTAATATTTCTTTTTCAGTTGTAGAAAGTGAACATTTCAAAAATATGGTTCAATTACTTAGACCAGGATACAAAGCACCTACTCGAAAATCTCTTGCTGGTGACCTTCTCAATAACATACATAGTAAAATGGAGAAACAAATGATGAACACTGTTGCCAAGAAAAATGCAACTTTAGTAATAGATAGTTGGAGTAATATTCATAACGATCCAATAACAGCAGCATGTATCCAGTTTGGTGAAAAGTCTTATGTCATAGATGTAGAAGATTCCGGATCAAAAAAGAAAACAGGTGAATATTTAGTAGAAAAATGTCGAAAAATAATAACAGATGTGCAAAGTAAATTTCAGTGTACAATAAAAAGTGTTGTAACAGATAATGCAAAAAACATGGAGAAAATGAGGCAAGAACTAAGAGATACTGATAAACTTATAACGTATGGCTGCTCTGCTCATTGGTTAAATCTTTTAGGTGAAGATTTAACACCACAAACAGTTATGAGACATGTAATTGAAATACAAAAGTATTTCCGAAATCACCATGCTCCACATGCTTGGTTAAAAGAATGCAATGACCATGTTAAACCACAGTTACCATGCAGCACTCGCTGGAATAGTCAAATAGTTTGCTTAGAAACTTTTATTAAGAACCATAGTCATTATACAAAAATTATTAATGATCATAGTAGAGAAATTGATATGAATATTGTCAATACTGTAAGAGATTATAATCTTTATTGCAATGTTAAAGATCTTCTGCTGCAGTTAAAGCCAGTTGCTGATGCTTTAAATAGCATTCAGAGTGATACCTCAACATTAGCAGATGCGTGTCATTTGTGGTGCTCTTTAGTACAAAATCCTGTTTTGGAAAACCATATTGTCAAAGTAAAAAAACGTTTCGAACAAGCAGTTTTACCATACCATTTAGTTGCATATTTATTGCATCCAAAGTACAGAGGTGAACTATTAAATTATGAACAAAAAGAGAAAGCTAGAATGTGGTTAGAAGAAATTGATCCCAACTTTGTACCTCTTGCTATAAAATTTGATTTAAAAGAATCACCTTTTCCCCAAACTTATTTCACTGCTAATGTTATTGAATCAATTACAGCTCACAAATGGTGGGAAAGTGTTTCATCTGTTTGTGATATATCAAAACATTTTTGTGAACTAATTTCTCATTTGCAAATTTGTTGCTCAAGTTCTGCTACTATTGAAAGAACATTTTCAAATTTTTCATTTATTCATTCTGATATTAGAAACAAACTTTCTCTGGAAACTTCCACAAAACTTTTATTTTGCTATGCAATGTTAAAAACCCGTTAATGCTGTAATTTTGTGCTCTTTTAGTTTTTTCTTTTTTAAAACTTTGTGATAGCTTTTTTTTTTTTTTTTTTTTTTTTTTAAGATTTTTTACTTTAATAAAATAAAAATGTAACTGTTTGGATATGTCACTTATTATTAACTGATTAATTTAATTAATTATAACGACTTTTTAAGTTAAATATTTAAATTTCTTGATGGTGCAAACTGTAAGAGGTAAAAATTGAAATGAATAGTGTCATTCTAATTTTATTTTTCCACTTTTCTTCATTTTTTCCATTTTTGCCACTTTTTGCCATTTTTGCCGCTTTTTGCCTGGTTTTTTCCACTTTTTGCCACTGTCCTGGCAAAAATACATTTTTGCCGGCAAAAACCCAACCCTGGTTTGTAACCACCTTGTTATAATAAAAGGAGATATGTGTGTGTCTATCCGTCGCTTTGTAGGCAAACGGCTGATAGCACAGCTACAGAATTTTGCATGAGACTCATTTTGATTTTGCTTGATGCACCTCGAAACCCGATTTTTTGATTAGTTTTTTTTTTTTTTTAATTAATTTAAATATATAAATTTCTGAAATGATTAACTCCGAAGATAGAAACGTAAATATTAAAAGTCTTTTGTGACCCATTCACATAAAAAGGAACAATTGAGCTGTTTTGAGACATTTGCAAATTCAATCTAAATCAAAGTCTGAAAATTTTGCGTAAATCTATTACTTATTGAATACAGTAAAACCTCCATTATCCGAAACTCTTTTAATCAAAATCTATTTTTATTTATTTATTAATATATATATATATATTCTTTGTGTGCATTATCGGGTTTGAATGTCATTTTAAAAACGCGAAGGTCGTGGGTTCGATCGTCCAAGGACCAATGTGTTACTTTTTGCAGATAATTAATAGAAAATGTGTCTATCATCTCATATCCCGATTTTGAAATTTTTGAATAGATTTTTTTTTTTATATTATTATTAATTAAATAAAAAAATTTAAGCTGTTGAGGCCATCTGCCTGGTGTTGCCATCTGTTATCACATACAGTGAAGATGATAATCTGTCTAAAAAAAAAAGAATGTCCGAAATACGTAGTATTTGATTAATAACAGTGTCACATATCGTCCAATTAGCACCTAAATTGAAATGTCTGGTTAAAGCGCAAATGAAAGCAGCGGGGTCCGGGAATCGATTTTGCAGAAGCGGGAACCCGAAGTGGTTTTAAACGATTTCAATGACATTTTTTTTTTTTTTTTTTTTTTTTAAACCCTTTAACGTTCACTACTTAATTTATTTTAAAAATTACTAAACTAATTTTAAAAATGGCTTTTAGACACATAGCTGATCATAAATATTTAAAAAATAAAAAATTAGCATTGTTCCTTTTCCAGAAATTTTCGGTTTGAAACATCTGTAAGTAAACCTTATTAAATTCAAATAATATTTAATTTAATAAATGAATCACATTATCGACAAAAAAAAAAAAAAAAAAAAAAAAAAATTCGTAAAAGTTGCATAGATCCCAACATGTATATTTATTCTGGAGTATTTTAACCCTTAGCGGAATTCGGATCATATAAATTACACTGCCACCGGAATTTACGAACATAATTAAAATGAAAGAAATTTAAAATTTTTCACGTTAAAAAAAGGGCATTTTCTGCTATATTATAAATGTAAATTTTTGCTAAAAAATTTCCGGGATGAGTTTTTGCACTTGAGAATTAAAATTAGGTGTTCCATTAGCGGGAACACTGCGACTGAAAGGGTTAATAAAGTGATTTAAAAATGTTCCTACAAGTTGGTAACATCGACATTGGATCTAATCAAAGGTCGATACAGGTTTTAATTTTTGAGTCCCCCTTTTGTGAAAAACAAGATATTTTTGTGAAATTTTTATTTATTTTTGTGGGGGTTTAAAAAATTGGGTAAAACCTTCCATTTTAACAGTCATTTTATATAGTGTTTAATATCAAGATAACAGAGTTTTGTTGAACTATTTAATTAAAAATAATACAGAAAACATTAAAGATTTTATAAAAGGATCTTTTTTATAAAACAAAAAAATTTTTAATGATGGGTAATTTTCTGAAGGGGCAGCAAAAGGGACCCAAGTTTTGTCTGGATAGATTTTAATAAAGTTCTATAGGAGAACAGCTTCACCGCAGCTCGAAGGAACAATTGAGCTGTTTTGAGACATTTGCAAATTCAATCGAAATCAAAGTCTGAAATTTTTGCGCAAATCTATTACTTATTCATACTTGCCAACCACATAGCTGCCAATATTTTAATTTATTCCGGAGTACTTTTAGCCCTGCCTTTATTTCGCACCAATTTATTTATAGAAAAATTTCTTCAATACATAACTTCGCTAAAATAAGAAAAAATTACTTTAAAAAAAATAAGTGGTACGAAATAGAGGCGGGGCTAAAATGACTCCGGAATAAATTAAAACATTGGCAGCTATGCAACCATCGCATTAATAACCGTACAATTGTTAACGCCCCCCTTTTCACAATGTTTTATTTTTTGCGTAATTCTCTCCAAATGTTGTTACGATTAAATAATAAGAATAAAATGACTCTAAAAAATGACTGGTGTGAAAAAAAAAAAAGGCGGGTACTAAAAATTGTACGGCTTATAATGAGATGGTTGGCAAGCATGCTTATTGAATACAGTAGAGCCTCTATTATCCGAAACTCTTTTAATCAAAATCTTTTTTTTTTTTTTTTTTACACGATTATATTCTCTGTGTGAAAAACTCGCAGACATTCCTTTTGTGTAAAATCCATTTTTAAAGCTTTTTTTTTTTTTTTTTTTTTTTACTATTACATCTTTCTATGCAAAATTCGCAAACATGTGTGTGATAAACAGAACTTTGTTTCCCTCCCTTGTGAAATACTTAATTTTAAAATTAAGCATTTTTTTAGAATGTTTTTCTTCTTAATTCATAGTAATTGCATTTAGAGAATATTACTTTAAAAATTTATTGGTGTGAGAAAAAGGGCGGAACTAGTAGCACTACGGAATATTAATGAGGATGTTGGCAAGTATGTATATTGCTATTGCTTTATTTTTATTAAGCATTTGTTACCATAACAACAAATAGCGCATATATTTGTCCGTAATCTTACAACTGAAGTATTCTTAATTATCCGAAAATTTCGATTTTCCGAAAGATAGTCGGTCCAAATTACTTCGGATAATCGAGGTTCTACTATGATAAGAAGTATAAAGCAAATTAGTAAATCTAAACTACTGAATTATTACCGTTCCCGATTCATTATACAGAATGAAGTCACAGAATTGAATATTGTAGGTGTAAAAGACAAGTCAATTTCTATTTCAGTAAACTAAATTAATTTTCAATTTAATTTAGATATTTATTCATCAAGCCTGAAAGTTCATTTCAGAAAATTATGGAGTGGAAGGCTGATTTTTTATACCAATCAGCCAGGGTAGTTCAATGGTTTGAGCATCCGCACGTAAAGCGGAAGGCCCGGGTTCGATTCCCGGTTCTGGTATTTTTCACATAGTTGGTATAAAAAATCAGCCTTCCACTCCATAATTTTCTGAAATAAATTACTTTTATTATTATTTTATTTATTATTATTTGTTTATTTATTATTTTATTAAAAAATAAAAACACAAATAAATTCAAATAAAAAAAGTTTTTTATTAAAACTTTTATGGCATGTATGTACAACTAAAATGCTGAATGGATGATGTTTCCAATGTCGTTTAAAGAAAAAGGAAAAAAAAAAGTGTCTTTTTGACGTATGAAAAACATAACTTAATACAAAAACAAAAAAAAATGTACAAAATTACAAGAGTAAAAAAAAGAATGAATGGATGAGTACACTAAACCTGACTTAGGAAATGCACAGCATTTTACAAATCTACCCATAAATGCAGTTATTGTAATTCTTTGGCATTAAGTAATCAGAAGCATATCTAGAATTACTATAACAGGCAAAATTACAGCTGTAAGAGAACATAGGCTGACATTCCATGTACTTTGACGTGGCAGTGTTAAAATCAGCTGGCAGGATAATATTCTGAAGAATGGAATTTTTATTTTCGTCTTCGACTACTTTCTCTCGATTTTCTAAGTCCAAATGTATTTTGTGCAACATCAGTTCCATACAAGTGCGAGCGTCCTCAATGCAATTATGTCCTTTAGAAGACATTTGAATGTCTTTGTCTAAAATCTCCCGCGCAATCGATTTTAATGATTTTTTATGATATTTACTGTGCTTGTGTGGAAAAACTACGGACGTATCGACGATGTTATAGTGGATGAGTCGTAAGGCTTTTAAATCGTTTTCTAGTCCATGTCCGACAAGAATGCTCTCTTTATTCAATAATTTCAATAGGTAGGTTTGGACATCTTTTAATGTCATGCTCACACCTTTTAAGTCCTTCTCTGTGACACCACTGTAGGCAGTATTATAATCTAATATTTGATTTTGCGGGAGAACGAAAGATTCGAAAACAGTCAAACCATCGACACCCACCACACCAACTTTCACCACTTCCATACCGGCTGTCGTATATAACATTTCACAATCCAGTGCATAAACAGTCCCAGCAGTAATTTCGTTGAGATGTTTCTTGGTTTTCGTTTTCACGAACTCGACATCATGGAGGGCACTTTCAGCAGTAACGTGATACTGCCACGTCATGCAACCTTCAGACATGTAGTTCCCGTTACAACAAGGGTAATCACCATGATATGGAGTTCCTTTTCTAAATGGTGGCTGTTTTTTGGCGTGGTATCGGCAAAACGTGTCGGAAACGTATTGTCCGTCGGGGAGAATGTTAAAAGAACTGCCGCACCGACAGCAACGGCGTTCGATGGCTCCTTTTGTCAAGTTCTGCGTTCGCATCACGGCTCGTCCAGGTTTACCAGGCGCTTCTTCTGGGAATCCAAACATCTTCAGTTGATCTCTCGCGAGAAGATGGTGGGTAAACTCGTGGTATAAGGCATACATGTCGAGATTTAGCTTCACGTACATGGATAAGGGGGTGTAGATAACGGTCTTTTCAGAGCCTGTATCACTCTTCATTGATAGATCACTTGTAGATGAAGCTGCAAGGGAAAAAAATAATAATTAGAATTTTGGCAAATTATAAAGGTTTTGAATATATTTTTAAATATGTCATCATATTTAATTCACATGGAAGGGCAGTGGAAACTGGAAATACGAACTAACATTATCAATGTAGACAATTTCTTAAAAATACACTAATATTGATGGCAGCAATACTTTAAGCTTGTTATTAGAACTTGCTGTACTTTCCAATATCAAAATAATATAAAAACAAAATAAAGAAAAAGAGACAGAAAACAACAATTAAAAAGCGGAAAAGTTGCACAGCAACAATACCTTTTCATTGCTAGTTTTTCATATGTCCTGCAAAAGAGCTACAAACACTCTGCATAGCTTTTCATACAGAAATGAGAATTCCGTTATAAGATCCCCCCCCCATTTCCTACTTCTACTAGTAACCTATAAACTTACAATTTTATGTAAATAATTACACCAGTCACAACTCAGATTTTCACATGGTCGATCAAGAACTGATGTTCTACTCTAAAAAAGCACCAGAGAATGTTTAAAAGTTGATAAGTATAAAACTTTGAATAAACAACATAAAATGCAAGACATTGAAGTTTCGTTCGCAACACTCGTGCCTACTTTTTTCGCCTAACGAAGAGTCGTGACTTCTTTCGACCCGAAACAACTGTTGCGAATTCTAACATGTTACGGTGTTTATTCGAAGTTTTATACTTATTAATTGACGTTCTATATTTCTTCTTTATTTGCTAAACTTTTGCTTAGGTCATTTCCCCCACGTAATACATAGAAATGGAGAGTACCTACGTTGGCAATAGCATACTAACTACATTACCTAACACAAAACATAATTAATATATGTATACAATTGTATCACATAATATAAAACATCTGACAGAAAAGCCACTATGTTAATGTTTAATTAATATGCATTAGCTTTATAATTATTTTCTAAAGATTCATTTTTCTTACTTAATTGTAAAAACGGACAAACAAAAATTTGATTAGAAAGGACCATCCCTTTTACCTAAAAACCTAATTGCTACCACCATAGAATTGATACTACATTTCCTGCAAGAAGTCGACATTCTACGAACCTAAAACGCGTTCTGAATCTGTAATGATATTTTAATAACTCAACAAACATTAATCTTTTTATTTAATCAATATATAGTCCTTTTTTTAAAGTACACATAAAGGCTCCCACGTCATGGAAGAGGCGTACATTATTAATAAGGCGCAGCTTTATTAATATCATAATGTTTTCATCTAAGCATTTCATAATAAATACGTGAATAACTAAAATAGGTGTTTTAAAGATTAATGTTATAGATTATATTTTTGTTTCTAGTCAAAACAAGATATGAATTTTATCTTTTCTGATCAAAGTTATAGCCAGAAATATTTTTTGGAAGGGGTTTCACACTTTTGTACATAATGTTCAGTCAGGGTGGCTAACATTAGAACTTTTCCAAATTCCCTGATTTTTCCATGATTATTTTTCCCCATTTTCCCTGATTTCCGCTGTTTATTTCACAAAATAAGCAAAAAATTTAACAATTTACAATAACGAGCTTTAAAATTGGCTTATTTCGACAAAACTTGTCAGAATACCCTGCTCTTCCAGACTCACTTAACCTTTTACACGCCGCATTCAGATCTGGGTCAGGGTTCATACTTATATATAGGGAAAAAATTCCCTGAGTTCCCAGACAATTTTCAACATAATATTAGCGACGTATTACAAGAAACGCTCCTCTAAACAGGACAAAATACACAGCTACTTCCACTGTATGGCGTCATATTACTGTCGACCATGATAGAAATTCAGGTAGAAATCTTCGTTTACATGCGTATTTTCACAATACTTAATCAATTGAATTCTGATGTGAAGCTAAACAAGAAAAATCTTACTCGAGAGAAAGAAAATATTTGTTTTTCCAGGTTTTATAACCGATTTTCCCTGATTTTTAATGAAAATTTTAATTTTCCCTGACTTTTTTCAACAAATTTCAAATTCCCTGAGTATTCCCTGTTTTCCCTGATGAGTATGAACCCTGTGGGTGTATTTTAAATTCGTTTTTTACATATTTTGCCTTCTAATGCTTTGGTTTAAAGAATTCTATCATTAAAATGTGTATTTTTTTTTTTAATATATAGTTTAATATTATAATATTTAATATTATTAATTTACCATTATTATATTTTTATATTACATTTTAATGTAATAATGTAAGCTGTTTTAAACATGCCAGCCCATTTTTATAAGTATTTGCTTATTTTTCTAAATTATGTGAATTTTTAAATTGTGACGCAAAAAAGAAAATGGCAAAATAGGTCATTTTTATAATTTTCTGCACATTTCCCCTTTTATGATTGAACTATAATTTCTATTTCAAAAAATCAAGTCCTCTTAATTTCGACAAATTTTAAAAATTTGGGGGGTGGGGGGATCTAAAACTGATTTTGATATGCAAGTAAAGTGGGAAACCATCAAGACCCAAACCTCTCATTGCCTCTGTAGAATCACCATTGCCCGCAAAGTTCTACACCACTATTCATAAATAGCAATTTTTTATCCGATGTTTATGCGATTCAATAAAGCAGAGAAAACTTTACAAAAATAGTGGTGTACAACGCTACGAAAACCGGCAACTCTGCCTCTGCCAAAAATTGCAATATATTTTACAGGGTTCATACTCAAATATGGGAAAAAAAATTCCCTGAGTTCCCAGGCAATTTTCAAGAAAATATTAGATATACTACAAGAAACGCTCCTCTAGACCGGACAAAATACAGCTACTTCCACTGTGACTGTATGGTGTCATATTACTGCTGATCATGATAGAAATTCAGGTAGAAATCATTATTTACATACGTATTTTCACAATACTTAATCATTTAAATTTTGATAAGAAGCTAAACAAGAAAAACAAACTTGAGAGAGAGAGAGAGACAAAAATGTTTTTCCAGGTTTTATAACTGATTTTCCCTGACTTTTAATGAAAATTTTTATTTTCACTGAGTTTTCCCTGACTTTTTTTTAACAAATTCCAAATTCCCTGAGTATTCCCTGTTTTCCCTGATGAGTATGAACCCTGTTTTATGAGTATTTCATTTCATATCTGGGTTTAAATTAGCCGTTAATTAAATTCAAGAATTACCAGCTGGTTGTCCCCTCCCGCTTATGCTGTGTAGCAAGACCCAATTAAGCCTCCACACAACTAGACTCTCTTAATAAAATATAATATCTTGATGTGAAAATTTAGCAAGTTGCAGATGTAGCTTTTTTATGAGATCTGCGCATGTGAGTGTTTCATTAAAGTAAGTTGTTTTTGTTAGATTTACACGCCTTGTGACGGGAGGTTTAGCAGCGTATAGAATTTGCTTATAATGGTTGCGTTCATGTGCATTTTATCAAACGAAACAAATTTTTACTTAAAAAAAGTTATTGTTAAAATTTTTGAAATATCTAATAACAATAATAATAAAAAAAAAGGTTGAATTTATCTGATATCATTTGAAGAATCCACCCTTCTCTGTATACAGTGCGCCAACCTTTTAATTTATGCCGGAGTATTGTTAGTAGTACCCGCCCTTTTCCCGCACGGCCTTATCAGAGTTGCCACTTTTCTTGATATATTCAGGAGCATTGTTAGCCCCGTCTCTTTTCCATACTACATTGTTTTTTTAAGAGAATTTTTTTTTTTTTTTTTTTATTTTATCGTAGTTGCATATTGGAGAAATTTTCAGGGGACATGCCCAGGGCTCTATGAATTTGAATAAACTAGTTGCCAGCAAAAATCTCTGGTAACGCTGCTCTGAAAAAAAAAAAAAAAAAAACGAAATTTGATACCATTCTTGCTGATTTTTATGTAAAATGACCTCCTGAACCCGAATATGACTCCCATTTTGCCCAGTTACCCACCGCTTTTTTGATACACCACCCCCTCCCTCAATTTCTTTCCCTGTTCGATAATTTTGTGACCATGAATTTGATTTGAAGAATGAAAAATAATTAATTCAACACCTAAAATAATATATATATATATATATATATATATATATAAAGTTTAAAAAATAACATTAATAACAGATTAAAAAGAAATATAAGATATGTAATGCATAATTTCAGTGGCAAATCGTCCCCAAAATTTTTCCCTTGTTGCAAATGTCCATATTTTAGACTTTTCCAACTCTGTAGCCCCTCAGAAGGTATTTAACGGTTAAAATAATCCCCTCCCCCTCCTGAAAATCAAATTTATAGCCATAAAATCACCGAAAAATGACAAATATAGGAAGGCAATTCCTAGAAATCGGTGGGTGATAGGGCAACATGGGCGTCCTATTCGGATTCAGGAGGTCATTTTACATAAGAATATGCTGAAATGGTGTCAGAAGCAATTTTCATACAGAGCAGTGTAACCAGTAACCCTCCTTGTACCTTATTATTATTATTTTAATATTTACTTAAATATCGAAATTAAAATTCTCTGCATAAAAACCAAATATTTACTATGACTACTATATTTATTATGTGATACATCAGGAAATGCCTGTCAAAATTTAACATCGTCAAACCGGTTTTATTATTTTATCTAAACCGATACACCATAGGCACTGATACATCATTGCACCGGCACAACGATTCAACACCGGATAGCAAAACATGCGCGAACGGGAGCGTTGTAAAGAATTTTCCTAAAACGGTGCATTGATTCAATACAGAGTTGTGAGACATGCACGGAGAAAAGTGGTCAATCTTTTCAACACAGTGTCTCAAAACGCGGTGAGAGAAGCGGGAAACAAAACGGTGCAAGTTCAGCCTACATCAAAAGTGGTATCGAAGCCGATTATGAGACCAGTTTTTTCACCGAAGCATTAAAATAATAAATAATAATAACAATTAAAATAATAATAATAATATTGAGTTTCTTAAAAGTTGAAAACATAGCCGCCAGTTAAGCATGTCCACTCATCTTATATTAGTCCTCCAAGGTTGAAGGTAATGGTGGTTGTTCATTACAGAATATGAATTGCAGAAACACATAATTTCTTATGGATTTTATTACTATTAGCATTCCGTTTTATTTTATTTTATAATTATTATTAGTAGAATTCCGTTTTTTTATTATTATTATTTGAGTTTCGACCTTAAAATTTTTGAGGTTGGTTGATAGGGTTTTACATCGCACTAGTGCTGCGCAGTGGGTAATTGGCGTCGGTCTGGAACTCATTCTTAGTTTTCCGAACACATACCATCACAATTTTGATCATTCACGGAGGGGATGGCTCTCCCGCTTAGGTGCTCCCCCCTCCTTCCCCAGAGGTATAATTTGGTTAAATTTGAGAAAAATGGAATAAAACAGGTTTGGGGTCAAAATGATACATCCCTCTGTTCTAGTATAAATGAAAATTCCTTGACTTGTACAGATTTTAATATAAATTTCCTAACATTACTCACGATTTTTTGCTAATCTAGAATATTAAATAAAATACAACCGAAATCTAAGCGACAGAGAAGAAATAATATTTTTAAACAACAATGAAAGTTTCTAGCAAATTTATACCTTTTTTTTTTTTTCTTTTATTTAAGATGTAATTTTACTGATGTGTCATAGCTAAAATTCACAGATGTCCAATCACTTTCATTTTAAGTTGAGTTGAACATCATAGATGTCCACTTATTTTCATCTTTACTCGAGTTGAACATCGTAGATGTCCTCTCGTTTTCATCTTTATTTGAGTTGAACATCATAGATGTCCACTCACTTTAACCTTGAACTGCGTTGAATACGATAATTATTTTGTAGAGTTTGGAGTCACAGGTGTTTGGTCGTTCATTAGTTTCACCTAATTATCAGAATATTTCTATTTTTATTTATTTGTTTATTTTATCAACACTACATTTGGATAATTTTAATAGAACCGAAAACCAATATTTCTATTATCATACAAAAAATTATCCATATATATCCAGCATCCCCCAAGTCCTGCTGTAGTGCGCAAACAAAATTAACATTCATAGTTTAATTTTTAAAAGAATTTCTCGTCCATATGAAAAGTTTATATTATAAACAACGTTTACAGATCGTACACAAATGCAGCTGAAATAAGCACAATTCATGTAAATTGGTAAACTCTTTAAATTCATGTGCATTGACGATATCCCCCCCCCCCCTTGAGTGAGTGAGATATGAGAAATTGGAGAAAAGTGAGTTTTTCTAATTATTTATACCAGACATTTGGGTGAAAATTATTCATAATAAATTAAAAATAGCTTATGCCAACATTTTAAATTATTCCGGAGTACTTTTAACCCCGTCTTTATTTCGTACCACTTTATTAATAGAAACTTTTTCTCTAATATACAACTTCGATAAAATACGAAAAAATTACTCTTAAAGAATAAGTGGCATGGAAAAAAGGCGGGGCTAAAAATACTCCGGAATAAATTTAAAAAATGGTATCTATGCTTTATCCCATTTAATCACAAAAAATCACTGTACAAATAACAATACGAATTTATTAAAAGGAGACTTGGCGCTGGATTATTATGAAACCAATAAAAAGTACAACGTTATGCATTGAAGACGGTACGCTAAACGCTACCGAAACAGCTGTATGCTTCCCATATTTTTTCTCTTCGGCGTTCCTAAGGTTGTAATTTTTATTGGTTTTAACGGTACGAATTTCTTTATAGAAAAAGTGGTAGGGAAAAAAAAAAAGTCTGAAGTTTTACCTTTGTTAACCAAATGTAACTACTCCCTAAGCTGAAAATCGACATCCTTAAAAACAGGGTGGTCACAGACCACATTTTTTCCCCTGATTCTTCCACCAATATTTTTCTTTCGGAATTTTTAATAGTGTGTTTATGCACCATTAATTAAGCAAAAATTATCATATAACAGGGGTCTGTACAGAAGCAAACCTGGTTCCGTTAAAAGAAACTCAACAAAATTATTTATCTTAAAAAAAGACCCTTCACAAAATTATTTATCCCGAAAAAGGACCCTTTACAAAATTATTTATCCTGAAAAAGGACCTTTCATAAAATTGTTTATTCCAAGAAAGGACTTTTCACAAAATTTTTCCTCTTAAAAACAGACCTTTGATAAATCTGTTTTATATTGGAAACTAATCTTTCATGTTATGAACAGACCGCTTGAACAATCTGATGTGCTCTGCTGTATTTCCCCGAAAAAACTGATATTCAATTTCTAATTTATAAAAAATTTCTATGCACATGTGTGAGTTTAGCTCTATAAAAAAGAACCGTCATTGTCGAAATCAAACCTTAATTTTATTTTGCAAAATTACAATTTTCACAATTTCACAAAAAGAGGACCCTAGCTGAAAAGCTCAGAAGAACTTGATTTTCACACTAAATTTAGATTAACAAAATTACGTGTAGATTTTTCACAATTTCACAAAAACAGGACCTTGTCTGAAAAGTCTGGGCAGACCCCTGTGTAAATATTATGGAGAAAGAATCACAGAAAAAAGGCGGGTCTATAACGACCCTGAAAGAGTGGAATTAAAAAAAACAGAATTCGAAAAAACTTCATATTTGAATGAGCAAGGCCGATCCAGGCGAAAATATGGACCCTGTTGCTGCACCTTCACAAAATTCAAATCTATAAAATGGGCTCCTTCACAAAATTCAAATTCATAAAGTCTTTCACCAAAATAAAAACTGCCTTTTCACTAAGGTTTTGCTTCATAAAAATAATCCTATAATATATAATAAATTAATTCATAAATTAATTCAAACGATTGCCTGCACTTAGTTCAATGAGACACTGAAAGCTTGATTTTAAAATTTATACAGAGTGACTGCTAAAATGCAAAATTTAACACAACACTTTTTTCACAAAAATAAATATAAAATTTTACAAAAATAATATTTTTCACGAAAATAGGCCCCAAAAATTAAAACCTGGATCGACCCCCGATAAGATATTCTTATAATACAAAGAAACAAAAATCTCATATGATAACATGGGAGGCAGAAAGGCTGAATCTGACTTATATGCAGTCTAAAGACCGAATGACTGCACAGGTGATAGGACAGGGTTGAATGCCCACCGTGAGAATCTTTCTAAGAGGTCCTAACCCGTATTTACGCGAGTTTCAGAGAAAAACCACGGAAAACGTCGAACGACTAGATGAGATCGACATGCGCCACCTGGACCTGGGTTCGAACCCAACATTTCACCGTCTACCAACGAAAGTAACAGCTTGCTTTGACCTAACTTCAGTAAACACATACCCGCCAATATCCTCATTAATATTCCGTAGTATTGTTAGCCCCACCTTCTTTTTCACACCAGTATCTTTTTAGAATATTTTTCTTCTTATTTAATCGTAATTGCATTTGTAAAATATTACTGTAAAATTTACTGGTGTGAAAAGAAGGGCGGAACTAACAACACTACGGAATATTAATGAGTATATTGGAGAGTATGTCGTAATGTTGTTTGTTAGTCCCGCCTTTTTTTATACACCAGTAAATTTTTAGAGTAATATTGTGCAAATTCAATTACGATTCGTGAAGAAAAAAAAAAAGTTAAAAAATAAATAAAATAAATAAATACAGGGATGGAACACAGGCTCAGAACTCATACCGGTATTTGTTTAAGAAATTTCTCTGCCTACAATATCGTTGGTTTAAGAAGTAGAAAATTTTATTACATTGATAGTAGTATGAGATCTGCGCCCGTGTTCCATCCCTGTAAATACTCTAAAATAATACAGGTGTGAAAATAAAGGCGGGGTTAACAATATTACGGAATATTAATTGGGATGTGGGCAGGTATGGTAAATACAACAAAAAATTAAATGATTATTTACGCATTTAAAGAGGGACTCAACTTACTTTCACTTGAATCATCCATCATAGACTTGAACTTGGATTTATTGGGACTTCTCCTCTTTCTCTGCCTGCGAGTACTTTTCTTAGGGGGATCAGGTACTTCGGGCAAAACTGCAAAGAGAAAAAATGTTCTATTAAATTCATGTTACGTATAAGAAAACAATAACTGAACACTAAATATCTCATCAGGGTTCATACTCAAATATGGGAAAAAAATTCCCTGAGTTTTCCCTGAGTTCCCAGACAATTTTCATGAAAATATTAGTGACATATTACAAGAAACGCGCTTCTAGACAAGACAAAATACAGCTACTTCCACTGTACGATGTCATATTGTTGCCGATCATAATAGAAATTCAGGTAGAAATCATATTTACATGCCTATTTTCACAATAATTCATTATTTAAATTTTGATACGAAGCTAAACAGGAAAAACATAACTTGAGAGGAAAAAAAAATTTTTTTTTCCAGGTTTTATAACTGATTTTCCCTGAGTTTTAATGAAAATTTTTATTTTCCCTGAGTTTTCCCTGACTTTTTTTAACAAATTCAAAATTCCTTGAGTATTCCCTGTTTTCCAGGTTTTCCCTGAGGAGTATGAACCCTGCTCATTTTACTGAAGGTATCATTCTGAATTTTCATGTCATTATCTTGTGGGTTTGTTTGTAAGAGTACCTCTAAACATACAATAGAGCCTCGCTTATCCGAGGTAATGTGGACCGAGAATACATCGGATAATCGAACACTCGGATAATATGGACCCTGTCGTAAATCGGTGGGGAAACATACGGCAAAGTTTAACGTGGATGAAAACATAGTCAATGAAGCAAATTAATACATCTATTACGTATTTAAATGTAGTCAGTTAAAAATGCAATATATTACATACATATATAAATTGTAAAATACAGTAATGTATAGTAAAATTTGTCAAAGTTATCTACGCTATTTGCGAAAAGCCACGCCTCCTCCGGGACGTGGCCTTTTCAGGATGACCTTGGTTAACCCGGAACTCGGTTAATTGAAACTCGGATAAACGCGGTTTTACAGTACCTGATAAATTACGCAAAAGAAATTTTGCATATAAAACCTCTTATGGATTTGTAAAAGCTACTGAATTTTCCCGAGAGTAACTCACTACATTTGGCTAATAAACTGTGCATAAAGATTTTTTTTTTTTTTTTTTTTTTTTTTTAACGCTTGTAATCGAGCTATCATACATTATTTAGTGAAAATGCCTGCATTTCATCAGATATTTACAGAGATGCCAACTTCTAATGACCAAAAAGCAGGAGATTTTTTAACAAAAATCAGAAGACTTTTTCCAACAAGAAAGTTTGTAAGAAAAATGAGTAAAATAATGTAAATTTAATTTTAAGTAAAGCTTCATAAGCTTAGGAGGTATTTACAAAGCATCAGTATTAAAATTAAATGAAAAATACATGTTTCTTGCAGTAAAACAAACTATCCAAAAAAAAAAAAAAAAAAAAAAAACTCAGACATACAGTTGTTTAAAATTTAAGTCAAAATAGACAGATTTGATCATTCTGCTCCCAATATAAAACGATAAGGATCTTAATTATCTTTGTAAAAGAAAAGGTAATAAAGAAATGAAAACATCAGCTATATTCTAATGAAATTTGAATTCTTTAAGTTTTCAATAGTTATGGTATTTCAACAACAAAAAAAAAAAAATCTTTTAATAATAAAACATTTTACATTAATTAAAAATGAAAGTTAAAAATTTATTCTTAGCAAAAATTAGTTTCAAAGCATTCTATAGTAATTCACATTCAAACTGAACTTGATAAATTGCAGGGCAAGATGAATTTCCATTTTCTTTAAAAAAAATTTTATGCAATAATCCCACAAATTTTAAGCCTAAATTATGCTAAGAGGGATCGAATAAAAATTACATCAAAAAAGCAGGAGAAATGAGTGAAAAATCAGGAGACTTGGCATGTTTGCGCTTGTAATCGAGCAATCATACATTATTTAGTGAAAATGTCTGCATTTCATCAGATATTTAATAATTTTATACCCTGGTAACACTTTCGCGACCGCATATTTTTGTCTTTTTGACAGTAAGGTTCGCCTGCGGACGTTATTCTCCCAAGTTACAATATTTCAGAACTAAATTTTCTACATTTAGATTCCTATTACAAATGGATACACATTATAATTATTCTCTTTCTAATCAAAGAATTTATATCCATAGTATATTGGTTGTACAAATATGAATATTGTGTATATTTTTAAGAAATAAATGGCATACAAATTGCAAAAGAAACGCCCACTGGCGGAGTTATAGATTTTCAAATGACGGGAATCTACGTCAGCGGCCGCGAAAGTGTTAACAGTATGCTGTTTCAACTGTAGTAAGTCAGGTTTTCTAAAAAAGACGTTGCATTGGTTTAAATTGAAAACTGTGCATAATAAGTCCAACCAACAAAAAAAAAAAAAAAAAAAAAAAAAAAAAACCGAGTTTAATTAAATTTTTATTAAAATGAAGAAAACTAATAACATTTTAATAAAACCATCCAGAAACTTTCAGGAACTAAGATACTCTAAATATTTAGTAACGCAAATGAGGTACTTAGCTATTAAATTTTAAAATAGACAATAATTCATAAGATTAAATAAATATGTTCTACATTGAAAAATGTAGTTGAAGTTAACAGACGAATATATATCTGAAGCAGGATCAGAAACATTATAAATTCGTCAGCTGAATATGTTATCATGCAAAGGAAGATGTGTAGCACTTGTCATAAGTACTTCCAGTCTCCAAAAAAGCAAGAAAAAACGGTGTTGTGACAGATGCGTACATGACATTTGCGTACAAGCTGAAAACAGTGGCACTTGCGTACATGTCCAGGTGGTTTAAATATTACAGGTGTGTTTTCAAAAAATCTAGTGGCACTTGCGTACAACATTTCTTTCGCTTTATTTGAGGATCATTGCATGAAGGGGTTGTATCCATATGATGCAAACATTAAAACCTTTTTCTTTCTTTCTATTCTTTCCTTCTTTTTCTTTTTACTTTCTCTTACCCATAGGGTCGAGAAAGTATTGTTTTAGGGTCAAATTTTCGAACGTGCGATTTTGTTGTATCTACATGTTTTGAGGTCCCCTGAATACGAAAATCATGTTTTTAGCGAATGGTCTGTGTGTCTGTCTGTCTGTGTTATCAGCATATCTCAAGAACAAATAGTAGCAGAAATCCCAAACTCGGTATTCTAAATGTGTATCATATAGGAATGTTACAGTAATCTTTTCGTTGGACTGCACTAAACCAAATGAAACGAATATATCTTTTTTGTAATAGAGATAGTCAACTGGGGAAAAAAAATTTGTGTATGTAGGAGCCCCGCCTCACCCCCTGGGGGGAAAGTCCACCCTCGAGGGGAGTAAATTTTCATGATGGGTATCTTTCAAAAGAGCTCACCAATACCTTTAAAACGAATGGTTGAACCATCGATCTGCGATAATTTAAAATAAAGTTACCGATTTTTTTCATTTTTAAAGACACTTTTTTTTTTTTTTTTTTTTTTTTTGGGGGGGGGGGGGGGGTGGAAGAGAGCCATATAGGTGAACGACAAATAATTACAGGAATTGGAATGATTCAATTCGTTATTGATAAAGTAGAGAGATCCTTTTTTAACTTATTATTTCTTTATTGGAGACAAAAAAATTCATATTTGTTAAAAAGTAAAAAAGTATTTTAGAAATAAAAATATTTTTAAAGACCTTAATAGCATTTATAAGGACCTTTATTGATCTTGACTCAGTGAATAAATAATTGAATGTCATTTCAGAAAATAACTACGGGTAATATAGCTTGTAACTTTTATATGCCTTAAGCTCATAACTTTGTTAGTCTACATGCATAAGAGAAAATTCCCGTATTTATCTAAGAGTATTTATCTTCAAGTTTAACATATGGATACAACCCCTTTGTGTTACAAACGAAAAATACAGCGAAACAAATTTTGTACGGAAATGCCACTTGAATTTTCGAAAACAGATCTGTAACATTTGAAACACCTGGACTTGTACGCAAGTGTCACTAATTTCAGCTTGTACGCAAATGTCATGTACGCATCTGCCATATAACCGAAAAAACAGAGTTGTTTGTCAGTATAAAGAAATCTGTGGGACTCAAGGAATATAAAATATAAACTTTATCAGTGCAACACTGTTACATAATCTAGAGGGATAATAATTAAAAATTTGTAAAAGCGCAGATAAACAGAATTTTAGAATATTTAAAATATAATTATTTAATAAAAAAAAAAAAAAAAATCTTTATAACTTAATCATAAAAAGACCCTAGAAATTTTAAAATTAAATTTTTAAAATTTTGATTTTAATGAGTAATTAATATTTAATTTTTTTAAATTATCTCATTATGAATCCTCAATGTAAAAAAAAAAAAAAAAAGATGAAAGAAAATATTCCTGAAAACTCTTATAAAATCCAAAGATACCCTGAACCCCCCCCCCCAAAAAAAAAAAAAAAAAAAAAATAATAAATAAATAAATAAATAAATAAAATAAAAATAAATAAATAAATAAACAACCCTGATTAAACCCGATAAAACCCCAAAACACTGATAAAAACCCACTGGGCTGGGTTTTTTCCAACCCTAACTTTTGTAATATACTATTTATTATAAAGCCGACACCGATGGATTTTTAAACATAAAAATTGATAATAAAACAAAATATACTGAATATATAATTACTGCTACTAATAATAAATCCTCGTTGAAATTCAAGCATCGCACTATCCAAATTAGAGAAATTAAAGAATATTAACACTGATTAACGTAAACAAGGTACTTAGGCAGAGGGGAAACAAAAATTTCTAGCTGACGATGCATTAGATAGAATGATGCCAATCGCGATAACAGAAAATTTGATACGCCAACAGCAAAAGTGAGGAGGCACGGGGGTGCTCTGATTACAGAAGAATGCTACCGAATTGCAGAGATGGGAAACGGGAAACTGAAACAAGTCCGTGGAGGGTTTTGTTACCTGCTATTGATTTTTTTTTTTTTTTTTCCCCACCTGTAAAAAAGAGTGGTATTTGTCCTTCATTTATATAACAGCCATACAGAAAATGTTATGGAAATATCGCATAAAAAGCCAGCAATGGAAAAGCAGTTAGATCATTTTGACGTAATGCTTACGGTTTTCGCGATTTTTTTTTTTCACCCTTTTTCTAAATACTATACACATACATGCACAAATTTCGAATCTGCATTATGTTTTTTGAGCTTTTTTTATTTTTATTTATTTTATTTTTTTAAATCTCACTATTCATTTATTGTAAACGTTTTGCAATGCGATTTTTATTAGCATAATATTGAAATCATAATCTGTTCAAAGAAAGAAAAAAGAAACAAATGAAAATTAAGGTATTCGACATTTATCTATGAAACGGTTATATAAAAAATGTTATGGAAATATCTAGCAATTTAGAATAATTTAAATCATGTAATGTTTATGGTGTTCGTGATTTATCCCCTCCCCCCCTTTTTCAAAAACTATATACACCTGTACAAATTTCGAATTTCCATATATTTTTTGAGTCTCTTACCAGGGTTGCCACTCAAACAGAAGAATGAAATTCCCTGACTTTTCCAGGTTTTCCAGCTGTTCTAAGAAAATTCCAGTCTAACCAGATATTCAGCACTGGCTGAGCAGTGTTGCCAGATTGCGCGACTTTTTTATTCAACAGTCACCAATAATTATGAGAAGTGATATTTAATGTACACCCAGTAGCAGAAAATTTTCTGCAAATCTGCGACAACTATTTGAACATCAGAAAGTAATCTGCAGCATAATTTCACAATAAGTTACAGAAAAAAAAATCTGATTTGGACACCACATGACTTCCTTATACACTTTTAAAAATATACATAATGTTAAAAAACATTGTCACTGGACTCGAAACAGTTGGCTAAAAATATTTAAAAAAAAATGCATGTAAAAAAAAAAAAAAAAAAAAAAATTGTTCCTTGAGGGGACTCATGTCAAAGTTGTGCCTTGGGGGGGGACTCATGTCAAAGTTGTACCTTGGAGGGGGACTCATGTCAAAGTTGGGCCTTGGGGGGACTCATGTCAAAGTTGGGCCTTGGGGGGACTCATGTCAAAGTTGTACCTTGGGGGGGACTCATATCAAAGTTGTGCCTTGGGGGGACTCATGTCAAAGTTGTACCTTGGGGAGGGAACTCATGTCAAAGTTGTGCCTTGGGGGGACTCATGTCAAAGTTGTGCCTTGGGGGGACTCATGTCAAAGTCGTGCCTTGGGGAGGGAACTCATGTCAAAGTTGTGCCTTGGGGGGACTCATGTCAAAGTTGGGCGTTGGGGGGACTCATGTCAAAGTTGGGCGTTGGGGGGACTCATGTCAAAGTTGGGCCTGTGGGGGGACTCATGTCAAAGTTGGGCCTGTGGGGGGACTCATGTCAAAGTTGTACCTTGGGGGGACTCATGTCAAAGTTCTGCCTTGGGGGGGACTCATGTCAAAGTTGTACCTTGGGGAGGGGACTCATGTCAAAGTTCTGCCTTGGGGGGGGGACTCATGTCAAAGTTGTACATTGGGGGGGACTGATGTCAAAGTTGTACATTGGGGGGGACTCATGTCAAAGTTGTACATTGGGGGGGACTCATGTCAAAGTCGTGCCTTGGGGAGGGGACTCATGTCAAAGTTGTGCCTTGGGGGGGACTCATGTCAAAGTTGTGCCTTGGGGGGGGGACTCATGTCAAAGTTGTGCCTTGGGGGGGGGGGACTCATGTCAACGTGTTCTGAACTTTTCTGAAAGTTTCAAATGTCTAGCTAGTCGAGAAGCCAGTTAAATTGCAAGATTTGTCCAAACCGTTTTTGAGCTATTACCGTTTTTTGATACATTTTGCCCATTATGAACCTAATTTTCCTAAATATCTCCAAAACGGAAAATCATATAAAGTCCAAAAAGGGAGGTGCACAACTAGATGTTATAACAAACCTATGTACCAATTCGCAACTTTCTACGTTCAACCGTTTTTGAGTTATGCGACATACACCCACACACACACACACACACATACATACAGACGTCACGAAAAATCGTGTAAAGTCGCTTATATCTCTAAAACAAGAGCTCGTGTTAAGACGAAACTTGCAGGTGTGTAACTAGACATCATGACTGTCACACGTATAAATTGGCAACATTCAGCGATCATTCGTTTTCGAGCAATGTGAAATACAAAATCCATTTCGCAAATCGGGATTACTATACTTCCTTATACTTTGTATAAGGAAGTAAAAATTACTAGATTCAGTATATTTTATCACAAGTTTGCATTTATCTAATGCTATTAATCTGTTAGATATGTCAAAGCATTGTAGTTATAAAATTTCGATTACATAGAGCTATTTAGAAAATTTTAATTAATGAATTCATCAACCGTGAATATTTATTTTATAAAATAAATATTCACGGTTGATGAATTCATGAATTAAAATTTTCTAAATTGAAATTTCATGGTCTATGGAGTTGTGCTGCAATTAATATTGTCTTACCTGTTATATCTGCGTTTGCAGATTCGGTGACTTTGCCAACATATATTATGTGAGAAATGCCTAGCTGGTTGTCAACCAGGGTAGCTCAGTGGTAGAGCATCCGTGCGTTAAGCAGAGGTGTCCGGGTTCGATTCCTGGCTCTGGTATTTTTCACATTGTTGGTATATAAAAATATCAACCTTTACACTCCAAATACTTAAAATACATAGAGCTAGGTAAAGAATTGGCATTAGCCACATTATCCTTCATTTTGTATAAAAACTATCTTTGTTTATGACTTTGTCTTACTGACTCTAGTAAAATACTTGTAGTAAGAGACTCTAAACATTGAAATTAATGCAGCTTTCTAAAATTTTCTGGTTCCTGTGTAACCAGATGGACGGATATTAAAACGTGTAAACTTTCTTTTAACAATTGCAGCTTGTTTGTCATTGCCATCTCTACATCTTAATTGCATTTTGCTCACCATCTAAATGTCTGAGCTCCAACTTTTACAGAAATCTTTAGATACTGGAATTGAAACTGCAAATTTAAGTAACTTAATAAGCAAACAGATATTTTCTTTGACAGCTCACTAAAAGACTTTTCATAAAAAAACTGTGATCCTTTCAGATCCACTTTCTTCTTCTATAGTGCTAGCGATTCATTTACAAAAACACTGATAGTCAAGCAAAAAGGTGTCAAGATCATCAAACTTTGAAATTTATACAATATCTTGTATATATTCAAAGAAGCAACAACAAAAATTACATGAGTAGTGAGTGATATTGAACAATTCTACCTCTAAACAGGTTCTGCAATTTAATGAAACAAGTTTAAACAGAATATTGACAGTTAGGCTGCATACAGAGAAAGATTGAGAATCACAACACTTCTGCAGGAAGTTTCATTCTCGATCGGTTCTAAATGGTAATGGGGAGGAGGGGGCAGGGGCACAAAAATATTATATGAATGAGAAATATTGAACAACTCTACTTCTTTATACATTCTAGAATCTAATAAAGTAAGTTTAAAATGAAATTGACATTTATGCTGTGGATGGAAAAGGATTGAAAATCACAATGCTTCTGTGAAGCGTTTGATTGCTGATTATTTGCGTAGTGTGGAGTTGGGGGTGGGGAGGAAGGGAGTAAAACAAATATACGAGTGAGAGATATTGAACAATTCTACCTTTTTTTAATATGTTCTGCAATCTAAGTAAATAAGTTTAAAATGAACATTGAGATTTATGTTGGGGCTGGAGAAAGATTTGAAATCAAAAGAATTTCGCAAGGGGGTGGAGAGGGGGGTTACAAAAAATCACATGAGTGAGAGATATTGAACAATTTTACTTTTCATAGGTTCTAGAATATAATAAAGCGCGTTTTTAATGAATATTGACATTTATGCTGCGGATGAAGGAAGATTAAAAATTACAACGCTTTTGTGAAACGTTGGATCACTGATCGTTATTGGGAGGAGGGGGGGGGGGGGAGACTAAAACAAATAGGAGTGAGATATTGAACAATTCTACTTCTTTATAGCTTCTGGAATCTAATTAAGTAAGTTTAAAAAGAATACTGACATTTATGTTGCTGATGGGAGAAAAATTTGAAATCACAAAGATTCCGTGATCTGTTTGATCGCTGATCTTTAATAGGTGTAAGGGGGGGGAGGGGGGTCACAAAAAATTACTTGAATGAGAGATATTGAACAGTTCTACCTCTTTATAGGTTCTAGAATTTAATAAAGCGTGTTTAAAATGAATATTGACAATTATGCCGTGGATGCAAAAAGATTGAAAATCTCTATCTTTCCTGCCAAAATCGAGAGATTTGGGAATTTCTGCATAATGCTGATTTGGAAATAATCTGCAGACTAAAAAAAAAATCTGCGACGCACGTCGCGCGTCTCGCATTTTCTGCTATGGGGAATGTACATAATCGACGACTGATCGTCGATAACATAAATTTATTATTTATTTGTTTTGTCGCCTATAATTATTTAACACACAAAATATAGAAGCAAAAGAGAAAGAAAAGGTTGGTTTTTACACTTTTGAAAATATTTTCATTCGATTTGTAGATCCCATAAATCTACATATACTAATTTTGAACGTCTAACTCAATTTTTATTTCTTTGCCTCCTTCGCCCCTCTTTCCACCCCTCTTAATAATTTTACACTTTTGAAAATACCCTCATTCCACTTGCAGGCCCCTAAAACCTATACATACCAGTTTTGTATACTTTCTAACAATTTCTTTTTTTTTTTCTCTTCGTCCCCCCTTCCCGCCCCTCCTAATAATTTTACACATTCGATTTGTAGACCTCACAATCCTCCATATACCAAAGGAATGTTTTTCTGGTGGTTTAAGGCCCAAAAATTTAAAAAAGTTTATTAAAAAAGAAAAAAAGTTCTCATTACACATGACTTTAAAACGCTACCTGACGTCACACTTTTTGATGCTTCAATGATTACATTTTATTAGCAGAGCAGCAATTCGTTTTAACTTTCGTAATTATCAATCATTTTTGTGATTTCTGAGCATTTCTTTTTCATCTTATAATCATTTAATATCATTATCACCATTTTCCATTATCATTATTTTCAATTGTTTTCTTTTCATAGCGATTGTCCAATGTTTTCGTTTAATAGGATCCTATGGAACGCTAAAGAATAGCTTTTGAAAAGCATTAGCCGCTCGCTGTATTAGTGCAGAGTGGTACAATATATCGGACAAAATATCGCTTCAAAAAAATAGTATGATCTACTTGAAAATTTGATTTTGTGTCACGCGTGATCTCTGGCGGGAGCCACATGGCATTATAAATATTAATTAATTAATTAAAATAAATAAATAATTAATTAATTAAATCATAGAGTTGAATTTCATTATTTTATGTATGTTTATTTTTAAGTTATTTTATCTTTTGCTTTTCACTATTCAAAATACATTTTAAAAATCGTGTACCACTACTGACATTAAAGCTGAACACTATACTATACACAAACTTGAATTGAAAATTTTAAAATTGATAAGCACGATTGAATTCATTATGACTAATCTTGACAAAAGTTAATAAATATAGTCTTAAAACTATTTTAAGTAAAATTTATAAAAAATTTTGTTGTAGGTTTGTCAGAATGTCAGTGCTCTGACTAAGGTATGTGTTGTCATGAAATTTTATACAACATTACTGATAATTACCAACTCATTTTTGCTTTGTATTCATTTACGTCGGCGATATTTTATCCTCCCGATATTTTGTCCCCAACCCAATATTTATACAACGATATTTTAATAACCGTCATTATTATAAAATACAAAACCTATTTCACTCATTCACGAAGCAGAGCACAGCACGAAATCAAATGTAAACAACAATTACACCCGTTTGTTGTCATAAAGAGTGACGTCACGATACTGCGTTTTCTCGATAGAGTAAATAGTGCGATGTTAAAATTGTTATAAATCAGTAATTAGATGCGAAATAAAGAAAATGTACGCGTTTATATTCTTACCTTTTCATTTTCTATTATTATAAGAATAAAATCAGAAAACGAGCAAATTCCTCATTATAGAACGCATGCCAGTTTTGTAAGTATTACAAGATCACAACGAAATTTTGCGATGACAGATAAAACCTGCTGATACTACAGGGTCAGATCATAACATATCAACAGGTTAAAGATTAAGAAGATAAATGCGCATCAAAATATAAATGACTGATATAAAACAACGCACACAATGTAAAGGGCAAAACTGGGAAAATTCATTAGTGGTCAGTGGCCGGTACTGTCAGTTTCATTAGTGGCCACTTTTTTAAGTTAGTGGCCACTTTTCACATGATAAGACTATTTCTTTCAGACTGCAAAAAGCATTGTCACCATTTTGCGGTATAATTACCACAAGAAAAATATGAAAATAAGAAATACATATAATAATAAAATTAACACAGGGACACTGAAATTGTAATTTGTAACTACGCTCTTTTTAAAAATCCTAAATTGCACATTCTAAATTAAAATCTGCTTAGGGCTGTAATAATAACAGCAAAAGTTATTATCTTTCAGATAATTCAGTAGTACTTTTTTTTTTCAATTTATTTAAGTGAAATAAGCTGTTATCATTCACAGTTCACACTGATATTTTCTAGTAAATGAATCAGCTGATTCATCATCATCACAACCTTTTACATGGTCATGTGTAAATACAGTTAGCAGTTTTATTTTTTTTTTTTTTCTTATTGCTAAAGACACACTTTTTTAAATGATTTTATTTCAATAGAGTTAAAATACTTTCTCTTAAAAAGTATAGATATAGAAACTTAGCTGCTTCATTAAAAATAATTTACTTAGCTGCCAAATTTGTAGCTTTAAAAATAGGGAGCTTTCTACTTTAAAATGGGAAGGGAAAAGGAAGATTTCTACACAAAAGAAAGCAAATACAAAAATTTTTGAAAAATACACATTTAAGTCAAATCAAATTTTGATACACACATTTGTCAACTATCTTAAATGGGTTAAATATACACTAAATACTATGGAGATATTAATGGAAAAAGATTGTGCTTTGCAGGACATTTGATCATTAACTGCTTGTGGAAATGGAGCTCACATGTGTGTGCGGGGGGGGGGGGAGGGTACATCTATATTCTTCTTTATAGGTTCTAGAATCTAATCAAGAAAGTTTAAAATGAATATTTACATTTATGTTATGGATAGAGAAAGATTGTAAACCACAAGACTTCAGTGGAACATGTGATTGCCAATCGCTGGAGGGGGGGGGGGGGGATTACAAGAATTATGAGTAAGAGATATTAAACAATTCTACTTCTTTACAGATTCTAGAATCTAATAAAAGTAAGTTTAAAATATATATTTATATTTTTGCAGCAAATGGAGAATGATTAGAAATTATAAAGCTTTCTATAAGCTGTGTGATCACAGATCGTTAGGGGGAGGGAAAGGGAGGGGGGGGGGGTCCAAAAAATTATATGAGTGAGACATATTAAACAATTCTACTTCTTTATAGGTTGTAGAATATAATAAAGCAAGTTTAAAATGAACATTGACATTTATGCCATGGATGGAAAAAGATTGGAAATCACAAGGCTTCGATTGCCTATCGTCGCTCGATTTTTAGATTATTTTAATGATCATAAAAAGTGGCGACTTTAGTGGCGATCGATGCATAATTTTTAATCGCCATCTTTTTTTATTTAGTCGCCACGTGGCCGGTGGCGACCGTTAATTTTGCCCTTTAACACAATGCAAACATTTTGGAGAGAATGAAACAATTTATTGTAAGTAATTCGAGAAACAAGCACGAGTGAGGCAATCCTGGAGTTGTTGAAATAATAACAGATGGCGTCGCAACTTTTGAAACAGTTGGAGTTATAATGCAATAGAATATAGAAAGAAAATTAATTAGGAGTTTATTTCTAGTAAAATTATTGCGGTACAAAAGATATAGTGTAATTAGTAGTAACATATAATTTTCAGATAAAAAGTCACGGGTGACTTAAAAAGGAAAATATATGAAGAAATACTATAAAGTCATTACGATCTCTGCAGAAAAATGGGGGAAAACAAGGTTGAAATACGAATTGTGAAATTAATAATATTAGACTAATTAAACTTTTGAGCAATAAAACAGATTTTATTTTGTTGTAAACAAAGTCAAATTAACTGCTATAAAAAGAAGCAGAGAGCGAGCACGAAAAAAATAGCAACTTAAATAAGAAAAACCAGTTTTTTATAAACTAAAAAACTGAATTGTCAGAAAGTTCATGAAACGTTCTACATATATAAAACACATTATTTATTTTATTTCATTTTTTTATGAATTGCATTAAAAAGTAATATTGAAAAAAGCGAAAACTTTTTTATGCATAATAAAGTTTTAACTGCTAAATAAATGTTATTTACACTTAAAAAATACACATTGACATAACAATACGAAAAAAAAAAAAAAAAAGGAGAATACAGAAAATTTTGAACAAATAATTATAGAATAATGTAAGATAATGATTTATTGTTTTAAATAAATAAATAAATATTATTTAATTTAACTTCTACTAACTACAAAACATTCATGCGATAGAAAATAAACCTTCACTTCGAAATATAATTGAAATAAACAAATATTATTGCTAAACGGATTTATCTATATACAATATAATTTTATGCAGAAATAAACAAATAATTTACCTAAACAGAAGGAATCAACAAACTAACTACAAATTTTTAACTTCACATCTGTCTTCTCCAAATACAAAACAAACTACTAACTTCATCATCCCTTGGAATAACTCCAACTAAACAAACAGAAACAAGTGGGACAAATTATCAATCCGAGATTGCCCCGTTAATGATGACGCAGATTTAAATTTAAATATTTCTTGCATCCCAGGTAGAAAAGAGAATTAGTTTTACGCTTTCACCCGCATCAGTGACGTCACCTCACATGCATGATCAGAGTGAATAAATAAATATACACGCTGGAGATCTCATCCTAGCGTAGGAAAACACCGTAAACAATAAGGAAAAGAAAGGATTAGTTACACGTCATTTTCCGTCGGAAATAAAAAAGTAGCGTGTGGAACTTTTTTCCATTAAAGCATTGATTGATTCCCAGAAACAAAGTTAGTAACCGAGATCAGAAATTGCGTCACGCGCACGAGGAAGTTCAAAGAGTCAGAAGAAAAGTGAATTTTATTTAAACATACTCTTTCTTTCCTAAAATGTTAATTTCGACCATGAAAATACATAAGGGCGTCCTCAAAAAACCTCTATTTTTCCCTGATGGGCAATGCTGATATTCCTAAGGCAATTAGCAATCATTTACATTTTCACGTGCATGAAATCTAGGAGTATTTTGACAGCTTTATTATTAAATAATAAATTTAATGCAATTTTACTCAGAGTGGATTTCTGACTGATGATCACATTTTGGTGATTTCAAGTCTTTTAAGCGACGAGATCTGGTGTTTGAATCATCAATATTGTTAGCTTCTCTTTTTGAAGGGTGTTTCACTTTTTAAGGTTTTCTGATTATTGGTGTAACATAGATGCCAACATTTTAAGTTATTTCGGAGTATTTTTAGCTCCGCCTTTTTTTCATACCACTTGGATAAATTTTTCTTATTTTATCAAAGTTATATATTGGAGAAACTTTTTCTATAAAGTGGTGCGAAATAAAGGTGGGGCTAAAAATACTCCGGAATAAATTAAAATATTGGCATCTATGGTGTAAGAATATTGGAGAAAATTATAAGAGCATGGGCTTAGAAAGAAATTAATGTGTATAAAATAGGGCATATACACATAATAACCCCTTAGTTTATTGCCCCACCACTGGCCGAGGATTTCTGCTCACATAAATGGAAGACGGGATTTTCCCGGTTCGAACATAAGTAACACTCATTGACACGTAGTCGTTCGAAAATTTCTGTGGTTTTCTTTGAAATTCGTGTGAGTACGGGCTAGGACCTTTTACAGAGAAGGCATTTTCGTTTACAACTTATTTGATTTTCGTTTATTCGATTTTACTTTCAATTTTATTTATTTATTTTGATTTCATTTCACACACACACGGGCACCTCTTTTTCTTCTCCAAGTTTCAATCAATATTTCACATAACTTTCTATGACGGTTATCTTTGCAAGAAATTTAATATTTTCAATAATTGAATTTAAAATAAAAATTAGAGATTAATAAGTAATTTTTAATATCTGATTTCTTATTGCAGAGATTAATTTATTATTATTATTTATATTTCAAGTCTATATCAATTAAATTTAAATAGTTGTTATTTATGAATTGTATTACTTCAACTTTTACTTACAATGGTTAAAAAAATTAAATTCGCTATGTTAACGGCCCTTTAGTTCAAACACTATTTGTGGTTGTGAATGATTTATATTTTTTTTCTAGCCTTATTTTATCTCCTTTTTAATTTCTGTATTAAATATATCTTGGATTCTTCAGGGGTCGATCCAGGCAAAAATTGGGACCCTTTTGCTGCCCCTTCACAAAATTCAAATCCCTAAAATGGGCCCCTTCATAAAATTCAAATCCCTAAAATGGGCCCCTTCACAAAATTCAAATCCATAAAATGGGCCCCTTCACAACATTAAAATCCCTAAAATGGTCTCCTTCACAAAATTCAAATTCAGAAAATGGGCCCCTTCGCAAAATTCAGATTTATAAAAACAGCCCTCACAAAATTTTGTTTTATAAAAGTAATACTTTTGTAAAATTTTTATTTTTAATATTTTTATTTTTTTTATTTACAGTATTATTTTTAATGAGTGTCTATACTTTTTTTAATAAAATGCTATTAACTTGATATTAAACATTGGACAAGGTAACTGATAAAATGAAAGGTTTCTAGCGACAATTCTTTTTTTCACAAAAATGGGACCCAAAAATTAAAACTTGGATCAACCCCTGTTCTTATTTAATTGTTTTGGTTCTATGCTTATTTAGAGATATATACAGAAACTCGCCTATTTTTGCGTAATGTATGTTTTCATTTCTGTATTTTAATTATCATTTTATACAATTTCTTTATTTCATGAGGTATTTTAATTTCTTCCTGTGAATTGTTTGAAAAGGTATCCATATATATTTTTTCAGTTATTAACAAATTGTAGTAGATATTTTAATTATTTATTCATATATAAATCAAATTGAAATATCTAAAATTTTCAGAAAACATTTTTTTTTTCCCCAATTCATTTGATTATTCTGAAAATGTACACAAAGAAAACAAACAAACAAAAGTGTTGTTTAACTGTTTCGCCGAAATGCGTCCAGAAACGGTTATATAAGTAATAATGAATTTGTGAACTGGTTATAATGATTACTTCTAGCTAGAACTTCAGTTTTCGAGAAATTAAGTAAGAAATAATTTTTATGAAAGAGATTTTCTATCAAAGAAAAGATCTATTTTCAGAGGCGATGACTCACGAGCAATCGATTTAAAAAAAACATAGACCAATCAAAAGACCTATTATTACTTCATTTATATTTCGTACGACAAAAATTTTAAGCCGATCTAATTTATTATGATATTCAAGGAAAATTTTACCATAATTTAATATTAGCTGGGGAAAAAAAAAAAAAAACTTTTGGATTATTTAATGTATTTTGAATCTGTTTAGCTTTGAAATATACAATTTTATATCATGATCAACTATTTTTAATAATTTCTAGAACAAACAAAAGGAATTTTTACTTATATCATTTGTTTTATGATAAAAATCTTTTAAACCGATCCCATTTATAATTGAGTTCTTTTATGAGCAACGTTGTGCCAACCGTACAATAACATTTTCCAATATTTATAACTTTTAAATCAAGTTTCATATCAATATATCTTGATAAAAATATGAAGTCTCCCGCCTAAATTGAAGACTTGGCAACTGTGTGCATAATAATAATATAGGACGTTTGCCAACGTTGATTGAATATTTTTAATTTGATTCAATATTTAATTATTTTTTGAATTACGTGTTTACATATAATGATCAATCGATTTTTAATAAACCTTAACCCTTTAACGTTCACTACTTAATTAATTTTAAAAATTACTAAACTAATTTTAAAAATGGCTTTTAGACACATAGCTGATCATAAATATTTAAAAAATAAAAAATTAGCATTGTTCCTTTTCGAGAAATTTTCGGTTTGAAACATTTGTAAGTAAACCTTATTAAATTCAAATAATATTTAATTTAATAAATAAATCACTTTATAAGTAAACATTATCGACAACAAAAACTCGTAAAAGTTGCTTAGATCCCAACATTTCAATTTATTCCGGAGTATTTTAATTCGTATCATTTAAATTACACTACCACCGGAATTTACGAACATAATTGAAATAGAAGAAATTTTAAATTTTCACGTTTTAAAAAAAGCCCTTTTCCGCTATGTTATAAATTTAAGTTTTTGCTAAAAAATTTCCGGGATGAGTTTTTGCACTTGAGAATTAAAATTAGGTGTTCCATCAGCGGGAACACTGCGACTGAAAGGGTTAAAACAATCGAAATATCTATTTACTTATATTACTTTTTTTTTATTTGTTTTGATACAAGTTTTAGATCAATCCAATTTATAATTGAATACTTACAATTTTTACTTTCATATCTAATTAATTTTTGATTTATTTAATATAACTTGAAACCGCTTGGTTTCGAATTACGGGAATACCTGTAATGATAAATCGATTTTTTTTAACTCAATAAAATATTAAAAAAAAAAAAAAAAAAACTTCTTTTTTTTTTCTTTTTTTAATGCTATTAAGTTCCGATAATTCCAGATTGAAGCTATGAAGTTTGGTGATTATCCGGGCTATTTCTAATTACCGGTAACAAGGAAGTTCAGAGCCATAATACAATGACTTACTGTTATCCGCAGAAAAGTTTTTTGAACTCAATGACATTTCAAGGAAAATTTAATGCTTCATTTTCATACCGAAATAATGATCCAAACAAATTAGTTTTCATTAACTTTAACATGTGCCTCTAATATCGCTGCCTTTACTGAGGGCTATGATGAAAAAATTATAGAATGGGATTTTTCCAACTCTAACAGAAATTTATAAGTGGAATTTCTCAAAATTAAATGAGTAATTGCGTATTTAACATTCCGAAGACTTCTCCCCCCCCCCCCGAAAAATTATGAATATTCAAATCAAATAATTGCAAAAATCATGTAAATGTTAAATAGGAAAACTTTTTTCTTGTTAAGAACCAATGCCACATTTTCTAAATCAAAATACTCATAATCTAAATTTTCATCAAAAATGCAGACGCCTCATCACTTAATCTGTTTAAAAATCTGTAAACAAATCTTTAAAATTATAATATTATTATAACCTTTAAAATTAAAATTATTAATATTTTCAAGTGATTACCCAATTATTCCACTTTTTTTGTACTCAGGATCATACGCAAAGCAATTACTATAGTACCCAAAGCAACGAAAAAATGGGTTAGTTGGTTGGGTTTAACAAACAGCAAACTAGTACTACGCTATGTGTAATTGGCGACAGTCTGGGACGCACCCCTAAGGATGGTCCGAAGACATGCCATCACAATTTTGATCCTCCACGGAGGAGATGGCTCCCCTGCTTCGGTGAACCCCAGAGGTATGATTTTGATGGGAACTTGGAGGACATTGCGGCCACAACGGCTTTTATGTGCACCAGCCACCATTAGTGTACACGACGGTCTTTGTGAGGCTGAAGTATCGAACCCACAATCTTCCAATTACGAGCTCGGTGCTCTGCCAACCGGGCTACAGCAGCTCCAACGAAAAAATTAGTGAACTATTCAAGAGATCAATGTGAAAAAATAAGTGAGAAAATCCCCTTATAACATAATTTTGAGTAAGAATTTTTAATATATAGTGGGATTCTCCCAATTCCACCTTCTAATGCGAACCTTGGAATAATTCTGAATCGATAGTTTTAGATTTCTAAATTAGCGTATACAACAAACAATGTACCAACTCCCGCCCCCCTCCTAATATTATTTCTTGTTTGTCACTAAATTTAAAAATAAATAAACAAAATAACTACTTATTTATCCAACTAGAGGTGCTAAAAATATCCTTGGGGTGTTACTTGGTATAACACGAACAAACATCGTCACATTGTTCTTATTAAAGAGATTGTTGAACTTTTTCACAAAAAATCAAGAAATATTTTCACAAGGTTAAGAACTAGCAGACGTGGGCGACAAACGCCTCCACTACTAAAGGGAAAGAGAGGAAAAACCTTTTCATAGCAGTTATTTACTGTACTTTCACGTGAGGCAGCATATATAGCAATAATATATTTAGTCTTTATTGTCTGCTTTCCCCCCCCCCTCTCACTTAAACCATCTATCATAACATGAAATAAAAGACTAAATTATTTCAGAAAATGAGCATATAAGGAAAGACCAATTTACTCACAAAAATTAATTTAGTATCAGTTTAGTTTAATTTCATAATTTATTTCATTTACTTTTTATTTACTTACACTATTATTTATATTGCAATAAATATTAATACACTTGCCATAAATGATAATACAGTAGAGCGCCGATTATCCGAAAACGTCGGGACAGACCCTAGTTCGGATAATTGGACAGACAATTTAAGGGATATTGTGGCAATAAAAAAAACTTCACACTTTATCCAGGCTTAGGACTGGCAGCAACGATTTGTACTGGCGTGTTTAAAAATTAAAAATTATTGAACTAAATAGCAAATATCATAACTTAAACAAATACCATAAATGTTATTTTGAAGTTGTCTTATATATTTATGATCCTCAAAATGGACGCTTATGCTAAATTTTGCCATGTTAAGTAATTCGTAAATTCCAAATAACTTACGAAATTTTTAAATTAAAAAAAATTCATAGTCAGGGATGTTTATGCCACTGTCTTATATAATATTTTAAAGTATTATTATTATTATTATTATTAACTCTAGAGATTATAATTTAAGCAAAAAAACTTTTGATTGCTGCTTGCTTCAAAGAAGACATTCTTTTCAATATTGCCATATCTTAAATTCTTCTTAGACATGTTAATTGAACAGGATCTGCGTCGTTCTGCCATTCGAGCCATTTCATAGCTGTTTCCAAACATTCAAAGGGGAGAAATAGGCTGTTTGGATAATTAAAAGTTCGGATAAAGAAAAATAAATAGAGAAATAAGCTGTTCGGATAATTGGAAGTTCCGTTAATTGGATTTCGGATAATCAGCGCTCTACTGTACATTAACAATAAATTTGTTATTAATGGCATTTCTCATTATTTCTAAAGCTTTTGTGTAACGTAAATCGCAAAATTAACTTCAGTTTCATTTTACATAAAAAGTTTTAATTAACTTTTTATTCACTACATTATGATGAATATATACATTTTACTTTCTTAAGACTATCTAAGTCATCAATCCCATGTTAATACATATGATAAAATTTGCCCTCTTATTATTTATTGAATAACGCATAATTTTAAATTTAAAAAAAAAATCCTGACTGTTAAAGAGGACCGCGGTGGGCCGGTCGGTAGTGCGACGACTTCGTAATTGGAAGATTGCAGATTCGATACTCCAGTTGGCCAAAGACGTCGTGTATACTAATGGTGGCTGGTGCACGTCCACGTAGAATCCGCAATGTCCTCCATGTTCCCATTTAAATTATAACTCTGGGGGTCACTGAAGCGGGGGAGCTACTCCCTCCGTGGAGGATTAAGATTGTGATGGTATGTCTCCGGACCATCCAGGGCCTGATTATCCAAAAGGCTCAGGAAGCACAAGCTTCCCCTCTAAAATTTAAGAGAGGGCCCCATAAGGATTAAAAACATGGTCTTGAATTTTTTGTTCCATATTTTCCCACTGAGATTGAGTTTTTTCTGAGAAAGGTAACCAAAACACTCATTATTTCAGGAAAAATCTATTATTTAACCTTAAAAATCTGAATGTTCTTAATTAAAAAGTTGTGTGATTTTAATCTTCTATATAGAAACCACCCACATGTATGAAAAAGAAAAAAATAACAAACACACTTTATTTTTTTATCTATAGCATTTTTATATTATAATATGTAACAGGAAAACAAGATTTTCCGAAATGAAAGGGGCCCCCCAAATGATGCTGAGCTTCCCCTAGCTTCAAAGCTTAATCGGGCCCTGGGACCATCCTTAGGGGTGCGTCCAAGACTGTCGCCAATTACATATTGTGCGACGTTAAATCCAAACAAACAAACAACTTGAACGTAAAATATCAGCCCTCATTTTCCCACTATTGATTTTTAACAAAAATTTTAACTGTATTAGCAAACATGCAGCATTTTTTTTTTTTTTTTAAATGCTCACGAACATTTGTCTCGAGAGTGCACAGAAATTTAACTGTCTGGCAATAAGACTGGGGTTTTTGAACGGATATATTGTGACCGTCTCTGAGAGGTGAATAATTACGTGTAATGGAGAATGTTTAGAAGTGTAACAAAAAACAGAACAATAACAGTGCAGCAAATCTTAATTAAAAATCGTCTCAAATTACTTCTGAGAACACTGAGCCCTATACCATGCTTTGTAGGGGCTGTGGAAGCCGGAGGCCAGTGCGGGTGTTCATAATACAGTGACCACGCAATTTATAAATGAATTATAGCACAGGTGGAGATCATGAAAAACGACAGTCAAAAGCTGCAACAGTTGTTTATGAAGCATTTCTTTTATATATATATATATATATAAAGGCCTAGTGCCATAGAGTGAGGATAAAATAAAATATATGCGTTCTATCTTCGATAAGTTATTATTATCATTACAAAGCTGCCAACCTAATCTTGAAGATTGTTAGCACCTGCCCGTTTTTCTACACCAGTCTTTTTTAGAGTATTTTTCTTCTTAATTCATCGTAAATACATTTGAAGAAAATTAAGTGGCGTTGAAAAAGGGGCGGCAACACCTCTAAAATTTAAGTGGTGTTGAAAAAGGGGCAGTACTAACAATTCTCCGAATTAGGTTGGCAGCTATGTTATTATTTCTGTTTGAATGCTGACATTCCATACATTATATATATATATATATATATATATTAATTAACTTATCAATCAATCCTCAAAGTAATACACAAATAAGTCTAGAATATATTGATAAACAATAATAACGTAAAAGTTATGAGGAAAATTAAATGGGGAAAAAAATTCAAATATGGGGAAAAAAATTCCCTGAGTTTTCCCTGAGTTCCCAGACAAGTTTCAAGAAAATATTAGCGACATATTACAAGAAACGCTCTTCTAGATAGGACAAAATACAGCTACTTCCACTGTACGATGTCATATTACTGCCGATCATGACAGAAATTCAGATAGAAATCATTATTTACATGAATATTTTCACAATACTTAATCATTTAAATTTTGATACGAAGCTAAACAAGAAAAACATAACTTGAGAGAAAATAAACATTTGTTTTTCCAGGTTTTATAACTGATTTTCCCTGACTTTTAATGAAAATTTTTATTTTCCCTGACTTTTTTTTTAACAAATTCCAAATTCTCTGAATATTCCCTGTTTTCCAGGTTTTCCCTGAGGAGCATGAACCCTGTTAAAAACTAATTAGCCTAGAACATTTAAGAATTTTTCAATAATAATAATAATAATTAATTTATTTTATTAAAAAACTTTCTGAGAAATGTTAATATGCGATATTCATGCATTTCAAATAACTTGATAACTTTATTAAATTATTTGATTTAAATATTAATAATAATAATATATTCATTAACTCATTAATAATGATAATTTAATTTCAACAAACTAAAACTAGCATTCTATTGTTATACAATCACACATTCATTTTTGTTTCTCTCTCTCTCTCCCACAAAAGAATTTCAGGAACACAAGGTCAAGATCTTGCATGCGTGGGCAGCTAACGGCCTCTACTGGCAAAGGAAAAAATATTTTGCAGAATTAATGCAGTGTTTATTTATTTACTTTTGTATGTTCTCACGTGAGGCAGAAAACAAAACAATGGATTGTTATTTAATACGATATCGTCTTCTTTTTTGCTATTATTTAAGCTGTCAATCAAAAATACAAAATGGCAATTAAATCCAAAACGACATACTCTAAATTAGGCTTAAATGCATTGTCCGACAGCACAAAACAATGAGAAAAATCATCCACATGCAATAGTTAAAAATAATGACCACAAATTAATTTATTATTCAATTTCTCAAAATATCCTTCTCAGTTTCCCCGTCATTATTAAAACGTTTGCTTTTAATAATAATAATAATAATGCATCGGGATGGGAAATTAGTCTTCTAATAATAAGTGCTTAATTAATTATTATTCTTTTTAATTTCGCCGTCATTATTAAAAATTCTATTAACCACTAAACAAAGAAAGTTAAATTAGTCGTAACTTTTTTTTTTTTTTTTTTTTTTGGCTTTTAACTTCGCTGTCATTTTTAAAAATTCCGTTAGCTACTAAACAACGAAAGTTAAATTAGTTGCAATTTCTTTAAATTTCTACATAAAAATTACACAATTAACTTCATAAACTATGCATCAAAGCGCTGTTAATGTAAAAAAATCATGTAAAACATTAATTTTTTTTTTTTTTTTTAATCGATTAATATGATACCATGTTGTTTTTTAAAAAATGAATAAAATAAGGTAAACTTCTCACTTTTTTTTTTTTTTTTTCCTTTTTGAGAATCATAACAAGATATTTAAAACATTATTCATCTATAACACCACTTTAATTTAGATTACATGTTATTATTATTATTTTAAGAAGAATATTATTTTAATATAGCCGGAAATTCCACAAAATTTTATTTTATTCATTCTATTAATTTTTATCAATAAAGGGAGGGGGGGGGGGTAAAAAAAAGTTCACTTTTTGAAAATAATAAATTAACTAAAGCAAAATAAAATGCATGTCTATATATATATATATGCAAACTGATAACAACATATTTAGTTTTATTTTACATCATTTATCTATAATATTACTTTAATAATAAAAAAAAAGCCCTTAAAAACAATGTTATTATTATTATTTTTTTTTTATAACCCAATCACCTTGAAGACTTTTTTCGCAAGAGGAAGTATTTCCATGTTGTTGGTACCACACCTCCAAAATTTTATTTTCAAATAAATCATATTTTTTTTAATTCCACACCTAAACATTTAACATCATCAATGCATAGAAATTAATTACGTGAATGTTTATTTAATAAACATTCTATTCTATTTTTATCAATTAGAAAAAAAAAAATAAAAAATAAAACCATCTTCTCCATCTCGAAATTAGGGGGTAAACAACCTAAGTTGGCAACAGAAAATATTGATTTCATTTAAATGCTCCAAGGAGCTAGAAATAAAAATATATACTTTTCGACACAATGATAAAGTTATCTTTTGGCAACGGTTCGAATGAATTCCAGGCCAAGTGCAGCCATCAGTAACTCGGGCAAAAGAACCACACAATGTAAAACCGAGTAATGACACCACAATGAGTAAAACATGAGCTACGCAATGTTGCAGTGATTGCGAGAGAGCAAAGTAATACGTATAAATTATTTTTTTTTTAGAGGAGAACGCTGAGGAAAATTAACAGATAATTCAATTAGATAATTAAATGTATAGACAAATTTTTAAATTGTACTTATATTATTTATTTACTTTCATTATATATATATATACACACACACATACAGTCGGTAACAAAAGTATCCGAACACTAGCAATTATTCCTATATAAAAAAAAAGTAGAGTTAATACTGTTTTGTCATATAAATCCTTGTCGAATCATGTTCTTAGTCAGCTTAAGTACATGATTCGACAAGGATTTGTTTAACAAAACAGTATTAACTGTACTTCTTTTATATAGGAATTTTCGCTAGTGTTCGTATACTTTTGTTACCGACTGTATATATATATATAGAGAGAGAGAGAGAGATTGTTAGAAAAAAAAATAATGTTAGAATTATAATTTTCAACAGAAAATTTTATTATTTATGATAAGTTAAAAATAACTGCAAATTGAATATATAATTTTATCTAATCTTCCATATTATGTGAAATTTTTAATCATCTTTTCCCTCCTCTCCAGTTGATATTAATAAGTATCATTATGTAAACATCTTTTAAAACTATATGTCATATAACAGAAAGATATAATATGCTAATCGCTAAAAACATGCTTTATATAAGTATTAATTACTTTAGAACGTTTTTGTAAATGAAAAGCAAAATTATTTCATATTTCTTTGTTTGACAAACATTGGTTAATTTTCTTTGAGAAGAAATTAAAAACTTTTTTTTTTTTTTCAGGTGAAAGGAAGAATTAAAATAATAATAACCAGGTGTCGATCTAGGCAAAAACTGGGTCCCTTTCGCTGTCCTTTCACAAAATTCCACATCATAAAAAGGAACCCTTCACAAAATTCAGATTCGTAAAATGAGCCTTTTCACAAGATTTTTGTTTTTATAAAAATGATCCTTTAAAAAAATGTTTCCGTGTTTTAAGCGTTGTTTTAAATTAATTGTTTCAAATTTCTATTAACTTGATATTAAACTAGGGTTGGGGAGAAAATCTCGCAAGACAAAATATCGCGTGGACAAATTATCGCCTGCATAAATGAATGGAAAGCAAAAAGGAATTGGTAATTATTAATAATGTTGTATAAAATTTCATGCCAATACATATCTTAGTCAGAGCACTGGCATACACACAAACCCACTACAAAAATTGTTATAAACTTTGTTTAAAAGAGTTTAAAGACTATATTTATTAAAAAAGTTTTAAGATTAGTCATAAAGAATTGAATCGTGCTTATCTATTTTAAAAATTTTAATTAAGGTTTCTGAACAGTGTTCAGTTTTGATACCAGCAGTAATGTGCAATATTTTTAAAATGTATTTTGAATGGTGAAAAGCAAATGATAAAATAACTTAAAATTAAATGTAGCTAAAATAATAAAATTCCATTCTATAATGTATTTATTTATTTATTTATTTCTTTATTTTAATTAATTAATATTAATTTATAAGGCCCTGTGGCCTTCACCAGAGATCACACGTGACAGAAATACAAATTTTCAAATAGGTTATATTATTTTTTTTGATGTGATATTTTGTCCCGCGATATTATGTCCGGATCCCATTAAACTATACAGAATGACTCTTAAAGTGGAAAATTTTTACAATATATATATTCTCACAAAAATAAATAAAAATTTGATTTTAAGGAAAAAAATTTTTTTTTTTTCGTTTTTACCAAAAAAAAAAAAAAAGGACTTAAAAATTAAAACCTGGAACGATCCCTGGTAATAATAAGCTACTTTAGAATGAAATCCAACCTAAGAAATACCTGTCCCGACAAAACTCGACTACCCCAACACATTCTTGTGGAAATTCCTTCAAGGAAGAACAATGTCCAAACGTCCGGGAAGCTCGGGAAATTATTCAAGCACGGAAAAACGAGTAACCACCGGCTACGAATGTACCACATTTAAATATTGTACTTGGAAAGATGAGTGAGATAACCACAAACTTTGGTGGTCTCGAAAATATTTATAACACATATAAAGATTTTCTGATCCCGGGGCAGTGGGGGAAAAAATATATTATATTTATATATAGTAATACAATATTATCAGTGCAAAAAATTGAAATTTGAAGATGATTTAATTTCAGTATTAAAACAATTATTCGGATCATAAGCGAAGACTACCCAAATCAAACCAAAAATAAATAAATAAATAAATAAAGCAAAATCGAAATGAATTATTGGAAATTGGAATGAGAAAAAAGCATTATTTGCATTCTAACGTTTTCAAGGGCCTGGTAGAATGCAAATATGCTAAAAAATGGATATATAAAATTATTTTTAAATGTAAATAATAATCGCAGGTAAAAACATTAATTTTGTTGATTCTTTTTATTTTTAATATTATAACAGAGATTAGATTTCACAGTTAAACATCGAAGAAAAAAAAAAAAAATGCATTGCAGAAAATGCTTTTTTTTTTTTTTTTTTTTTTTAAGGACGGAGATTTAATCTGGATTTTCTGTAGACCAGTTTTGTGTAACACCAAAATAAATTAGAAATACCAGTCCTATCGTTACAAATTCAGTACCAAATGAAAGGGGCGACTTTTCTGAATTCAGGTTGCAAACAGTTTTTCGACACGACAATTAGATTTTTTAAAATTAACTAAAGTACGAAATTTAGGTGCCAACACTTCATTTTAATTCATTTCAGTCATTTAAAAAAGTACGTGGGCCAGTTTTACGGCCAAAAAATGAGATGAAAAATAAATAAAAAATAAAATTTTTACAGATTAAATTTATTAGACCTCCATACTAAACTAAATTCTGTCCCTGACAGATTTTTTTTTTTTTTTTTAATTAATCAGGAAAACCATTTTTATAAAATATCTCTAACATATTTGTATTTTCCTTTTTAAATGTTTAATATTGAATGATAATAAAACATTATAAGTATAATTTATACACTTCTTGCACCGCTATGAATTTAATATAGTTAATTTTTAATTAATATTTTTATCGCCAACATCATAATTTTTATAACATCTATATACTTTCAGTAATGCTAAAAATAAGCAATTTCCCAACTTTCACACTTCTTTTTAATAGTTTATTCTAATTAACTAGCTAAGTTTAACAAAAATGGGTTCATAAAATTATTTATAAATGAATAAATATTTTTTTTAGATATAATAATTGTTCTGCGATAATTTTCTAAATATCAAATCATTAAATATATATATATGTGTGTGTGTATATATATATGTATAAGTATCAGTGTCAAACTTTTATAAAATAATGATAAATAAAATCGTTTCCTTGACAGGATTTAATTTTGGACGATTTTTTAATCAGTTCTACAACATAAAGACGTAATGACTTTACACACTTTTATAAAATCTGAATCGCATATTTTTTATTGGAAAATAATGCGTCGGTTATAGTACAGCCTCTCTCCTTGTATAGTGTTTTGCATTTTACTTTGTGAGTGATAGAGTCCATAATTGATAATGAATCCCCCCTCCTCCACACACACACACACTTGTGATTGTCAGTCCTTTCATTTTCCTCCCATAGTATTTTCTATAAAAATTTTTGATCCTCCGGTACTTTATGTTTTTTTTTAAATTAATATTATAATAAAATTTTGCCCAGACGCTAAATTAAAATTTGCATTTGCAGACGGTGAGATACAAATATGTATATTTAAATGACAAAAATGAAATACATGCAATCGCTACATATTTTTTTTGTTTTGTTTATTGATTTTTTTTTTTTTTTTTAATTATCAATGTTTTATTTTTCAAATAAAAACATAATGTTTAGAGAGAGAGAGAGAATTAAATTATAAACTATTGTGATTTTTTAAAAAATAAATTAAATTTATTTTTATTTTATTTTATTTATTATTATTATTTTGTTATCAGCTATAATTTGACCGCACTTTAGAATGTAGAAAACTAGGGGGGGGGGGAAGCTAAAAACCCATAGAAACACGGAAAAAAAAAGAGTCAAAATTACATAGAAAAAAGCATGGGTCGAAAACAAAAAAACTCACAATGTCAAGTGTGAAAATAAATAAATAAATAAATAAATAAAAATAGGTTAACACTGAAAAGGATAAAAGGTCAAAATTGACTAGAAAAAGACATCGAAGAGCGGAAACGGGTGGGCTGGGGCGTTCAATATATCATCGGTATTAATACGACTTGCCTAGTATGGGGGGGGGAGTAAAACCGTTTTTATTTGATCTATTTTTGTATGAAAAAAAAAAAACTTGCCCGACAATACGAAATTCAATTGCAGTTAAGACCTATACTACAATACAATGACTTTGTAAACTGCATTAAAAAAAAAAGGAAAATAAGGGAAAAAAAAAAAAAAAAAAAAACATACCTTTTTCTATTACAACAACTTCATTTGAATACATTCTTGTAAAACTCCGTAAAAACTGATCCAAAATATATTGAATGGCAAACATTTTTGAAGTCCAAAACACAGAGCGGCATTTCGCAAAAATCCAAGGACTGCAAAACACCTCTCTCCAACGAGCGCTTTTAAAAATGATGTTTGTGTTTGAAGTTCTCCACGGCAAATCCTCTGTCAAAAAGTAAGAACTTGAACTGCTGCCAATCTTCTCTTAAAAATACAGAGCATAGATTCTTGGCTTGCAAACATAACTGCAATGGCGGGTTTTCTTGGCATTGGACTTTTTAAGATTTCGAGCGAAAATGATGAGCGAAATAGTGACGGCCAAGTTTTGTTTTGCTTTTCCCTCTCTTCGATTAGCACTTTTTTCTCCGTACTCAAGTCAAGGTCGGTCGCTGTGAAGAGGTAGGAGGCTCTTTCTAAAGCAGGTTGTTTCGCAACCGCGGGCAATTAACAGAACATACATGAAGAGTCAGCTAATAAATTAAAGCATTTTTTTTCGTCAAATAAAAGTGGCAACACGTGGAAAGTTTTAGGACTTTTTAATGGGAAAAGAAATATTAAACATGTGATGCATATTAAATAATTTCGTTTCTATGTTTTTAAATGGAACAGTTATAGGAGTTTCAAAAACATGTGTAATACGAATTTCCCAAGCTGAATTTTCCTAGAAAATTTATCATTGTTATTCTTTACATTGGTAGTGTATTTTTTAATAAATTGAAACTATAAGTGATTAAGAAAAAAAAAAATGTTTAGCTTCAAATTAATAAATAATCTCGGAGTAAGCTGATACTTTGAAACTTTCTTCAAATCAGATAAGAACCCGTGGAAAATACTCAAAAATTACTGGGTAAACACCAAACATTAAATAATCTATGTTTTGGTGATTTGGGCGGATACACACAATGAGGAGATTTATCTCTAAATTTAGAGATTTCGTAAACACTTTTTCACTTCCCTTTTACATTGAATACATATAAATATACATAAGAAAACCTTTTATAAAAATCGTATATTACATAAGAATATGTTATTACAAATGCAACGAAGGTTGGAAAAACCTGGGGGTTTTCGGCTTTTTTCAGAGCTTTTTCGGGATTTAAAAAATATTTTCTTTATTTTTTTTTTCTTTCTTTCTTTCTTTATATGTATATATGTATATATATATATATATATATATATATATAACATGAAGTATACTATTAATCAGATGATTTTTAAAAAATCAAATGTTAATTATTGATTAAAACCAAAATTTAAAAAGCAATTTCTTATATTGACAAACAACTCTGTTCTCTTTTTATTTATTTTATTAAAAAAAAAAAAAAAAAAAAGTATTTAAATAACTCAAGTTAAATTTAATTGCTTAGTAAAACACAGAAAAAAAATTTTCATAAATTATTTTTATTTATTTATTTTTTTTTTTTCTTTTTGTAAAGTGCCACTTTATTATTACACCATTTATCATGTATCCGACCATTTAACTGATATCGATTTCCCGTTTTTTTTTTTTTTTTTTTTTTTTTTTTTCCGTGTCTAATTCGAACTGCTAACTAAATTTATTATTATTATCATTATTATTTATTTTCACATTCCTTATGTATGCAAACCCTTTATTTATTTATTTATTTAACTACAAATACAGACAAATATTTTGTTTCCCCTTTCTTAGAAATTCCTTTGAAATTAGCTTGAGATATCGCCAACCACCGTGCACACGTTCCTGTTCTAAACAAAAACACTAACCATTTCTAAATTTGGATTGCCGTATTGCCAAAACAATTGAATGATATTGCTATGTATAATTTGAATTTAGATATTTATTTAGCTGTTTTTAAATAGTCATAATAGCAGTCCGACGAAAATTTTACATATTAAACTACAATAGATGATTATTAAACTGTTTTCAAATGTCTGCATTTATATTATCGCGCTTTTTTTTTTTTTTAAGAACGAAAAAAAGAAAGTTAATTTATAATTCATTTCCTAATTTATACTTTACCATAATCTTCTCCAAATTTCTCCGTTTGATATGAATCACGCAAGAACACAAGGATCTACCCTTCAAATTTAACTCATTTATTTGCAAATAAATTGTAGCACTGGTGTAAACATCATGGCATGCTAATGAGTATGCAATTGAAAACTACCCACAAATTAATATTAATAAGCTGAAAATTTAAACAGGAAAATTAAATTAAACATGAGCATCTATAATGCAGTTACGAAAGGGTGTGCCTAAGATATTTCTGGCAGGTTTTGCCAACTTCTAAACTTTCGCGAAATTGGGAAGTTTTTAAAACTCCCGATTATATTGCTTTCTAAAACTAACGTTTAAAATGAAACCAAACAAACAAAAGTGACAATAGTAATTAAAAAAAGGAAAAAAAAAAATTGAAGAAAAGAAAAAAAAAAAAAAAAAAAAAAAGCACACAGAGTTAAAAAAAAAAAAAAAAAATTGAATTAGCCCATTATGATGATAATAATAATAAACTAGTATGTTGTGGCGATTTTTTTTTCTAAGTTTTTTTTGTTAAAAGTAAAAAAAAAAAAAATCGATAACTTTGTTTTAAAATATCACAGATTTATAGTTCAACCATTCCTTTTAAAGGTATTGACGAGACCTTTCGAAAGATACCCATCTTGAAACTTTACCCCCACCCCCCTGCACATTTTTTTTTTCTAGTTAACTACTACTATTATCAATAATTCATATTAATTTTTCAATCACGAGTTTAAAATAACTCTCATTATGCACATTTATACGAAATTTTGTCCTATACTGCCATGTTAAAAGTTTACAAAAAAATACGATCACAGAGCCACCTGTTGAGCGATTGATCCCCAAACCTAATCAGCACCAGTTTATGTCAGGGTGCAACTAAATACCAAGTTTGGTTAAATTTCATTCATTGGTTCGTGAGCTACAGTGTCCACAAAAATCGTGATACACACAGACAGACATTTTCAAAAAACTATCAATTCGTGTTCAGTACATCCCAAAACGTGTAAATCCATCAAAAAACGGAGGTGGAAAATTTTCGCGAATCCAATACTTACTCTATATTACATATAGAAGAAAGTAAAAATATATACATTAATTTGGCACCTGAACGATGTGTGAAATTTATAATTAAAACAAAAAAATTTAAAGTTAAAATTTAAAACAATATTTAAATTTTTTTAATTAGTACAGAAACTTTTCATTTAAAATTTGTGAGCAAAAACAGCATGAACCAAATTAATATTTATGAAAAAGATTTCATGAAATATAATTTGTTTTTCATTTATGCTAAAAATAATTTATTTTTAAATTAGTAATGATATTTGCCGAAAGTTTTATTGGTATAGTATAACTGCTGCAAAACCAACAAAAAGTATTTGCTATTTTATGTAATAACAAAATAGCAATAGTAGTTTTTGTTATTATCATTTTATGAAACACAATTTGTTTTCTATTCTTGATACGTAAAATTGGTTTAACTAATAGTAATGTATTCCTAATAATTGTGGCAAAATAAACAAAAAGAAGTTGGTATTTTGTACTATATATAGTACTTTGGAAGTTTTTGATTCTACCCAGTCAGGGAGACGGCGTGGTTTTGATGACGTGTACACTAACTTGTAAATAAACATTGATGACGTCATCAGAAACGATCATCACCTGTGTCTGTATCATCGGATTTCCTCTGCACGTGATTTTAAAGTACAACACAGCATTTTTTCATTGCATTAAATTTCTCTTTAGTAAACAAGTTTTAAGAGAAAACATCGAGAAATTAGTTAATCTATGGATGATTAACAATATCAGGTGATAAATATAGAATGTCAATCAAAGTTCATGATGAAATTTACGCAGCATAGTTTTGTAATGGCCTTCCTTTCAACGAGAGGGAAAAAAAAAAAAAAAAAAAAGTATTAATCACGCAAGTTTTCTGTTTATTTAAAACAATATTAATGACTTAACATTAGCAACATTCTAATAACATTTTAAACAGTAAGAGTTAATTTTGTAAAAAAAAAAAAAAGTGCTCAACAAACAAGTTTTCTATTTATTTCAAACAATATCGCTGAATTTAGTAATCCAATATCAATAAAAAATAAATAAATAAATGTTACTTTTGTTAAAAAAAAAAAAAAAAATTAAAGTTTGAGTTAATTTTATAACTAAAAAAAAAAAAAAAAAAGTGTTCAATAAGGAAATTTTACAATTATTAAACAATATTAACGAATTTAGCAATCCATCGTAATTTTTAAATCATAAAAGTTAATCTCTAGGAAATATAATAATTATCCACGAACTACTGTAAATATTCCTCGCCTGAACACTTTAATTTTATTTATTTATTATTACTATTATTTTAATTTACATAAATTTAAGTCGCTTTATACAAAATATCGAATAGAACAAGAGGCGGTGAAAAAAAAAAAAAAAAGACAATAACTTTTTCATCGGTTCAATATGAAGGAAAAATATTAAATTATTTAATCAAAGTAAATTTCTATATAGAGTTTCATATGCATTTGTAAAAATTTTATTAAAAATTATATAATATGGAGTATGTAATGAATCATACCATAAAATTTACGCGTTTTTATTCCATAATTAAAAAAAAAAAAAAAGAAAGGAAAAGAAAAATAATTCCCTTTGTACTGAATCCTTTATAAACTGACCGTAATTACATGTTCTTTTTTAAATATAATGAAATTAGTTACAGTAAATTCGGAAATATTCTTTCATTGGTTTTTCAATAAACTGAACAATATAAATAAATAAATTGCAGTAAAAAAAAAAGCATGCTAATTATAAACAATAATAATAAATAATTAATTGACTTATTTATGTTCTGAAAAAAAAAAAAAAAAAAAAAAAAACTAGGCATATTGGCATATTTAATTTGCATACCAAAATGATTAAAAATAATCAGTTATAAATAAATATGCATATAAATTGGAAGATTTTCCAAAAACCACTGTATCAATTATATTTTAGTGAGAAGGCTCTAACTTAAACAACTTAATCCGTAAAAAGTGGGGTTCGAAAATAACGTAGGAATGGAAGCATTAATAATCGTACTACTGATCTATGAACAAATGATTAAGTATTTACTGTAATCAAAATTTTATTGTTATGTGTTTTTATGGATCTAATTAAATACATAAATACAATATGAAAACAACCATAAACACTTAATATTAATACGGCTTGTTTTTATTATAAGTCGATATTGTGTTTTAAGTATTTTAGAAAATTTAAATTAATATTGTAATGAAAATAAAACAAAAATGAGCCCAGCATTTTAATATTAATTGTACGCTGTTATGTTTAAGAACTCACTGATATCGCAATTTTTATCAATGCAAAATTTATAAATTTGTCTAATAATAATAATAGCAAATTTAAGTGACTGTAAGTATTATATGACCACTCAACTTACTTCAAATTTTAGCCTTTAATTTATAAATTACTTTAAATATAAAAAATTACACAGTGAGATATCAGAATGTAAAAAGAAATTATAAATTCACGATTATAATAATGGATAAACAGGTATGGAATACATGTATATAAATATATATAAATCCAAAGGAAGGAAAACAGTTTAAAACTATCGACGATTAATTTAAAAATTCAGCAGAATTACTTATTCATTCAAGAAAATTAAAATTATGAGAATCGCGACAACAACAACACGTATACATTTATCAAGAAAGAAGAAAGAAAAAGATTTCAGATTAACTTTAACTTATTAAGTATTTATAGAAAACATATATAAACAAAGAAACTTACTTCCCATAATGCACACCACATCAAAAAATAATTCCCGCCTTAGAAAAAAAAAAGACAAACGATTCCCGTCTTTAAAACTTTACTAACTGATGCAACTCCACGTATATTTTGAAAGGGAAATGTTTTAGTTGTGTGACTCAGCGCTCGTAGCGCTCACTAGTGGCGCGAACTCAATACGCAGGAGAGAGAGACGACCTCAGTTGTAGAGACAAAGCTAAACATGCAGGTAGACATGTTTGGTCTCTTATCTTCGCTAACGGTTTTCGCCGCTTCTCCACAGGTGCAGATGGAATACTTTAACCCCCTTACTTCGGGGTTCACTTCTGAATGTTATCGGAAAATTTTAAAAATGTAAATTCAAGATCACTCATTATCTTTTTTATCACCATACCATGTGCAGTATTCCTCATTTATGAATGGAATGACTCATCCAATTTTTAGAAAGCAAAAATCAGAATCGTATTCAAAAGGAATTATGGTACTTCAAGTGAAATATTGGCATCCCTAATATTTCTATGGAAAAACAGTCAAAATCGTCTGCCAGATTTCAAGCCGTGAAAGGAAACTGCCGTATTGCAAAATGAATTAGTAATAACAGAAAGTTAAAAACAAATAAATAAAATATATAATTTTGGTCGTCCAATATTTTTGAATAACAGAACGATTGTCAGGAGGATGATTTTAACTTTTTAAATCTGAGAAATAAATTTTTAACAATAACTAAACGTTAGGAGAAAAAATGAACAGAAAATTTACATTTAAAATTAATACAAAAAGTAATTACATTAAAATTACCATACCTTGAGCGGATAAATATACATAATTTTTACCTCTTTCTAGTAATTATTACAGTAATGCATTGTTTATACGTTTTACATTTATACGTCCTTTTAGTGAAGTCCCGATACATTCCATTTTAATGCAAAAATTCTTCGTTTATACGCCGCTAATATCGGTTATACGCCTTTTCCACTTTACTAAAATTCGCAAAATTTCTCGACCTGTCATTATTTTCCATTGAAAATAAGACGAATTTGGAACACAGGAAAGATCGAAGAATACTGATCAAAGAATCAATTGGTTTCACAGTAGAATTTTTAATACTCATAGACAAACAAAAAAGCAGACGAATATTAAAGATTTTTAATGTTATTAAATAACTATCTGAATGGACATAAATCGTATGCTTATTATTAAAGATACGCGATATGTATAATTAATATTCAAAATGTGTTCATATATATATATTGTTTAAGAAATGTAATATAATATTCAATACATGATATATGTAATTAGTACCTAGTCATGATTTTTCTACCTTTTAATAATAAACTTTTTTTTAAAATTAATTATTGTCTGAAATACATTTACTAACTTAAGAAACGTTATTAATTAGCATTTTCATATACATTTTGCTTAAGTGTTACTAAATTTGTAGTAATCAAAGTTTTATTATTAAAATTTCGATTATACGTCTTTTCTTTTATACGTCCTTTTACGCCAGTCCCTTGAAAGACATAAACGGTGCTTTACTGTATCATCATTTTAACTTTTTACGTACTTTATTACCATATGGTCTTGAGATGGATGTGGGGAGCTGGGAAAACTTGTTTACCCGCTAGTTATTATTATTATTATTTTCTGTTCTTCTTTGATCATATTTGCTATACATCATCTCATCTATCAATGTTACAGAAATAATTTATATTAACTTAGATATCTTTTTCCTTGTATAAGGCTTCATTTCCATACGTTATTCTTTTTTCATTAATTCACGTCTTCCTTTCTGGTGGTGGTGTTTGATCATTGTAATGATGAATTGTTTTACATGTGGCTACTATGCTTTTTTCTAGTGTTTTTTTTTTCTCTCTGCTTTCCATGAAGAATTAATTTAATATTTTAATTAATTTCTTATTCAATATGGTTTTGCTGCTTCGATCTGGGCTGAAACAATAAAAATTGCTATAAATTTAGCTATATTGTTTTACGAAATCGATGCAGCTTACCCAGCTTTATGAAATACATGCCCCCTGACGCGTTTTTACTTCTCATTTTAAGCATTTTTATCCAATTATTATTTCTGTGGTCCTTTAGTTATTTTCTCTGTCATTAAGTTTAATGGTCCTTTTATTATTATTATCATTCATGTCGGCGTAAGTAATTTAAATTGTTTTTGTCTTTTATTGGTTCTTAATCTGTATCGCAACATTTTTGTGTCAGTCTTACCTAAATGTTACAATCAGTTCTATTTTTGTTGTGTTGGTATTGTTTTGTATCTATTAATTGCTAAATATTAAGGTTAAATTTTATTACGATAACTATCATTTATATAAGTAGGGGGTAATTTATATATATTGGGGTAAAATTACATAACATGCAAAAACCCTGAAAACTGTTTATTGCGTACAGAATGAATGCGGTGAAAGGATTCACCTATATCACTTTTTATGATATAGCATATGGCTATTATAAAAAATATTTATTTATATATATAATAAGTGATATGTGTACAGTTTTTAATACAATAAAAAATGAAGGAAAATTGCATTTGCTGTGTTGTATATTGTAAAATAATTATTTTTCACCTAATAATATAAAAATTTTCTTTTTAACCTTTATCATCATAAAGTTTTGCAGAGGATTTTGGAAATGTTGGACGCACGACAAACTAGTTTAACCCGCTCCACCCGTCTTAAACCGTGGTGGTCTCTGCTCCTTCTTATTGTTATTTCCTTTTTATTTGTTCAAATTTCGCCCTTGTTTCACACAGTTTTCGGTTCTTAAATCAAAGAACCAGCATATTTTAACTTAAAATGTTATTTCAAAAGAGTGGAGCTTATATTAAGATAAATAATAATAGTAATAATAACAAAATAATAATAATTCGTCATTATAGTAATCAAATACTAGGAAGGATGACTTAAATTAGCAATAAATAATTACATATGGAAGGAAGTGAAGCATTATACAAAGCAAAACCCATTGAAAAGCGAATAAATGTAGAAAAAATTCGCAAAAAAATTGCTATATCTTTATTAAGGGCAATTATATGATATGTATATATAATTTGAATAATTTAATTCCTTTGCAACACTCAACAAATGAAAGATAGATGAAAATGCCAACATATGAAATTTTAAATGAGATGTATTTCGAATAAAATTATTGTATATCATAACTTGATATGTGGATTTATACCTGACATTCAAATCTTCCTTCTTGGTGTTTGACTATTATAATGATGAATGAATTATAATATATACAGACACTAAAGGACACACACACAAAAAAAAAAAAAAAAAAAAAAAAAAACAGCTACTTTAATTTTTTTTTTTTTTTTTTTTTTTTTTCAAAAATCGCCAATTTTAAGATTTAAATGTAGGGATGTAACAAACAGTGAATTTGCCGGATATTGAATATCTGAAACGCTAATGTCTGCTGCATACAGATATACGATATCCGGCAAAATTATTACCCGCTTCATCCCTTTTTTTAAATGATTCTATCGAACGTTTTTCAAGAGAAAAAAAAAAAAAAATGTACCCTAGTGCAGCTTTTTTTTTTTTTTTTTTTTTTTTTTTTTTTGTCCTTTAGAGTATATATACTGTATTTATTTATAGAGAGTGGGTAGTATTAGAAGAAATAAAGTTTTTTCAATTGAACTGATTAATTTGGTTTCAAAATATTCTTTTAATTTACTAAACCACCATATTTAAAAAGCATTTAATCGTACCATTCAAATAACCTATTAAATATTATTTTTAATTAGAAATGCATTTAAACACACACACACACATAAAAAAAAAAAATAATAATAAAAATAAAAGCTTTTTATGTAAATTGAATAAGTAAAATATATTTTGTTTTGTGCGGTGTCATAACATTTATTCAATTTACTAAGTTATAGTATTAAACCACCACACGTATAACAAGACCATTCACAGAATTCAGCGGATTTGAAAATAATTTTCCATGTCGAAATTAAATTCCCTTCCTACGCAATAGCGTGGCGTTAACCGTATTTATGGATAAATGCATCTGTTAAACAAATTAGAACCTTCTTTCTTTATATTTTAAAGTTTTTTCTATTTCTCCATTAAGATATGTTAAGATTTAAGAAAAGTAATGTTCATTAATAATAAGCAGGTTCCATATTTTCAAAAGAATTTATTTAAAGGGACATTTTAATGCCCAGTCTCCATGAAATCACCCCCCCCCCCCACACACACACACCTCACGTAAACTTAATAAATTAATTAAATTCTGCTTCACGTGTTAACTTATTAAAATATTATTTTAAATTATGAAGTGATCTTACAGTTAATTCCGTCTATACTACCCCAAAGACCTGAGACTTTCATACATTTAAACATAATTTTCTTCATGCAAATTAAATATAATAGCTATTCTAGGAAATATCAAGGTTTCAATTAAAGATCTTTAGGGATCAATGAACTTGTTAAATAATTAAAGCCTTTTAATTTCAAATAGCTTTTGTTAATCAAAATTTAAAATTAATGTAAGATGATATGATAAGAAAAAAAAAATATGTATTCATTTTTTTTCCCTTTTAAACTTATACAGTGAATTATATGTTTATTGTAATAAATCAATTGTCAGTCTGAAATATATTTTAATATCAAATATAAAGCTTTTATAAATATATTTGATATATTTTTCGGGGCATTTTTTATAGCAAAATATCCCTTTAAGTTACTAAATATATTATATTAAATATTATATACACTAAGCGACAAAAAAAAAAAAAAAAAAAAAAGGCGCACTGCAGAAAAAATGACTTATACATATTTTATTTGTAATAACTTCAAAATTAATGTTTAAAACAAATAAAACTGTCTTGTTTGCATAATACCAATGGTATGAAATGATACCTATGGCCATTTTCGATTTAATAATTCGCTTTATTGACTTTACGAAGTACTTTTAAAAATCTGCATAAAACTTTCTTTTTGAACATAATGCAATAACCATACACTTTGTATTCTATTATGATTTATTATATGAAATAAACGAGTTAATATATGAAGATGATTTTAATATATGATTTTAATATATGAAATAAAACTATTTATTTGTTAGATCTAAGCAGTTTTTTATTAAAAATATGTATTTTGCATTGGGTTAATTCCACCTTTATATGGAATTACTGCTTTAATGCGCAATGGCATAGTTTTATAGAGTGTTTTAATGTAAATCTCAGAAATTTCAATGTGCCAAATATCACAAATAATTTCTTCTAGTTCTGGCAGAGTTATAGGCTGCAAATTCCGAATTCTCTCCCCTCTCCCCCGCTTTTTTATAGACGAAATATTTTCGAGCGGATCGCGATTAGGACTATTTCCATGTCTGGTAAAGAAGAAATTCTACTATATCCTTTTTGGGATTTAACTTAAAGTGAAAAAAGATATCATTGCTTACAGAATTATAGGTTCTCATGGGCATGGATAGGAAATTTTGATAATTTGACGTGAATAAACTTACCAGAGACGCCGTGTAGTAAGGTGCATTATCATCTTGAAATGCTTTTTATGGAAATGTCCAAGATACCTCCAAAATAGTCGGTCAGGCACCACTTTTATGAATATTGTGTTTTACTTCGAGTTAATTGATCTCTTGAGAATAAAAATTTGCCCGACTGTTTGAAAAGTTATGCACCTCCGTACCATATTGTACGAAGAATGTGACACAGTTTTAAAAGAGCGATTTTCATTACGTCGGTCATATTTTCGTTGTTAGATCTGCTTGTTTTCTTTAGCTCGAAATAAGTTAAACTTGACTCATCAAAGAGAACCAGTTCAGCCCAATATTTAACTAATCATTTTTTTTATTTTTATGTTTTTAGTCATCTGAGGTCTTGCTTTCCTAATTCTCTTCACTAAGAATGGAATTTTTTCAAATTTTCTGCCATTTAAACTTGCTTTGTTTAATAGTTGTTGCACTGCAGTTAAAGAAATTATGCTGCTAAACACTTTTTCTGAATCTCTTTTATGTTCTAAATGTAGTACAAACCGATTTTATAAGCAATGGCTTTTTAACTTACGGTCATCTTGCTTGGATGAACAACATGGCCGCCTAAAACCAAATTTCCATTTTAAACGGCCAAAAAATTTTATATCTTGCTAAAAACCCTTTTACCAATATTTCGTTAACATTTAATTAATTTGCCATCACCCGTATTAAAATATTTTTTGATTTTCCTTCAAAAATTAATACTTTCTGTGGCATCGTTAATTGCCTTATTCTTACCATTTTTGAAATAATTTATAAAATTACAATTTTCCTGACAATTGCATTTTGTCTTTAACACTGGACTCAAAGCTGAAGTTTATGAGGAGGACAACATAATAAAATCTGTTCGAAAATTTGCTTTTTAAACGATAAAATTGGCGGTTGTAGAAGACGAAAAGAAAAATATCCAAGTGCGGCTTTTTTTTTTTTTTTTTTTTTTTTTCCGCTTAATGTACTTATTAAGTTATTTAAGTTTTATTAAGTTTTCATATTCAACAGAACTATTCAAGCAGTTTTCTAAAATTTATTTAGCTTTCTATCAGAAATACATTCTAACGATAAATGAAATCGCATATATTTTTAACTAAATGACACAATTCATAACAATAGATTAAATAAATAAATTAGATAAATAAATTGACACAATTCAATAAATAGCTACATTCTTCTCCACGCGCTAGCCTTGTAATGCATTGTATTAATCTACAGAGTTATCATACATTTAATCATCATCCATACACAAAGAGTCCATTATTTTCGAATATAATCTTTTTGGTCGAGATTAAATTTCCCCCGCAATAGCGAGGTTTAACCCTTTGCCGGTCCTATTTCATTTCCTTCCTCTAGTCAGTGTTGCTAAATTTAGGGACATTTTTATTCAATATCCACCACTAAATTTTAACTGTATCTATTCAGGGTTGCTACACAAATCAGGAGAAAAAATTCCTTGAGTTTTCCCTGTCTCTTTTAGAAGTAAAATAGATGGCACGCAATCATGCAGCATTAGAATCTAACATGTTTACAAATCAATTGAATATATTTTGGGTACATTAATTTTGTAAACTTACTATAGTTGGGGGAAAAACCATAATTGAATCATTATAAATTTTCCCTGTTTTTGCAATAATTTTTTCAAATTCCCTGAGTTTTCCCTGTTTTTTAATAGATTTTAAAATTCCCTGAGTTTTCCCTGTTTTCCAGGTGCCGTAGCAACCCAGCTATTGTCTAATCGCACCAAAGGTTAGTCCGTCCATTATGTATATCAAATATCACTTCTCAAAATTATTGGTGATTATTGAGCAAAAGAGTCGCTACATTTGGCAATACTGTTTAGAGAGCTTTAGAACGTTAGTACCGGCAAAGGGTTAAATTAGATTCAGAGATCAATGTATTTAATAATCAGAATATTTTAAAGTGAAGTATTATTTAAGGGGAAAAAAATCGAAATTTGCCGTTAAATAATTAGAATATTTAAACGTGAAGTATTATTTAGGGGGGGGGGGAATCGAAATTTGCCGTTAAATAATTAGAATATTTTAACGTGAAGTATTATTTAGGGGGGTGGGGGGGAAATCGAAATTTGCCGTTAAATAATTAGAATATTTAATTTTTGTTAAATAATTAGAATATTTTAACGTGAAGTATTATTTAAGGGGAAAAAAATCGAGATTTGAAATTAATGTAAGAGAACAACGAAAGCCAAGAGAAATCTATAACTTTTATAAACAGTTAATTAATTTCCATAATATTTCGTTATCTTGTACAGTGATTCACATGATTAAACTGCAATGTAATGACTCATTTTTCTATGTGAAATGGATTTTAATATCAGGTATGAGAGTGCAGAAAATTAAAAAAAGAGGAAACACGTGTGTTCATAAAATTAATATCAAAAGAAAAATAACGCGCACAGGGAAATCTATACAAATGTACGTTCATAAAATTTATTTAAAATGGAAAATAATGCTCACAGGAAAAAACTATACAACATATTTTTAAAGTGACAAATTAAACTAAAAGAATAATGCACGTCAACACAATAAAACACGTGTTTAAAAAAAAAAAAAAAAGTTAGCTAGCAATCAACATTTAATCATTGCCTGGTGGTAGAAAATGGGAAAGAAGGGGGTGAGGGTTAAAAAGTAGTTCATGAGAGAAATATTTATCACAATTCTACTTCTTTATGGGTTCTAGAATATCATAAAGTAAGTTTAAAATTAATATTGTGGATGGATAAATATTCAAAAATAAAAGGCTTCCCGCAGAATGTTTGATCGGCAATGGTTAGAGATGAAAAGGGGGAGGGGAAGGACAAAAAAAATTACATGAGTGAGAAATATTAAATAATTCTTTTCTTTTATATGTTATAGAATCTGATAAAGCATGTTTAAAATGAATTTTGACATTTATATCTTGGATGGAAAAAGATTGAGAATCTGAAGTTTTTCGTGGAGCGTTTGAACACTGATCGTTATTGGAGTTTGATTTTAACAAAATAAAAAACTGTGAAATTAACGAAAATCGCAAAAAAAGCGGAAAATCGCGGATCCTCGGAAAATTCTCATGCCTGTAATATAAACGCGATAAAATTTTTATCTTTTTTTTTTTTTTTTTTTTTTTCTGTGGGGCATTCTCTCTCTCTCTCTAAAAAAAAAAAAAAAAAAAAAAAAAAAAAAAAAAAAATAAATTCTCATATTTAACCACTGCACCTCTCAAGCACTCATCTAAATATTAACCTGCATTTAGCAATACATTTTAATAACAAATTACTTTTTTTTAAACTGAATAAATTAATTAAATTCTGCTCCACGTGTTACCCTTTCAAAACATTCCTCTAACTTACAGAGTTATCGTACATTTAATCATCATCCATACACAAAGAGTCCAGTACTTTCGAACACAATCTTCTAGGTCGAAATTAAATTTCCTTCCTACGCAATAGCGAGTTTTAAATTAGATTCAGGGATCAATGAATCTGTTAAATAATTAGAACCTTTTAACTTGAAGTATTTTTTCCAACAATCCGGGGCATTGGACCAAAGGAAATTGTTTCTTGGCACAATTTCAAATGTCAAAGCAGAGGGAGAACACATGAAAGGCCTTCTTCATCTTATTTTTCGTTTGGAAATTTGAGGTGAGCGCAAGGGAACGGTTTTGTACTCTGTAGTTTATAAATACAATGTGTTATCCTGAGATGTTTATATAACGGAAGTTAAGAAGCATGGGAAAGTGTACGATATGGATAGCTAGCTGGCAGTAAGTGTCCTCTGACAGAAAATGCTGAAATATCTTGAAATATGGAAACTACCTACATGTTTATAAAATAATTACCTAACATGTGAGAAACCCTGAAAACTGCAACTTGTAGGCAGAATGAATGGCTAGAGAAATCTTATTAATGATATACTATACGAATATTATTAAAACAGGGCTCAGACTCAATACTCAAATGTGATTAAAAAAATAAATAAATAAATTCCCTGAGTTTTCCAGGTTATTTTCAGAAAATATCGGTAATATATTATCTAATCAGATAGGCGGTATACCTTGCTCTCGCAGCACGTTTTAGCCTGATATTAACTTTCTAATCTATTTTCTCTTTCAAATTAGACATGAGTAAATTATTAATACAGTTTCTTTTTTTTCTTTTGTGTGTGTGTGTGTGTGTGTGTATGTGTGCAATTTATCAAAGTTATGAGAGATTGCATGACGCTATGTTACTATCCATCATAGAAGCACGAGTTTTGCATATTTTCGCAATACTTTATAAACTGAATGAAGCAAAACAAGAAAAATGTAAGAGCCGGAAGGAAAAAAAAAACATTTTGCCAGATTATACAATCAATTTTTACACAGTTTTAATGAAACTTTTCATTTTCCACGACATTCCCCTGAAATTTGAAACCCAAATCTTAAATTCCTGAGTATTCCGGGTTTTTCAGGTTTTGCCTGAGGCCTGTATGAAACCTGTAAAAGACCGTATTTGTAATTTGCACCTATAATAAAGATATCTGAAAAGTTCTTAATACAATGTAAAACAAATTAAACATTCAAAATGAGAAATTTCTATGAAAATAAAATAATTTAAGTTCAGAGACAAAAATTTTTCAAAAACCTTTCAGGGCAGCCCCTGAAAAGTTTCATCCCTGCACTATGTGACTATGACTTTTGGTTATCCCGGTCAAAAATTTTGATATGAATCCCTCTCTTCTCAAGCAGATGGTATGTATTAAGATGTTATCATTATTATATATTCGTCAAAGCGAGTACAAGATAAAAGAAACAAGGTATTGATAGATACATATAATAAAAAAAAAAAAAAAATCTGAAGTGACTCCACTCGACTTTCCGAATATTGAGTAATTAACAGTTTTGTAGATAAAATAAAGAAAGAAGAGTTGTTAAACAAACAAAAGAGAGAAAAACATAATAGAGTGTTTGAGTATTTTTCTCCATATATTACACGATGTTTTATTTAACGCTACTGAACTTTGAGCCCATAGATCATAATGATAAAGAATTTTTCGTTGTGTCCCTGTAAAAACCTATAAATGCTAGATTCACCAAAATGCTTATAGTTAGTGCAACAGTGATTTATAATATTCATGTAAATTTTCAGCTCAATTGAATAAGGCGTTTAGATGCTATCGCACTTTTAAAAATTTGGTCCCATAGGCCATAATGATAAAGAATTTTTCTTTGTGTCCCTGTAAAAAAACTATAAGTGCTAGATTCACCAAAATCTATAGGGTTCGTATGACTTACAATATACGTACCAACTTTCAGCTTATTCGAACAAAGCGTTTAGACGCTAACGTGTTCACTCACACACACACACACACACATACATACATCATCATCGTAAAAATAGTGGAAACGGACTCAGGGGACTTCGAAACGTATAGAAACATCAAAATCTCAAATTCGGTTTTTTGACATGATTACAATACTTTCCTCACTATAGTGTTCGGAAAGTAAAAAAAAGTTGGCCTGTTGCAGTGCTAATTATTGCCTCAAACGATTAAGCGGTAAAGCATTCGAGCAGACAAAATAAAATATTTATTTAAATGCAACATTAACATCGCGGGATATGTTAGAGAAATTTTAAAATTCACAATTATATGTAATCGCTTAATCAAAGTAATGATGGGAATATTTATTTTTAAAATTTTCCGGTATGAAATAAATATTATATATGGTGTTTGCGGCTTTTTCTTTCTACAATAAGCAATAAATAACCAAACTAAAACTTAATAAATAAAAATATAAATTTTGTGCCCAATAATAATAATAAATCATAAAAAATAAAAGCTTCTAAAACCAGACTGTGTTTTTCATAACAAATATTAATACGCGTTCGTACCAGAATGAACATTACAATTTAAAACAAAGAATAGTTCCAAAAGCATTTAAAAAAAAAAAAAAATCTTTTTCAAAGCATGAATGTAATATGGCGAATCTGATAATCCCTAAACAAATAGCAAAAACGAGTAATAAAGTGGAACGAATTTTTAAAAATAACTTTGAATCTCGGTCATCATCTCTCACCTTTTCTTGAAGATAAAAGATTATCAACCAATAAAAAAATGGGGAGTCAATTTGTTTTCACAGAATCTGTACAACTCAACTTTTTCATTTGCGCCCGCCTTTCTTTTCTATTTTTTTTTCTCGCAGGTGTTAAAAATCGGACATTCGCCTCAAAAAGTTTAAATCTGGAATGATGACAGATATGCTTAAATTTGGCAGCAGAGTAAAAAGCAGTACCTTGGATGAAAAATTTAAAACACCAATTATAATTTTCGCTCTTTCTTTTTATTAATTATTACTGTTTATTATTTTAAAAATTCAAGTAAATAAATACATTAAAATAAAAGAGTAGAATTTATTATCATTATTATTTTTAAGTGTAATTTATTGGCTAGTGTAACATATTTACTTTCTTCAACATTTATACGCAGAAAGTAAAAATTGATTTGTAAGAATTCCGTTTCTCAGATTTCCATGGGTATACATGTTTTGGGAGGTCCAGAAAACGATTTGGCTATTTTTAGAAAATGCCTGCCTGTATGTGTGTCCGTAACAAAAGCTTTGGGCATTTCCGAATCAAGAAGAAAAAAAAATGTGCAGAGTTTAATAAATATTTATACTTATTCCACATTGAAATACACTCGCGTCTATCAATATTAGGTGCATATCGCTCAACAGGTGGCGCTTTCATCCCCACTCCCCATAATTTTTATATGGTAACGGTAACACAGAACAAAATTTCGCATAAATGCGCGCAACGAACATTATTTTTAACCAATCACAGTGAAATTAAAACGAGTGGTTGGTTTACGTATCTGGCATCTGCAATTATTTAGAACTAAATTATCGTTTTCTTTTCTTTTCTCTTGGAAAAAAAAAAAAAATAATATAATATATATATATATATATACATGAAAAATGAAAAAATGCATATTTTAAGTATAGAAAACAAAAGTTTCTTCGGTGGTTCCGGTCACACATTTTTGAGATGGAAATCGTCTGCAATCGCTATAGAAAATAAGTATTGAATAACACTAATTCTAATAAAAATTTTTAGCTTCCGTGAATTTGTATAGAAAATTAAAGAAGAAAGTTTTGTGATGGATAAAACATAGTAATTTTCCTTATTAATAATAAGATTGCAGAGGAAACAAATTTAAAGTTATTATATTGATCACAAAATACATAAAAAAGAAGCAGAAGAATTTAGGAATAGATTAATAAAGGCTTACTTTCAATAGTAATTTTCACTTAAATTTTACGCAAAAATCTAACTATTACATTTTCTTATCGATTAGAAAAATCTGAATTTTCAAGATATTCAATTATAATGCATACTTGCCAACCATCTCATTATGAACCGTACAATTTTTAATACCCGCCTTTTTTATCACACAAATAATCTTTTAGAGTAATTTTAGTCTTATTTAATCGCAACAACATTTGGAGAGAATAACTCTAAAAATATAGTGGTGTGAGAAAAGGGGCGTTTTTTCAGGGGACGTTAACAATTGCACGGTTATTAACATAGATATAGTAATATATATAGATCTATCATCCCCATGTTATCGGGGAAAAAAATTTTATGCCGAAAAAACGTTCTAAAATCAGCCATTAGAGAGTATTGAAAAAAAAAAAAAAAAAAAAAAAAAAAGGAAGAAAGAAAAAGAAAAATGAATTTGAAACTGTACCTGGAGTTTTTCATTCACTTTTTGTATATAAATTAGTCATAAATTTTATTTACTAAATTATCCGTATGTATTCCTGTGTGTGATTTACTCGGGAAAAGGCAGCCATTAGAGTGACTTTTCCCCAAAAAATAAAGGTATCCCTTTTTCCCTCTCGCTGATCAATCTGTGTCTTATTACTATATCTATGGTTATTAATGAGATGGTTGGCAAGTATGATAATGTATTTTAACACCAGATGTACTATAATTATAATTAATAATAGTAATAATAATAATAATAATATATATATATATATACAGGGTGTTTGTATCCCCTAAAATTGTTGCCAGTATTTTTTAGTAGTGATAGTATCGGCAGTTTTCTAGCAAAGTTTAGCAATTAAATATAACCAAAAATACAATTCATAATTATTGGTGGGAAATATAATAAAAAACTCGGACGCAAACACCCCTGTATATATATATATATATACACACAAAGGCCAATTAAGTCACTATATGTATAGTTACGTCTGTATGATAGGTATGTATGGTTGTTTGTATGCAAAGTGATGCTGACAATTGTTAATTGTATAATATTAATATCTATTTTTTATTATTAGACACTTTTTCTTTAATATGTGCATGGGTATCTTTTCTTAACCAAAATAAAATAACATTCTATATTCATAATATAAATTTAAAATGCCACTTTATTGCAGATTAATATGCATAGTTTCAACTGCGGTCAAAAAGAAAAAAAATAATAATAATAAAATTCTGTCAAAAACAGAATTTAGTTTAGTACGGAAGACTATTAATTTCAATCTATAAAAAATTTTACGTTCACTCGTTATTATTTATTTATTTTTTGTGACACTTTTTATCGTAAAACTGGGCCACGTAGGCACTTTTTAAAATGACTGAAATGAATTAAAAGGAAGTGTTTCCACTTAAATTTCATACTTTAGTTAATTTTTAAAAAATCTAATTGTCGTGTTGAAAAAAAGTTTGCACCTATGGATTCAGAAAAATCGCCCCTTTCATTTGGTATAAAATTTTTAACGATAGGACTGATATTTCTAATTTATTTTGGTGTTACACAAAACTGTTTTACAAAAATTCTAGATTGAAACTAATAGTCCTTTGTCCTAAAAAGAATGCTGCTTAAGATGCAGAGAGTATAATGCAATATTCGAACTAAACCACACACACACACACACACACACACACACACACACACACACACACACACAAACACACACAAAAAAAAAAAAGCTTTAAGAGAACATTTTATTCGAATACATAGATCTGAAAGAGAAACCAACTAAAAAAAAAAAAAAGTGCATAACTCCAAAAAATAAAGAAAATAATAAAGAAAGAAAGAAAGGTACACTATACCATACTTGTAAACATACTAATTAATATTCCGTAGTACTGTTAGCCCCGCCTTCTTTTTCACACCAGTATCTTTTTAGAGTAATTTTCTTTTTATTTAATCGTAATTGCATTTCGAGAATATTACTCTAAAAATTTACTGGTGTGAAAAAAAGGGCGGGACTAACAACACTACGGAATATTAATTAAGGATGTTGGCAAGTATGTATATACATTCAATTAGGGGAGAAATATAAAAAAAATATTATTATTTTATGAAAATTAAAATCAAATACAACATTCATAAACTAATTTTATTGGAAAAAAATTCAGACATATTTTTTCACAAAACCATGTGAATAAACCCAACTAACTATAAGCTCCGAAAATTGGGTCAGTTAAAATCAGTTTATTCAACTTGACGCAAGTCTCTAATAGTACGTTTTTTAATGACCAGAAATGGCGCCCGTATAATGCCAGCATACTTATCCAAAACAAACCCTCATTTTATCTACGCAGTACGAAAGGACTTTGCCTTTCCTTTTCACCTGAGCAGGTGTGTGTACTCGCTAAAACTTTTGTCTTTATTCCCTTTTTCACCTCATAAGATCTTTTTATTTGGACAGTTATTTCTGATAGAATTCACAGAAATAACTATTTTCCGAAGAATGCAATATGTGAATTAATGATGGTTATGAATCATCATGTGATTCATCATTCAGAAACAAACTATTTTTATGCATCTAAAACAGCATGTAATATTTTTAATTTTTACTTTATTCTATATTCAATGGGAAAAAAATATATTGGTTTAGTGGAAAAAATTCCACTTTTGTCTTAGATATATTTACGCGTTTTGAGATGTCCAGAATACGATTAACACTTTTGGAAAATATCGGTTTGTGCAGAACAAAAAATTTGTCGCAGCTCTAGTTAAAGAATTAATACACAGAATTTCATTCAAATGTATATGTAGTTGCAACTTCGCATAAATTAGTGCCTGTAAATTTTAGGTAAACACTGTCCGAGAAATGCCATTGCCATTTCGTTTTTTCCTCATTCTTTATCTTTAATATGGCAGTAAATGGACAAAATTTCGTGGGAAAAAAAAAATAATAATAAAAAAAATAATAAATCATAATAGTAATACATATTTTTTTTTTGGAGGAGGGGGGGGAGTGTTACATGTTGGAGCACTGGCATATTTTCAATGTGACTATTTTTCAAAATACTTCATCAACACTTTTAAAAAGAGTAGTTGAATCATAGATCATCTGTCTGGATAATTTAAATCTTTTACTATCCATATAAACTGCCCTTGGAACCAGTACTGCCAGATTGGGGGAATTTTTTAATTGCAAAGGTTGTGTAATCATTTCAGACATCCTAAAAAGAAGCATTGGAAGTTATTAAGGAACCGTTACAATTAAAAATTTAGTGGTGGATATTGAATAAAAAAATTCTCTCAATCTGGTTCTAAATTATTCCTCTGGGGGTTACTGAAGCGAGGGAGCTACCCACGAATCAAAATTGTGATGGTATGCCTCCGGGCCCTCCTGAACGGTGCATACCAGATCATCGCCAATTCCCCATTATGCAGTACTAGTGCGATGTTAAAACCAACCAACAAACCTCAATCTGGCAATACTGCTTGGGACATCTATGACTCGGTGCCAGCGCTAAGATATAGGGTAGGTGCTCCAGTGATTGGCATGCGGCATGCTCCAGTAATTGATATCTATCCCGAAATAATTAATAAATAAGAAAAATAAGAAAATCATATATTTTACATATAAGAATTTTAACATTTTATGTCAAACACTGGAGCATTGGGTGCTAATAACTGGTAAAATGAATAACTAGCAGTGTCAAACACTGGAACATAGGGAGCCAATTACTGATAAAATGAAAAACTGGGAGTGTCAAATACTGGAACATTCAGTGGGTATTAAATAAAAATTCATAAAAAAAAATAATAATAATTGTTATCAAATGTATATATTTTAATATATATGTGGTTCTGGATGTCTTTCATACCATATGTACTAACTTAAGATTTCTAAAAATATTTTCTGATGACTAGAACATTAAAAACATCAAAGATTGCTCTAAAAGTGGCAATCACTGGTGCATTTACCATATCTTCTGTATAGCATAAAATTGATTTTCTTTAGACGTTTAGTCCAAAGTTTTATTTTTTTTTTTTTTTAAATATATACTCCTCCTCTGAGATGAAAATCGTCTGCATTCATCATGGAAAATAATTTTAATATTTTGTACTACGTGAAATTGTATAAGAAAATATACAAAAAAGTTTTATGGTATTCACAACATACTAGTTTTAACATAAATTTATTTAAAAAAAAAAAAAAAAAAGAAAAGAAAAGATTTATGAGGATGGTAATAGGGTCAGGTGGGGTAATTTATGACCATGGAATAATTGTGACCAGTGCTATTTTCAAGAAAACTGTAAACGATACATATATATATATGAAGCTTGCAATGTATTTTCCACGACCGATATCCTTTATCAGTTATCTGAAGCACATGAAAGCAGCTGCGACGTTGCGAGTAGCGTTCATTTAACAGCTTACCAAATTTTTTGAAAAACGAATCCACACCGCACTTTAGAATGTAGAAAACGAGGGGGGAAAAGCTAAAAACTCCATAGAAATAGCATGGGACGAAAACCAAAAAAAAAAAAAAAAAACTCACAATTCCAAGTGTTACAAAAAAAAAAAAAAAAAAAAAAGGCTCACACCGGAAGACATAAAAGGACAAAATTGACTAGAAAAAGACATCGAAGAGCGGGAACGGGTGGGTTGGGACGTTAAATATATCGTCCAGGATTTATACGACTCGCCTATTTATAACACTCGGCGGTGGCAAGGTGTTTGTTAACTAAATAACTTAGTGTTCAAAGTTATTTAGTCCAAAAGAAACTTGATATTAATTTAATTTGAGAACTTAAATTGGTGCTCATTACATTTTGGGATCAAATGCTCAACAGGTAGCACTGTAATCTCATTATTATTATTATTATTATTATTATTTTTTTTTTCAAAATTTTAAGTATGTCATAGAATAATTTAATTTTAAAACAAATGATATACTTCTCTGAAATGAAATCGTCTGCATTCATCATGCAAAAAATTTCTAATGAATAATAATCATTTTTATTATATATATATACAGGATTATTTAAGATAAATGTTACGCTTCTCTGACAAAAAAAAAAAAAATCTGCATTCACCATGAAAAATAATTTTTAATGAATAATAATTATAATTTTATACAGCTTTAGGAAGTACATGCCCCTTGACGAGTTTTTACTTCTAATTTTAAGCATTTTTGTCCAATTATTATTTCTGTGGTCTAGTTATTTTCTCTGTCCTTAAGTTTAATGATCCTTTTTTTATTATTATCATTCGTGTCGGCGCAAGTAATTTAAATTGTTTTTGTCTCTTATTGGTTCTGAATCTGTATCGCAACATTTTTGTGTCATGTGTCAGTCTTCCCTATAAGTTAAAATCAGTTCTATTTCTGTTGTGTTGATATTGTTTTGTATCTATTAATTGCTAAATTTTAAGGTTAAATTTTATTACGATATCTATCATTTATATATATATATATATATATATATATATATATATATATATATATAGGATAATTTAAAATAGATGTTATACTTTTCTGACATGAAAATCGTCTGCATTCATCGTGTAAAATAATTTCTAATGAATAATAATTATTATACTTTTTGTTGTTGTTGTTGTTTGTTAAATATACAGGATAATTTAAAATAAATGCGTTTTCTGAAATGAAAATCATCTGCATTCATCATGGAAAATAATTTTTAAAAAATAATATATACTGCGTGAATTTTTATGGAAAAGTATAGAAGAAATTTTTGCGGTGACCACATTAGTTTAAAACTAGAAAAAATTACACTTTCGACATCAACAGAACTTTTTTTTTCCCCCTATAAATCTAGCAAAAATTATATTTCTGAAATAACCATGAAATTCAAAATCAAGGAAATTTTGCAAAGAAGGATCGCTGCAAAGTAGAGGCCTTTTTCTGTCCTTTGAACAGGTGTATTTATACTTCCTTTATGGTGTTTTTACCCTTGGATCTGGATATTTTCCCAATGATTTCAGGTGATAAAAATACTCCGAAACACACGATGATTCAAAAGAGAGATGGCTGCGCATTCAAGAAATTATGAACAATATGCGGGCAGATTTTGTCGCAGACTTTTAGTTTTGCCGATAAAGTTGTAAAGTTGGAAAACAAGGGTCGATCCAAGCAAAAATTGGGATCCTTTTTTGCTGCCCTTTCGCAAAAATTCAAATCCCTACACAAAATTCAAATCCATTAAATGGATCCCTTCATTAACTTCAGATTCATAAAAAAAGGGCTCTTTCACGAGATTTCGTTTTATAAAAATGATAATTTTGTAAAATTTTTCCATGTTTACAGTATTATTTTTGATGAGTGCCTATGTACTTCGTTCAATGAAATGCTATATCAACTTGAATATAGAGTGACTGCTAAAACAGAAGGTTTTGCACAATAATTGTCTTTTTTAGGACTGAGGACTATTAGTCTCAATCTGGGATTTTTGCGGTGTCATTTTTCGATAGTTGGACATTTATCGAAATCTAAAATTTATCGAAAATATATTTGAATAATTTGAAAGCGATGTTATAATTTGAAAAAAAAAAAGTTCTCCGTCCTAAACTAAATTCTGCTTTAGTCAGAATTTCGTCAAAAACTTTTATTTATTTTATTTTTTTATTTTTTTTTAAGAAAAAGAAAAGAAAGGAAAATTAATAATAATCAGTATTGAAACAAACACTATCGAAAAAGTTTTTTTAATAATTTTGAATTAGGAAATAAAAAGTGCGCGTGCAAAATATAAAAATAAGTAAAAAAAATGAATTTAATGATTTAATTTTTATATAAAACATAATCGCGTGCTACCTTAAAAAGTAGATTTAAAATTTACAGTTTACGTGGTGCGTGTGGCATCTATAAAAAATGTTTGAAATAGAATAGAATAAACAAAGCAACGATGTTGGTTGCATTTTGTTATATAGTTTGAATTTTTGAATTTTATAGAAGTAATATCTACCATAGGAATAATTTCTTATGTTAAAACTATAGGGAATTGTTATGCGAGCACAAGCGATGCTACTTTTATTATATATTTTTTTTTCCATTTTAAATATTTCATGGTTAGTTAATAGCGGTTGGTTTATAGAATAAATTTGTAAACGTCATCATGGTACTTTTATTATTATTATTATTAGCAAAAGTATCCCCCACCCCACACACAAGAATGGGTCCCAACAATTAAAACCTGGATCAATCCTTGTTTTTTTTTTTTTTTTTTATCGTACGAATCATTCATCTTCAGACACTGAAAAGATATAAAACTGAAAATTTTATTTTTCGTTTTACAATGTTGTTTTTTCGATTTATCATTTTATAGGATTTTTTTTTTTTTTTTATCCTTACGCTAATCTTTTTTCAATAAATAAATAAATAAATAATAATTTATATAATATTTCTCTAACGTGGGCCAGTTCAGATTATATTTAGGTAAAACGATACGATATTGATGTAATTAATAAAATACGCGAGGATAAAAAATAATATTAAGAAATGGACAATATTTAAGCACGCGGACTCACCTGAATGATCTAATAAGAAAAAATGACGGCATTTGTCTGATGAGATTATTTTATGGAAAAATTTATTTTATAAAAGTTGCACCTTCAGAATCTTTGCAAGCGCCATTTTAAACATAACAATACTTTAAAGGCAGAATATGAATTATTATCATAAATTGACTAAAAAACACAATCATGAAAACTGTAATCAAAAGAGAAATTAGTTTTTTTTTTTTTTTTTTAAACAAAAATCTGTACCAAATAAATAAACAAAACGTTATCGCGTTATCAACTGGGTTGTCAACCATGAATTTTATTTTTAAATCTTTCTTTGATTTTGGTTTCACTGTTGCACAGTGTTAATTAAGTTCTAATAATAATTTGGCTGAGTGAAAAGTAAAAATTTTAATTTGGTGGCGAAATCGGTATAGTCTTTATGAGTTTCAAATTTTAAAGGTAAATAAAAAAAGAAATAAAAGTGCGGATATTTCGAACGGGTTTGCTAGTAATAAATAAATAAATGTTAATTACATTTTTTTTTTTTTTTCCCAATTGCATTTTTAATAATAATTCTCAAAGTATTGTCAAAATCTCTAACTTATTTTACTTTAAAATTTCATTGAGGTTTCCATGAAGTATATACAGTGAACGAATGAACTCACGTTAAGACGGATTTCTCGTTATTACATGCAAAAACAGAATCCTCGGCTAAGGCCTATAGAAATTACATGTAATAAACATCGCTTTATAAGTACAATTCATTCGTTAAATGGATATTTTCCCCCCTCAAAGCTTATTTTCTTCGAAAAAGAGTGAGTTTTCAAAATCTTTTCAAAGTTTTTTTTTTTTTTTTTTTTTTAAACATGGAGAGGTGCAATAGTAAAAGGGTTAATCTCTTTCTCTCTGCGCTTTTACACCATGGGAGATAAACAGTATTGATTGACAGTTACAGTTGAGGTCAACAATTTGCACCTGTTTAAAAAAACAAACAAACGAAGATAACTTTTCTTTTTAAGATAGAATAACTAACTATTATGTACTATCACACTTTTTTCTTTATGTACTACATGAAGTTTTGTACTATACGAAGAAAAGAAGTTTTGTAAGTAAGTATCGTTTTACCTGCGTTTATATTTTTAGTGAATAAAAGGGTTTGGGGAAATAGATTTTCATTCGTATTATACTGTGTATATGTACGTAATAGTAATTTTAGAGTTCATATAGAACTTCAGTTTATGAACTCCTGTTATGATGGACTCTCGTTAATATGGACAAAAAATGCCGGCCCTTGATTGTCCGTTTTAACGAAAGTGCACTGTATACTTTAAGTGAAAATACTTATCTTACCCATTATCTGGGGCTATTCCTACGTTCAATGTACAATTTCGAAAAGAAAGTTTTTTTCTTTCTTACATACGTTCAGAGTAATTATTAGGTATGAGATTAACAAAAGTGTAAAAAAAGCAAAAAGTGCATGCGAAATACTGACATTAAAACAAAATATGAGAATTCAGACGGTAAAAGCATTTATGTTTCAGAAAATAATGATAAAAATTATTTATTTCATATTTTCTTTAACTTATAAAAAAAAGACCAAGTCATTGTTTTCTTCGCTAACATCAAGGGCATATGTCAATTGATTAGATGATGCAACAGAAATGCACGTAGGAAAATACAAACTTCGTTTTTACAAAGTACTAACTTTGTTAAATGCACAAAAAGAATTATATATCGTGTGTACATACGTCTGTAAATTATTTACAAATTCATAAAAATTGGAGAAATTAGTAGAATTGAACAAGATTCGAGAAAAAAATTATTTTGCTGAAGGATTTTTTTTTTTTTTTTTTTTTTCAAGTCTCGGATAAAACATTGTCGCGATATTTACGATGGTTGGACATTTATCGAAATCGAAAATATAATTGAATAATTTGAAAAAAAAAAAAAAAAACTAATAGTCCTCCGAACTAAACTAAATTCTGCTTTTGCCAAAATTTCATCTTTTTTTTTTTTTTTTTTTTTTTTTTTTAAGAAAAATAAAAGAAAATCAGCATATATAGTTACCCTCTTCTGTCACACTTTAGGCTTAAGAGATTTCCTTGGACTCAGCCTCCTAATTTTCATGCTTTAGTTAATTTTAAAAAATGTAATTGTCCGATCGATAAGCTGTTTAAACAGACGTATTCAAAAAATTTGCGCCTTTCATTTGGTACCTTATTTGTAACGAATTTTTGATTAGCTTTTTTAAAATTAATTAAAATATGAAAATAAAAGTTTTAAAATACATTTAAAATTTTAATTGTTGCCATTTTTTTGTCAGCATAAAATGAAATATGCTTTCCCGTAAAAAATAAATAAATAAATAATAATAATAAATGACGTCTATAAAATAATAATTTTAAAGGTAACGAAGAGATAAACAAAGTGAGAAAATTTCGCACAGGCTTGCTAGCAAATGATTTATTTAAAGTGAGAAATAAATAAAATGAAACGATTATTTTTCAACGGGCTCCTTAGTCGCCCTACAACAAACTAGTTAATAATAATTAGTATCGAAACGGACAGTATCGAAAAAGTTGAAGAAGCCCCTTTTTAGACAAAAATACATAATTTATTTTAATTTTTATAATTGTTGCCAAAAAGTTTACGAGTTGATTTAATTTTTCTTTTCTTTTTTTTTTTTTTTTTTGAGGGGGGGGGGGGGAAGAAATAGTAATAATTAAAATTTTCGCCTTTATGTGGCGCTGTATGAAAGCAAATCACTTATTCCCATGGAAAACTATATTTATTTGCATGCAGGCAAATATTTAGTTAGATGCATACCACTCTTATTCAATGTGTCCGTCATTACCACAAATAACAGTTTGCAAGCAGGTTATAACAGCGTTAATTGCAGCCTCAGTCGGTGATTCTTCACCAATAGCAGCAATCTATGCAGCAATGTCAGCATCGCAATTAAAACAAGGAGGGAAAATCAGAAATAAGATATTAATCGTAAAACTGTGGAATTTATAGGACTCTGATTTGAATGTATCTTGTTACGCGCCTGTGTAGCACACTCTACCGACGAATTTTAACATTATTTTTCTAACAAAAATAATAAATAAATAAAAATAAAAAACTTTTTTTACAAAAATAAATTTTTTGTAAACACTTTCAATTTTATGAAATTTTTAAACATGGGAGACCTGGTAAATTCTTATTATCCCCCCCCCCCCCCACTCCCGAATCCAATAGCTTCTTTTTGTGTAAATGGAAAAAAATAATATAATTGCTTGAGTTCGCTCATGGTGAACTGAACGATGCGGAAATGTTTATATAAATGTTTTCTACTAGGGGTGGGAATCGATTAACAGTTTTAACTGGGTTAATCGTAGATAATTAATCGATTAATTGGCCAATTAATCGAATTTTTAATAGCTTTTTAATTTTCTTTATATAATTTTCTTTAAATGATGAATAAAGTTCTATGTGTTAAAATCCGAAAAAACTACTACGTCAGAAACGCCAAAGAAAAATATTGGAAATGCATACAGCTGTTTCGGTAGCCTAAAGCGTACCGTCTTCCTTTTTGCTTTTTGCTCTGAAGACGGTACGCTTTAGGCTTTTTCTTTGGCGTTTCTGACGTAGTAGTTTTTTCGGGTTTTAATATTCCAACGCCATGTCTCCTGTTATTATAAAGTTCTATGTGATTTCCCCCCTCTAGATAGTACACAACAAACCATAAAAATGATACAGATGTTAATATAGCTTGTTTCTTAAACAATAAATAATAATAATAAGCATGCAAATAAATAATGAAAAAAACACATTCTTAATATATTTCCAAATAAAATTTTTATTCGAGAGTACAGATGAGAAATAACATATATTCATCTTACATTCATTATCACTTTTATATTCTAAAAAATAAATTCTCAATATTGCTATTTTATTCATATGTTTGACTGAGAGAAAAAAAAAAAATAATAATCGATTATATCCGTTTTATAACTAAAACTTAAATCAATTTTCAGAATAATAGTTGTTGACTTTAAGTGTTAATTTTATATAAATATTTTCGTTTATTTAATTTTTATTTTAATAAATTCATTTTCAATTTGAAAGAAAAAATAGATGAATTTACTATATGAATTTACTTTCATTTTATACTAGCTAGCTTTGTTCGCCTCGCTTGCCACTATTTTTAAATGAATTCTCAAAATTCCATATTATCATTATAAAAAAAAAAAAAAAATCTCAAATTCTTCATTGTTTATATTTCAACTCTTCTTCGTCATTTCAGAATAGAAAACAGAATGTTATTTTCTGTTTCTGCTTCAATAATTATTATCAGCAATTCTGAATGGACAATAACCGCTGAAAGGTATTGGCGAAACCCTGTTGACACCTTCCCCATCAAAGGGATAGTGGAAATCACAGTCCTTTTCTTCATATTGAGCATTTCCGTTTTTTGGAAGCTTCTTGTTTCTGGGAAACGTATTCCCCCAGCATGGACTTAAAACGGCATTTTGTTTAAGAATCATCTTCCCCCTTTTTTCTTCCAACAAAAAGGCAACAATTTCTTTAAAGAGTTTTTTTTTTTTCCTTTTCATTATTGGATGGACGCTTCTTAGAATGTTTGTTAGCAAAATATGTAAGAAAAATTAATTTGTAAGCATAACTTTAAATTTTTACTTTAATTCGTAGTTTGAAAATTTTAATCGGATTTTGAAAAAAATTAATCGGATTAATCGAGCCGATTAACTCGATTAAAAAAATTTATCGGGTCTAAGCATTGATCGATTAATCGGCACAGCCCTATTTTCTACAAATAATATCATATTAAAAGAGAAAATGAATGTAAATTTATATTATCGCCATCAATCATCACATATATAGTATACAGAATACTGCATGAAATTACAGCGTAAGTGCGTGGTAAAATCGAAAAATTGTCAACACAAGAGAAACGCAGGCAGCAACAAAGGCACGTGGGTAAATAATCACGTGCGCACAGATTACAAATAAATCGTAGTAATGGTTTCATTAGAGAAAAACGAGTATATGAAAATAAGTCTAAGTAATTCTAACTCAACAGGTGTCAAAATACTATAAAATAGGAATAACAAAGGTTCTTTAAACGTTGTGGTTGAGAGAAATAAGTTATGTAACAATACTAGTTGAACGGTGAAGTTAGGTGACACAAATACGCAAAATTAAGCCTAAGGCAAAAAAAAAAAAAAAAAAAAAAAAAAAAATCGTTTTTAATAAATTATTGGAAACGCCAATATAGGTTGGTTGATTGGGCTAACGTCGCACTAGTACTGCGTAGTGGTAATTGGTGATGGTCTGGGACACACCCCTAAGGATGGTCCGGAGATATGCCATCACAATTTTGATCCTCCAAGGTGGGGGATACATACACCCCGCGACAAAAAGATAGGTACAAAGGGTTTTTCTTTGATTTTTTCATAAAATAACATTATCTAAATTGTGCTTATCATTTATTACTATCATAAAATAACACAATTTCCGGACTCATTTTTGTTTTAAGACTAATTTAGAAAAAATTTAAGACTAAAATTATTCTAATTTAAGGCTACACACCGCGACAAAAAGATAGGAACAAAGTTTTTTTTTTTTTTTTTTTTAATTTTTGAATATGAATATTTTGAATAGGATTCAAATATTTAATATGTTTTTGATACGATAATACTTTGTTATGATAATAAATGATCAGCACAATTTAGATAATGCTATTTTATGACAATTAAAAAAAAAATCATTTGTTTCTATCTTTTTGTCGCGGAGTGTAGTCTTAAATTAGAAAAAATTTTGTCTTAAAACTTTTCTAATTTAGTCTTAAAACAAAAATTAGTCTGGGAATAGTGTTATTTTACGATAATAATAAATGTTGTTGTTGTCGTGTGCCACTTGGAAATTCCGAGTCCCGGTAGTGGAACTAACCGGATTTTTTAAGGCATGAGAGGTGCGTCTTCCGTTATTTAAGAGCGCCTCATAAGGAGGAAGTACGACTTTAGCTCCAGAAGCTGGTGAAAGATGGCAGCACCAGCCAAACAACAGGAACTCGAATTTTGATCTGGATCAGAGCGAGGATAATAATAAATGATAAGCACAATTTAGATAATGTTATTTTATGAAAAATCAAAGACAAAACCATTTGTACCTATCTTTTTGTCGCAGGGTGTATATAGTACTGGGTGTATAGTAAAATAATAATAATAATAATGATAAATAAATAAAAATAAGCATATTTCGGCATCCATATAAGATTTAATAATAAAATGTAGCGAAAATATTCGTTTTCAATGTTAATGAATAAATATTTCGTCATAAAACTTTATATCCTGCAATAATATGCAACAACTGTTGGAGTCGAACGACTCTTCATCAGAAAAAAAAAGCGGCATGAGGGTAACACGAATGCAAAAATGGGCAAAAAAAGAAATCTTTCATGCTATACTAATTACTTGTTTATTTTCTATTTACTGAAGGGTTGAGTTTAATTATTTCGACCAAAAACAATTGTGCGGTTTTGCAGTTTAAGGTGTTTGTTTATAAAGTTTATTTATACCATCAACATAAGGTTTTGCAAATATAAGATCACATGTTAAAAACAATACTGAAATGCTGAGTTGTGCGAGATTATTTCTAAGTATACACACATTGACAAAACTTAGGTTTAGGTATCAGGGATGAGATTAGCAAAAATACAAAAAAAGCTGAAATTGTACGCAAGGGCAAGACGTTGAAATGAAATACAACAGGGTTGCTACGGTACCTGGAAAACTCAGGGAAATTGAAAAACTATTAAAAAACAGAGAAAATTCAGGGAATTTCAAAATTTATTGCCAAAAAAAGGGAAAATTCAGGGAATTTTCAAATTTTTTTAGAAAAACAGAAAGATTTTTCATAATCAAATCTTTTTTTAAAATTTTAGTGCTTTATAATGAAGAAAAAAAAAAAAAAAAAAAAAAAACGTCAATTATGGTTTTTTACCCCAACTATAGTAGGTTAATAAAACTAATATATCCTAGATATGTTCAACTGACTTGTAAACATGTTAGATTCTAATGTTGTATGATTGCGCGTCATCTATTTTACTTTTAAGAGAGACAGGGAAAACTCAGGGAATTTTTTCTCCTCATTTGTGTAGCAACCCTGTACTAGAATTTTGATGACAAAATCTATTATATTAGAGTAATAAATATTTATTTTAATCTTCAGTGCATAAAAAAAAAGAACAAATGCACATCAGAAACATAGAAAAAGCTGGGAAAAAATTCAAAATTTGAAAAGCTAAATGTACAAAAAGGCTGAAATCAGCTGAAAAAACTCATCTCTGAGGTATGCAAAGCAAAACCTAGAGGATTTTTGTATTTAGAGAGCGATTTTGAATGAACATAATAGTGTATCCATTGTTTTTAAATTAAGTTTATGAGTGAAAGATATAAAGGGTAATGATTAGATAAAAGTTCCAAGCCAAGGAAGTCGCGTGTTTCCAAAATAATTCCGGATTCATCCCTCCATCAGGGACGAGATTGGCAAAAACACAAAAAAGCTGAAACTAAACATAAAGGCAAGACATTGTAACGAAATATTAAAATTTTTATGACAAAACCATTATTACTTTCTTCTATATGTAATATAGAGAAAGTATTGGATTCGTGAAAATTTTCAACCTCCGTTTATTGATGGATTTACACGTTTTGGGATGTCCTAAACACGAATTGATAGTTTTTAGAAAATGTCTGTCTGTGTGTATCATGTTTATTGTGGACGCTGTAACTCACGAACCAATGAACGAAATTTAACCAAACTTGGTATTTAGTTGCACCCTGACATAAACTGGTGCTGATTAGATTTGGGTGCTCAACAGGTGGCGCTGTGATCGCATTTTATCTAAATTTTTAAAAAGGCAGTATAGGGCAAAAATTCGTATAAATGTACACAATGAGAGTTATTTTAAACTTGTGATTGTAAAACTAATATGAATTATTGATAATGGTAGTAGTTAACTAGGGAAAAATTTTGTGCATGTGGGGGCATCAGTAACCCCCGGGGGGGGGGGAGTAAATTTTCAAGATGGATATCTTTCGAAAGGTCTCGTCAATACCTTTAAAACGAATGGTTGAACTATAAATCTGTGATAATTTAAAACAAAGTTATCGATTTTTTTTTCTTAAAAAAAAAAAAAAATTCTTTTTTTTTTTTTTCTTTTTTAAATATTGTTACTGAGTGAATTTGTATAGGAAAATATAGAAGAAAGTCATGTGGTGGCCACAACATACAAGTTTTTTAGCCTATGAAAAAAGAGAACAAATGTTTATGCTTTAGTATTTATTCATTGACATGGATAGGTAAAATTTTTATTTGATTAACTGATGTAACAAATACATATTAAAAAAAAAAAGGAAAAAGCCAAAAGAAAAAATAAATAAATAAATAAACCTCATCCCTGCTTCATAGAGGGCAAATTTTTGGAGCATCTGTACTACAGGGCCTGAATAAGGCACGGGCGTGTAATTCAACTGCCCGGACCTCCGCACCTAAATAGGCCTATAAATTAAAAGTAAAAACTTGCTAAAACGCCTTTTTTTTTTTTTTTTCGTTTCAAGTGAAATAGTATAAAAGAACTCCTGAATAGATAAATGCCTGCACGTAGAATTAAGTTGGGGGCCTCCTAAGCCGTAGGGAATAGCCCACTTCAACTAAGCAACCTAGCCGAGGTGTTCTGCGGCTCAAATGCTCAAAGCTGTTAGATGGGAAGTATCAGGTTCGATCTCAGGCCGCGCTTGTCGACCTAGCGTTTGGATTTTTTTTTTTTTTTCTTTTTTAACGCAAATACGGCTTACGGGTCCTCAGAAAGGCCTCCACGGCGGCCAAAACACTCAGGCCTAGGACTTCATGCTGTCAATTGGCCTTATTCCCAACACCAATCACTCCAATTTTCACTCCATATGAAACCAATTAACTAACAACCTAACAAAATATAATAACAGACAGTGCAAAAAACATCAGCCTACAACATTAAATCAATAAAATAGCAACCTACAATAACAATATCACAATAACAAATTACAAAACAACAATAATCTGGTGTGTCACTCACACGACTTTCTCTTACCCTGAAATTATAACGAGTAATGTTAAATAAACCTCTGTTAAACAATTCAAATTAGGCTTCGGAAGAGTTTTATATGATAATTAGTTCTGTGTGAGGAGGGCTACCACCCCTCTCAGCCCCCCGTTTCATTAATGCACCTATATTCATATATAATTTCATTCGGTTATTAAAAAATAATTCTGTTTTTAAAAAGTGATTTATTAAAATTATTATTTAAAAAAATTATCTTTTATGATAATGCAGGCGATTTCCATATTAGAGAAGTAGTATAACACTAAATATATATATATATAAAATAATAATAAAATTTTGAATTTATTCTCAATATTAATTTAATTTTTTTTTTTTTTTGTTAAAAATGAAAAAATTAATAACTTTATTTTGAATTATCACGGATCGATCGTTCAATCATTCCTTTTAAAGGTACTGGCGAATTCTTTTGAAAGATACCCATCATGAAAATTTACTCTCCTCGAGGGGGGACTTCTCCTCCAGGGAGGGAGGCGAGGCTCCTACATACACAAAATTTTTTTCCCAGTTGGCTATCTCTGTTACAAAAAATATATATTCGTTTCATTTCGTTTAGTGCAGTCATAGATGTTAAACTCTACTTATCTGCAATTTCCCCCATATACGTAATGTATTTGAATAATTTTGAGTGTCCCTGTACACGAACCATTTGCTTCATCTCAACGAAAAGCTTACTGTAGCATCCCTATATGATACACATTTAGAATACCGAGTTTGCAATTTCTGCTACTATTTGTTCTTGAGATATGCTGATAACAGACACGCAGACAGATAGACAGACACACAGACCATTCGCTAAAAACATGATTTTCGTATTCAGGGGACCTGAGAACACGTAAATGTAACAAAAACTCACCCTAAAACAATACTTTTACCCTATGGGTAAGAGGAAGTAATAACAACCTTTGCAAACTAAATATTATGCAAAGAAAAATGCAGCAGTCGCACGTGCGAATCCTATCACGTGCTTAAGTAAACATCAAAGTAAATTGCACTCTAGTACGCAGTCGTTAGAGAGAAAGGTAAAGAAATGAGTATATCTACATCCCCAAAATATCTTTAAAAGTGACCCTTAAAAGAACTCCCACAAATGTCAAAACTTCCGAGATATAAAGCAGAAAAAAACCGAGAGTTTTTTTAAAAGAAAAAGCTTTTGAATAAACTTCTTTCGAAAGCACTCACTGCGCGGATGATATATTATAAACAACGTGTGCGCAGTTGGATATGTATATATATTTTTTTCTTTACTTTTTTAACTCTAGAGGAATTTATAGTTGATGCTGAAACATCTGCTTTTAAATTGCTCGGATGACCTCTGAATACCAAATAAATAGTTGATTTTACGAGCAAAATCTGATATCACGTGATCGGAACCCCGCAATGAAATTCAGGGATAAAAGTCAATTAGCTGCAATGTGAGGCCGTGAAACGGGTAAGCAAAAATTTGTATGTTAATGTTTGCATTTACCTAAACAATAACAATAACTAGTCTGTTGTGGTCACCGCAAGATTTTCTTCTATATTTTCCTATACAAATTCACGCAGTGCAAATTATTTATTAAATTTTTTTTACCATTGTGAATGCAGACGATTTTCATAACTTTGTTTTGAATATCACAGATCTATTTTTGCACCAATCATGTTAAAGTTATTGATGAGTTCTTTTGAAAGATACCATATTGAAAACTTACGCCCTGTGGAGGGAGGAGGGAAGTATTATCCCCATGAGGGTGGAGTGATGCTCCTATACGAATACAAATTTCCCCTACTCTACTACTACGGTTATCAATTATGCATATTAACTTCTCAATCATTCATTAAAAATATCTCATCATGTACATTTGTACGAAATATTCTCCTATACTGCTATATTAAAAGCAGGGTTCCCACTCAATTTCAAAAATAAAATTCCCTGACTTTTCCAGGTTTTCCAGGTCTAGTTTTAGAAAATTCCAGTCACAAAATTTGATTTGCGACATAAAAAATAGCTCACTGTACAAAACAAAACATAGCTCACGACATAAAAGGCAACATAGTAACGTGACTTGCAATATAAATTAAATGCTCAAAAAGCATTTTCCAGGTTTATATCATCATTTTCCCAAGTTTTTGAGCAATATTTACAAATTTCCCTGACTTTTTTCAGTAATTCCCTGACCCGTGGGAACCCTGATTTTCCAGGTTTATATCATCATTTTTTCATGTTTTTGAACAATATTTACAATTTTCATTGACATTTCCCTGACTTTTTTCAGTAATTTCAAATTCACTGACTTTTCCAGGTTTTCCCTGACCCGTGGGAACCCTGTAAAAGTTATGAAAAAAAAAAAAAAAAAAAAAAAAAAATGGTATGACAGCGCTACCTATTGCGCGATTTAATCCTAAAATGTAATCAGCACCAGTTTAGGACAAGGTCAAATTGAATACCAAGTTTGGTTAAGTTTCGTTCACTGATGCGTGAGATAAAATTTATGATACACACACATACAGAGACAGCCATTCTCTAGAAATGGTCAAATTGTGTTAAGGACATCTCAAAACATGTAAATCCATCAAAAAACCGGAGGTCGAAGATTTTTACGAATTCAATACTGTGTGTATGTACATATATACAGGGTTGCAACACAAATCAAGAGAAAAAACTCCCCGAGTTTTCCCTGTCTATTTTTGAAGTAAAATAGATGACACGCAATCATGCAGCATTAGAATTTAACATGTTTACAGGTCAATTGAAGATATTTAGTATATATTAATTTTATTTACTTACTATAGTTGTGGAAAAAACCATAATTGATTCTTTATGAAGCACTAAAATTTAAAAAAATATATTTGATGATGAAAAAATTTACCACTGTTTTTCCAAAAAAATTCAAAATTCCCTGAATTTTCCCTGTTTTTGCAGTAAATTTTGAAATTCCCTGAGTTTTCCCTGTTTTTTAATAGATTTTCAAATTTTCTGAGTTTTCCAGATTTTCCCTGTTTTCCAGGTATCGTAGCAACACTGATATATATAAATGTAGAGGAGCTCACAAAGGAATCCGACACATTACGATTCAAAAGGTGTATTTTTTAAAAGCATATTTTTATATCTTTATGCAATGCATAATATAATTAAATACATTTTTCAGATGCAAAGAGATATTTTTAATTAACGATTCGTTTATAGGTCTACACAGAAATATTGAGATACATTGCAGGATATGAGTTGATACTGATGACGAATGAAAGTTTTATAAGCAAAAAGTTGTGCTCCAAAATGAAAATGGTTTAGGACTTTTGTTTGTTAGTCTGTCTATGGTTTGTCTATCTATCTGTCCGCTTTCTTATGTTCCTCAATGTTTTTAGAATGACTTGAAACTGTTATTCAAGTGCACAATTGCAAGATATATATTAAGTTGCTGTTTGTTTAGTTTACGAGTCAGGGACTTGCCTTTCGTGCAGTAGGGATCTTTCTAAGATATTCTAGGTAGTATACACGTGAGTTTCCGAGAAAACCACGAAAAACTTCGAAGATCTAGCCAAGACTAAAGAGTGCAACTTGAAGTTTAAACCAGGCACCTCTCGTATACCAGATTAGAGTGTAGAACCTGGTCTATTTTATGCTGAGAATAGCACATATAGCACAACTGGTTTGCATACAGGGACTCACAAAAGGTTTCAGAATGTTAGAAAGTATTTTATAATCTGTGCAGATCGAATGATTTTTATATATTCCTTAAAATAAAATTTTTCGGCACAAGAGAAGAAAATCACAAATGAATTTCGTTTCCTTGTGTAGTAAAATTTGTATGAAAATACTAATTAATTAAGCTTCTTAAGTTAGTGAATGTATATTAAACTTCTTTTAAGACAATAATTAATAATAATAATAAAAGATTTATTATAAAAATTGACAAAAATCATACTATTAATGCATGACTGGGTACTAATCACATATACCATATATTGAGTATTATATTACATTTCTTAAGAACTATATGAACACATTTTGAACATTAACTATATATATTGCGTATTTTTTATAACAAGCGTACGATTTATGACCATGCAGATAGTTATTTAATAACATTAAAAATCTTTAATATTCGTCTCATTGGCTGCTTGTCTATGAGTATTAAAAATTCTACTGTGAATTCAATTGATTCTTTGGTCAGTATTCTTCTATATTTCCTGTGTTCCTCCATTATGATGCTTTCTAGGAAAAATCCGTCTTATTTAGAATGAAAAACAATGACAGGTCGAGAAATTTTGCAAATTTTAGTAGAGTGGAAAAGACGTATAACCGATATTAGCGGCGTATAAACGAAGAAGTTTGTCATTAAAATGAATAGGAATGAATCGGGACTTCACTAAAAGAACGTATAAACGAGAGGCGTATAAACGGTGCTTTACTGTATGAACAAATCCTAACCAAAAACTCGGTGCTACTTCTTATTTAGGTAAAGGTGAAAATGTAGCTTAGAATTGTCGCCCTATTACGATTTTCCCGTCCCCGGTCAGCAAATCCCATGTAATTCTATGTAAAATTTGTTTATAGGATTACTCATTACCTAATGTACTTTTTTAAAATTCTGTTTTCACATTCGGAAAATTCACAACCTTTGAATTAGTACTCGTTTTTCAAAAGTTGATTGTTTAAATATTTTTTTATATTTCATTTTACAGCTAAAAAATAAGAAAATGCACTTAGTTAATTTTCGCATTTTTATGCCAGGGGTCGATCGAGGCAAAATTTAAGTCCTTTTTGCTGCCCCTTCCCGAAATTTCACATCGTAGAAAGGGACCTTTCACAAAATTCAAATCTATAAAAATGGACCCTTCACAAAGCTTAAATTTACAAAATAAGCCCCTTCAAAAGATTTTGTTTTATAAAAATTTCACAATTTCTTTTTAGGAGTGAGGACTATTAATCTCTATCTACGGATTTTTACGATACCAGTTTTACGATGGTTGGACATTTATCGAAAATGTAATTGAATATTTTGAAAGCGATGTTATAATTTGGAGAAAAAAAAAAAAAAAAAAGAAAACTAATAGTCCTTCGTACTAAACTAAATTCTACTTTTGCCAGAATTTCATCAAAATCTTTTTTTCTTTTTTGAAAGAAAAAGAAAAGAAAACTAAATTAATAATAATCAGTTTCGAAACGGACAGTATCGAAAAAACTTCTTTTAATAATTTTGAATTAAGAAATAAAAAGTGCGCGTGCAAAATGAAATAAAAAATAAAGATAATTAAGTTCGAATTTGTGTTGGTAATTTTTTAATATTATATTTGAAATATAAATAAATAAATAAAAATTACCAACTCAAACTTAAACCTGATTATCTTTTTTTTTTTTTACAAAAAAGAAACTCAAAAATTAAAACATAGATCGACCCCCGGATGCTCAAAATTGAAATATTAAAAAACAAGTACTAATCTAATGGTTTTAAATTTTCCGAAAGTGAAAACTGAATTTTAAAAAGTTCATTAGGTAAGAGTAATTCTATAATAAAGTTTTCTCAGAGTGACATGGGACTTGGCAACCGGAGACGGGAAATTGTAAGAGGGAAAAGAGAAATCTTTGAACTTTAGTCAAGTCATTATCAGGGACTATGAAGTCAATTTTGTCAGAAATTTTTGATAATACAGTTTTAAATTTTCTTTCAGTTCTTTTTTTTAAATTCATGTGCAAAAAATGCTTCTTTTTATGTTAAAAAACAAATTTAAAAAAAAGTTGTACGCATTTTACTTTTTTGTGGCATCTTCTTTAAATTGAAAAAAAAAAAAAAAAAAAAAAAAAAAGAGTCAAGAAAAAACTGTAAGTAAATCCGCCCCCCCCCCCCCCCCCAAAAAAAAAAAAACTTTTTTTTTTTTTAAATAATAACACAATATTTATATAAAATAAAACTAGCTAATTTAAAGCTTTAAACGAAGAGCATTATTGGCATAAACAATTACATTTAAACCCCAATACTTAATAAGCAACCTATTTTAATTAATAAGTTACTGAAATCAAATATTATTTAAAAAAAAAACACCACCGTAATGTGTGTAAGTACTATTTTTTGAATACTTAATGAATAAAAATTCATTGAAAATTGTAACAAACGTTTTAGTTTATTTCACTTAGAGAAAAATAAAACTCTCAGAAATTATTCCACTACTATTTTGCCATCGTTCACGGAAACAGAAAAATGATGCAATTCTATAAAAGGCCGGTTGCACAAAGCAATGACTAACCCAGGAACACGTCATCTTATTTCCGAGAGAGTATTCCAACAAGGCAGAAAACACGTAATCTTGACCCACAACAAAAATCCACGTGGTAGTTTGAGTCATTCTTGCAGTGCTGCCATCTATCGCGAGATCACTAAGACATTCTTGTTGGCATGAGAAATTGGCAGACGAAGACGATAAAAAATAAAATGAGATTGTTAAAAGAGAGAAATGGTGAAACTGTATTTATACAAGGGTTACAAAGAAATTACTAAAAGCATTATTTCGAAAATAATTTAAATAGCTTTTGATCTATCTGATCAGAAAACGGAATAATAATTATCACTGAATTTAAATCAATAATAAAAGCATTATTTCAAAAATAATTATAAATAGCTTTTGATCTATCTAATCAGAAAACGGAATAATAATTATCACTGAATTTAAATCAATAAATAATAATAATATAATAATAATGAAACTAGAGAATTTATCCATGTGAAGAAAAATTTAAAGCGCGTAGAATACTTACAGTCAAGGCACATGTTATTCTATGGGAGAATTTGTTTCCACATTCAGAAAATTCATAATTAGTACTTGTCTTTTTTTTTTTTTTTTTTTTTTTTTTTTTTTATGTGTGTGTTTATTTTTCCAAAAACAAGTACTAATTTAACGATTGTGAATTTTCTGGATGTGAAAACAGAATTAAATAGTTTATACGATATATAAATTGTAACAACATCTTTTTTTTTTTTTTTTTTCAATTTAATATCAATATGAATTTGTTATCTTTTGACTACAGAAAAGGGTTTAAAAAATTATATATATACTATATATAAGATTTTTCAGCTTAAAATATAAAGTTATGTTCTGTAACAACGGTTACATGTTAATTTCTTAAAATTTATTTCGCACGTTTTTTCTCGATTATATACCATATATATATATATATATATATATATATATATATATATATAATTTGTTGCCAAAAGAAAAAAAGTAAAGAAAGAAGAAGCATTTTCATTTTATCTGTTTTCTCAGACAAAAATTGGTCTCACATTCTATCTTGGATTAGGTCAACTGTAAAATTCTATAATTTAGTATTCAAATAATAATAATAATAATAATAATAATAATAATTAAATTTTCTTTAAACAATATTAATAAGATGTTATTTATTTTTATTTATTTAATTTTAATAAAAAAAAAAATATGTATATATATACATACATACTTTTTTTTTTTCCCAGTAGAATTGAAAGGACAAAATGAGTATATGTTACAGGATGTAAGGAAAATGCGTAATAATAATAATATAAAACTAGGGCGTTACATACAATTAATTTTATAAGCAATAATACTGATGATATAAGTTTCACACGTGAAATAGTGCATAAATTATAAACGGGGAAAAAAATTAATTATCATTAGTTCCTTTAAAATACTTTAACTAGTGGTGAACATTTATTGTATACCAAAACGTTTTACTAATCCACATTGACCTTCACAATTTTTATTTCAAATGTAAAGTATAAAAGTATCTTTTTATCAATTTGTTTTGAAAACAGAGAAAAATGATGCACTGAAGTTTTCAGAAGTGGATCTTTTAAAATAGAAAAGTGGAAATATATTACCTCTTCTATATTCAATACAGGAGAGTATTGGTTTCGTAAACATTTTTGAATTCCGGCCTTCAATGGATTTACACGTTTTGAGAGCTCCTGAACACGATTTGCCTCACTTGAAAAAAAGTCTCTCTGTGTGTGAGTGTGACAAAAATTTTGTTGTAACTGTATCTCAGCAACTACTGCACAGAATTTTGTAAAATTTCATATGTAGTTTGCACCTTGACAAAAATGAGTGCCTATCAACTTTTGTGAAAATTGTTCAAGAGTTGTCATCCTGCATTTGTTAAATTTCAAACATGGCGATATAGAACAAAATTTCCTATAAATGTGCAGAATGAAATTTATTTTTAACAAATTATGGGGAGATTAAATAGAATTATTTATAATAGTAATTCTCAACTACAAAATTTTTTAGACGCGTAGGTGGAACGCCCCTGGGGAAGTCCCTTTTTCTGACAGGAGCAAATTTTCAATATGGGTACAGCTCAAAAGAACACGTCAATACCAATAAAACGAAAAGTTGAACCACTGATGTGTGATAATTTGATACAAAGTTATCTTTTTTTTCAAAAAAAAAAAAATCGTTTCACGAAAAATAGTTTTAATAAATTATTTGTACTGAGCGAATTTATATTAAAAAAAATATAGAAGAAGGTTTTGTGATGGCTACAACATACTAGTTTTAACTTTTTTTAATAAAAAGACGCTTTAACAGTTTATAATTTTCCGAATGGGAAAACGGAAATTAAAAAATTAGGTTAGGTAATGAGTAATTTTAGTAATCAAATTTTCCCATCGAATAACTCGGGTTTTGGTAGAGAGTATCATTAATTTAAAAAAATAGCACCATTGTATTTATATTTAAAAAATATATGTATATAAATGAAATATTCAGTACTTTTTCGAAAGGAACAAACTATGGTTTCAATTTTAGGGCTATAATAATTCACATATTTACACACAAAACACAAATGCCGTATGATAAAATGTGAATTAAATAAAACAAATTAATAATAATAATAATAATAATAATAATAATAATAAGAAGAAGAAGAGGTCGCAATATTTAATAGATTAAAATACCGGTTATTTACTTATTTAAAGATTGATTAAATTGAGCAAAGTTTAATCAATCACATAAAATTATTTGTGATGGAGATTTATTACAATCTTCTTATTTTCTTGGATTGATTCAAACCGAATCGATCCAATAAAATATTGCTGATAAACAATTAATCATAATTATTATTACGTGAAAAGAATGACAATGTAAAATACTTCTTTTAAAATGTGAAAAGAAAGCAAAACCAAACAAAGAAAGAAAAGTAGAATGAAAGTGTGTGTGTGTGGGGGGGGGGGGGGGCAATTTAGTTTTGTGTGAAACAGTTAATTTCCTGAAATACGGATAATTGTTTTTGTAAATCGATTAAACTCAGCAAATTTTAATCGATGAAATTATTTCGAATGAAAAACTAATCATAATTATTTTCACGTGACAAAGCGATTTAATTCAGCAATTTTTAGTGGCAATGTCAAATATATCTTTTCATTAAAAAAAAAAAAAAAAAAAAAAAAAAAGATAAGAAGAAAAGTAAGTTAATTTATTTTGGTTGTTCATTTAAATTCCCCGATTTTTCCCTGATTCGCTTAGGACTTTCCCTAACCAGTGGCTACCCTGAATTGTAATGTTTGCCTAATCGTCTATAATATATACCAAACATAATAATTCGAAATTAGTGGTGATTATTAATTAAAGAAACCCCTACAAGTTGGCAACTCTGATTGATAGTCACTCATTGATACATCTATTTTTAAAAGTTTTTTAATAAAAATGTTTGTTTCTTTTTTACTTTACTCGTATTATTTATAGTTCGACTTTCATGAGTTGGCACCTGTCAATCATGCGTGACGTAGGCAGAGACGATTCTATTACCTTGAAATCGGTTGAGGGGGAAAAGGGAGGTCGTCTGCTATCTTTACAAGTTTTGCGACATTTTGGCGATTTTTCTTTTAATTATTTATCTGTTTATTTCCAAATTAAGAGAACTTCTGGACTTTCTAGTATGATATATTATAAAAGTAATATTTCTTTATTTTTCTTTTTCTTCAATCATTATTTAAAAAAAGAAGAAAAATGGTTGATTACTTAAAAAATCGAATAAAGAATTACACTCCAATAATTAGATTTCTAGGAAACTTGATTTTTTTTTTTTTTTTTTTTTTAATATTTAGACCGAATACATAGAAATTTAAAGCCATCATAACAATAATATAGGAAATTATCTCATTTATTTATAATTGATGTGAATGCAAATATTCTGAGAGCTATTATACATAATACTATAAATTATGTTTATAGCGCAATTTATTTTAATAAATTTCCCCATTTGTTCATTCAATATTTTAAAAAATGTTTTTCTTAATTTAAAAAAAAAAAAAAAGTATTATTATTATTATTATTATTTCCAATTTTTATTTTTTAAATCTTTTCAAACAAAATTAAGAAGTGTTAATGATTTGGTGTCGTCTGTCTATTAGTCCTAAAGATAACTTTCCTAAATATGCTTGGGTAATAAATTTGATACATTACTGCAGGGCATTAAATTATACCTAATGGAAAAAAAAAAAAACCTTTTAAGTGCATTTTAACAACTACTTTAGCGTAAATACCTCGAAATTTGTAACTGTTATTATAAGAGAATGTCTCTTACAATGGATTCGATCTCAGTACCTCCAACTCTGAATACTGAACTTCCCAGCTGATAGTGGGGAGTCAATAAATTCAAATATATTATGCGATGAAAGTGAAAATGGTTCGAAACATTTTCAGCTGCAATTTATTATTATTATTATTTACCTATATCTTTAATATTTAATGCGCTATACATGATGTATATATTTTCTTAGACACTATACGAAACAACGGGATTGCAGAAATGCATTCTAATTTCTACTTTATCTTTAAAAGTAAGACTATTTAAGTCTCTTTCTCTGAAATAGGAATTGAAGTGAGTAGACCGGCAGAAATTTATAATCTATATTAGCAGCACGATTTTTTAGGTTGATTTCTTTAGAAATCGACCTATTTTTCTTGTTTAAATGCATTGCTAACAACACCTTTATCTAAATAAGGTATTAGTGCCTATTTAAAATGCAAGCGTAATTGAAGGTTTGTTGTTGTTAATTTTTAAATGTTAACAAATGTTCTTTTTAACAGGCAAAACGGGATTTCAGCTGGCGAGAAGTAAAAACTATTGGCTTGATGCTATTAACATAGCAACCTTCCTTTTTCCCCACCCATTCATTCTTTTCAAATCGCGCGCCCCTTCCTTAAAGTAAACTCTTCTAAAAAGAGGAGGGACGAAGGGCCATCTCGTGAAAGCTGAACTATACCATGTTTTTATTAACTTCTTTGTTTGTGTGTTTGTTTGTCCGGTACAAATCTTGCAATCTATTTTTAACTAACTTCCCTACTAGCTAGATATTTGAAACTTTCACAGTAGCTCAGAACCCGGTGACAACACAATACTTCGAAGTCAGATTTTCGAATAGTTTTCTTTTAGTTAATTAAAATATGAAAATAATAAGCTCCTAATAGCAATAAAAATAGTCATTAAAATATTAGCTATAATTTAATTGTTGCAAAAAAAAGAAAAAAAAAAATTACGAGTTCATTTTCTTTAGACATAAAAATAAATACATTTAATTAAACGTGAGCGTTAAAAAATTGTAAAAAGTTAAATTGTGCATCTGGCAAAAATTGACATCATTATCACTTTAAAGATTTTCTACACATTGATAAAGTGCTAATGTAGTATACAAATGTATACAAATATATGTTGTTCGGAAAGGATTAATATTTTATTTTTAAAACCAACTTTTTTTTTCTATTCAAATTTCCCGTAACTCTTTAACTAATCACATTAGAACGAACACCTTTGGAATATCGATAAAAAGGATTTTCTCGTCAAAAGTCGCCAAAAAAGTTGGCAGGGGCAAAAAGATCCATTACCTGCCTATTGGAACTTTTAATGCGTTTTAAAGGGAAAATTAAGCTATTTTAATGCGAAAAAGAGCTGGAAATGCAGAAAATTGACATTTTATCAACTTAATAAGCCTCTTTGAAAGAATTTATACAAAAATAAATACAATTATTTACAATTTCGTAACAATACGCATTGATAAAGTGCTAATGTAGTTAGTTCTATAGCTATGAATCAACAGAAAATTTTAAAACATGGTTTATAAAAAAGTTTTTTATCTTATATATTATTTATTTTTAGTTATCAGTACATGGCATTTCCGCACCTCTTCTTCTACACTACATTTCTTAAATCCCATTAAATCCTACACTAAATTAAAATAAGCCTTTATGTTTGTGCACGATATTTTTGGGATATCCCGCATTATCAAAATATGGTGAACAGCGAAAATTAGTCACTAATTAATTTTTCTCAATACAAAGAGTACAAACCTATATCTTCGAATCCAGAATCTTTGTCCTTCGTGTTATCATAACAGCCAAAACCTTTCACATTATCATCATAACTTAGTACATTCTTCTCTGAGTTAAGCACATTTTCAGAGGCACGCAGCCGCGCACTACTTTTATCTCCTGGAAGGAAGAAGAATAATACGTAGAAATTAAAAACTAGGAAGTTAAAATACAGGGTGGTTATAATTAAACTTTCACTAAAAGTAGCACCCTGTAGCTAAAGCCACCGAGCGAATCACCAGAAAATTTGGTATGTGGGCGATTCATGAGATCAGGATTGCTACAAAAATCAGGAGAAAAAATTCCCTGAGTTTTCCCTGTCCCTTTTAGAAGTAAAATACATGTAGATGGCACGCAATCATGCAGCATTAGAATCTAACATGTTTACAAGTTAATTGAACGTATTTAGGGTACATTGATTTTATTAACTTACTATAGTTGGGGGAAAAAACATAACTGATTCATTATAAAGCCCTAAAAATTTAAAAAATATTTGATGATGAAAAAATTTCCAATGTTTTTCCAAAAAAATTCAAAATTCCCTGAATTTTCCCTGTTTATGCAATAAATTTTGAAAATTCCCTGAGTTTTCCCTGTTTTTTAATAGATTTTCAAATTCTCCGAATTTCCCCTTTCCAGGTGCTGTAGCAACCCTGTGAAATGCTCTCTGAAGAAATTTTTTAAAAATGGCTACTAGGTCGCGATTTGCACAGAAGAACGGAAAATTTAAGAAAGAAATTACTTATACGGAAGCAAGCATAAACAATTTCAGCATTCATGAAACAGTTTTGAATCCCACATGGGTCGTTTCATTTGTTAAATTTAACAAATTTCCTTACAAAGGGCCACCTAGAAGGCATTAATTAAAAACATCCTTGAGAACATTTCATGAATCACTCGCTTACCAAATGTGATGGTAATCGGCTCGCTCGTTTTAGCTATAGGGTACATTGTATACAAGTTTAATTATAAGCACTCTGTATATGCAAACTTAAGCTAAAAAGTAAGGGGGGAAATGGCACAACTTTATAAGTAAAGCAATTTTTTGAAGCAAAATCTAATATAAAGTATAACACATGAATCAATCATAAAATAATTAGGATGAAATTATAAATAAAAGGCTCTAATGAAAAATTTATGTAAAATATATAATAATAAATTAAAGAAGTAACTAGAAACTAAAGTTATACTATTGTAGAAAATAGAACACAAAGGAAAGGGGGGGGGGGGCCGGAATTGAATAGCATGACCCTTTATCAAGTGAGAAAAGTAACAGGAAAATGACAACGTACCTATTTCGACCAGAAACAATCGTTGCGAGGATTGTGAGGAACATCATATTATTAGGGCTGAGGACTATTAGTCTCAATCTGCGGAATTTTTCGATACCAGTTTTACGATAGTTGGACATTTATAGAAATCTAAAATTTTTCGAAAATACAACTGAATAATTTGAAAGCAATGTTATAATTTGAAAAAAAAAAAAAAAACTAATAGTCCTCTGTCCTAAACTAAATTCTGCTTTTGCCAGAATTTCATCTTTTTTTTTTTTTTTTTTTGAAAGAAAAGGAAAGGAAAAGAAAATTAATAATAATCAGTATCGAAACAAACACTATCGAAAAAGATTTTTTTTTTCTTTTAATAGTTTTGAATTTGGAAATAAAAAGTGCATGTGCAAAATGAAATAAAAAAAAGAAACAAGATAAGTAAGTTTGAATTTGAGTTGGTAGTTTAAGGATGCCATTGATATAGTAACTTTTTTAGGACTGAGGACTATTAGTCTCAATCTACGGATTTTTACGATACCAGTTTTACGATAGTTGGACATTTATCGATATCGAAAATATAATTGAATAACACTACTCGGCATGAAAATTGCCCCCCGACACCATTTTAGCATATTCGTATGTAAAATAACCTCCTGAATCCGAATCTGGTCCTCATTTTGCCCCATCACCCACCGTTTTCTTGATGCGCTCCTTCGCCCATTTTTATCATTGTTTGATAATTTTATACCCATCAGTTTTATTTGGAGAAGAACGATGATTATATTAACCGTTAAATGTCTTCTGACCTGAGGAGCTACAGAGGAAGAAAGTTCTAAAACACGAACATTTGTAGTACGGAGGATATTTGAAGGGAAAAAAAAAAAAATCTATAAAAACAATCAGTTTCTGTTTCTTTTTTTTTTATTTATCCCCCCCCCCCCCGCAATATTTCTCTTATTATTATTATTAAATATATTAAAAACACTTTTAACACACGTAAATTTAATTTTTTATTTAAAAGATGTTTAAAAAAAAAAAAAAATATATATATATATCCAAAGCTTTTCGCTTTAATAGTAAAGCGTCGTCAGGGATTATGGCGAAAAGCTTTGGATAAAATTTTTTTTTAACATCTTTTAAATAAAAATTTAAATTTACGTGTGTTAAAAGTGTTTTTAATATATTTAACAAATGACACGTGTTCAATTTAACTCTCTTTTTTTCCTTAGAGATTATTTATAATCTTATTATTATTATTATTCTTTTTTTTTTTGGAAAGAAAAAGAAAAGAAAAGAAAATTAATAATAATCAGTATCGAAACAAACACTATCTAAAAAGTTTTTTTTTTTTTTTTTTTTTTTTTTTTACAGAATTTTACTTCTATTATTTAGCAGACAAAGTTCTTTATTTTATTATTACTATCAGTATTTTTATTCGAACTTTGTCCGTAATTTTGAGGTTGTTTGAAGTGTATTAGTTAAGACAAAATAGTTCATGTGGATCAAGGTTCGGTTTAACCAGTATCGCATCGCAATATGCGATTCAAAATCCGACTGAATTGCGATAGAAAACTTTAGTTGTATTGCAGCTACCACAGTGTAAATATTTAAAGTTTTACATACATTTATTTAAAGTTAATTATTTAAAATTTGAAACCTATTTTTTCTTATGATGGAAAATTTTTATAAATCTAAATTTTGTGAAAGGGTCATTTTTATGAATTTGAATTTTGTGAAGGGATAAGTAAAAAGACCCAATTATTGCCTGAATCGACCCCCTGAGATCCAAAAATATGAATAGATTAAGTTTTACAAGTATTGATTTAAAGATAAGTACTTACGATTTAAATCAACTTTTTCTCAAAATTTCGTTATCTCAAGTTTTGACACACACACACACACACACACACACACACATATATATATATATATATAAATTAATATTTCTAAATTTCTATATAAAATAAAGCTATTTATAATTTCTTTAAGGTACATTTTCTTTAAATTATCTTCGGGATTTTTTTTTTTTTTCGAAAGAAATTTATGAAATATGGTACTTTTGTAATACTGTTACTTTTTAATATTTTTAAAAATTATGAAAACAAATTACTACTTATTCAATTATTTATATATTGAAAAATGAAAGTAAACACAAATTTTTAATTCGTTTAAAAATATTGCAATTTTCAGACATAGCTAAAATATTAAATTATTTTAATTTTGTAAAAATAACACATTATTTTACGCATTCAAAGGAATATGTATATTAACATACTTCTTAAAAAAAAAAAAAGAAAAAAAAAAAAAAGAAAAATAATATTGAGAATTAAATAAAATTTCATGTCCCGGATCACCACCTGATTAAAGGAAAAAAAAAAAAAAAAAAAAAATCAAATGGTAAATAATCCTTTTTAACCCAAGACTTATTATTTATATGAGCAAATTTATTAGATTTTTATTAATAATTTTTAATTGAAACAGTTTTCTAAATTATGATGGTTTAATAATTTTCGTGAAGCAGGTTAATTTCCATCACCGTTTATATGTGTGTATTGGACATAATTATTTGTACAAAGACATAAAATAGCTTCTGAAAAATAAACAAAAAGCGAAGTGAGAAATGTGTAATGTATTTGAAAAAGGTGAAAAAAAAAAAAAAAAAGAAAAGAAACGTTAGGAAGAAAATAAAGTAGTGAAAAGTAATAAGGGAAAAAAAAAAAAAAAAAAAAAAAAAGCGAAAGTATCAAAAGTAAAAGTTAAGAAAAGGCTGTTTTACTAAATTAAATAAAGATAGGATTGATGTAAAAAGAATTAAGCAGAGAGCACAAAATTATAAGTACGTAAAAAAAAAAAAGAAAAAAAATTTTAATTAAATTCCACCAAAAATGAGAAGAAAAAGAAGAAAGAAAAGAAAGAGAGGAGAGAAGTGAATGAATAAGTGAATATGAGTAAGAGAGAAATCGGTAAAATGTTGGGGAAGTCATAGTTATAATAATAATAAGTAAAAATTATTCATCAAAAGATGAAAACCTTTAATAAAGAAGAAACATGCTTTATTAACACTCAGATTTTGATTGAAAGTACAAGACAATGTAGAATTTAAACGAATGCTTAAGTACAGCTGATTAAAATGCAAAAGCTATGCGTAGCAATCAAGTAAATCACTTAAAGAATAAGAAAGAAATTGTTTAGCATGCGATTATATACAAATCGAGAAATTGGGAAGTCATAGTTATAATAATAATAAGTAAAAATTATTCATCAAAAGATGAAAACCTTTAATAAAGAAAGAAGAAACATGCTTTATTAACACTCAGATTTTGATTGAAAGAACAAGACAATGTAGAATTTAAACGAATGCTTAAGTACAGCTGATTAAAATGCAGAAGCTATGCGCAGCAATCAAGTAAATCACTTAAAGAATAAGAAAGAAATTGTTTAGCATGCGATTATATACAAATCGAGAAATTGGGAAGTCATAGTTATGATAATAATAAGTAAAAATTATTCATCAAAAGATGAAAACCTTTAATAAAGAAAGAAGAAACATGCTTTATTAACACTCAGATTTTGATTGAAAGAACAAGACAATGTAGAATTTAAACGAATCCTTAAGTACAGCTGATTAAAATGCAGAAGCTATGCGCAGCAATCAGGTAAATCACTTAAAGAATAAGAAAGAAATTGTTTAGCATGCGATTATATACAAATCGAGAAATTGGGAAGTCATAGTTATAATAATAATAAGTAAAAATTATTCATCAAAAGATGAAAACCTTTAATAAAGAAAAAAAGAAACATGCTTTATTAACACTCAGATTTTGATTGAAAGAACAAGACAATGTAGAATTTAAACGAATGCTTAAGTACAGCTGATTAAAATGCAGAAGCTATGCGCAGCAATCAAGTAAATCACTTAAAGAATAAGAAAGAAATTGTTTAGCATGCGATTATATACAAATCGAGAAATTGGGAAGTCATAGTTATGATAATAATAAGTAAAAATTATTCATCAAAAGATGAAAACCTTTAATAAAGAAAGAAGAAACATGCTTTATTAACACTCAGATTTTGATTGAAAGAACAAGACAATGTAGAATTTAAACGAATCCTTAAGTACAGCTGATTAAAATGCAGAAGCTATGCGCAGCAATCAGGTAAATCACTTAAAGAATAAGAAAGAAATTGTTTAGCATGCGATTATATACAAATCGAGAAATTGGGAAGTCATAGTTATAATAATAATAAGTAAAAATTATTCATCAAAAGATGAAAACCTTTAATAAAGAAAAAAAGAAACATGCTTTATTAACACTCAGATTTTGATTGAAAGAACAAGACAATGTAGAATTTAAACGAATGCTTAAGTACAGCTGATTAAAATGCAGAAGCTATGCGCAGCAATCAAGTAAATCACTTAAAGAATAAGAAAGAAATTGTTTAGCATGCGATTATATACAAATCGAGAAATTGGGAAGTCATAGTTATGATAATAATAAGTAAAAATTATTCATCAAAAGATGAAAACCTTTAATAAAGAAAGAAGAAACATGCTTTATTAACACTCAGATTTTGATTGAAAGTACAAAGACAATGTAGAATTTAAACAAATCTTTAAATATTCTTGCTAGAACTATACGGGCTATGCAGAAACAAAGTGAAATTACTTTTTTAAATAATAATAGCCCACGTCATGGAATTAAATAAATGAAATGAAATAACTTTCAAAAAATAAATTTCTATGAATAATACATCAGCAAAAAAGACTCTTCAACACGAGACTGATAATAGTTTCCATATCAAATCAAATAGATTTCACAACAATGAAGTCAAACTGAACAATTTTATGAATTATTTTCACAAATTTCATCAGTACCGACCTTGTCCGATGATATCCGAACTACTTTCGATGCCACTATCGGTTGACAAATTCTTCTTTAATTCAGTCACCGCCTCAGCTGACCCATCAAGTCGCGCTCTCTTTTTCTTAACTCCTACGGCTGGGGAAAAAGGGGTAAGTTTTTAGGAAAATAAAAATGGCTTCACACTGAAATTAAATTAAAACAAAGAAAAAGCTGCTAAAGGAAAGCTATTAGCTACATATAGAACAAAATTAAGGATGGCATGCTAAACATAAAGAGGTTAAGCAGGATTAAAAAAATAAATTACATGTTATCAGTAGGAAGCTAACTAAATTTAACTAGATACTGAAAATATTTTGAATTCTATAATCACACTTTTCATTCTCTCAAACATTCCACAAAATGACCCGAAGAAGTGAATAATTTAACCCTTCATCTACCGCATTATGCAACACACAAAAATGGTAATAATTACAAAACTTTGAATGAACGCCATAAATGCAATAAACTCGCAACAATTGTTTCGGATCGAAAGAACACATGACACAAGTAGGCACGAGTGCTGCAATCAAAGCGGCAACGCAACTTTGATTTTACAGGGCTACCCAACGGATATACTTGGAAATTGCTGGAAATGTATTTCAGATTTTGGTATGTTTCTTTCATATAAAAAGAAATTCAAGCACACAACATGATGGGTATAATGTTTATAGAAAATATACAGGACTACCCTTTGTTTGCAGCACTCGTGCCTACTTTGTTCGCCTGACGAAGGGTCGTGTCTTCATTCGACCCGAAACAATTGTTGCGAGTTTGTAAACTCTGTGGGGCTTTCCTTATTACACAAAAATGCTAATTGAAAAGTATATTTTTAGTCACTTGAGAGTATTTGTTAAAAATACATGCAATAAAAATTATGTATATCACCTCATCATAGCAATTAATGAGGGTTTCGTGAGGTGGTACTTTAGTGTACCACTGGTACATAGAGGTCGATAAAAGACATTTCGACCTTAGAAAACTGTAAAAAAGTACTTTTTATATTCCTTTTTTTTTTTTTTTTTTTTTTTTTTAAGATAAGTGGGAGATTTTTGAAGTAATATATAAGAATTAACTGTAACACGCGTGAAAATTGTGAAAAATGCAGAGCAAAACAGCGACAGCACTCTGTAAAATCCTTTCTTGAATGAAAACGGATATATGTACCGTCTAGTGTCTTATAGTGAGATTAAAGTGTTTAAGAGCGGACAATACCTAATCTCGCCGGCAGCCTTCGCCCATGTTATTCTATGGGAAAATTTGTTTACATAATTACTCATTACCTAATGAATATTTTTCAATTCTGTTTTCACATTTAGAAAATTCATAAGCGTTCAATTAGTACTTGTTTTCCAAAAATCGATTTTTTAAAATTTTAGTATTTAATTTTGCGATTAGAAAATGAGAAAAATGCATTTTGTGAAAAATCGCATTTTTGAACTCAAAATTAAAATGTAAAAAAAAAAAAAAAAATGAATTTTTCAAAAATGAGTACTCATTTAACGGTTATGAATTTTCCGACTGCGAAAACAGAATTTTAAAATATTCATTAGGTAATGTGTAATTGTAACAACAAATTTTCCCATAGAATAACATGGGCGAAGGCTGCCGGCGAGATTAGGTATTGTCCCCTCTTAATAAAGTGTATTGATATACGCTCCATTCTGATAAATATCCTTTTACATTTCTTCCATAAATTCGATTTTATTAACTTTTTTCATTAATGGTGCTTTAGAATACCTTGGTAGACAAAGGGATAAATAAAATAAATCAATGAAAAATAATCATTTAATAAAAGAAACAAAATATTACTACAACGAAACAACAACAACCAAAAAAAGAAAAAAAAACTTATGAACATTAGTTTTGAATGAGATGTATGATAATTATTTTATTATTTATTACACATTTGATACACTAATGATTTCATTAAAAAATGAATAAGATAAAATAACAATACCTTAAAAAAATAAAAAATAAATTCCCCCAATAATTCTGTTAATCAATTTAATCCAGTTAATTTATTCTCTTTACCCACCAAACAATCTATTAATTTATTTTATCAATTAATATATTCATTATTCAATAAATCCATATACAGGGTGATCCAAAAGGCCACAGAAAAAATAAAAAAAATTCGTTATTAAAAAAGTATTGGCCGTAGCATTACGCAGTTTTCACTGAATTGCACAGAAAGACAGGTATTTTTTAGGTCGCAAAATATTTATTAGAAAATTAGTTTAAATTGCTGTACATTGGAAATTCTCATAAAAAAGCTTCAGTTTTTGAAATATGGCGTCATTTGATTGGACGAACCTGTTTGAAATGTGAGAGGATACTGCGAATACAGCGCAGTATGTTGGTGAAAAATGTAACTAATATTTTTTCTTACATAAAAAAAAAAAAAAAAAAAAATCCCATGCTTTGCTGTACACTTCAGTGAAAACTGCATAGAGCTACAGTCAGTATTTTTTAAATAATCTTTTTTTTTTTTTTTTTTTTTTTTTTTTGAGTACGACAGGACTATTTCTTCCAATTTGGCATTTTGCTTCGTTACCAATTGATAGTGTTCCACTTCGAAAATGCCTGCCAATATCCAATTTTACCATGTAATTTCTTACTCTATCTTAAAATATTTTGTGAAATCCTTAAAAACTTTTATATAATATATATTTTTCCATTTCCCATCGGAGAGGATCGAACTCACAACCTTCGGGTTCGTAGTTGTGTACTCTGACGTGACCACAGAGCCAACGGGTCTGGCTGAATATTTCCTGATTATTTAGATTAGAGCGTTTTCTGATATTTTATTATTATTATTATTTCCACTTCCAATCGGTGAGGATCGAACTCACAACCTTCGGGTTCGTAGTTGTGTACTCTGACGTGACCACAGAGCCAACGGGTCTGGCTGAATATTTCCTGATTATTTAGATTAGAGCGTTTTCTGATATTTTATTATTATTATTATTTCCACTTCCAATCGGTGAGGATCGAACTCACAACCTTCGGGTTCGTAGTTGTGTACTCTGACGTGACCACAGAGCCAACGGGTCTGGCTGAATATTTCCTGATTATTTAGATTAGAGCGTTTTCTGATATTTTATTATTATTATTATTTCCACTTCCAATCGGTGAGGATCGAACTCACAACCTTCGGGTTCGTAGTTGTGTACTCTGACGTGACCACAGAGCCAACGGGTCTGGCTGAATATTTCCTGATTATTTAGATTAGAGCGTTTTCTGATATATATATATATATATATTTAAAGGGCGTTAAAATACAAATATAAGTAGTCTTGTCGTACTAAATTAAATTCTGTCATAGATAGAATTTCAACCATAGTTTTAATGATCGACATACTCACCACTACAGTACAGATTTTATTTATTTATTTTTATTTAATTTAATTTAATTTTTTTTTCTGTGATCTTTGGAACACCCAGTACATATAGCTTAAAAAAAAAAAAAAAAAAAAACTAGCATTATTGTTTAACTTTTTCATAAGCAATTTAATCATTCAAGATGAAATACGCTAAAATTAGAAGAAAAAGATATAAATGAATTTTTTCTAATAAGTTATAAAACTAAATTCTGTTGAAAATTCCCGGAGTGAATTCTATAAGTTGGGAATTAAAATGAGGTGGGAATAATACTTTGCACCGTCGTTCAAAGGGTTAAGAAAAGTCCATTATAAACTTAAAAAAAAAAAAATAAAAAAAAAAATAAATAAATAAAAATGTTTTGTATGTTTATACAACAAAATGGATGTTTTGAACATATTGTTGCTTAACAACAAGCAGTGCTATATTAAACTTCTGTGTAAGTGTATTTTGTTACGACACCAGAAGGCGAAGGTCTTTGGTATGTCATATTGATTTATACAAAGACAGTGACTAGTTGGATTCTTTTACAAAAGAAGCACCATTTATTATGAATATATTATATGAAGTATCTTCAATATAATATACATTTACAGATATAGGAGTGAAAGAAAACTTCTTCACTAGACAGGATGAAGCATTTTTTATGCATTTATTTATACATTCTTCTTTTATTTATTTTTATTTTAAAATATAACAAAAAATAAACTTCCATACCTTGAGATGTCATATTCATAAAAACAGTTTGAGATATACCCGTTAAAATAAAAGAAAAAATGCATCACTGTGATCACTGTTCTTTTGAATATATACATATATATATATATATATATATATATATTTTTTTTTTTTTTTTTTTTTTTTTTTTTACAAATTCCACCTACATGAGGTATTACACAGTTACGCCCTCATCGTTTTCAATCTTTACTCAGAGTTTTTACATCCTGTCCCTTACTCTCTCTATGCATACATTACGAAAACTACATTCAGCAAAATCAAGGTCAGACGAAATTTGCATTAACACGGAGTTAAGATAAGAAAAAAAAAAAAAAAAAAAAAAAAATCCAGATGAAGATTAAAAATGTCCGCTTCTAATATTTTACCTGTAAAAGTTGAAGGAATTAAGCAAGGTCACTTGCAGCACTGGCCGGCGGCTCTAACTGTCCGCATCGAACCAGTCCGCGTCGAAACGAACGTCGACCCCGCTATTCTCCCACCGGTATAAGTGAAGGAACTTAGCCGCTAACTGGACACGTGGTCAGTTAAAAATCAATGTGAAAAAAAAAAAAAAAAAATCTCATCACGCAAGAAAAGTAGGTAATTTAGAAAGAGATACATTTCATGTCATTACATTTTGCCTTCAGCTTTTAAATAAGAAAGGAAACAATTTAAAATGTTTCTATCGCACCAATACTAAATAAATTGACATTTTTTTTCAGTTCATTTCGATTTTATTTTTGTAATGATAAAGAATAAAAAAGAAGACGATTTCGTAAATTTCGTTCACTTTTTTTTATTGGATGATTTTATTCCAAGGGAAAGAATTTGTCAGACTAAAAACAAATTATAAACTAAAAAGTATAAATAAATAAATAAATAAAGGAATTAATATGTTAAACTATGTACTAATTCTGTTTTTTTAAATCCATTTATTATTTGAGAAGCAAATGTAAATTATTAATAATAAATTGCAGACGTTTTAAAGATTATGTCTTTTATGAAGAAAAATAAAACAATTTTCCATATTTAAAAGTATTTTTAACTTAAAGTAAAATATAACTAACTTAACATAATACAGGAAAAATCTTTAAGTAAAGAACTAGGTTGAAGACTTTTTCTGCGTTTATTTATCTAGCGACGTCTATTTTTAATATCCGACAAACATGACACACCTTATATATATTGTTTTACAAGATTGTTGCAGCTTTCACAGCTTTATGAAGTACATGCTTCCTGATGAGATAATACTTCTATTTTTAAGCATTCTTTTTTTCCAATAATTAATCCATTTTTCATTCCAATTATTATTTCTGTAGTCCTTTATTTATTTTCTCCGTCGTTATGTTTAATGGTCCTTTTTTTCACAAGTGGGCGTAAGTAATTTATATTGTTTTTTTCTTTTATAGGATCTTAACATGTATCGCAACATTTTTGTGCTAGTTTTAGCCAGGGGTGCAGAAAAGGTTCAAACCTCGGAATTTTCCCCCCCAAACACAGAATAAATTTCCCTCAATAATGCAAAAATCTACTTTGCTATACAAAGTCATTTGTTCTATGTAATAAATCTTTAAGAGAATAAGTATACAGTGTAACATAAAAATATCGCTGTTAGTGTATAAACACTTCAAAGCACCAAATTGTTATTTTTGATTTACATTTTTATTTTCTCTTTATAAAAAATATTCAAAATTTCCCCAGTCAGTTTAAATTTCCCCCGAACCTTGTTCGGGCGTTCGGACATATTCTGCACCCCTTGTTTTAGTAATGTGTTACAATCAGAATAATTTTGTTGTGTTGATTTTGACATGTATCTATTCATTGCTAAATAATTAAGGTTAAAATATCTATCATTTATATATTTTATTTTTATTTATTTATTTATTTTTATTTTAGCAACATCCTATTCTCCTGTTTGTGTTAAAAGTTTTACATGTCGCTACAATGCTTTTTTCTATTTTTTTTCTCTGGTTTCCATGAAGAATTAATTTAATATTTTAATTTATTTCATATTCACTATGGTTTTGCTGCTTCGATCGGGGCTGAAACAATAAAAATTGCTATAATTAGCTATATCGTTTTACGAAATCGATGCAGCTTTCACTGCTGTATGAAGTACAGTCCCCCCTGAAGAGCTCATACTTCAAATTTTAAGCATTTTTATCCAATTATTAATTCTGTGGTCCTTTATTTACTTTCTCCGTCATTAAATTTAAGGGTCTTTTTTTTTTTCTCTCTCTTTATCATCGTTATTCATGTCGGCGTAAGTAATTCAAATTGTTTTTGTCTCTTATTGGTTCTTAATCTGTATCACAACATTTTTGTGTCAGCCTTACCTAAATGTTACAATCAGTTCTATTTTTGTTGTGTTGGTATTGTTTTGTATCTATTAATTGCTAAATATTAAGGTTAAATTTTATTACGATAACTACCATTTATATATGTATGTGTGTGTGTATATATATGTGTGTATATATATATATATATATACATATAAGTATGTGTGTGTGTTTTAAAAAGATGACAAATAAATTAAATTAATCATTTGTGTTTTCTTAAAAGATGAGAAATTTAATAAAAAAAGAAAAACGCAATATGAAGTATGCATTACATAGGAAAATATACCATAATGCAAGAATTGCGACTTCTTTTCCACTTTTTTATTTTCATTCTAACCTCAATCTAATATTTCCATTCATGCTATTCAAGGTTTTAAAATTTACGAATTTTCTTTGAAACAAAGATTTTCCTCTGTTTCGTCAGGTCTGTAATTTTTGTAAACGGAAATTTATTTTTAAACAAATATAAACTTAATGTGATTGTTTTACAAACTAAAAGAAAAGTAAAGCAAGAAAAGAAAAGAAAACTGTTATAAAAATGATATGTATAATGATTAATATGTTCCTCTAAAACATTCTTATGTAAAATGGGGCACAATCACTATTTTTAAAACATAACATGGTAATTTAAAAACTAATCAAGGTCGTGGGGGGAAAAAAAAGGAAAAATTTTGCTGGATAAAACTTGATGAAAACCTTCCTTCTATCTCTTACGATTTCCTCGTCTCCGGCCATCAAATCCCAAGTGGGGAGATTTCTTTTAACAGAATTATTCATTAGCTAAAGTATTTTTCACAAATTTGTTTTCACATATCAAGAAAATTCAAGAACTTATTAAACCTATTCTTGTTAAAGAAAAAATAAAATAAAATAAATAAATAATAATAATAAGGGAATAAAAGAAAGAAAGCAAAAAGAAAAGAAACAGAAAAAATCTTTAAAAAATATATATATATAAAAAATAATTAAGATTATTCATAGTTTTTTAAGGGAATATACGGCCCTTAGAACTTGTGAATTATTGTTAACTAAGCTTCATTGGGCATGTCTAATTGTTACCTATAAGTTTCTTACGTATTTTGGAATATAATTTAAATTCTGTGGTGAATTATTTAATAATTTATGTGTTAATAATAAACTTTTTTTTTTTTTTTTTTTTTAAATATATTTTTAACCTAAATTTCAACAAATTTAGATTTAGATTGAAGGATCTGATATGTTACACAATCTGTGAAAAAAAATTTTTTTTTTCCTTGTTAATTCTTTTAATTTTGCTTTTATTTCGACGTTATTTGAAATTTAGATAGTGTTTCAATCTTTTAATGCATGTTTATATGTTATATTTAGAAATCTTGTGCATTTTTAATGCTTCTGAAGAATTATGGCCCCTGAAGAGACACTTTTCTTTCAGAGTTTCGGCAGCTTTTTTGCCTCTTTTTTTTTTTTTTTTTCAATATTTCGCTATTTTATATTATACATTATGTGATATTATTATTCTGTGGATGTTACTATGAAGCATTATCAAGTGAATAATGGGGATTTTCGCCATATTTCATATTTTCGCTATTAATTTCTCTTAATAACGATCTTGTGGATTGATACATGACATGAATTATTACTTTATGCATTGTTACTGTATTTGTATAATTGTATATGAAAATTCTAGAAAATTACCAAAACATAAGTACATGTAAAAATATGAAAGAGTAAGACAAAATCAAATAAATGAATTGGAGCTTACAAATTCGTAATGTACGAATGTTGCAAGCAAAGTTTATGATTTTCTCATAGACCTATTATTACAGTGGACGGGACATGTGGATTTATACATGACATGAATTATTACTTCATGCATTGCTACTATATTTGTATCATTGTATATGAAAATTCTAGAAAATTACCAAAACATAAATACATGTAAATATATGAAAGAGTAAGACAAAATCAAACAATTGAATGGGAGCTTACAAATTCGTAATGTACGAATGTTGCAAACAAAGTTTATGATTTTCTCATAGACCTATTATTACGGTGGACGGGACATGTGGATTAACACATGACATGAATTATTACTTCATGCATTGCTACTATATTTGTATCATTGTATATGAAAATTCTAGAAAATTACCAAAACATAAATACATGTAAATATATGAAAGAGTAAGACAAAATCAAACAATTGAATGGGAGCTTACAAATTCGTAATGTACGAATGTTGCAAACAAAGTTTATGATTTTCTCATAGACCTATTATTACGGTGGACGGGACATGTGGATTAACACATGACATGAATTATTACTTCATGCATTGCTACTATATTTGTATCATTGTATATGAAAATTCTAGAAAATTACCAAAACATAAATACATGCAAATATATGAAAGAGTAAGACAAAATCAAATAATTGAATGAGAGCTTAGAAATTTGCAATATACAAATGTTGCAAACAAAGTTTGTGGTTTTCTCATAGACCTATTATTACAGTAGACGGGACAATGGGAACCTTTTTGTGCGGCAAAGTTCATTTATAAATATGATAATTACAAGATAAAAATAACTTTTTATATACACGTTTTTAAATTTTCTGTTGAATCATATAAAATTGACAAATCTATGTATTAATAAATACTTAAAAAAAAAAAAAAAATGAATTATCCCATCAACTTGAAAGAAAATGATCAAATGCGCAATAAAGAGAGCAATTATAAGACATTTTCAAACATTTATCAATTGAATAAAAGTGTTAAAAGAATGCATTGTCATCGTATTCTGAGCTATTCTAAAAGTTTTAAACGTCTATCTAGTCGGGAAGTTAGTTAAAAATCGACTGCAAGATTTGTACTGGACAAACAAACAAGTAAGCGAGTTAATAAAAATACGATGAAATAGTATAAGTTATAATAGCCATGCGACTTTTTTACTGGTCGAACTAGCCAGCATTGAATTTTCCTCGCCAAGTTGTCAATTGCATGTACTATAACATGGTGAAATAGTATAAGTTATAATAGCCATGTGACTTTTTTACAAGCCAAACTAGCCAGCATTGAATTTTTCTTGCCAAGCTGTCAATTACATGTACTATCTGAAAAAAAAAAAAAAAATCAATATTGATTTTTAGCAATAATAGTTCGTGTGAACTATATTCCTGGTTAATTGTATTAAATGTGTGTGTGTGAAGGGGGGGGGGGGGGAAGAGCTGAAAACCAGAAAATATGTTTTACACAAGTTTTGCATGCTTTATCTTTTAATAATAATAAAACATTCAAAGCAAATAATCGCCAATAGCGCGATAATTATTTTTATGAATTTGAATTTTGTAAAGGGTCCTTTTTTATGAATTTGAATTTTGTGAAGGATCCCTTTTTATGGATATGAATTTTGTGAAGGGTCCCTTTCTACAATGTGGAATTTTGTGAAGAGGACCCAAAGGGGACCCAAATTTTGCCTGGATCGAGCCCTGCATACACATAAAAACATCTAAATTTAGTTTTAAAATCTTTTATATGAATAACGACATAGTTCAGTTAAATTATTTGCCAGGTAAAAAAATATTTATTCTATTTTTATGCATTTATTTTTTATAGTCACGAATTTTGAAGGCTACTTATGTACAGCTCCGCAATTTTTTAAAAGACAGTCGTGATAAAGTGAAGGACTTGGTTCATTTACAATAGAACAATAAAGAAAAAAAATAATCACTTTCCCGACAGAGATAACAGACTTTTATTTCTCCGAAAAGAGATAAGGAAAAAAAAATGCATTTTATGGAGAAAACTGTTTCAGAAGAGGCTTAATATAAAAATTTTTGTGAGATAATCTAAATTGTTTTATTAATAGACGACAAAGGGGGTAATGTGTCGACTAAATATTTTTCTTAGTTTTTATTTATCTTATTTTTGAGGAGAAAAAAAGTAAATAAGAACAAAGTAAACTTGCAACAGTGATTTAAAATAATAATAATAATACAGACGAAACTCGTTAATATGAACACGCTTAACGTGAATTACTTTTAACATGAACTGTTTCCACAATCCCCGTCAAAATGAAGATTAGTTTCTAATTTACTGATAGCATGAATACTGATAACATGAACAATTTGTTTATTTCCATCTAACATTGGTTCATATGATATTTTTAAAATAAATAGCATCTTTTACATCATAGTGTTTTAAAAAGTCAAGAATGGCTCCAAAAATTTTTTTAAAAACACCATATTCTTTAATGTAACCACAACACATAATCAGTTAAATAAAGTTTGAGAATGCTGTCACTTGCTCATTTAATGAATTATACCAACAAAATATACATAAAAAAGTAAAAAAAAATAAGCGAAAGTATAAAAGATGGTTACAAAAACATGAATTTTGTTACTGGGTGAACTATGACAAAATTTTCTTTTTTCATACGATACTTGTTAAATACTAAGTAACAAACTTGCGTTTCATAACGTGGATAAGATTTTATTTTCTTTATTTCAATATAAAGTCAAACTCTTAAGTTGAGTGGCTCATACTGCTGAATGTGTGCTTGCTATGAAATTATTTCTTATTATAAAGATACTATGTTTAATAAAAAATATTGGTAATGAATGCTTACATGGATTTTTTCTATAGAAATATTATTTATATAATATATATATATATATATATATATATATATATATATATAGTAATACAATAATAAAATATAATAATATCAGTGCAAAATTTTATGAAATTCAAAGATGATTCAACCTCAGCATTAAAACAATTATTCAGATCATAATCGCAGACCACTCATATCAAATCAGAAATGAATTAAAGATAAATCGAAATGAATTTTGGAGATGAGAAAAAAAGCATGATTTGCATTCCAACGTTTTCAAAGGCCTGGTAGAATGCAAATATGCATATATATATATTTAATTTAAGCAAAATGATTGATAATGTGGATGTTGTGCAAAAACATACACACATACATAATAAAATACAATTGTTATACTGTGATATATGACTAGCTTAAAAAAACCCATAAAAATCAAATAAATCTTGATTTAAATAAAATAAAATAAAATAAATAAATAAAATCAACAACCCTGCAAAAGGGCTGTTTTTAATGAATTTGAATATTCTGAAGGGGCCCATTTTATTTGAATTTTGTAAAGGTCCCATTTTTGAATTAGAATTTTGTGAAGAAGCAGCAAAAGGGCCCCAATTTTCGTCTGGCTCAGCATCTGGTAACACATATTTCTATATAACCATAACCCTCAAACACACATCTGGTTTTCTTTATGAATTTCATAACTATAGCTTATGATTTGTTGCGCCATCTGATGTCTCAATGCACATATTAAGTTTAATATCTTATTAGCTCGTGAAATATGTGCGCGATATAAATTAATTAAAACGTCGATTAATCTTCCTGTAAGATTCGCCCCATTAAATTTACAAAAACCAGACAGCCTGCAAACAAGACAGCCAGATTCGCTGGCCGCGGTGTTCCTGTGATTTTTACTACTTCAATTCACTTCAGAAAATTCATCTCTAAACTCTTGGGCGATGAAACAGTGACAATATTCCGATTGATGTATTTCAGTTTTCCATTGGAAATTTGCAAAGTTTATTCAATGCATAGTAGATGTTTTTGTGTAAAAATAAATTTTAAACATGATAAACGCGTAACTACGCTTTCATTAACTTTTTCAACGTTATTAGGGGTCTTCCCAGAAGAAAATTGAGCCCGTTTAGCTGTTTTTTCATATATATAATTCTGCTTTTCAAAAAGGGCCCCCCCTCAAAAGTTCGTTTTATAAAAATGATGTCTTTAAACACCCCCCCCCCCAAACACACACACACACTTACGTCCGAATCCAGTTTCCAGTATTATATAACATTTCTGCATGTGCATGGTTCAATGGACAAGTAATAGCTTGATATTAACTATGCATTTCGATATAAAAAACACAGTATAATTACCGCTAACAATTAAGGTTTCATATGACATGCGCTCATATACACACATCTAATTATACATAAAAGTATTTTTTTTTCCCTCAAAAAAATTGGTCTTAAAAGTGTTAAAACTTGGATCATCCTTCGCTATTAATAGCATTAAATGTACAGAATACCACATACATATTGAATATTATTTTTGGTGTATAATATTATTTGAATTTACCAAACAATGTTCAAAGTTTTTAATGAAAACTAATCTCCGATAGTCAAATACAATCGAACTTCGTTAACATGAATTACTTTTAACATGAACTGTTTCCACAATCCCTGTCAAAATGAAAATTAGTTTAGTTATATGAAGATTAGTTACTGATAGCATGAACTACTGATAACATGAACACATTTTTTATCCCTCTGAGATTCACGTTAATGAGGTTCGACAGTATATGGAATTTTATTTAGGAATAAAATTCCAAGTACTATACAGTACTTGGTATAATAGTATAGTATATATACTATTTTTAGTATATACTTTTTTCCCACTCCAATTTTGATAACAACGTATCTGTAATATAATTTAGCCGTAGGCAAAGGAAGGACATTTCCAGAAAATTAAAATTTACACATTTTTCAGTTGCCTTTTAGGATTATACAGCTAAAAATCTGGAGTGACTCCACTCGACTTTCCGAACATTGAGTAATTAACAGTTTTGTAGATAAAGTAAAGAAAGAGGAGTTGTTAAACAAACAAAAGAGAGAAAACCATAATAGAGTGTTTGAGTATTTTTCTTCAAAAATTACACGATGTTTTATTTAACGCTACTGAACTTTGAGCCCATAGGATCATAATGATAAAGAATTTTTCGTTGTGTCCCTGTAAAAACCTATAAATGCTAGATTCACCAAAATGCTTATAGTTAGTGCAACAGTGATTTATAATATTCATTTAAATTTTCAGCTCAATTGAATAAGGCGTTTAGATGCTATCGCACTTTTAAAAATTTGGTCCCATAGGCCATAATGATGAAGAATTTTTCTTTGTGTCCCTGTAAAAAAACTGTAAGTGCTAGATTCACCAAAATCCATACAGTTGGTGCAACTGTGATGTGCACAATTTTTTTGCTCATATTAATAAGGCGTTTAGACGCTATCACACTTTTAAAAATTTGGCCCCATAGGCCATAATGATGAAGAACTTTTCTTTGTGTCCCTGTAAAAAATCCGTAAGTGCTAGATTCTACAAAATCGATACAGATTGAGTACCTGTGACCTATAATATATGTGTATAAATTTTTTGCTCAATTGAATAAGGCGTTTAGATGCTATTGCACTTTTGAGATTTTGGTCCCATAGGCCATAATGATAAAGAATTTTTCTTTGTGTCCCTGTAAAAAAAACTATAAGTGCTAGATTCACCAAAATCTATAGGGTTCGTACTATGGTGACTTACAATATACGTACCAACTTTCAGCTTATTCGAACAAAGCGTTTAGACGCTAGAGTGTTCACTCACAGACATACACACATACATACACACATACAGACATACACACACACACACATACATACATCATCGCAAAAATAGTGAAAACGGACTCATTGGACCTCGAAACGTATAGAAACATCAAAATTTCAAATTCGGATTTTTGGCATGATTACAATACTTTCCTCACTATAGTGTTCGGAAAGTAAAAATAGAAAATGACAACGCAAGGATTTATTGATAGTAAAAAATACGAGCTATATTTTTATTGAACTATGTTTTACATTAAGAATCATATTATTCTCCCCATTCTATGGAATTACAGTAACGATAATAATAAACAGCGAGAAAAGAAGAGAGAGAGAGAAAAAAGTTATTGCATGCTCACAGCGATCATAAAAAATGAAATACCCTAAAAAATAACATTATGGAGACATCTACAATGACATCGGAATTTTTACTCTCGGAGCTAAGTTATGCGATGCAGATGAGCGAACCCTGTGACTAACGGCTTTTGCACAGTAAAACAAAACGGAATAGTCCATCCGTGCTTACGGTTAGCGATATTATATCGAAATATTCAGAAATTCACATAAACCGTTCCCAGAACTTGAAAGAACAAAGACCTTCTAAAAGTACATTGGCTCTTCAAAGTAAAAAGAATAATAATAATAATAAAATAAAAAAAACTCCTCCAAAAACTCCTTGTTCCATGGATATGCTTTCGTGAATATAGAAAAAAGAAGAAAGAGAAAAAATTAATAATCTGCAACAAAGAAAAGAAGATAAAAGGTTTATTTTTGGAAAAAGTTTTTCTTTTCGCGATGGCAACAGAGCGTTAAAGGAATTTACTTGAAATACAATTATTTCTTAAGAAGCCAATTAGAGGTAGAAATTAAAAATTAAAAGAAATAAAAGAATAACTATTTTGATCAGTAGTATACAGAAAATTATTTGCAAGCAAAAATTACTTTGAAAAATGACTTGATAAAATTACTTCGTCAAACAAAAGATTTCTGTCCTCTGTATTTTTTTTTTTTTTTTAACATTTAGAAAATTTCATGCAATGCAACTTCAACTCAACTCTACAACGCAGAAGAACCATTTCTGAAGATGTTTAAAATTCAAATCCTCATCCTCCCCACATACACAATACATCATCTAGAAAACAAAATATCAACGAATGCATCTGACAAGCATACCTGCCAATATACTCATTAATATTCCGTAGTGTTCTTAGTCCCGCCCTTTTTTACACACCAGTGAATTTTAGAGTAATATTGTCCAAATTGAATTACGATTCACGAAGAAAAAAAAATACTCTAAAATAATACTGGTGTGAAAATAAAGGCGGGGTTAACAATACTACGGAATATTAATTAGGATGTTGGCAGATATGCTGACAAGTTAACAAATTTTCTATTCTGCCAATATTTTTCTGCATATATGCTACCGTAAGCCGTAAGCTTTCGTCTTGACAAAGTGAAAAATATGTAAGGGGCCGCTTCACTTACCGTCGCCGGAAGCTCAAGCCAATGTTATACTATAGGAAAATTTGTGTACTAATAACTCATTTACTAATACATGTTTTTAAATACTATTTTCACATTCTGAAAATTCACAACTGTTAAATTGAAGGACTTTTTTAAAAATGGATTTTTTTTAAATTTAAATATTTTATTTTGAAGCTGTAAATTACGAATTTTCAATATGTGAAATTTTTCCTTTTACAGTTTCAAAATAAAGCATTAAAAGTTTAAAAACATTCGTTTTTCTGTTTAACAATTGTGAATTTTCTGAATGTGAAAACATAATTTAAAAATATGTATTAGTTAATGAGTTATAGCAGGGTTCCCACTCAATTTCAAAAATAAAATTCCCTGACTTTTCCAGGTCTATTTTTAGAAAACTCCAGTCACAAAATTTGGTTCGCGACATAAAAAAATAACTCACGGTATAAAACAAAACATAGCTCGCGACATAAAAGACAACATAGTAACGTGACTTGCAATATAAATTAAATGCGCAAAAAACATTTTCCAGGTTTATATCATCATTTTTCCAGATTTTTGAGCAATATTTACAATTTTCCCTGATATTTTCCTGACTTTTCCAGGTTTTCCCTGTTCTCCCTCACCCGTGGGAACCCTGTTATAAGTAAACAAATTTTCACATAGAATAACATTGTCTTGGGCTTCCGGCGACAGTAAGTGAAGCGGACCGTTGAAACTTATTAAGCCCAAATTACTTAGTTTTTTTTAAAGGCTGCAATAAAAGCTACAATAACACAATAAGGCTACAATAAATAAGTAAATAAATGTATTCTGCACTTTTTATTTGTAAAGGAAAAAAAAATAATCATCTTAAAATAACAAGTTTAAATTAAGTATTTTGGATAAATGCATAAATTAGATATTTTGGTTCAATAAACAGTCCGAAACGTCAAACTTGACGTACTTTTCCAATTTCTTTACTCACCAATAAGTTTCAAGTTTCAATCGGACATTTTGCTTTGTCATCATTTGCTGAGTTTTACCTTGAACATGTCAGGATGTCCGCCAACATCCAGTTATTTCTTTGCTTATCTTATAATAATATCTCATTGTAATAAAAATTTTAACATATTTGAAAATCTACTGTTAACTATTAGATTGACAAGTTATAAAATAATTTAAATAAAAATCTCCTATTTCTGAAGGGGGTGGGAGGGGGGGGGGGAATTAAACCGTTCAAAAATTAGATTTTAAAAAAAGTTCGAATTAGCCATTTTTTATATGCTACATGAGAATTACTTCTGGCGTCATTTTAATTAACTGAAATAAATCTGAATTTAATCCATATGATTTATTTTCTGTTTGGAACTGAAAAAAGCAATACAAATAAATATTATAAAATATTTAAATAAAAATTTCTAAAAAAAAAAAATATTTGAATTTTTACGTTGCTAAGGAAAGCACCTTTATAATTTAAAAAGTGATGAAACTATTTCCAAAACAAATATACAAAATATTATACAAAATTGCCAATAACGTATCACAAGTGCGACATAAAACAGACTGAACCTCAACTTTATGAAATTTTTATGAAGCATCTACTCTTATTTCATTAATATCTTACTATTTTTAAACAACAAAAAAAAAAAAAAAAAAAAAAAAAGAAAGAAAGAAAGAAAGAAAAAGAAAAAGAAAAGAAAAATAACAGCTCGATTTGAATAAAGTTAAGAAAATGAAACATGTAAAAGAAACGACGTCATAATTTCCAATTTAAGGTCTAACTGAAAGAATTCCACACTAAACAAACCTAAAAATTGAAAATAATAATAATAATAATTAATTTAGAACCTTTGCTAAAAAAGAACGCAATTTCATTTTTTAAAGCGTCGAATCAATTTTTTAAAAGCTTTTCATATAGTTAAACGAAAAGATAACAACATGAAAACAGTTTGAATTCGAATAAATATTTTTAGAAAGTCAAATAAATATAAAGTGTAATAATAATAATAATAATAATAATAATAATAATAATAATGTAAATAATAATAAAGTATAATACACCAAAACTGCCAATAAATCCAATATTAAATTATTTGCATGTGACCGTTTCAAGAATTTGGAAAAAACAAAAAGAAAGAAAGAAATCTTTCTATTTCTTCATTTGTTTAAAATACCTCAATCTGAAAAATCAACAGAAATATCGAAATAAAATAATTAATTAAAAAAAATTCAACTTCTAAATTCGAAAAAATCTCGATGAGATGTACGCTCCAAGCTACCCATCTGCCAAGTTTTAAAGCTCTGCAATTAGCAGTCTGGGCTCCAGAGCGCATACAAACAACTCTCTTTATTTATATAGAAGACTGAGATCAACTAATAATTTAACAAAGTTTATTCACTTAAACACAAAAGGAACAAAAAATCTGCATTTTCACGAATAAATTTAATAAAGAATGATCAATATTAGTACGCAACCTTTTAGCTAGATGAAACTGTTCTGAAAATGACATAGGCTTACCTCATAGCGTGACGACAACAGACGACTTTTAGAACATCAACAAACAAATTTATTTTTAGGTAACGGGTTCTTAGCAAACGCTAGACAGAATGACTTATATCGTCTGCTTACGTATTCTAAGGAGAATCTTGAAAATCATTTGAAGGTATATCGTCTGCTTACGTATTCTAAGGAGAATCTTGAAAATCATTTGAAGGTAAAACACAGAGATTAACTTAATCTTATTATTGCACAGATAAATCTGATAATTTTACGGTGTTTAATTTAACGTTTCTGGTAACAAAGTATGTAATCAAACCTTTTCCGCTGACAGTTGACAGTTAAAAGTAATCAATTTATTATCATAGTATGAAACACTTTTAGCAAGAAACAAGAACGATAAATGATGCGGTTCGGATAGGTTATTAACACTTTCCAACTGTACGTGTACGTACCCTTGCATCGTTCAGACGCAATGAAAGAAAAGACAGCCAGATAGAATAACCGAATTCGCAATCACTCTTAAATTCTTAGACAATGCTTAAAATGGTTAACAAAATCTAAAATGCAATTGAATCACTTTCCAATTATAGCCCTTAATGTATCTGAATATTTTTGTGTGACCCTGTATTTCGTAATGCTAATTGCACTATATTCTATATCGTAGAAAATTTTATTTATTTATTTATTTTTTTGTGCATATGAATGATAAATGTCAATTTTATTATGGTTTGTGCAAAATAAAGGCATTAAAGTATGGAACATAGAAATACTTTTCATAAAATGCAACCATGTTCCCATTAGAGCCGTGAGACATGAAAAAAAAACATGTGACAAACAAACTGAGCCCTAATCTGCTCAAGTATGTACGACTTCTCAGTCCCCCCTCCCCCCCCCCCCCATTTTCATCCATTCAATAGAATATAGCTTTAAAAAAAAATAAGCTTCTGCTATTCTTAAAAATGCAAATGAGCATAACACGTCATAAATACATTTGAAATCTGTCTTAGAAAAAAAAAAAAAAAAAAAAAAACCCTGCTCAGAGGAATAGGTTGGTTGGTTGGTTGGGTTTTATGACGCACAAATGCTGCGCAGATGGGCATTTCAGAGGAATAGGAATTAGGCTTTAGTTATCTCTGCTCTGTACCCACTGCAGGAACCACAAACTTTCAAAACCATGAAAAAAAAAAAAAAAAAAAAAAAAAAAAAAATCGCATTAACTCCAGTTATGAATTCTGTGTGGCCATGTAAAAGACCTATTATTATTATTATTCACAGTTTATTTGGGGGTCTCAATTAATTTTTAGAAATCTCACATAGTTTTTAAATTTTTCACTTAATTTTTGAGGAAGGGAGAGAAGCTCTCACCCAGTTTTTTCCTCTGATGAAAACCCTGGCAATACTTCGGAATTTTTTCGGGTGTCCCTGTACACATACCAGTGGTGATAATTTCTGCTTTTCTTAGTAGTGAGCATCCCATAGTGAATTTAAATAACATATATCAGTTTGAAGGAATTTCATGAATATTCACGGGAGTTAGAGCGCAGGAGACAGACGGGATTAATTTTTGCCTGGATCCACTTCCTGGTAATTAAAATGAGGGGTCTGTCCAGAGGTAAAACTGGATCCTTTAAAGGACTTTTCACAAAATTTTATATCTTAAAAAAGGATTCTTCACAATTTTTTTTATCCTAAAACAGGACCCTTCACAATTTTTTTTTAATCCTAAAAAAGGACCCTTCACAAAACTTTTTCTATTAAAAACAGACCTTTGATAAATTTCTTTCATTTCGAAAACTAATTTTCCATGGAGCGAAAGGCCGCCCACGTAATCGGATGTGCTTTGCTGTATTTCCCCGAAAAAGTTGCTGTTCAATTTCTAATTCATAAAAGTTTTCTGTGTGTATGTGTAAGTTTAATTCTATAAAATGGTGTTGACTCTAGAATAAAAGGGCCGCCGCACAGTGGGTCGAACAATGTTAAAATACGAACATAGGCCCAAAAATCAATCTCTAAATAACTGATATTTTGCAGTGAAATAATTTAAAAGATTGTCTAAAAAATACAAATATATGGTTATTTCTTCAATTACACGAAGTTTTATTATATATAAATAAGTTCAAAACGGAAACTTTCAGAAATAAGATTTTTCGATGAATTTCAATGACTTTATTTGAATAGCCATCAAGTGGCACTTAAGATAACTATGAAAAAATATGAAATAAAAATACCTTTAATAATGTCCTAATAAAAGTTTAAGGTACTTCTGCCAACATTTTGTTGGTTTTTTATGTTGTGATTCACGCATGAAATGTGAATATAAAATTAACAACAAAATTAAATTTATAAGTTGTGTAACTTTTTTTGTCCAAAATTGTCCAAAATTTCAAACACATTTTACTACTCCCAAAAGTATACATTTTAATCTGTGAAAAGGATTTTCGCCACAAATCGCCACTTTTGGAGAAAAATAAATTTTTATTCTTTATACCGCCAAATTATCAATCGAGAAATTTATCTAAATAACTGTATTCATTAATGACAGAAAATATATTAAAATTTTAATAGTGAAAATATTATAGAAATTTGATGATTAAAATAGATTTGCTAAAATCAGAAATTATTTCTTATTTTTTTAAATATTTAATAAAATAATTAATCGCCGTTGGACACAAAAAAGGAAGGAAATGTAAATGGTTGCTGTCATAAAATGTTAAAATTAAATAAATATTTAGTGTTCAGTTACTAAATGTTAAAATTAAATATTATAATCCCATATTACGATTTAAAGTAAAAGTTTCTGTGCAATAAAAATAAAGACAAAGGTGAATTTTTCATAGAGAAGCAGTAATGTGATGATATATTTAACATTGTGTAATAAATTTACCGTAATTTCTGGTAGATACCCCGCAGGTTATATAATCCAGTTTTGCACCAGAAATTTCAATTGATAAATAAATTTATATTTCTACGAGCTCTTCCTTCGAAAAAGTATAGATTTCTCTATTAAATAAAATTTCTGGTGGAAAAATGACACATCTTACCTGCGGCTTATCTACCAGAAATTACGGTAATTGTGTCATAAATGTAGGTTTTCTTCACGAAATTTTTATTTATTTCCTTTTATTCTCTTCTTTTTTGCAACATTTGTTCCTTTATCATGTATGTTTCTAAATTCCTGTTTGCAGCAAAAAAATATGATACCGTTTAACCCCTTTATAATGCCAGTTTTTCCTCAAATGGTACATTAAACTAATTTCACGAATAAAAATTGGTGTAAAGAAAAAAATTCATTTAGCTTATTAGAAATAATTAATTTTAATTTTGACACATTATTCTCTTAGTTAATCGCAATCTTCTCATAACCCATTGTATTAGCATAAGCAGAATTGCCACAAATGACTACTTTTTTTTATTTTTTTCGCACCAATATTATAAAAATAATATTTATACTGATATTTTTCTACAGAAAAGATACACAGGAATCATTATTTTTAAAAAAATGGTGCCAGTTGAATAAAATGATAACAAATTTGGTGGGGAAAATATTCCTTTGGCCTTATAAAGGGTTAAAAAAATCATAGAATCGCTTTTAGTATCATACATATATACATATTTAAATCGAAATGTGACAAAAAACTTCATACATAGATAATAATAATACCATAACCTTCCTATGTTCGCCACTGCCTATACTTCGATCCACTGTGCGCCGGGGGGAACTCAATAAAAAGGCCAACCTATTTTCAAAAAGGGCATTATTTGCATAATTTGCGGTCTTCTATGTTGTGATTTTTGTACATGACAAAAGTAAAATACTAATTATACGTGTATATATATATAGGCTGTATGCATTTGTTCTTCCAAGAATGCTGTAGAACTATTTCTAGAAAGTTGAAAAATCAGAAAGAAAAGTATCTAAAGGCCTCTGAACATTTAAAATGTATAGCTACTTGGTGCCAAAAATGTTTTTAAAAGCACAGCAGGGTGCTAAAATCGGTTGAAAAAGGGCAACAGGGTGCTAAAATGGGTTTGAAAGGGCAGCAAGGTGGAGCACCCTGCCAAATTAGCCTAGAGTCAGCACTATAAAAGTGAACCTTCATCTTTAATGTCTAAAATGAAACTTTACTTTAACTGTAATTTTATTTTGCAAAATTAAAAAAAAAAAAAAAAAAAAGGAAGACCCTAGTCGGAAAGTTCAGTAGGATTTGATTTCCATACTATTTGATTCACAACATTACATGTAGATTTTTCACAATTTCCCCAAAACAGGACCTTGTCTGAAAAGTCTGGACAGACCCCAGATAATATAATAATAACATTAAGTCGAGCTTGAAATTATACAGGGTTAGCAAGAAATAAGTTGTCCACTTCAGAGGGCTCTAGAATCCATCCTACTGGTCCAAATGACATAAAATTTTAACGACAGATAATTCAAATTCAAATGTTGCGCTTGACATTTATTAAATTAAAAAAATTAGTACAAAATTCCGACGGTAGGTGGCGCCGTAATATACATAGCCATATTTAATATGCTTTAAAAATATGCGTGAAAAATAAAGTAACATTAATAAACCTGCTCAATATGATACCCTTCATGTTCAACAATGTGCTGTAATCGCATAATCATATTTTCAACAGCTGACCGGAGTAATTCTGCCGGAATATCTAAAACATGGTGCCGAATGCTGTCCTTTATCCAAAGAATAATGCTAATAGGTGTGCGCTGAAACACAAATGCTGTTTCTGATTTTGAATATATGCAAATAAATACCATTTGTGTTATAGCGCCATCTATCGGCGGAATTTTGTATTATTGTTTTTATTTAATAAATGTCAAGCACATCAATTGAATTATCTGTAGTTACAATTTTATTTCATTTGGACCAATAGGACGGATTCTAGAGCCCTCTGAAGTGGGCAACTTATTTCTTGCTAACCCTATATTTAACTCATGAAGGGAAAAAAAAAAACAGTGATCGAGATTTTTCAAATCTTCAATTATGTAATGTTACGACGTCAAACAACTAACTTTTAACACCAACAAACACATTTATTTTTAGTCAGCGGGTTCTTTGCATACACCAGACAGGAAAAAAAAAAAAAGTTGTTTTCTGCTTACGTAATTCTGAGGAGAGAAAATTTTTGAGAAAATCCTTTGAAGGTCCAACGAACATTTAATTATCGCCACAAGTGAAAGTAAAAATACAGAGATTAACTTAATAACTTTATTGCAGTTAAGTCTTATCGTCTTGTGGTGCTTTTACATTCCGTTTCTGGTAACGAGGCGTGTAATCAAGCATTTTCCGTTGACAGTTAAAAGTAATCAGTTATTATGATTGTTGTATCAAGTAATTACTTAGAAAGTTAAAAATGGTTCGTTGTAATGCAATAAAATTAAAGAAAGCAGAAAAAAGATAATTCTTTTTAATTGCAAATTTAATAAATAATTGTAAAATAATAAAATCAAGAAATACTGAAAAATTTAAAAAGAAAATTCAGTTTCAAACTTTGAAATAAAGGTTTGTGCAATGAAGAAATTCACAAAATAGAGATTGTTAAATAACTGTATATATATATGTATATATACATGAAAAAATAAAAGAAAAAGAAAGAAATTTTTATTTAATGATTTATTTAAGAATTATATTGCAGATACTTAAATAATAAATATATTTTAGTACAGAAGTCTCTTCTAAGGGGCCGTCCATTAATTACGTGAGGTGGTCAGGGGGCAGGGGGGGGTCAAGCCGAATCTCACCCAATCTCACGTGGGGGAAAGGGGGGGGGGTCTCGGCAAATATCACGTAATTTTTTTCCCCTTAAAAAACAGTGTAAAATTGCGAGAAAATTCAGTTAAATTCTATTTAAGTATTTTATAGTTCAATTTTATTACTGTGATTCTAGAATACGATCTATGTAATCTTAAAAACTAGTCTTAACTAGACTTCAATAAAAATAATAAAGCAAATTGTGTTTTTTGAAATAAATCCAACGCATTTACAGTAAAAGTACGAATTTTGAAAAATCTCACGTGATATTAGGGGAGGGGAGGGTGGAGGGGAGGTCAAGCCAAATCTCACGAAATCTCACCAGGGGGGAGGGGGGAGTCAAAAAGTCGCCAAAACCGCCTCACGTAATTAATGAACGCCCCCCAATATAATTTTGCGGTACTAAAAACATATTTCTCAGACTTTTTTTTTGGGGGGGGGGCGGGGGAGGAGTTATAGGTGCGCATTAGTGCTGAATCTAGGCTAATTTGTCAGAGTACTCCACCTGGTGGCGCTTTTAAACACATTTTGCACCCGACGGCCCTTTTACAACCCATTTTAACACCCGGCAGCCCTTTTAAAAACATTTTAATACCAAGTGAACTTTTCTAACATTTTAAATGTTCAAAGGCCTTTTAGATACTTTTCTTTCTGTCATGTGACCTTCTAGAAATAGTTTTGCAGCATTCCTGTAAAAAAAATTGCATATAGCTCACATATATACACATGAAATTAGTAACTTGCTTTTGTTACATACAAAAAACACAACGTAAAAGACCGCTTTGTATGCCCTTTTTAAAAACAGGTTGCCCTTTTTATTGAATTCGCCCGGCGGCCCTTTTTATTCTAGAGTCAGCACCAATTTCAGTATAGAAGTCTTTTCTGATATAATTTTGCGGAACTAAAAACATTTTTCTTAGGTTCTTTTTTTTTTCTGTTGAGGAAATAGGTTAATACGTCACTAATTAAAATTTTTAACATTTCTTTATAAAGTTATCTTTCACAAAAAACAAAGTTATTTTAGTGTCTCTCTCTCTCTGTATCTCTCTCTCTCTTTTCTTTTCCTTTTTCCGAAATAAAATAAATTCTATGATTGCAGGGTATCGACAATCGAAATTTCCCCCCCTGATTCTTTAACCAGTATTTTATAAACGAAAAACATATTTTATAAAATAAAAGAAGAAATTTCCCCCTGATTCTTTAACCAGTATTTTATAAACGAAAAGCATATTTTATAAAATAAAAGAAGAAGAAGAAAAAAAAATCTATTTTAATTTGAATTTTAGGTTTAGTTTTAATGAAACTTTTTTTTTTTTTTTTTTAAAGAATAATTCATATAAAGAAAGGAAGAAATATTAAACAATATAAAAACACAGGCCAGCGAAACTGAAGTTTTTTATAAAATACAAGAAAAGTTTTCGCTGATTTTTACGTTATTTGATGTGCTGATTTCGAATATGACCTCCATTTTTTTTTTTTTTTTTTTTTTTTTTTTTTTCCCCTCATCACGTCATGATTTTTTGCAAGATCTATATAAAATTTTTGTTAAAAATCCTATTTGAAAAGAAATTTTCTCGCACAATTTTGCATGTACTATCTGGCAACAGTAGTTTTTATCCATTCTTTATGAGGCAAATTCACGGAGCAAATTGATATATTTTTTATTTTTTATAGGTTTAAATGGATGAAAATCACTGTTGCCAAATCGCATGAATCGCCTCAGTTTCTTGAAGAAAATCATCAACATACTATTTTATTTGTTTTTATTAAGGCAACTCACATAAAATATACGATTAACCAAGAGGAGCAAATAAATAATATATGCATGTGTTAAAAATTGAAGTAAAACTGAATGTTTCAAGAAAACGTGACGTAATAGAAATTTTTCATGATATTTTCCCCAAATTCTTATGCACTCGCTCTCATCTGGAACGGTAGGTAGATAGGTAAGTTTGTTTGTGAATGTCACGTTAGAAAAAAGGGGGAAATAAATTAGAAATATCAGTCATACCGTAACAAATAAGGTACCAAATGAAAGGGGAGATTTTTCTAAATTCAACGGATTAAACAGCTTATCGATTGGACAATTAGATTTTTTAAAATTAACTAAAGTATTAAAATTAGGTGGCAACAGCAGAAGATTGTATGAAAACCGTTTGGAGAGAAAAGAAAACATCTGCTACTCATTAAGTCACATGTTTTTGAAGTGGGATTAAAAATTGCAGTTTTCAATTTTTTTTCAAATTTTCTCTCACGAACACAAAAATTAATATACAGCCTGTACAACACAAGACCAACTTGCAGTTCAAATTTCATCAATTTTAGTGAATAAACAAAAAAGTTACTTTTTTTTTTTTTTTTTTAATTCTAACTTCGGAAAGATTTATGTAATACGATATATTAAGAATTTTGTTTTAAAAAGTTTTTTTAAATAGCTTATTTGAAATCAACACCAAAAAATACATAAAGTTCAGATATCAAATCCCTTGTTTTCAACGCAGGCTTGTGTAACGTACATCCTGAATGATACAGAAAATAAACAAAAGATATTTTTAACTTCAAAGTCAACTTTATTTGAATTGTAAACTAATGAACATGCCAGTCCTGCACGGGTCGGGTAAACTTGACCCACACCCGAACCGTAGAAACTTTTAACCCGCAACCTGGTCCGCGACCCGGAAAAAAGTATTGTTAGATTTCTGTTATATAAAAAACTGAATTAAAATTCTAGTACACAAAGTGCAGTTACATTATTGAACAAACCTTTTAAAGAATTAAATATTATATAAAATATTATTACTGAAGTTTTGTTTATAATTAGATAAATAATTTTTAATATAATTATAAAATTATATTAAAAATTACTGATCTAATTATAAACTTCAGCACGTAATAGAACAAAATTTCTTATGTATTTAAAGTAAAAAAAAAAAAAAAAAAAAAAAAAAACGCTGTTCAAAATATTTTGACAGTATATGAAAATATAAAAATAAGGAGGAAAGTCTAGATATATAAGGAGTATAGAAAGTATAGAAGGCAAATAATTTTCTCATATATAGTTTAAAATGTTGAGTATTATTTTTAAGCAATTGCAGTTAAACTTATGTAATGAGTCATGTTGCTTAGAAGTATCATAGCTAGTTTTTGCATTCAAAAGGTTATGTTCCTAAAAAAGAAGCATTAAAAATTCTTTGGAAAAAAAATAAAAAAATAAATAAGATAAATATTTTGCGGGTAGACCCGCAATACGGGTACCTGCACGCAGTGTTGCCAGATATGGCAGATTTTTTATTTAATAGTCACCAATAATTTTTAATTGTAACATTTGCCTAATCACTTCGAAGATTGATAGTCTATTATGTACGATATCAAATATCACTTTTCAAAATTATTGGTGATGACTGAATAAAATATCTGCCGGATTTGGCAACACTGCTCGCAGGTAACCGCGGGTACCCAACCCGATACAGGACTCTAATGCCAGTCAAAAGAATATATATATATATACAGTAAAACCTCTCTAAGTTGGACACCTACGGTTCCAGGAAAAAGTGTCCAACTTAGAGAGGTGTCCAACTTATAGGGGTGCTTACTTTTTCCGATTTAATTAAACTGTATCTATGCATGCCTTTTAACTTTTAATCACATCTAAATATAATACAATTAAGTATTCACAACTTATATAAAAAATAATAATAATTTGCCAGTTGAGGTCATTATAATAATTTTTTCTATAATTTTTTTTATATAACAGCGCCACCTACCAGTTAACATGCACGAAAATTTAATCAATATAGCTTTTCACAATAAAGATTTTGCATATGCATTTTGGTGCAATTTTATCCAATAGACGCTGAGATAGTCATATGGAAAATCGGAGAATGTGAGTAAAAGTAGCGCCACCTCTCTGCTGATCTACACCCAAATTAAGCTAACATTCATTTTCATAACGGCCATCTCACATATGAAGTTTGGTGAATTTATGCTCTCTAGAAACTGAGATATAGATTTCCGGTGAACGAGGAAAACTGCAGCATAGCATCAACACCTGTGAGCTGATGGGCATCCAAATTGAATCGGCATTGTTTTTCACTATAGATCTCTCCCATATCAAGTTCACTGCAATTATACACTCAAATTAAACTTGGTAAGAAAAATAAAAGGGACAAATGTAAAGGAACCCTATCAACCAAAATGTATTTTCTAATGCTTATTTTAAAAGTCTAAGTCAAGCCTGTATGATCTCTGTGGAATATTTTCAAAAGGAAAAAGATATAGGACAATTCATGCAATTTTATAAAAAAGAAAGACTCTAGCATCATGCACTAAATTACAGTAATTTGTGAATGTTTCAACTGAAGAAAAGAAATATTTTTTATAAAATAAGACAGAGGTGAATATGTTGTGACAAGAAACATTGAGTTTTTATATATATTCAGCTATTTATACAACGGATAAGTAAAATTTCTAAAAAAAAAGAGTGAGAAAATGCAAGTTTTATTTCTTTTTTTTCCTGTCTCATCGGGTAAAAGTGTCCAACTTAGGGCAGTATTTCAGTGTCCAACTTCCAAGTTAAAGGGGTGTCCAACTTATAGAGGTTGGACATAATGTTAATCCTATGGATACATTCCGTTCCGAGAAAAAGTGTCCAACTTAGAGGGGTGTCCAACTTGACAGGTTTCACTGTATATATATATATATCGTACAAATTTGCACAATGCATAAAAGTTCTTGTCATCACAAATAAATAAAAATTATGACTCACAATCATAATTGTTTTAAAGTATTAAACTCGCAAAATTTCTTTTGTATGTTTAGTAACTCCTTATAACGAATGCAATTATTCTCAGTTCGCAATGGAAAGCAAGCAGACGATTTTAACCTCAAAAAAATGTCTTTTTGTATTTTGACTTTACGGTGGCGACTTCCAGTCTAGCGTCCTACTGACCAATACACTCTCGGCATCGAAAAAGAAAACTGTTTTTCACTGCCCGTGACCTCATTATAATAAGCCAGACGTCCCAATCTCTTCCAAAAAACAATTGCTTTCTTTCTCCGTTTATCTATCATCATGATTTCATTAATCCAGACACTAAGGTAAGTGAATGAAAATGGTGACGCGTGTGACGGTATTTATGGGAAACTTAAATACGTGAGAGTCAAACAACGTGTTATTTGCATCAATAAATAGCCAGCTAATTTTAAATTCGGAAACAGAGCTTGAGTGTTCAAACATCAGAGAAGCGAGAAAGAAAAATCGTGCTTACATGCGTAGATTATGAAACGTTTTCTAACTATGAGAATTACTTTCTTAACTTACGCTCATCACTGACTCTGTGTGTGAACGCAAGTTGCCACCTAATTTTCATGCTTTAGTTAATTTTAAAAAATCCAATCGTCCGATCGATAAGCTGTTTAATCTGACGGATTCAGAAAAATCGCCCCTTTTCTTTGGTACCTTATTTGTAATGAATTTTTGGTTAGAATTTTTAAAAATTGATTAAAGAATGAAAATAGACATAGCTTTAAAATAGACATTTAAATTTTTAATTGTTGCCATTTTTCTTTCTCTCTCTCTCTCTCTCTTTTTTTTTTTTTTTTTCAGCATAAAATAAAATGTGCTTTCATGTGAAAATAAAATAATATAAAATATTAAATTTACTCATGCGTATGAAAAAATGACGTCTATAAAATAATAATAATAAATTTTAAATTTTAAAGGCAACGAAAAGATAAATAAAGTGAGAAAATTTCGCACGGGCTTTCTTTAAAATGAATTATTTGAAGTGAAAAATAAATAACATTAAATGATCATTTATCAACGGGCGCTTTAGTCGCCCTACAACTAACTAGTTATTATGACAGTTCATCTATATGATGCAATGCATATGCATTTCTCGGGTGTTTGGGTGCACATGTATCAGAAATTCTAATGTATAGCATGTTTAAGAAATGATCACCTCTAAACATTATCATTGCAAAGATTTAAAACCATTTTTCTGCAATAAAGTGGTATTTACGTAATTTTAATTAAATTCATGTTATGTGCCACGTAGCTTTAAATTACTATAGAAGAAGACAATATCATCATACTTGATTCTGCATTCAAAAGGTTAGATTCATAAAACACAACATAAAGAATTCGTTGAAGAAAGAAGTATTCTTTGCGGGTACCGCTAGTTTACCCGCGGGTCAAAAATGAATACAAAGCAGACGCGTACTCGACCTGACAAAACTGCACGACTCTATCCTGCGACTGAATTTTTGTTGCGGAAAAGATAGTTTTACAGACACAAGCGATCGCCGCAGGACCACTCATATTTCGCTTGTACCTCGTTTCAGAAAAGATTTTGCTTTTGCATTGAAACTATATTTCCTTCTACAGAAATTCAATTGTAGGAATTTGCAACAAAATGTTTTGTAAATTAAATATTAATGTTAATAATCGATATTATAAATAAACAGGCAAATAGATGCTATTTGGTAATAAAATTTAATCTTAAAATTTAGCAATTAATAGATACAAAACAATACCAACACAAAATAATAGAACTGATTTTAACTAATGGGAAACACTGACACAAAATTCTTGCGATACAGACGGAGAGTATTGAAAAAGTTGAAGAAGCCCTTTTTTAGACAAAAATACATAATGTATTCTTGATTTGCTTTAGATTAATGAATTGAGACAATTTTTCAAATGTATATTTATTTATTAATTTATTTTATTTATTTATTATTATTACTTTTTTTTCCTGCTTGTTTTAAATACTCCCTTCTTTTCCCCCATAGTTAAATAATGAATTTCTAAAAACTAAAAATTGAAAATTACTAAAGGTTTCAGTTTTGCTAAAACGTATTTTTCTATAATTACAATGTGTTGACTTTTAAATAACACTAAAACTTTAACTTGACCTTTATTTATTTCTTCCTAGAAAATAAGTAATTAAAAATGTGGGACAGAATTAGCAATTTTATTTTTAAAGACTTCAACAAAATAAATAAATAAGTAAATAAAATAAAAAATTAGGAATCTTTATATGTTTTATATTGAAGTCCTCTTTAAATTTTCAACAAAAGAAAAGAGGCATTAAAATATAACAGAACTTACCAAACGCTCGAGAAGTATTAGAAATTTTACACATGTTAGACTTACCTGAAATAAAAAATTAAGATTAGGAAACAATATTCACATATAAATTCACTTACTATATTCAATAATAAAACAAGTAATATAAAAGAAAAAATTTTAAAGTCAATTCCTATTTACAAACACTATCGAAAAAGTTTTTTTAAAATAATTTTGAATTAAGAAATAAAAAGCGCGCGTGCAAAATGAAAGAAAAATAATTACAAGATAAAGAAAAAAACTTTTTTTTTATATACCATGTTTTAAACTTTCTGATGAATCATAGAGCTCTTATCAATGTGCATAAAATTTTTAAAGTGATAATGATGTCAATTTTTGTGAGATGCATAATTTAACTTTTTATAGTTTTTTAATATTCACGTTTAATTGACGGCTTGACTTTCTGTCGTCATTCGACGTCATGATGAAATTTAACCTATAGGAGTCTTAATTTAGCCCACAAATAAAGGACTATAGCCAATTATAACGCAGCTTTTCCCTACAAACAAAGGGAAACTCCGCCTCTTTCTAATCGTTCATTAAATGTATTTATTTTTATGTCGAAAGAAAATAAACTTGTGTATACTCACCCCCTGATGAATATACTTCTAATTTTAAGCATTTTTATCCAATTATTTCAGTGGTTAATTATTTGTTTTCTCTGTCATTAGTTTAATGGTCCTTTTTTATTATCATTTATGTCGGCGTAAGTATTTTAAGTTATTATTGTACCTTATTGGTTCTTAATCTTAATCGCAACTTTTTGTGTCAGTCTTTCCTCTAAGTTAAATTCAGTTCTATATTTTTGTGTGTTGTTGTTGTTTGTTTTAGTTCTATTAATTGCTAAATTTTAAGATTAAATTTTATTACGTTATCTATCATATATATATATATATATATATACAACCTCTGACAATAAAGTTCGGTGAATGAAGTCAGAACGGCCGATCTGGCAACACTGGCGAAACAAAACGCGGCACCTGTGTAGTGGCAGGTGTTGACCATCTGCCCCCACCGTTGTTCAGTTGAGCGTCGTTTGTATATAGACAACAATTAAATTATAGCTAATATTTTAATAGCTATATTAATGCTATTAAGATGTATTATTTTCATATTTTAATTAAAATTTAAGAAAACTAATCAAAAATTCGAAAATGGGACTTCGAAGTATTGTGTTGTCACCGTGTTCTGAGTAATCCTGAAAGTTTCAGATTTCTAGCTAGTCGAGAAGTTAGTTAAAAATCGATTGCAAGATTTGTACAAGATATATATAGGGAGAGTGTGAACTAATAGTAGGAACTGAATAACGCATGCTATTCTGAAATAATTTCTTTTTAATATATAGAATAATTATAAACATAATATTGTTTAGTGGGAATAATTAAAAAATTATTATTGTTTAGTACAGTTACAATCATAGATATAGTAATATACATACACCTATCACCCCCCCCCCCCATGTTATCGAGCAAAAATTTTTGATGCCGAAAAAAAGTTCAAAAATCAGCCATTAGAGGGTATTGGGAAAAAAATAATAATAATTTGAAACTGTATCTGGAATTTTTCATTCACCTTTAATAAATAAATTATTCAAAAATTTTATTTACTAAATTATCCGTGTTTATTCCTGTGTGTGATTTACTCGGGGAAAAGCAGCCATTAGAGTGACTTTTCCCGAGAAAAAAGGTATCACTTTTTCATTCTCGCTGATCAATAATCTATGTCTTATTACTATATCTATGGTTACAATGTATATTGTTATGAAATATTAGATTGCAAAACATTCCATTTTAGCAGTCACTCTATGTAAATGTTTAATATCAAGGATTTCACTGAACCATGTATTGTCATGCATTAAAAATAATACTGAAAACATGGAAAAAATTTATAAAACGATCATTTTTATAAAACGAAATTTTGTGAAAAGGACCTTTTTAATAATGTGGAATTTTGTGAAGGGGTATCAAAAGGGCCCCAATTTTTACTTGATCGACCTTAAATCCAGACATTTATTTGCAATTCAGTTAAAAGTATGCGTACAATGAATATACAATCGGTTGTAAGAGTAGAAATTAAGAAAATAAAGTTACTGGCACTGCGGACCAGTAATTTTTAGATTTTACTGGTCCGCACATAATTAAATTGGTCAAAGAAAAAATTTGACTGGTCCGTTCTTCCATTTTACAGCATTTTTAAAAATATTTAAAATTTTTGTAAACTGTTTGTTTTACTAATACTTTATAAGTCAAAAAGGATTGTTTATAAATTTACAAGTCAAAAAGGATGATAATTTTTTGTAAATTAATAGAAATGAAGTTTTTTTACATAAATCAAAAATGTATGCTTTTAATAAACGAGCTTAATGTCACGTATTTACTATTAAGAATTCAAAGTATTTAAAAAAAAAAAAGTTATAAAAGTGAAATTAAATGAAAAATTACAGAGAATAGATGATATTGACAATTATAAAAAAGTACAATTTACTACTGTTATAATATACAATTCCGTAACAGATTCACGGGCAATTTTAAGAAAAAAGTAAAAAATACAAAAAAATTTAAAAACTTCACTGGTCCGTTGGACGACTAGAATTTATACTTTGCTGACCTGTTGAATACTTTTGTGGTCTCGGACCAACGGACAACTGTTAATTTCGAGTCCTGGGTTTTTTATTCTTAAACATGTGTAAACTTAAGTTAGGATCACAAATGATTGGTTTGGTAATTAATATATTGATAGGTAGCTTTCCCAGTATAATATGAGACATGGACAAAAAATGCTTGCTTACGAAGAGTTTAACATAGAAGAATATGAATGAAAGTTAAAAGACGGCTTTAAAAATTACGTTAGATGTGCATATAAGAAAGTAACTTCTCGGCGCACATTATGCGTCAAAATTTCGCACCACAAAGGGGAATGAGGGTCTGGTTAACACAAAAGGAAATTTGGTCATTAAAATTTTTATGTAGTTAAGTTAAAAAAAAAAAAAAAAAGATATCAACAATTAGACAAGACTAAAAATTAATATATAAAAATAGTGGCATTCGAATATCTCTTTCTGAGAGCCCTGCTGCAAACAAAGTGCACTTTGTTTGCAGCAGTCGTGCATATTTTGTCCACCTGACGAAGGGTCGTGTGTTTTTTCGACCCGAAATAATTGTTGCGAGTTTATTGCAATTCATGGTGTTTATTCAAAGTTTTGTACTTATTACTTTAAAACGCCAGTTCTGTGTGTGTGCGTGTTTTTCCCCCCAACATTTAAAGTTTAGAGATTCAGAAATTGACTACTTATTCGTTCTAGATGAAGGCGGTATATATATATAGATATATCCCCCCCCCCCCCCCAGTGAATGCTTTGATTACCTTCTTATACATACACAAGAAGAAAGTATTGGATTCACGAAATTTTTCGACCTGTTTTTGATGAATTTACACGTTTTGAAATTTCATGAGCACGGTTTGATCCTTTTTTACAAAATGTCTGTCACCAAAGTTTTCTTGACGCTATCTCACGAACCAATGAACGAAATTTGACCAAATTTGATATTCAGTTAAATCTTGAAATTTGGAATATATCAGCAGATGGCGATGTCATCCTGTTTCTTCGTAATTTGTAATTCGGCAGTATAATGCGAAACTTCGTATAAATGTATATAATAAGAGTTATTTTTTGCCAATCACTGTAAAATTGTGATAGTGAACATATTTTTTTTTAATGAACGTAGGAGCATCCATCCTCCATAGAAAGAAAAAGTTCTGAAAAAATGCATTTTCTGAGATGTCAGGAAATCGACTATCTTCTTACATTTATATTATAGTGCTATACTTCACTGAGATGAAAATCGTCTGCATTTGCCGCGGAAAATAATTTTTATGAATAATGGTTTCAATATATAATTTATATTACGTGAATTTATACTGAAAAATGTACAAGAAAGTTTTGTGATGGACATAACGTATTAAGTTTTGATATTGGTATTAAGAGGAGAGGGGGGGGATCTCGAATTTCGTTGCCAAATATAATATTTTGTTCCACAGAGAATTTCCGGCTCAAACTGCCCGGAATGTAGCAATTATAATCTCGAAAACCTGCAAACTTTCTTTAATGATGTTTTCCCAGCATAACAATACACTAACACTAATTCAACTAATCCGTTCTCAGAGAAATCAATCTCGACCTGTGCGTCTGATTTGGGCTTAGAAGACAAAAACAATGAAGCCATCACTGCAACCGTGACTTAACCTTGGGCTACCATTACGTGGCGATACAGTAATGGAAGAAACAATATGAATGAGAGAGATATGTGTAGACGTACTTAACGGACACGTAGCTGGAACATTAACAGATAAATGTTGGCAAATTTTAAAACAATAAATCAATAGCGATTTTCTGATGGGGGAGGGGGGGGGGAGAAATCGTAGTAATCTGATAAGATATGAATTTTTCGTTCTTTTTCCAGTGTTAACGCAGATAATAGCACTGTTCTGATAATAGCATTAATTAATGCTATTATCAGAAAATAGAATTTCGAAAGGGAGAAGCAGGTTTGGAGCAGAGGTCTGCACGGGACGAAATTTTGAGGCCCGTGCAAAATCCTCTCTTACCCGGCGCGGCATAGGAACAAAAACTTCGACCCAGACACAATCTGAAAAAATATGCCTGGCCGATAAAAAAGAAAATAAAAATAATAATATAAAACTCTTAAAAAATTAAAGAACACGCTTTTATTGAAATATGAACTAAAAAGCACAAAATATCTATCTTTATAGTATTAAAATGCAGGGTAAGAAAAAATTGTGTGAGTGACACACCATAAAATTTACATCTTTAATAAAAATAATTTAGAATTAAACAAAAACCATTTTTAAAAAATCTCCTCTGACTGGGCTCGATTTTTAGGTTCGTAGCCCGGAGCTTTACCTCACAGCCACAGCGTTCGCGTTGGGAAAGTCTTTTTTAAAACACTTTTATTAGCTTTACCTGTATGTATGTATGTATGTTTGTAACTGCCCTGGGAGCAAACAAAAAATTTATATTGTAAAAAAATACTTTCCCTACGTGAACGATGTGGCGTTGAGGTAAGGCTCCCCGCTAGGAACCTAAAGGTCCAGCGTTTCATCCCAGTCAGGGGAGATTTTTTAAAAATGGTTTTTGTTTAATTCTAAGTTATTTTAATTAAAGATTTAAATGTATGTAAATATTATGGTGTGTCACTCACACGATTTTCTCTTACCCTGCATTTTAATACTAAGATAGATAGATTTTAATACTAAGATTTGTGCTTTTTTAGTTCACATTTCTATAAAAGCGTGTTCTTTAATTTTTTAAAACTATAATATTATTTACAATATAGATTTTTTGTTTGCTACCAGAGCGGTTACAAACATACATACAAACAGGTGAAGCTAATAAAACCGTGTTAAAAAAGCTATATTGCATACATTTCTAAGCAACAGAATTTCGACCTTTTATGTTTTAGTTTCGACCTTTTAAGAGGTTTTCCCAGTTCCAACAATAAAGTATAACTTAATAAAACTAAACAATTTACACATACAGAACCAGACAATTACATACAAACTTAGACACAACTATATACAAACAGAAAACCATTAAGTGGTGCAAAATAAAAAATAATCGAAAAAATAGTTTAAAAAACAATAATAATAATTAATTTTTTACATTTTTAAAAGCGTTTTCGTCTCTTTTTCGAGCTTTTATGTAACAATTTTACACTAAACTTAGACTTACATGGTACAGATCCGTCTTTTTCTATGACTCCCCTACCACTATATTTTATTTAATTATTTTCAATGATGATTTTATATGTACATTTTTATTTCTTACTCTAATTAACTAAAAATATGGATTTTAAATATATTTTTTTGTTTATTTCATAATGCAGTAAATAAAAATTTAACAAAAGATTAAAAAAAAAAAAAAATCTGGTGTGTAACAGCCAAACGACTTCCATTACCCAGTACTACACATGAGTACTAAACTCAATTATTGACAGGAAAACAATAATTACATACAAAAGCATATTTAAAAGTGAGTTAAAATGGCGAGTTTGAAAAAAAAAAATCCGTACAACAGTTTTTAAAGGAACGCCTTTCCGAGGCCTGAAATTGAGCTATTTATACAGGACGCCTATCAATTTTCCAGAACTAACCAACTATATCATTCGAAAGGGCATCTAATACAGTGTTTATATAGCAAGTTTGAAGAAAATCGTTAGAGCCGTTTTTGAGATACGGACTTACGGTCCCACTTCCGGTTTCCGATGTCCCACTTCCGGTTTTTCAATTTTCACCAAAATTTGGAAATTTCATCTGTACACCAGACGTATTTCAATTCCAAAGTTTCGTAGCTCTATCTTTATTAGTTTCTGAGCTATAATAGCCAGAAGATTCTCCACATACATACATACACACACACATGCATACACACTGACCGATTGCCAAAAACCACTTTTTTGGACTCAGGGGACCTTAAAACGTATAAATCAGGTGAAAACCCGATATCGAATTTTCAGACCGAATACAATACTTCCATTACCTACGGTAGCAGGGTAATGGAAGTAAAAAGGGGTAATACAGTAAACATAACCGCATCTGCAAAGAAACTAAAACTATTCATCAATTCGGAATCAAAAGTAGATCATCTAAATGCTATTACACGTAGAAATTTAAATTACTTTACAATTATAGCGGAAGTTTTCAATAATAATAATAATAATAATTTTTTCATGAAATCCCGGATAATCAATTACATTTTTTATTTGAAGAAAAAATATTTATCAACTATCTAAATAAACACGACTGATATGTTTTATTAAAACCGAAATAAAATCAAACTATTCATTTTAATCTAAGCATTCAATTAAATTTCAATCGACCATTCTATTATTTGAGAAGAAGCACAGAAAAAAATAAAATATAATAATCAGAATTTAGAACAATAAAAGCTCGAGAAAAAGGAAAAAAAATAAATGGAACATTCAAAACTGAATGTGGCACAGTTATGAAATAAAACAAACGGATGAGATTCAAATTTCACAAGGAAATAGTTGGTAAGGCACGGCAAAAAGTATAAAAGAAATAAAATAGATAAATAACATTTTAACTTTTGCTTTTTCTCGAACAGTTAAAAAACAGGAAAGGAAAATATCTTAGGCTTCGTTCTTGTGCATCCGGTGAAAAAAAAAAAAAAAGAAAAAGAAAAGAAAAGAAAGTTTTCGAATTATCTAAGAAATCTCTAAAGCTGACACTTATCTTTAGCTCTTCTTCCTCTCTTCGTATTTTTTTTTTTTTTAAGATAAAAAATTTGCACTATTTTTTCTTTTTCTTTTTTCCCTTTCTTTAGCAACTTTTTACCTCAGTTTAAAAATAAAAATATGACGCCTTCAACTAAAGAAATATTAGGCACAAGTAAATCTCGCGAAAGGTTATCTTCCCCATTTCTTTAACCGTATATTGAATAACCGGAAAAAGGTTTCTTTAAAAAGAAAGAAAGAAAAATACCTCCCTATTTTATTAGTAAAACATATGACACTTCTTAGTTTTTTTTTTTTTTTAAATAGTTTCCTAAAATCAAAGTTCTTTTGAAATACCTTACTAAAAGAAATTTTGTTTGCGAATATTTTCGGCCTTCGGTTTTCCATGGATATAATTAATTGTAAAATTTAATCTTTTCTACCTTTGGAAAAATTAGTATTAATAAATCAAAAATCTATTTACATTTACGATACCTTAAGGGCCCTCTTCACTCACCGCTGCCGGAAGCCGAAACTAATGTTATTCTATGGAGAAATTTTCTTTACAAATAACGTATTAACTAATACATATTTTTAAATTCTGTTTTCACATTCTGAAAATTCCCAGCTGTTAAATTGACGCACCTTTTCTGAAAAAATATTTTTTTTATTTTTAATATTTTATTTTGAAGCTGCAAAATACGAATTTTCAATATGTGAATTTTTTTCATTTTGCAATTTCAAAATAAAATATTAAAAATAAAAATAATAATAATTTTTTAAAAAAGGTCCGTCAATTTAACAGCTGGGAATTTTCAGAATGTGAAAACACAATTTAAAAATATGTATTAGTTAATAAGTTATTTGTAAAGAAAATTTCCCCATAGAATAACATTGGATCGGGCTTTCGGCGACGGTGAGTGAAAAGGGCCGTTAAATTTAAAATGTTTGTGAGGTTTTGGGGAAAAAAAAAAAACTTATATAAGTAGAAAAGACATCGTGGAGTTACACAGTGTTGCCAGATTTGGGGACTTTTTTATTCAACCCCCGCCGCTAAATTTTAATTGTAACGGTTGCCTAAGCACTTCGAAAGATAAACGTCTATTATGTATAGCAAATATCACTTCTCAAAATTATTGGTGTGAGTTGAATAAAAAAGTCCCCAAATCTGGCAACACTGGAGTTACAAGTGAAACACAAAATTATCAATTTTCGGATTTTCAGCTTTTCTTGGCCACACAGTTGAGATGTTTCTGCTGGAGCTAAGTCATATTTTAATTTATTTCAACCAATTATTATTATTATCACAGTCGAACCTCGTTAACGTGAACACGCTTAATGTGAATAACTTTTAACATGAACTCTTTCCTCAGTCCCCGACAAAATGAAGATTTGTTTAGCTATATGAAGATTATTTACTGATAACATGAACAATTTTTTTGTTCCCCTTGAGATTCACGTTAACGAGGATGAACTGTATTATTACTATCATCAAAGTTTTGCAATCACATTAACTACTCTAACCTAGAAGTTTTTACAAGTGAAACACACTATGGTACTTAGTTGGTTTCTAATGTTGAAATAATTGAAAGATAAAAAAAAAAAAAAAAAACTTTTTATATACCATGTTTTAAATTTTCAGATGAATCATAGAGCTCATATCAATGCGCATAAAATTTTTAAACTGATAATGACGTTAATTTTTGTGAGATGCATTATTTAACTTTTTATAATTTTTTAACGTTCACGTTTAATTAAATGCATTTATTTTTATGTCGAAAGAAAATGAACTCGTAAATTTTTTTGGCAACAATTAAATTATAGCTAATGTTTTAATGGCTATAGTAACGCTATTAGGATGTTATTATTTTCATATCTTAATTAATTATAAGAAAACTAATCAAAAATTCGAAAATCGGACTTCGAAGTATTGTGTTGTCACCGGGTTCTGGGCTACTGTGAAAGTTTCAAATGTCTAGCTAGAAGGGAAGTTAGTTAAAATTCGATTGCAAGATTTGTACCGGACAAACAAACAAACATACATACATACAAACAAACAAACAAGAATAGAAGTTAATAAAAACACGGTAAAATAAATGTAAAATGTCATTATTTTAGCTTGATTTGATTTAACAATGTTAATATCAAAGAAAAAAAAAATGATGAGTGTTTTCTTAAAATCACGCTTTTCGGCATAATGTACTTTACTTATAACCCCACAACATGTATAAAATGTGTACATTTACATAAATGTATATACCATTTTATATTTCTGGACCACTAAATCCTAAGTCATTATCACTAAATTTTCATTTCTTGCGTGAATCCTAATTATGCACATGCAACCACAAAAGACAAAAGACCACATCTGGACTTTTTCGCTTTTGATGCGCTAAAGTGCAAACAAACAAATGTAAGTATAACCTACGTAGACTGATGAAATATTTATAGCTCCATTATTTAAATAATCTTATAAGGCTTTCTCCATGTGCGCAAACTTACATCAATATATAAGTAACATCGAAAAACAATATGATAAAAAATGAATAATTTATATTATTTTTTAAGGGCACTTATCCATCTTTATCGCTACATAACCTTGCTTAGAAGATAAGACTATAGTTAAGTTATTTGGATAACTGTATAAATGAATCTTGTACACAAAATAAATATGCGAATGATATATTTGATGCTATCAATCGAAGCATAATTTTTTGTAGTTATACAAATCGTTTTACCGAATTAAATTATACCAACAGAAACTAACACTATTGTAATTTATATTATGATATTCTTTATATTATGCTTATCCGTAAGTTATATAAATAATAATGTTTAAATATTAATCGTCAAGGTGAATAGCCTGCTATCTGAGAAACCCTATGTTTATTTACAATGTAAATTACTATTATTGTTTATCATTGATATTATGTATTATTATTTAATAATAATATACATAAATACTGATAAATACAATAAACAATAACTTAATTAATAATATATTATTATTATTATTATTATTATTTTCAAAGCGTATTCTCTTTAAAATTACCATCGCAATCCACTTAAAAAAAAGAAAAAGAAGGAAAGGAAGAAAAAGAAAGGAAAGGGGAAAAAAAAGGACAGAAATGAGATGGATGAATAAATGGGTAGTTTTAACGTCACACCAATACTGTGCAATGGGCAATTGGCGACGGTCTGGGACTGGCTCCTAAGCTACAGTGACCATATTTTTTTCATTCAATTTGGGAACAAAGATGGCGGCGTCCTCGAATTTCGAGGACAAAAAAATAAAATAAAAAACCCAATTAAATCACCTAAAAGAACTTATTTCAGCTTATCAAGAGACTCGGCAGAGTCTCAAGTGACGCAAGCGCAAAAACAAACGAACGCCACGACGGAAACGGAAAAACGAACGAAAACTGCGACACTTATATATACGGCTAATTTGAGATCAAAGAAAACGCTGGAAGCCGACACCTAATATCTCAGGAAATATGGGAGGTTATGTTCTGATATTTTCAAAATAGTCTTTCACCTTCTGTCTGATCCTACCCTGAAATCGTTACATTTCTGCGTGCAATATATTTCGAGATATGAATTGGCTTATTTAAGTTATAAATGGACGGACTATGTGAGGAACAAATTTATTATACATATAATAAATTACTATAATAAAACATTAATAACTTTATAACCGGCGTCCCCAAATGTTTTGTAATTTTTGGGGGACGAAGAGATTTGTCTCGAGATTCGGGGACTGTCATTCGAGGACTGATTCGAGGACATATGGTCAGCCTATCCTAAGGACAGTCCAGAGACATGCCATCACAATTTTGGTCCTCCACGGAGGGGATGGCTCCCCCGCTTTGGTGACCCCAAGATGTATAATTTGGACAGGACCATGGAGGACATTGTGGCCACGACGGATTTTACGTGCACCAGACACCATTAGTGTACACGACGGTCTTTGTCGGCTCGAGTATCGAACTCGCAATCTTCCAATTACGAGCTCGGCGCACTACCGACCGGGCTACTGCGGCCCAGAGATGAGAAAAATATGCGAATTTCTATTAATTTAGACATCACCAAAAATATTATTACATCATAACAAATATTGCATCTTTCGTTATGATGTATTTCAGTAATCAATTTACCAATTGTTGTTAAGTTATTTGTACACAATTTATATATATTTCTTAATAGTAGCATAATAAAAGTGCTATTCCCTTTATTTAAAAAATAATAATTAATTTATTAACTATTCAAATGAGAAGGTGGAGAAAATTATTAGAAATTAAATATATAAATAAAATAAAATAAAACAGTTTATGCTCTATTATTTCATTCCAAATCTGCTTCTAATAAAAATTTGGTGGGGATAGGGAGGAATATAAATAACATTTTTATTTTTATTTATGAATGGAAATGTTTATCCCCCTCCCTTTTTGAGTAATGGCAACATTAAGCATAAAATACCAGATTTTACTCATTAATAACAAGTTCGCATATATCGTTTATGTGCATGTGTGATGGAGGGGGGGGGGGGGGATACTAGGTTTACGTTACATATTCGGCAGAATTCTACCTAAAACCGAAGGTGTTAGAGAAATTTTTAAAACTATTATTTAAATTTACGTTTACGGAAAAAAGTTTGTTTATTTTCTTTGGTGGAATAGTATAGTAGTAAAAATTAACAAAAATATGTCATATACAGCAAAACAATAATTAATAACTAATTAACTATTATAACACAGGTAAAAAAATAGATTTAGAACATGATATTGTTCTCCCCATCTTCAAAATAGCAAATAAAAAATCTTAAGTCTATATAAGGGCTATGATAACTTAAGAGTTTCCCCCAGACAGTTTCAGGTAGGCGCTGCGCCCTGCCTGAAAAAATAATACTCTTCTTGCCCCTCATCTAAAAAAATTGCACCCTTCTTGCCCTTAATCTAAAAAAGTTGCGCCCTTACTGCCTTTTATTGAAAATAACCTTCAAACTGAAGATATGTTATAAATAAATGTATTTTGCATAACAGTCAACATTCGTTCATACATCAGTAACAAGCAAAATTAAGGTGTACAGAAAATAAAAATTTAAAACATTATCTTCTATTTATATACCTAAAATCGAAATTGTAAAATAAGTGTCTGGATTTTAAATGTCAAATATGCCCTTAAGAATCCAAAACTGCCTTTTATTATTATTATTATTAGCAGCGCTCTGCCCTATTAAACCTAGGAGAAACTCTAGATAACAAATATCAGGCATAGAATTTTCTAACAAAGAAGACAGAACATCCGACAGTAAAATTTTCGGTGTCTCTAGAAATTACAAACTCGGTACAGTAAAATAAGGGAGTCAGTCAACAGTAGTAGAGTCGCAGATAGCTGTGGAAAAAAGTTCGGCAGTGGAGGGGTGCTATTCTATATAAAGAAGCACTGACAAAAGATGATGGATGTCTTTTCATATCTTTATATGACCTATCTTGGACTAAATCTTATTATTTTAGATGCAGTGCTTAATTATATAAATTGTAGATTGCAATTTTCGCAGAATTTAACTTAGAAATATAATCGTAGACTGGGACGAAAATATGTTGTTATTGTCGAGCAAAAAAAGAAAGAAAGAAAAAGAATCAATGATCCAGTACGCCAGAAAAAAAAATGTGTTTATTTTATGAGTAAAGAAGATTTTTTAAAAAGCTATTATTTTAAACGAACTCTTCGTTTACTGACTGTAAGACGTCATTTTTCACGACATTATTTTTTTTATTTTTTTCAGCTCTCTAAAAAAAGTCCCCCCCCCCCCTTCTGAAGTCTCTGATGAAAGGTCACGTTTCTACGACAGATTTGAGGAGTTTAGTTGCAACGTAATTTGCCTAAAATAAGAACAGAAATAAACAAAATAATCTGGTGTGTCACTCACACGACTTTCTCACTTACCCTGCATTACAATAGTATAACGGTAGGTTGCATATTAAGTCTTAAGATCAATAGTGTAAGATAATGAAGTTCAATGTACAGTCGGTAACAAAAGTGTCCGAACACTAGCAAAAACTCCTATGCAAAAAAAGTGCACTTCATACGGTTTTGTTAAATAAATCCTTATCGAATCATGTTCTTACAATGACTAAGAATAGGATTCGACAAGGATTTATTTAATAAAGCTGTACGAAGTGTACTTTTTTACATAGGAATTTTTGCTAGTGTTCGGACACTTTTGTTACCGACTGTACTTGTAAAATAATGTAAAATAGGTTTAAGAGCAGTTTTATTTGACATGTAATTCGATGCGGGGGGGGGGGGCTACCGCCTCCCTCAACCCCCCGTTCAATTATAGAGCATACAATAATTAAAAAAAAAAAAAAATTAAAAAAAAATCAAAGCTGTTATTAATTTGCCACCAAACTTGTCAATCTTGATCAAATAGAGGCAAACTAATACGGTCTTTTAAGTTATGCTGAAAGCAGATACACATACACATCGACCACTAAAACTTGGACTTTCGTAATCAGGGAACCTCAAAACGTGATATTATACAAAAAAAAAAAAAAAAAAAAAAAAAAAACTAGAGTTCAAAATTTAAAAAATACTTTGTTAAAGTACGCGTATGGAAAAATTAATTTTGCTTCCTGAACAGTGTTCGTCGTCACAGTAAAATGTAACAAAGCACTTTCATAAATTATATTCAATAGAAAAGGACGTTCAGCTGCATTTTGGGTAGCTCTGTATATTGTCTACAATCAGTATGCACTATAAATTATATTGTGTACTTAAATTTAGTCTTACTAGAATAAAATCGAATACAAAAAGAATTACAATTCCAGCAATTTTCAAGTATAGCCGCATCATATCCAAGTACTTTGGGTAGCCCTGTAAATGAATGATGAATGACTTTTCATACCATATTCTAAATGAAACAGATTTTTACGCATTATAAAAATATGCGTAATTCGTTTGCGCATCCGTTTCATTTGGTTTAGTGCAACCTATAGATGTTAAACTCTATTTACCTGCAATTGTCCCCTATAGACGTAGTAATGTATTTGACTCTTGAATGTCCCTGTACACGAACCATTTGCTTGATCTCACCGAAATGTTTAGTGTAGCATCTCTATATGATACACATTTAGAATAGCAAGTTTGGACTTTCTGCTGTTATTCACAGAAAAACACAGACCAACCGCTAAAAAAAAAAAGGATTTTTAGATTCAGGAGACCTCAAAACGTGTAAATATAACAAAAACGCAATTTCCAAAATGTGACCCAAAAACAATATTTTCTCTGCCATATATAAGAGTAAGAGAAAGTAAAAATTACAGAAAACAATACGCATTTAATTTCAAAATTTGTGATATTTTTGGTATTTAAGTAAAAATCGGGAGTGATTGTGAATTCATGAAGAAATACCTGAAATTTCAGCAAGTTTTTTTTTTTTTTTTTTTTTCTTTTTTTAAATGGAGGGAGAACATATAATTTATTGCAGAGAGATCGATTTCCTCTCATTATGAAAAATGTTAATTTTAATTAGGTTTCGCAGTCACATAAATTGATATTTTAGTCTTATTTCATAAATTTAATTATCAGAAAAGCTGAAATATTGGTATTGAAAATGAAATAAATACCTGAACTCAGGTAAATTACCTGAACACAATCACCCCTGCAAAAAAAATAAAGACAGTGAGCGTCGGTAATAGTAAAATTATTATTATTATTATATTACTTTTATTTTTGTTTAAAAAAAAAAAAAAATCGAGATCTAGTACCATTCTTGCTGATTCTTATGTAAAATGACCTCATGAATCCGAATATGACTCCCTTTTTGCCCAGACACCCACCCTTTTCTAGATACACCACCCCCTCCCTCATTTTCTTTCCCTGTTCGATAATTTTATGACTATGAATTTGATTTGAAGAATGAAAAATAATTAATTTAACACCTAAAATAAAAAATATATAAATTTTAAAAAATAACATTAATAACAGATTAAAAAAAATATAAGATATGTAATGCATAATTTCACTGGCAAATTCCCCCAAAATTTTTCCCTTGTTGCAAATGCCCATGTTTTAGAATTTTCCAACTCTGTAGCCCCTCAGAAGATATTTAACGGTTAAAATAATTCTCCCTCCTCCAAAAAATCAAATTTATAGCCATACAATCACCGAAAAGTGATAAAAATAAGGGGCCATTCCTAAAAAACGATGAGTGATAGGGCAAAATGAGCGTCATATTCTGATTCAGGAGGTCATTTTACATAAGAATATGCTGAAATGGGGTCAGAGACAATTTTCATACCGAGCAGTGTTACCACAGATCTATGGCTCAACCATCCGTTTTAAAGGTAGAAGAATTCTTTTGCAAAATACTTATATTGAAAAATTATAACACCACACGAGCAGGGTTGGGTTTCTTCCGGAAGAAACTAGTTTCTTCCAGGACAGTGGAAGAAACTGGAAGAAATGGAAGAAACCGGAAGAAATGGAAGAAACTAACCAGAAGACAAAACAGATGTTCGAAATTAAAATTTATGAACTATATAAACTCAAAGCATAAATATAATGTCAAATCTAAACTATAATCCAATTAATATTAAAAATATTGTTAGAAAAATAAGTTATTTTATAACAAACACTAAATATATATAGGTGATGGGTTTTTACTTTTCAATGCTGATATTTTTAGAACTTTTTGCATATATACAATCTCATATTAGTATACATTCAGACAGTACAAGTGATAATAATATTGGAATTAACCATAATATTTGCACTTTTTTTTTTTTTAAAGGATACAATTTTTTGTATAAACTCGAAGCTGGTAAACTGTATCAATAAGTAATATACCTACTTTTAAACTCTCCTGCAAGTTCTTTAGAATTAAAAAAAAAAAAAAAAAAAAAAAAAAAAAAGCATAGTTTGTATTTATCTATTTTAAGTTGAAAAATAAAGTGCAGTATTGAACTACTCTAAAAAACATTTCATTTGTTTTACAGTTTTTAACTTCCTCTAACTCTCAAAAATTTTGTCTAGAGGTTGTGCGGATTATAGGAATTTGTAGATTATAGATCATTGCCTTTGTTTACAGTTTTCTTTTGCAGATACAGAGTCAGTTATTATTAATTCATGAGAATAGACATCAGAATGGAAAGATGATTTCTAGTAAATTTTAGAATAAAGTATTTCTTCAATATTAATAAAACTAATCGATCACATTCATATATGATAAATAATTTAAGCATATTCAAATAATAGGTACCTATAAAATGTAAACAAACATATTTAAAGAGGGGAGGCCTTTTTTTTTTTCCATTGCCTGGGTGATTATTACTATTATTATTTTTAATTTCACATTGAAAAGTTCAAATTACTTATCTCATTATATGCATTTTATGAAATTTTATCTTATAATGCCATATTAAAAATTATTAAAATATGACAGAGAGCGCCACCAGTTGATCGATCCACAAATGTACTTGGTACCAATTTGTATTAAGGTCCAACTAATTTTTAAGTTTGGTTTAATATCATTTATTGTTTTTTAATCATAAAAACTTCTTAACACACCATAAAATAAAGAAAGGAGAAAGTCTTGCTTTTACCTCCAAAGTAGTAGAATGTGTTTTTTTTTTTTGTTTTTTTTTTTTGCACCTGAAGAAGAAAGGCCACGTCCTTTCGAAACCTGTAGTGCTTCCTTTCATTTTTAATGTGTTAAGAAGTTTTTATAGTTAAATATTTTTTCTACACCAGTTCTTTAATTTATAACTATCATTTATTGGTTCATAAAATACAGCGTCCACAAAATCTTGATAGCATACAGACAGACATTTTCTAAAAATGGTATAATTGTTTTGAGAACGTCTCAAAATGTGTAAATCTATTGAAAACCAGAAGCCAAAACTTTTCTCGAATCCAATATTTTATTCTTACATATCTACATATATTGAAGAAAGTAAGTAAAAATCAATTGTTTTACGTAATAATAATAGTAATTAGAAGTTAGGGCTACTTATTTACGAAGGAATTATTTAGACATCGTTTTACTCCTTCCCTCCCCCCCCCCCCCTGAATTTCATCTCTCTTACCGCTTATTTTGCATTTGATTTGCAATAATCGATTTTTATTATTCCCTAGATAATAACCGATTTTATCATTATTTTCATCCTTGAATTATTTTTTTTCCCTTAAAATCAAGTTTTTTTATTTATTTTTTCCTACTGAGAAATAAATGTACATTAATATCATATATTATTTTTTGCTTAATTTGGTCAAAAAAAAAAAAAAAAAAGAAGAAGAAGAAAAAGAAGAAGAATTTCCCTACTAATAAAACATTTCTATTTATTTATTACTTTTTAAAGTTATTTATGAAGGAAAATATTGTAATCGAGACAAAATTTGACTTTCAGATTTTTTATATATCCATACAAATCTAACAATTATAGTTTTTTTTTACTTTCCGAACACTATAGTGAGGAAAGTATTGTAATCATGTCAAAAATCCGAATTCGAGATTTTGATGTTTCTATACGTTTTGAGGTCCCCTGAGTCCGTTTTCACTATTTTTACGATGATGTATGTATGTGTGTGTGTATGTGTGTATGTCTGTAGTGAACACGCTAGCGTCTAAACGCTTTGTTCGATTAACCTGAAAGTTGGTACGCATATTGTAAGTCACCATAGTACGAACCCTATAGATTTTGGTGAATCTAGCACTTATAGTTTTTTTACAGGGACACAAAGAAAAATTATTTATCATTATGGCCTATGGGAGCAAAATCTTAAAAGTGCGATAGCATCTAAACGCCTTATTCAATTGGGCAAAAAAATTATACACATATTATAGGTCACAAATACTCAATCTGTATAGATTTTGGAGAATCTAGCACTTATAGTTTTTTTTACAGGGACACAAAGAAAAATTCTTTATCATTATGCCTATGGGGCCAAATTTTTAAAAGTGTGATAGCGTCTAAACGCCTTATTAATCTGAGCAAAAAATTTTTACACATGTTATAGATCACAGTTGAACTAACTGTATAGATTTTGGTGAATCTAGCACTTACAGTTTTTTTACAGGGACACAAAGAAAAATTCTTTATCATTATGGCCTATGGGACTAAATTTTTAAAAGTACGATAGCATCTAAACGCCTTATTGAATTGAGCTGAAAATTTATATGAGTATTATAAATCACTGTTGAACTAATTATAAGCATTTTGGTGAATCTAACATTTATAGGTTTTTACAGGGACACAACGAAAAATTCTTTATCATTATGATCTATGGGCACAAAGTTCAGTAGCGTTAAATAAAACATCGTGTAATAGATGGAGAAAAAGGCTCAATTACTCTATTATGGTTTTCTCTCTTTTGTTTGTTTAACAACTCCTCTTTCTTTACTTTATCTACAAGACTGTTAATTACTCAATGTTCGGAAAGTCGAGTGGAGTCACTCCAGATTTTTTTCCTCTTAACAAGTACAGAAGGATTTTTTTTTTTTTTTTTTTTTAAATCATTACGGCCTATAGGCTCAAATTATTTAAAATGCGATGTCTAAACGCCTTATTCGATTGCGTTGAAAATTTATGCACATGCTATAGGTAATCGTCGCACGAATTCTACAGATTTTTGTGAATCTACCCCTTACAGATTTCTACAGGAACACAACGAAAAATTCTTAATCATTATGATCGATGGGCTTAAATTATTTGAAGTGCAATAGCGTAAAATTAAACAATGGAGAAAAATACTCAAACACCCTATTACAATTTTCACTTTTATTTATTTAACCCCTTGCCAGCTCATTTTATTCGTAGGGTGGCAAGAGTGTCCGACTCAAAAAGGAACACTGACACCAGAATTCTTTATCAAGGATTTCCATCCCAATAAATCACTGCACAAATATGATAGAAATTATTGATAAAGAATACTGGTGTTAGTGTACCCTTGTTTGTTTGCCTGCCCGAGCTGAGCTCGGGATAATTCTTTAATTTATACAACCGTTAATTACTTAATGTTCGGAAAGTCGAGTGGAGTCACTCCCGATTTTTCCAATAAAAACAATTTACATCTCATTTATTTTATTTAACTCAGTTAAAAATCTCATTTTGTTTTGTTTTTACGGTGTGTAGAGAAGCTGTAAATTTTTTATCGCTTTTACTATTGATAGATAACCTCTTTTTTGTTGGAAACAGCGCAGGTACACTATCTATGCCATCGCTCCAGTTCGGTGGTAGTAAGAAAAAGGTGTCAGATAATCTACGATACGTGGCAGATAAAAAAATTAAAAAAGAAATAACAACAGCAAAAATTCAGCATCGCTTCGTTTGATAAATAGCTTTCTTACGTGAAAAGTTTAAAATTTTATTACGGTTTTAATATTAAAACGTGAATGAACTTAAACGACGTCGACCAACTAGTTATTATCAATGTAATCACGCATGTCTGTTTATTAAGTTTCCAATGCTGCAAAACGTTATTTGAATTTCTTTCTTTCTTTCTTTTCTTTTTTTAACCTACCGTTTCAGATTTTGTTTTTCCAAACACGTGTTTTGTTATGAAGTTTTCGATACATTTTACAATAACCAATATTCAGAGAAAATCAATCCAATATCAGAATTGCCAACTTTATAATTTATTTCGCAAAATTTTTAGCACCCGCCCCTTTTTCACATGAGTAATTTTTCCCAGTATGTAATTACGATCAAATAAGTAATAATAAAATAATAATAATAACTACTCAAAAAAGAGAGAGAGAGAGAGAGAGAGAGAAAGAGAAAGAAAGAAAAAAGAAAGAAAGAAAAGGGATGTGAAAAAAAGGCAGGTACTGAAAATTTTGGGGAATAAATTAAAAATTGGGCAAATATGCGATATGCAAAATATCTTAAATCTGTTACTTGCATGCAAAATGAATAGCAGAGGGAGTTTTTATTAATGATATATATTTATATGGCTTTCATTTAAGTTATTAATTTATACCTATAATACGTCAAATAGGAAAATTCTTTTAAATTAAACATGCAATAAATAATCATGGCTAAATAATTATTGAAAATGAGAATTTTCAAAAACAATAATCAAACGTGAAATTCAGTGATAGCAAAATTTTCAAAAACTCTGAAATCAGGGGTAGCTACTGAAAAATTTCATCGTTGAATGATAATAATAATTTATTTATTAATGTTAATTTTAGGTTTGCTCAAACATATGCTTTGATTTATTTTATTTCCCGTACATTCATATTAAATAAATAATAATAAATATTTCTTTTATTATTATTTAATTTTTGTTTTCCTTTAAATATGCTTTGATTTAAGGGGACATAAGTCCCTTAGAACTTCAAAAAACATCGATTTAATTATAGTCTTTTTTAAAGCAAATTATTGTTAACTAAGCTTCATTGAGCATGTCTAATTATTACCTAGAAGTTTATAATGTATTTTGGAATATAATTTAAATTGTGTGGTGAATTATTTAATAATTTATTTGTTAATAATATATATTTTTTTTTTTCACCTTGCGCGCAGGATACCTCTGAAACTATTTAATATTTTTTCTTTAAATTTTCACAGATTATGTAACATCCTTCAAACTGAAACTATCATGTATCAAAAACCTGCCAACACTGATTTATACCTATAATAAGTTATATTTGGAAAGTTCTTAATACATTATGTGGCAAATTAAGTATCCAAAATGAGAAATTTCTGTAAAAACAAAATTATTTAACATGAAATTCAGCAATTAAAAAATTTTCAAAACCCCTCAATTTAGGGGTAGCCCCTCAAAAGATTAAACCCTATAATAAAAATATAAGCAAACATTTTTTAAAACAAAATTAAACTAGCTTGAAATAAGACAATGTTGCAAAGGATTACATATCTGCCAATATCCTCATTGATATTCCGTAGTGTTATTAGTCCCGCCCTTTTTTATACACCAAAAAATTTTTAGAATAATATTGTCCAAATACAATTACGATTCATGAAGAAAAAAAATACTCTAAAATAATACTGGTGTGAAAATAAAGGCGGGGTTATAATGGAATTATACTATGGAATATTAATTAGGATGTTGACAGGTATGGGATTACATCTGTTTTTGTTGCAACAGTTATGCTGCTGCAGCAAAAGCCGATTTACAGACAAAGTGGAAACAAAATTGGCAGTATATTCAATTTCACTAAAATCGGCCTAGACGACAAACTTTGCGCCGATCCGAAGTTTTATTTTTGATAGGATCTGAGTTATGGAATTTTCCATTACATTCCAGCACAGAATTAACCAGAATTTCCGACCAAAGTATAAAAAGGAACACATTAATTTCCGGGGAGTCAGTCTATAATACGTTGGCTAACATTAGAACTTTTCCAAATTCCCTGACTTTTCAATGACTATATTTCTCCATTTTCCCTGACTTACACTGTCTATTTGAAGATCCAATGGATCTTCAAATTAAGAGCGGACAATACCTAATCTCGCCGGCAGCCTTGGCCCATGTTATTCTATGGGAAAATTTGATTACATAATTACTCATTACCTAATGTATATTTTTCAATTCTGTTTTCACATTTAGAAAATTCCTACGCGTTAAATTAGTACTTGTTTTCCAAAAATTGATTTTTTTTAATTTTAGTATTTCATTTTGCGACTAGAAAATGAGAAAAATGCATTTTGTGAAAATTCGCATTTTTAAACTCAAAATTTAAATGTAAAAAAAAAAAAAAAAAAGAATTTTTCAAAAATGAGTACTCATTTAACGGTTGTGAATTTTCTGATTGCGAAAACAGAATTAAAAAATATACATTAGGTAATGTGTAATTGTCGCAACAAATTTTCCCATAGAATAACATTGGCCACGGCTGTTCGCGGGATTAGGTATTGTCCCCTCTTAAATATGCGGCATGGGCAAAACCGGGGCCTTCGGAGAAGTCGTTGTTTCCAGAAGAAACAATGACTTCCCCGAGGGCCCCGGTAAAACCCCTTATGAAATTTCAACTCTAGAAAATACCTAGAATCTAGCTCGTTCTTTTGCCGACAATTTGCTTAATTTTTACTCTATGCAAATGAGCTTTTGACAAAAGTTGTTCAATATATCTAGCTTTCAATCTATGCAATAAAAACTTTTGTATCTTTCGCACTTACGCAGTAAAAGAATATTTACTAATACAAAATATAAATGCTCATAACTAAGCGAATATTACACGTGTGAATTTTGTGTTTCAGAATAATGTTTCTCTTAAGTTTTGCCAAATTTTCTGTAAATTTTGTAAAGTTTTATGGCAATCCGTTCTAGTTATAAGCAAAAACGTTTTCTAAAAAATTAATAATTATTGAAAAAAAATTATATTTTGCATTTGCCTAAATAATTGCGCAATTCCCGCACCAGAACATACAAATATAGTACATAGTATGTGCAACAATGTGTTAAAGTTACAAATTATTTGTCGCTTTTTATGATACAGGGTGATCTAAAGTGTGTTCGCTTTTCTTCAATTTGTGTTTGGTCCCTAATTGCACTCTGAATTAAATCGATCGTGGGAAATGTAAATATTTAAATGTTCTTTGCATGTCTGAAGTCCCAGGCCATTTTGTACAGCATTTTTTTAGAAAATCCATATATATATATATATATATATATATATATATATATATATATATATAATCTGAACACCCACTGTAGAGCCATTTCTGATGTTTGAAACCAATTTTATCACTAAAATATCTTTCTTTTATCACCGCATTCTTTAATTTGATTTCTAGAAACCTCTATTCGTCCGCAAAATGCCCTAATATTTCTAAACCGGCAGACGACATTTTTTAACGCCTTGACAGTTCATTGACGCTTTAGTTGTTACCTAACCGTGATTCCAATCCATATCACTTTTCTTCTCCTAACTGAGATCGTTATACACACTTGAGAAAACCCATTTAAATCATTTCGGATGTAGCTTGCGTATTTCATAAGGTCACACATGCTGTAAAATATCCTGAGGAGAAAATAGTTTTTTATATGAATGTTCTTTTTATTTTCTTCTATACATATATATATATATATATGGAAGAAAATACAGTGAAACCTCTCAAGTTGGACACCCCTCTAAGTTGGACGCTTTTTCTCGGAACGGAATGTATCCATTAACATTGTGTCTAACCCCTATAAGTTGGACACCTCTCTAAGTTGGACACTTTTTCTTGGAACCGTAGGTGTCCAACTTAGAGAGGTTTTACTGTATTGGATAAGTGAAAATTTTCGAAGTCCAGTTTTCCATGGATTTATACATTTTGAGACATTCTGAACACGTCTTGACTCTTTTCAGAAAGTGTCTGTGTGTGTGGGGGGGGGGGGGGGGGGGTAACAAATGTTGTGGACGCTGTATCTCACGAATCAATGAACAAAATTTAACCAAACTTGATATTTTGTTGGACTTTGACATAAGCTGGTACTAATTAGATTTAGGGGTCAATCGCTCAACAATTATCCCAACTATGCCCTAATATACTATATTCACTATGATCCCATTTTATCTAAATTTTTAACATGGCAGATTAGGATAAAATTTTGTATAAATAACCCTAATGTGAGTTATTTTTAACGTGTGATTGTAAAATTAATATGAATTATTGATAATAGTAGTAGCTAGTAGCAAACTGGGGGGGGGGATGCAAGTAGGGGGCATCGCATCCCCTTGGGGGGAAATACCCTCCCACCCCCACCTCCGGGCCGCTGTAAATTTTCAATATGGGAATCTTTCAAAAGATCTCGAAAAAACCTTTAAAACGAATGGTTGAACCATAGATCTGTGATACATTAAAACAAAGTTATCGATTTTTTTTAATGAAAAAAAAAATTTTTTTTCTTTTTTTTTTATGGCACAAAATTGAGTTTATTTCGGCAGATAAAAAATCATCTGCATTTATCATGGAAAATAATTTTAATAAATAATAATTTAATAAATAATTTGCACTGCATGAATTTGTGTAAAATTACGTAGAAGAAAGTTTTGTGATGGCCACAACATACTAGTTTCTTTTTAAGTTTAATAGTGTTCCTCTCATTTATTCAAATATCAATGTAACTACTATAGAAATAACAAAAATCAGTAAACTAATAACTATAAACACCATTAAATGCAAAAAACTTGCAACAGCAGTTGTGTCGGATCCAAATAAAACACGTGCTTTGCCGTTCTGTTTGCAACACTCGTGCCTAATTGGTTCGCCTAATGAAGGGTCGTGTTTTATTTAGACCCTTGCAAGTTTTTTGCATTTTACGCTGTTTATTCAAAGTTTCTAACCGAACGATCCAGAGTTTTTCTCAGACAGTTTCAGGAGGGTTCTGCGCCCTGCCTACCCTATGGTTGAAATTATATAGCACCCTTCTTGTCCCTTATCTAAAAAAAATTGCATTCTCCTTGCCATTCATAAAAAGAAAATGCATCCTTACTGCCTTTTGTAAAAAATAACACTCAAACTGAAAATATGCTATATCATAAGTAAAGTATTGTGTAACACGATCAAGTTTCGTTCATACAATAGTAACAAGTAAAACTAAAGTGTAAAAAAAGATGAAATTTAAAACTTTTTCTTATATCCATAACTAAAAGTAAATTTTGAAATTAAGTGACTGAATTTTAAATGATAAATGTGCCTTTAAAAATTCAAAACAGCTTAAAAAAAAAATGTCAACATCAAATTCACAGCACAAACTGTAACGTAACATTAACACACAGCAATATGCTGTAATCAAATAGTAACAAGAGGCTCAGTTAGTAGCTCTTCATACACTGTAAAAAAATAACAGTTATCTGCTGCAAGAAACTCTCTGTGATTGGAGAAAATAAGTTCACTGTAAAAAAATAACTATTACCAGCTGCAAGAAACTTTCTGTGATTGGAGAAAATAATTATTTTATCCAATCACAGAGAGTTTCTTGCAGCTGGTAATAGTTATTTTTTTACAGTGTTCAAACAACGTAATTTTGCAGCAGATAACTGTTATTTTTTTTGTACAGTGTAGTAAGCCGGTTGGCGAGAAACTGACTTGGCTGCGAGGCAATTTCCCTATATAATCTCGTAGAAAATGAGAATTTTCTAGTAAATTCTCAACGAATCACGTTAGAGTTTATGTTCGAGATATCGATAATAAGGATTTTCTCGCCAAGGTCACCAAAAAATTCGTCAAGGAGCGAAAAAGTAGTCAAATTTGGCGTGAAGGCCATTACCTGTCTTCATGAACCTATTTAATGGGTTTTTAAAGGAAAATGTGTTATTTTAACGCAAAAACGAACTACTAATGCAGAAAATTAACAGCTTAAAACCTGACTAAGCCTCTTTGAATGAAATTACATAAAAATAACTATTATTATTTACAAATTCGTAACAGTATTATTCAAAAAAGTATTAGCCGTAGCATTACGATGTTTTCACTGAGATGCACAAAAAGCAAGGGATATTTTTTTATATAATAAAAGAAAAAAAAATAGATTTTCACCAACAGATGGGGCATTGTATTCGCAGTATCCCAGCACATTTTAAACATATCTGCTTTGTTAAATGACATCATATTGCGAAAACTGATTAATGTGACTTTGGCGTGTTGCATAAGATTTCAGATGTTAGCGGATATTTAAATTAAACATTTATTGCTTATTATTGCTGTTAACCCTCTGACTGCTCAATTTGTGGACCGAAATCACTTCAAAAATTGTGTATTTTTTTTTTCTTGTATATTTTTAATCTATATATATTGGAGAATTGAAATATGCATTTTTGCTTTCTAGAAAAGATTTCTTATATAAATTTTTATCATGAGAAACTAAGCTGTTAGAAAAACCAATTTTAGATGTTATCACACACAAAATAATAATAATAATAATAAATTTCAATTTAATTACAGTTAATTTCTATTTATTACATAATATAAAAAGTAAAATGCATAAAACTTATGAAAATATAATGAATCCTGATCAGATTCATCGCTATCTGAGGAGCAGTCCGAAAAATCATCTATATCACTATCAAAACTAAAATCACTTTCAGAATCTGATAAATCATCAGGAATTACTCTGTCAATCACTGAACGTTTTCCACCAGTTATTTCTGATTAGGAAAAGACGGCAAAGGGCAAACATAGTGAAGTTAGAGCGGTATACACCAAGTACCTTAAATGCCGCAATTTAGTGGACGACTATCGACATCTGTTGGTCAAAACCTAATTTAAACGTCTAAAACTGTATATAATTTATTTCACTGGTTAACCCCTTAACGCGCGGTGTCCTTGCTGCGAGGACGCAAAATTTAAGATCCAGCTGCAAAAATTCAACCCGGAAACTTTTTAACAAAAATTTACGTTTATAACATATCAGAAAAGGCCGGGTTTTTTAACCTTAAAATTTAAAATTTCTTTTAGTTTAATTTAGTTCATGAATTCCGGTTGCAGTATAATTTAAATGATCTGAATTGTCTTGCGCCGCAAAGGGTTAGACGGTAAAAAGGCGACACATGCCCGCGGGATGAGTAAATTTTGCTACATTTGAGTTGCCCGTGGAAATCGCGGGATGATCAGCCAGAGGGTTAATCGTTCTAAAAAGAAATTCATGATATTGTTAAGAGATGAGACATTTTTAGCTAAACTTTACTGTGAGAATTTCCAATGCACAACGTCTGACCGTCATTCTCGAATGACGGTCGCCACAATGACCATTTATGTCCTAACTGAGTGGTTGAACGTACTGTACGCCATTTGAAAAAAGTAATTTTACACCTAATGGAGGAAAAGTAACTAATTTGGCAATAAATGTTTTGTTACAAAAACAGAGATGCCAACTTCTGATGACAAAAAAGCTGGAGATTTTTTAACAGAAATCAGGAAACTTTTTCCAACAAGAAAGTTTGTAAGAAAAATGAGTAAAATAATGCAAATTCAATTTTAAGTAATGCTTTATAAGCTTAGGAGGTATTTACAAAGCATCAGTATTAAAATTAAAAGAATAATATGTGTTTCTTGCAGTAAAACATACTAAAAAAAAAAAAAAAAAAAAAAAAAAAAAACCTCAGACATACAGTTGTTTAAAATTTAAGTCAAAATAGACAGATTTGATCATTCTGCTCCTAATATAAAACAATAAGGATCTTAATTATCTTAGTAAAAGAAAAGGTAATAAAGAAATGAAATTATCAGCTATATTCTAATGAAATTTGAATTCTTTAAGTTTTCAATAGTTATGGTATTTCAAAAAAAAAAGAAAAAAAAAATCTTTTAATAATAAGACTTTTTAATTATGCAAAAATGAAAGTTAAAAATGTATTCTTAGCAAAAATTAGTTTCAAAGCATTGTATAGTAATTCACTGAACTTGATAAATTGCAGGGCAAGAATAAATTTCAATTTTCTTTCAAATTTTTTTACCCAATCCCACAAATTTTAAGCATAAATTATGCTAAGAGGGATAGATAAAAATCACATCAGAAAAGCAGGAGAAATGAGTGGAAAATCAGGAGCATGGAAAAACAAGCAAAAATGAGGATACTCCTGCCAAAAACAGAAGACTTGGCATGTCTGAAAAAAAAAAAGAAAAAGAAAAAAAAAAAGAAAGAAAAAGAAAAACTCATGTAATTTTTCTGCGCATTTTGGTTGAAAACCGCATAATGCTATGGTCAATACATTTTTATTAATATATATATATATTTTTATATATATTTTCTGACTTTTGCATCACCTGGTAATAAAATTGATGCTTAAAAAACTTTACGATTTAGAATTATCTATGTAGTAAAACATTTATAGATGCAAGTCATGTAATTTTATTTTCAATCGTTTAGTATGTTCTATTTAGCTATTTAACGTGATCCCATTCTTCCATCTTTTCTTCTTGTTAGCTGCATGTTTTTATCTCTAAACTATTTGTTTTCCAAATACAATAAGATGTTTTCTTTCTCATAAACCTATTTATTTTTTATGGGATTCAAAAGTTAACCAGAATTTTTTATTATTGTAAAGAGATAGAGATGCTATAGAAAAAAAGTATACTGGAATTTCTATTCTCAATTTCTTTTTTCCCTTGATAACATTTCTTGGATCATTTTATCTTTTTCAGTTTTAACTGTGACCATGCGATATTAGTAAATATCGTAGCCAGCTTAAATATATATATATATATATATATATATATATATATATATTCAAGAAATATTGAAGAAAAAGAATTTTTTCCTTAGTTTTTCCAAAATGATTTCAGGACAGGTGCTGCACATTGCTTGCACTTTTTTCTGCTAATGTTTTCTTATTCGAAACATAATCATTTTTAAAGTAATCTTTTAACTTTCTAATATATACAAACACTTAAAACTTAATCGTGAAATGAATGGCTGGATTTTAAACGACAAATGTTCCCTCAAGGGCCCTCTTCACTCACCGCCGCCGGAAACCAAAGCTAATGTTATTCTATGGGAAATTTTTCTTTACAAATAACTTATTAACTAATACATATTTTTAAATTCTGTTTTCACATTCTGAAAATTCCCAGCTGTTAAATTGACGGACCATTTTAAAAATAATTTTTTTTTAATTTTTTGTATTTTATTTTGAAGCTGCAAAATCCGAATTTTCAATATGTGAAATTTTTTCTTTTCGCAATTTCGAAATAAAATATTAAAAATTAAAAAAATACATTTTTAAAAAAGGTCCGTCAATTTAACGGTTGGGAATTTTCCGAATGTGAAAACAGAATTTAAAAATATGTATTAGTTAATAAGTTATTTGTAAAGAATATTTCCCCATAGAATAACATTGGCTCGGGCTTCCGGCGACGATAAGTGAAGAGAGCCGTTAAGAATTAAAGTGTCATCGCCACCCTTTTCACTTTCTTCTATATTTAATAGAAAAAAATACTGGATTCGTAAAAATGTTCGACTTAAGGTTTTCGATGAATTTACACGTTTTGAGAACTCCAGAACATGATTTGGCCATTTTTAGAAAAGGTCTGTCTGTGTAACAAAAATTTTGTGGCGACTTTATCTCAGAAATTACTGTATAGAATCGCATATAAATTCATTTCTTGACATAAATTAGTGTCAATAAACATTTGGTGGCAATTGCTCAACAGGTGGCGCTGCTATGCTATACAGCGATTTCGCAATTTCAAGGAAGGCTATATCTTATGAATTACTGCACAGAACTGCATATAAATTTATATGTAGATGCACCTTGGCACAACTTAGTGCTTATCAACTTTTGGTGCCAATTGCCCAACAAGTGACGCTACTATACATCGATTTCCGCAATTTCAAGGAAGGCTATATCTCTATAATTACTGTACAGAACTGCATATAAATTTATATGCAGATGTGCCTTGACATATGTCAACTTTTAGTGCCAATTTCTCGGCAGGTGGCGCTGCTATATAGCGATTTCCGCAATTTAAAAAGAGACTATATCTCAAGTTCTATATTGTGTATAATCGAACAAAATTTTATATATGAAAAAGCTATTATGAGGCAGTACGCTGATTAAATTAGGTGCATATTCCCCGATAAGTGGCACTGCTATATTGAATTTTTCCCCCGAAAACGGGTAAGACGTCATATGCACTATAAAAATTCACTTCTGTTGGACATTTAGGGTAATAACTCTCTAAGAAGAAAATTGTTTGCATTCATAATGATTAAAAAAAAAGTAATAATAACAAAAAATTTGTACTGCGTGAATATTTACACAGAAAAATATAGAAAAAAGTGCTGTGATGTCTACAACATACTAGTTTTTCAGAAAATTATGGAGTGGAAGGCTAATTTTCAGGCTTGATGAATAAAATTTTAATTAAATACTAGTTTTTTACTAGGCATACTCTGCATTTTTTTTTTTTTTTAAACAAGGAAGAAACTAAAGAAATAATTCTTCATTTTGTTTCCTCCATTACAAAAATTTAATTCATTTTTATGGCCACAAACGCACATTTTACTGTAAAGTTAACGGAAAATAATTAGCAAACGAACAAGGAAAACGCGAAAGTGAAATTCACAAAACGAAAGAGAAAATGACCCGAGCCGACAAAAATATTTAAAAAAAAAAAAAAAATCGTGTCCTTATTTCTTTTTCTATCGCAATTTATATAATTATATTGTGTAATATCAAGTCTGTTTCCTGTTTAATCATTTAAAGAGTCGGATCTTTTTCATCACTTTATTTTAATTTATAAGTTACAATTGTCATAATATTAACGTCAGAGAAATGGCGAAAGCTAAAGAATAAAAATGAAAATTAAGAAATTTGGTTAGTGGTCACGGTCCCGTAGTCTGTTTATTATGGCAATTTTTGCATGTTATTAACCACTGAATGCAAAAAAAAAAAAAATAAAATAATAATAATAATAATAATAATAATAATGTGTATTGTTTATTACTTTAACATGTTACACAATAAAGTCTGTATTATAAAAAATAAACATAATTTTAAGAATATATGCCTACAGCCACAACCGCCATTTAATCCTTGATTGTATTCTTTAAACTGCTTCATTAATGTAAAAAACACGATCAAATTTATATGAAAAATTTTATTGAACTGTGACAAATATGACGAATAAAATCACGTATAACTGAATACGTATAATGCTACAGACTAAATAGGGACTTCAACGGACTGTACCCCACCCCACCCCCACCCCCCAATCACATTATTATCCTCCTCAGTACTCACACAAAGCCTCATCTATCACTTTCAGTTCTATACAGAGAAAATTTTTCAAAAATACATTTATATTATACCTACAGCATTTGGTACAGTTTGGTTTAAAATTTACATGTGTTCCCTGAATAATAATTAAGTTAACGCTCAAATGCCTGATTATTTTTAAATCAATTTTAAAATGTTTCACTTCTTTCCTCTATTAAATATTAACGTGAAAAATACTTTACAAATCGTTCTGATTTTTTTTTTTTTTTTTTTTTTTTTTCTTTTTGATGAACACTTTCAGTGAGGATTGAGAGTACTATCAGGGCTTTCTTAATAACCTAAATATCTAGAAGGCCTTGGTACTATGCACTCTATGCAGGCTTCTGGCAGATAAGCGCGTCCATCACAGAACTAGATTCCAGCTGGACACCGAGATTTTCTCTGAAGTTCTGTATTTTACTTCTTTTTTAATTTTAATTAATTTTAATAATTATATATATATATATATATATATATATATATATATATATATATATCAGAGATGCCAACTTCTAATGACCAAAAAGCAGGAGATTTTTTAACAGAAATCACGAGCGTTTTTCCAACAAGAAAATTTGTAAGAAAAATGAGTAAAATAATGCAAATTTAATTTTAAGTAAAGCTTTATAAGCTTAGGAGGTATTTACATCAGTATTAAAATTAAATGAATAATATATGTTTTTTGCAGTAAAACAAACTATCAAAAAAAAAAAAAAAAAAAATCTTTGTAAAAGAAAAAGTAATAAAGAAATGAAAATATCAGCTATATTCTAATGAAATTTCAATTCTTTAAGTTTTCACTAGTTATGGTATTTAAAAAAAAATCTTTTGATAATAACACATTTTTCATTATGCAAAAATGAAAGTTAAAAATTTATTCTTAGAAAAAATTAGTTTTAAAGCATTGTATAGTAATTCACATTCAAACTGAACTTGATAAATTGCAGGGCAAGATAAATTTCAATTTTCTTTCAAATTTTTTTACCCAATCCCACAAATTTTAAGCATAAATTATGCTAAGAGGGATAGATAAAAATTACATCAGAAAAGCAGGAGAAATGAGTGGAAAAGCAGGAGCATAGAAAAACAAGCAAAAAGCAGGAGACTCCTGCCAAAAGCAGGAGACTTGGCATGTCTGATATATATATATATATATAGTAATACAATAATATCAGTGCAAAAATTTAAAGATGATTCACTTCAGCATTAAAAACAATTATTTGGATCATAAGCGAAGACCACCCAAATCAAACCACCAAAGAATTAAATAAATATCGAAATGAATATTGGAAATTGGAAGAAGAATAAAGCATAATTTGCATTCTAACGTTTTCAAGGGCCTGGTAGAATGCAAATATGCTAAAAAATGTATGCTTTTCTGTCACAAAGAAAGCAAAACCCAAGAATTTCTTTGTTCACAGGCCCGAAACACCAATAGAAAAAACATAAAAAACGAAGATCAAAATAAAACGATTCCCTAAGAATGATGATCCAAAACCATTTAAAATAAAAATATCAATATAAATTTTTTTAAATTGGAGATTAAAATAAATATACAAAATTACTTTATAAAATATAAAAGAAACTGACGCTTGAATAAGCTATACACATGTAAAAATTTAACAGTCAGTTAACGGTTAAACACACAGTTAATCAGTACAAAATTGCAGTGATCATGGAATATATTTGTGTATACTCGGGCCGGGCCGGGCCGAGCCTGAATGAAATTTTTTCCGGGCCGTGTCGGGCCGAATCTTTTTCTGGTGTCATCGTTAATCAACGAAAAAGGAAAATGATAAAATATTTTTTCAATCATTTATTCCACATAAATTTACAGGCTGGTATATCACATAAAATTTTATTTTGTTAAAAAATGTCTGTAACTTCAATTTAATTGCTTATCAGTTTGTCTGTTCGCGATCTGATTTTCCGCAAATATTTTTAGCATGTCTCGAAATTAATATATTTTATTTGAAGTAATATTAAATGGTTTCCTATTCGAAATAGTATGCATGTCACTACTAGTTTGCGAACATGTTCAAATAAAAGAAATTAGATACGTTACTGTGTATAAGGCTTTGTGTCCTATGGTCTATAGAGTTTAGGTGGTATGAAAGCTATAAAAATCCAGCAGCTGTAACTTTTTCTCTAAACTCCTTTTTCTTTTCTCCAGTGCACTGAATGAAAGTAGCATCATTTTTAGCATGTACAAAAGCCTCTTTTCTATAGAATATGGTTGGATTACCATTAAAATTTTGTTTACCGGATCACACGAAAGATTCGTATACATTACAGTATATAAGAGGAAATGGTTGAACGTGCATTTTTAGTAGTAATAACCATTTTAAATACCATCCTATATTGTTTGATGAGTGCTAATATTTTCGATTTGACTTTCTCTCTGTCTTTGTACCTTCTGTACGTCTGTAATAATGAACTTTTGTTTATATATAATTATCTTGAAAAAGTTCAGCAGTTTTGCTAAAGAAGATTCTATTGCTTCGCGAAATAAAACCTCTGCAAAATACATACTAAAAATCTTTTTCATAGAAAGGCATGCATTTTTTTTTTCCATATTTTTGAATCGGACCGGGCCGTACACTGGCAAAAAATAAACGGGCCGGGCCTAATTTTTCAATTTCATACCGGGCCGATCCGGGTAAGCAAAGCTTTCGAACGGGCCGGGCTGGGCCCGGGCCTCAAAGTTCCGGCCTGTACAGACCTCTACTCCGAAGCACCGCGTTAACTTTGATACTTTAACTATGGTTTACAGCTAAAAAGCAATTTGTTACCTATATGAGGCATTAGAGCTTCAATATTATTCTAATAATACTTTAGGAGACAAAATTAGGTATGTTGTCGAAAGTCAACACTCGGCATTTAAGGGTTTAAAAAAAAAAAAGAAAGAAAGAAAAAGAAAAAAAAAAGGGGGGGAGGAGTTTTGTTTATTTATTTTTCATTCTTCAACTATGTGCTGCAGCAAATTTTAACAAAAACTATATTAGAGCATATGAATTTTACCAAAAGCATTTGATAGCTGATAGGATATAGTTTCAAATCCACATGTGTTCTCTGAATAATAAATATTTAACTAGAAAGAAGTGGAGGGGGAAAAAAGGGGGGGAGAAAAAAAGAGGAAAAACAAAACCCCGATGAAAAACAAAAGTCTAAATCTTGGAAAATCTGGTCTTTGATTCTTTGTGCTTCGTATACACCATGATGCTCTTTTAAAAAATACATTTTGTGTAATATCATGCGAATAGCAGCTGTCCTTTTTTCTCGAAATCCTAGCAGCTGTTTTCCATCGGATAGAGTATCCCACCAGGTGAAATTCCTTGACAATAGAGATGAAAATCCCCCTCGCCCTGAGGCGAAGCTAAGGGTTGTGGCGTAATGAAAGGAAAGAGGCCGCGGCAAGGATGTAAGAAGTTACTGTAAAAAGTCTGCATAATATTGAATTTGAGATATATTTATGACAGGTACAAAAAATATTTTAAGACTTGTGTATTGTTACAAATGCTAAGTTATGATACAAGTTTTATAAAAAAGTTTGAAGGCAATAATATAAAAGAAAGAAAAAGAGGCCTACAATTGTACACACATGTAAGTAACGATTTGAACTGTGTATCGCTGAGATGCTCTTTTCCAGATCTCTTCCAAACATCTTTTTCTCCCCCACTATAATGCTGCATCTAAACGTATCACTTTGTAACATTATATAACAAAATTATTTTCATTTCCATATGCATGAAATCTTCAGTTTTTCTTTCTTTCTTCTTTTTTTTTTTTTTTTTTTTCCTTTTAAATCAGATTTGTGAAGTTTTGAAGACAATTTTTCAACACAATTATTTTGTAAAAGAAATAAATCTAAAGAAGTCATTTCTCTCTCTCTCTCACTTTATTTAATTATTTTTTTAACGATTTGTATTGTGTACCTTGTAAAAATAGACTAGGACAATTTTTTTTCTAATATTTTCCTATAAAAATATAAAGCCACCTTCACATTAAATATTCTTTTTTAACCAGTTTTTTACAGCCTCTAACAAAACCGCACTAAATTTATATAATGTGATAATTAAATAATATGATTATTATCTCAAAGTTAACTTATTACTATTGGATTCGTAAAAATTTTCAACCTCGAGTTTTTGATGGATTTACGCGTTTTGAGAGTGGTAGAATACGATTTGACCATTTTTAATAAATGTCTGTCTGTCTGTGTGTGTGTGACAAAATTTTGTGGCAACTGTATCTCATTTACTACTGCACAGAATTTCATACAAGTTGGTATGTAGTTACACACTGACATAAATTAGTGCCTATCAACTTTTGGTAAAAATTGTCCAACAGCCTGCGTTGCCATTCCGCTTTTTTCCTAAAATTTTAACATGTTGGTATAGGACAAAATTTTGTATAAATGTACATAAAGAGAATTATTTTTTTATAATCATTATGAAATTAAAAAAAATTATTTGTCATAAAGATAGTCAACTAGGAGGGAAAAATGTGTATATAGAAGCCTCGCCTTCCCCCCCCCCCCTTCCTGGGGGGGAAATCCCCCCCCCTCAAGCGGAGTAAATTTCCATTTTTTTTTTTTTTCATTTTTAACAAAATAATAATAATATAATAATAATAATAATAATGTAATATTGAGAATAAAATTGACTTATATATATATACATTTAGTGTTATGCTACTTCTCTAATATGGAAATCGTCTGCATTATCATGGAAGATAATTTTTTTAAATAATAATTTTAATAAATTATTTTACAGGGTGAATTTGTATAGGAAAATATAGAAGAAAGTCATGTGGTGGCCACAACATACTAGTTTTAATTTTGATTTGATGTACCATACCAAAGAGACGCTGTTTTTATTAAGTCATTAAAATTATTATTATTATTTTATTTTTATCGATCTATTTATTTACTTATTTTGTTTTGTTTCCATTCAATAGAAAAAAACAAATTTATATTATTTTTAATTAATTTATATAATTAAACAATTTAAGATATACAATAAAGCTTTGTGATGGCGATAGAAGATTAGTTTTTAAAAGCATCGCTAGAGAAAAGCATTTTCAGTACTCTACTGCACTATAATTGAAATAACCTAGAAAATATATCAAGATCGAACGAAAACAGGAACGAAAAGTCATGCGGTTGCATTGATTATTAATACTTTCCCATTGTACATACTCTTTGCATTGTTTGACCTTCAATGTTCTTTGGCTACGTTATCACACAGAAGGACACATATAATAAATGAATTTATAATCACTTTTTTAAATATATAGGAAAGTGTTAAAAATGCACAATGCAATTCCAGTAATTTCCAATTGTAGCCCTTACTGTATCTTAATATTTTAGTGTAACCCTGAAAATCTAAAGGCTAAGCATATCATATTCTATATAACATTATTTTAGCATATTAGTAATAAATATCTTTATGATTTTTGCATTAGAAAGTTATTAAAATAGGATTTATAAAAATGTCTCCATAAAACGCAATGCATTGCCATATTTTGGATGTCCCTGTGCACAAACCAGTTGTACGGGCGTATTAATGATATTTTAAGTTGGGAACATTTTATAGTGAACTCGAATAAGATAAACCATTTTGAAGAAATTTTAAAAATATTTACGGAAGTTGGAGATGGGCAAGCGGACAGATAAGACAGACGGAGAGTCAGACAGACATACTAATTCAATTATTCGCTCAATTACATCAGACAGACATACTAATTCAATATTCGCTAACAATTACATTGTTAGAAAGTGATAAAATGCTTAACCTTTTCCTTACGGGTGGGATTACCGCAATCCCAAGCAAAAATGTGTTTAAGAATACGGGGTTGGTATTACCGTCTTCCCATGCAGCATGGGGCGGCGCCCCATGCTTTAGGGGAAGAAATGTTTGGGACGACGGTAATACCAACCCCGTATTCTTAAACACATTTTTGCTTGGGATTGCGGTAATCCCGCCCGTAAGGAAAAGGTTAATAAAAATGAAAATGCAGCCCCAGCTATTTCCTTATATAGCCCTCAATATATCTGAAAGTTTTTATGCGGCCTTATAAATCTTAATGCTAATTGTACTATGTACTACAGACAGTAAAGGGCAAAACTGGGAAAATTCATTAGTGGTCAGTTGCCGGTACTGTCAGTTTCATTAGTAGCCACTTTTTTAAGTTAGTGGCCACTTTTCACATGATAAGACTATTTCTTTCAGTCTGCAAAAAGCATTGTTACCATTTTGCGGTATAATCACTACAAGAAAAATATGAAAATAAGAAATACATATAATAATAAAATTAACACAGGGACACTGAAATTGTAATTTGTAATTATGCTCTTTTTAAAAATCCTAGATTAAAATCTGCTTAGGGCTGTAATACTAACAGCAAAAGTTTTCATCTTTCAGATAATTCAGTAGTATTTTTTTTTTTTTTTTTTAATTTATTTAAGTGAATAAGCCATTATCATTCACAGTTCATATTGATATTTTCTAGTAAATGAATCAGCTGATTCATCGTCACCACAACCTTTTACATGGTCATGTGTAAATACAGTTAGAAGTTTTATTATTGTTTCTTATTTCTAAAAACACACTTTTTTAATGATTTTATTTCAATAGAGTTAAAATATTTCCTCTTAAAAAATATAGATATGGAAACTTAGCTGCTTCATTAAAAATAATTTATTTAGCTGCCAAATTTGTAGCTTTAAAAATAGGGATATTTCTACTTTAAAATGGGAAGAAAAAAGGAAGATTTCTACTCAAAAGAAAGCAAATAGTACAAAAATTTTTCAAAAATACACATTTAAGCCAAATCAAATTTTGATACACACATTTGTCAAATATCTTAAATGGGTTAAATATACACTGAATACTATGGAGAAAATAATGGAAAAAAGATTGTGTTTTGCAGGACATTTGATCATTAACTGCTAGTTGAAATGGAGTGCACATGTGTGTGTGGGGGAGGGGGGATACATCCATATACTTCTTTATAGGTTCTAGAATCTAATCAAGAAAGTTTAAAATGAATATTTACATCTATGTTATGGATGGAGAAAGATTGTAAATCACAAGGCTTCAGTGGAGCATGTGATTGCCAATCGTTGGAGGGTAGGAGGGGGGGGGGGGATTACAAGAATTATGAGTAAGAGATATTAAACAATTCTACTTCTTTACAGATTCTAGAATCTAATAAAGTAAGTTTAAAATAGATATTTATATTTTTGCAGCAAATGGAGAATGATTAGAAATTAATAAAGCTTTCTATAAGCTGTGTGATCACAGATCGTTAGGGGAAGGGAAAGGGGGGGAGTCCACAAAATTATATGGGTGAGATATATTAAACAATTCTACTTCTTTATAGGTTGTAGAATATTATAAAGCAAGTTTAAAATGAACATTGACATTTATGCCATGGCTGGAAAAAGATTGAGAATCACAAGGCTTCGATTGCCTATCGTCGCTCGATTTTTAGAATCTTTTAATGATCACAAAAAGTGGCGACTTTAGTGGCGATCGATGCATAACTTTTAATCGCCATCTTTTTTTATTTAGTCGCCACGTGGCCGGTGGCAACCGTTAATTTTGCCCTTTAACAGACAGCATTCTTTTGTGCATATGAATAACTTATTTCAATTTAATTCCTTAAAATCTGTGCAAAGTAAAGTTATTAAAATATGTTTTTTAGAAATACCACTCACAGAACGAAATGCTTTGGAATGCTTTCGGGTATCCCTGTTGACAAAGCAATAGTTGTATTTGCTCCATTTCAATAGGGAATACCCGATAATAAACTTATCATAGTTTCAAGAAATTCCATAGTTTCAAGAAAATACAGCGCGGACATACAGACAGACATAAGCACTTTTCAAATTTGTTCGAAAGTGTTTAAAAAAGGCGCAGCTATAAAGTTAATTTAATAGTACGACCATGAAAAACACTCACTACAACAGCATTCGATTTCATGCGAACCAATATCCATGATGCATGTTTATCAAGATATTGGATCGAAAACATGTCTCTTTTTAATTATGATGGATGTTATTTCGTCAGTCAATTTCCAATTACGCAATAGTTCAATTAATTAAACATTCAGCGGTTCTGACCCAATGAATCTAAGCAACAAGCTGATCGAAGGTTAATAAGTGCATGATGTAACATAGAATCGTTTTTACTTCATGAATAGTCGCTGACAGATATCTTATTTTTATTACTTTCTTCTATATGTATATATAAAGTATTGGATACGTGAAATTTTTCGAACTCCAGTTTTCGATGGATTTGCACGTTTTGGGATGTCCTGAACACGATTCGACTGTTTTTAGAAAATGTCTGTCTGTCTGTGTGTGTATCACGAATTTTGTGGACGCTGTATCTCACGAACCAATGAACGAAATTTAACCAAACTTGGTATTTAGTTGGACCCTGAGATAAACTGGTGCTGATTAGATTTGGGGATCATTCGCTCAACAGGTGGCGCTGTGATCGCATTTTTTCTAAATTTTACATGGTAGTGTAGGACAAAATTTCGTATGAATGTATATAATGAGAGTTATTTTAACTGGTGATTGTAAAATTAATATGAATTATTGATAATAGTAGTTGTTAACTAGGAAAAAAATTCTGTGCATGTGGGGGCATCGCTTCCCCCCATGGGGGGGAGTACCAACCCGGGGGAGAGTAAATTTTCAATATGGGTATCTTTCGAAAGGTCTCGTCAATACCTTTAAAACGATTGGTTGAATAGATCTGTGATAATTTAAAACAAAGTTATCGATTTTTTTTTTCTTTTTTACTTTTAACAACAAAAAAGAAAAAAAAAAAAAAAAAATAGCATTTCTTCTGATAATTGCTTACGAACCAATGAAAGAAATTTAACCAAACTTTTTTTTTTCTCTATCATCTGGTAACTGTACTTAATCTGTTTTCTATATCTCTGGTTCGCTAAGGTGTGGGCATATCCATATTGGCCCCTGGAACTCGGCACTCATCATTTCTCTCGAACTACTCTAGCTCCAGCTATGGAGAATACCCCGGAATTATTTTGCTCCACAATCTTCGAAGAAAATATATTGCACGTGCACCTGAGGATCTTTTCAGTTTTTTTGTGATAATTCTTGCAAAAGTCCTTGATCCTTAAAAAACCACATTTTTTTCTTTCCCAAAACCGCTTAAAGCACTTCTATGACTGATATTACAAAAAACTCACTTTGCGGTCAATTTTTAAAATTCCAAGTCTACGTGAAGCATAGAAATAGTAATATATATATATATAGATCTATCATCCCGATGTTATCCAGCAAAAAAATTTTATGCCGAAAAAAAGTTTTGGAATCAGCCATTAGAAGGTATTGAAAAAAAAAAAAAAAAAAAAAAAAAGGAAAGAAAAATGAGTTTAAAAGTGTATCTGGAGATTTTTCATTCACCTTTAGTAAATAAATTATTCATCAATTTTATTTTTTAAATTATCCGTGTGTATTCCTGTGTGTAATTTACTCGGGGAAAGACAGCCATTACAGTGACTTTCCCCAAGTCAAAAAAAAAAAAAAAAAAAAAAAAAATCACTTTTTCCCTTTTTCGAAGTATCTTTATTTGCTGAACTAATTTCCATATTTCGATGTGCCATCCGATATATCTGTATAATTTAGATGCTTGTTTAAAGGTAATTTCGATTAGAGTTCATATCACTTTATTATTCCATTTTTTTTTTTTTTTTTTTTTTTTTTTTTTTTTTTTTAGATAATTCATATTTTTTATTAATTTAATTTAAAGTTTGATATCTGTTTTATCGTTATGTATTATGTACAGGGTTTAAACTGCCATTAGTTTTTTTAGCATTTTTCTAAAAGGTATCATATTTTGCTAAAACAAGTCGGTCAGAATTTCGCTAAAAAGCTAAAACTGGATAACTGTATAAAATATCTCTATATAATAATTCAGTTTTTTTTTTTTTTTTTTTAATATTTGCAGGGAAAAACTACGAAAGGACTGAAATTTTTGGGAATCCTTATTTATATAGTAATTTGGATTTATTTTTAATTTTCAATGATTGAATTTAAATGCAAAAATATTTTAAAGTATGTTTGAATTCAGAATTTGCTTCATAGAAGCATTTTTAGCACTAGTATTTCACGATACTACACTTTACCACCACTACACTTACTTGATTTTTAAATTGCTTTTTCATTTCACACATATGATATGAATACCTCTTTTTCTATTGATAAGATCAAAACATAGTTTCCCTGATTCATATTTTTAAATTCACAAATATGGATGCTTAGTTAAAATCATCAATGAACAAAAGGAATAGAAAACAAAACTGAGGATAACAAAACTAAGTAAAAGAAATCAATGGTATCCAAAGAATTAACTTTCGAAAAAGCTAAAATAGTGCTTGCCTATTTTCGCTAAAATGCTAAAGTAATTTTTTTGCCAGGTTAAACCCTGATTATGTAAGATTACTGTACTTCTCTCCAGGATGGCATTTTCAGATAATTATTTATGAATTCTTGTCATGATATCACACAATAGGGTGGCTAGCATTTAAACTTTTCAAAATTCCCTGAATTGTCCCTGACTATTCTTTAATATTTCCCCCTATTTTTCCCTAACTCTTACTGTTTGTTTCGCATGAAAATTTCACAACTTTAGTGATATTAAATAGCATTAATAATTTAATAACTGATATAGCTTATTTTCACAAAATTTGACAAAATTCACTTACTATTTCCTGACTTTTCCCTGATTCTTTCACTTTCCCTGACTTCTAGCTACCCTGCACACCTATACTAGGCGTTCATACCTTTTTGAAACTCAGTGTATATGTTATTTACAGGTAATAGAGTTTAATCACAATACGTACAATATCTAATTTTCAGCGCAGGGTTGCTACACAAATCAAGAGAAAAAATTCCCTGAGTTTTCCCTGTCCTTTTTAGAAGTAAAATAGATGACACGCAATCACGGCTTTAGAATCTAACATGTTTACAAGTTAATTGAACATATTTAGGGTATATTAATTTTATTAATTTACTATAGTTGGGGAAAAAAACATAATTGATTCATTATAAAGCACCAGAATTTTTTAAAATATTTGATTATGAAAAGAATTTCCAGTGTTTTTCCAAAATATTTCAAAATTCCCTGAACTTTCCCTGTTTTTGCAATAAATTTTGAAAAATCCGTGAGTTTTCCCTGTTTTTAAATAGATTTTCAAATTCCCTGAGTTTTCCAGGTTTTTCCCTGTTTTCTAGGTGCCGTAGCAACCCTGTCTCGACTAAAATACTTTCGCTAATCACACGATTTCGACTGTAAGAAAATTTTATAAGCTAATTAAATATTCTGTACGCTAATAGAATCTATTTAAAATAGACTGTTATTAAATAAATAAGTGTAAGTTGGGAGCTCCTTCTTACGCAACCTACTTTTATTTTCCCAGCTGATTTCGTAATACCCTACGTTTCCCTCAACTCCACTCTTTTTTCTCTTCGTCTGTCTTTTCACAGCTGTGATTTGCGTCTCCACCTAAAGGATATTTAAAAATAGCGTTAGCTTGTTTGTAACATGGCTTCCTTAATAACTTTCTCTGCAGATTATAGATTCGTATTGTTTTTAATATACAGGAAATGCTATGTTAAACCACCCGTCAATAATGCCGGAAATGCCCAGTAAACACACCCTAATTTTGTTTATCAACTATTCTTTATTATAGATTGATAAGTGAGTTAGATATCGATAAATATCTATAAATATAAATGTTTTTCTCAAAACTGTTTAAGGAGATATTATCGTGAGATATAATTCACTTTTAAAATAGCTGATTATGTAAGTTTGATGATTTTGGTTAATTAGTAATAAACTATCAAATCAAATGTGCTGAAATTAAAGATATCAATTTTTAAAGCCCTTGAATTATAGATTTTTTAATGTGTCTTTGAAAAAAAATAAAAACAGAGAGGTTTTGGGAGGGGGGGGGGGGGCAGTGAGATATATTATAATACCAGGGGTGGCCAACACGCGGCCCGCCGTATACTATTAAGCCGTACTGAGGACCGCAGTATACAGTTTTGTGGTCCGCGACAGATTTCACGAAACTTATAATTTGAAAGTTTTAATTAACACATTAAAAATTAATAATAAATTCATTCTGACTCTCCGGAGTGAAAATACCGGTTATATTAACTAGAAAAACAAACATGGCACTGGTTATTGTAGAACAATTATTGATTCTTATTATATAATTAATTATTCATAATTAAAAATGTTTTGTCGTAAATCTTTGACTATTTTATTCTTTTGTTAATTTAAATATAATATTAATGCATTCTTTTTCAAATCTTCACTACCCCTTTCCTTATACATATATATATATATATATATGGATGCCAAGAGTTTTGCGTTGGACAGGCCTATTATATTATACCACCTAAATTTAACTCCGAAATGAGAAAAAAAGTCTACCCGGTTTTTTTTTTTTTTTTTCCAATAAACTTTTACTATTATAACTCAGCGGGAAAAAATCATTTATTTACCTCATTTTACCTGTATTTGTAAATTCTGCTAGCTTTCCATATTAAAAGGCGTATTTATCTTGCCCCTTAAAGGGGGGTTTAAAAAAAGGAAACATCTTTGGTTAAAAGGAAACATTTTTGGTTAAAAGGTAACATCTTTTTAAGAATAAAAATATTCATTTCAACTTGAATAACTGATAAATTTTGAGTTGTATATTTTTATTCAGGCTTATTTCTGTCGAGCTATCTACATGATAGACCAGAGATGTTTCTGCCTAAAGATTGTCTGAGTGAGTAATGCTGACCGGGGTGTCGGCCGGGATAGCTCAATTGGTAGAGCCTTGACCTTGTATGTCAAAGATCCGGGGTTCGACTCCCGGTCCAGGCATTATTTTCATTCAGTCGGAAAAATAAAATTTTAATAAATACATCTAAAAATATCCTGACCTCCATTAAGTTAACATCACATCACATTACACAGACCAAAAGAATTTTATTTGTAAAAGGTTTTAAGTTTTTTTATTTTTTTTTTTTTTTTTAAGAAGGGAGAAAAACTGATTCTTCACATTATCGTAGAAACTAGTTATAATACTAACTACTCACTCGGTATTTTTCTTTAAAGCGGTTGTAAAGAAAAACAAGTATGAGTCCCTACGAAATATAAAACAGGGGAAGTTTGTTCCTCATTTAAGTTTAATGACATGTAAGAATGGAGGTCAATGTATAGAAGACAAAATTCAGCGAATGCCGACTTCCGCTGCAGACCAATAACAACAAAGGAGTAACCACGGCGAAGAAAAGATGGTGACCAATAATAGGTCAAAATTTAAAGTTTTTTTTTTTTTTTTTTTTTTTAATAGGACAAAAACAGGCTGGATCTTTTGATTTCTTCGGTGAATAACTTAACAACTGCAATGGAGCGTTCTACTTTTCGATTCAATGATGCAGTCAAGGGTGATTTTTACCTTAAAAAAAAAAAAAAAAAAACTTTTCTGAACTACATATTAAATTTTCTAAACGCTGTTTCATAGTAGGAAAATAGGTGAACATGGGATAAATACCATTTCTGTTTAAAACATTTTGGATTATTGTGGATTCAACTGTCGCAAACTTTCGAGTGTTGTTAATGTGTTTCGATAGTTTTAAGCATAGCCTCCTACACTAGATGCCTGTCGCATGGCTCGGAAACTTGGCAACAGTTGAAGCGGTAGACAGCGCCACCTGGTACAGATTGCGCGACTTTTTTATTCAACAGCCAACAAAATTTTTTATACATAAAAGGCGAATAGAATCGAAGAAACGTGGATTATATATATCATCGATTATATAATCATATAATACATAGTATCACTTCTTAAAATTATTGGTGACAATTGAATAAAAAAGTCGCACAATCTGTACCAGGTGGCGCTGTCTACCGCTTCAACTGTTGCCAAGGTTCCGAGCCATGCGACAGGCATCTAGTTTAGGAGGCTATGGTTTTAAGTTACAAAAAATAGAGTTCACATGCAAAATTTTTTAGTTTTAAAAAAAGCTATTTTACAGTAATATGGAATAGTTATGAAGAGAGATATTCAATATCCCTTTCCTTACAGGATAATATATAATAAAGTAGAATTTTTACACAAAATCATAAATAATTGCAATATAAACATTTTATTTTGAAATTATTATTGATAAAGAACAATACTGAAAAAAATTATCAACATTCAAGTTTTACAAAAATCGCAAATGCTGCGGAATAGTTGGTATTCCATATTACCTGAATCGGCAGCTTAATAGAATAGATCAACCTCAATCACCTATTGGTAGAAATACGTTCATGGGAATCAGACCAGACTACTGATTTACTGCGTCGTAAATACATTACGGAATTCGCATAATACTTACTCCAAAACTGTCTGAATCTTGATAAATTAAAGATGTATGATTTAAAAAAAAAAAAAAAAAAACTACTCTTTAGTAAGAACTTAATTTTGAAAATTGAACTCCAAGCAATATTTTATCTAGTATGTAAGTAAGACAGAGTGGCTACAAAAATTCAGAAAAAAAAGTTCCCTGATTTTTCCATGATTCCTGTTACCTAATCACGGCAGTTCAAAAATTATACTGATGGGTAAAAATACCCCAATTATTATTATTATTATTATTATTATTATTATTTTTAAGTGAAAACTTTTTTAGGCGCGTTGAGCACTTTTTGGTTGAACAAAAATCATGGAACTCGCGTCATCGTCACCGTCACCGAACGCTTTCCATGAGCTTTGAAGTGAAAACTTCTTTAGGCGCGTTGAGCACTTTTTAGGTGAACAAAAATCATGGAACTCGCGTCATCGTCATCGAACGCTTTCCATGAGCTATATGTATACTGTGTATATATGTACATAGATATACCTCCGTGCGTTATTAGTACACATTATATATATATATATATATATATATATATATATATATATATATATATACAAAGAGTATATCTCTCTACACGAACTGTTTGTCCAATTTCAATAAAAAAAATGTAGCATACCCAGATGATACACATTTAAAATAACGACTTTGGGCTCCCTGCTAATATTTTTTCTTGAGTTATGATGATCAGAGCCTGATTAAGGGGGAAGCACACATTATTTATACTTACACCGTTATTTTTTAACAAATACTTTCCTCCTATAATAAACAGAAAATTCTGATTAAAAATTATTTTAAGAGAATTCTGGTGTCTAATAACGGTGAGTAAATTGGATTGTTTTACACCGTTCATTTTTTATAAAAAATATTTCCTCGTCAAAGCGTGGAATTTCTATGACATGAAGTAAAACATAATTGTAAAAATATTCGGGTGAGAGCGGAGATAATGTGTGCTTCCCCCTTAATCAGGCTCTGATGATGATAACAGACAGACCAACCGCTAATGACCAGATTTTCGAATTTAAGGTACATCAAACTGTCTAAATACATCAAAAAACTCGATTTTAAAAGTTCGACCCAAAAACAATACTTTCTCTACCCTATATCGGTAAGTGGAAGTTTTGGATCGGAAGTGGATCGGTAAGGGAAAAAAAAAAAAAAAGTATATTATTTTTCTAAATTACCTCAAAGCGTTCTAGAAAGAAAAAGCAAACTCAATCATTTATCCTGAAAGAACTCGTTTGAATACACTGCTATATATAGCTTGCATAATAGCAAAAAGGTAGGAGAAAGGCAACATTCCTGAAGTTTATTGTAATACCCTTATTACAAAGAACAATTTTTTTTTTTAAGATGCACTTTTATCTCAAACTAGTTATTCTATCCCTGAAGCAGTACCATGCCCTTTTAAAAACACTTGAATGAACTCTCGGATATGTAAGTATATCAGGCAAATATTGGGTATTACAAAAAGTGATTCTCCAAGTTCTGCTGAAGAATGCATTCTTTTAATCTTACTTTATGAGTCTAGCAAAAAAAAAAAAAAAAAGCCTTGGAAGAGATCAGTAATTTTACAGTCTGGAGTGTAATTTTACATCCGCCACTCCCCGTAGGACTGGAAAAATGGCTCTGTGTTCTATGTTAGCAGTTATTTATTTTTCAGCAATAATTTTAAATCGCGTTGTGGAAAAGCGAGTATGAGAGTAAAAAGGAGGGATGAAAAGGAAGAAAGACAGAAAAGAAATGGGGGGGGGGGGAAGTAATTACATACTGTGGAAATAAAAAGCATGCAAAAAGAGTGCTGTGAAACTTTTATATTTCGATGCAATTTAAAATTATTTTGTTTATTTATCAGGGTTTTCGACCAGCCCACATTGTCAAAAAAAAAAAAAAAAAAAAAAAAAAACTCTTTTTTTTTTTTTTTTTTTTTTTTTTTTTTTTTGGAGGGGGGGGGGCACTTAACAAACCCGATAAAATCCATTCTCAAGTGTGTTTTATTGGGTTTTTTAAACCTAAGAGAATTTTTCACATTTTTAAAAGTCATTTATTATTGACATTTTTATAAAACCCTACCTACATAATATATTAGTAATATATATTAATAGTATAATATATAGTATCATATTAGTAATATATATATATATATATCACTGACATTATGTAATTATTTTTTCAACTTCAACTTAAGACAAGGGTGAAACTACCTAGCATGCAAAAACCCTGAAAACTGTTTCTTGCATGCAGATAGGGGACATTTATTAATGATATATTATATGGCTACCTATATTAAGTGACATTTGCAGACTTTGTAATATATTATAAGGCAAGTTAAACATTGAAAATGAAAAAATTATGTAAAAACAAAGTAATATATATAACCATAAAAGGATGAAACATGAAATTCAAAGACAGCAAAATTTTCAAAAACCCTCAATTCTGGGGTAGCGCATCAAAAATATAAAAAAAACTATAAAGTATTACGTATATACATATATATATATATATATATATATATATATATATATATATATATATATATATTAAATCTAAATAGTAGTCACATAAATGATTTATTTTTATAGAAAGTATGCAGTTTTAAAGATAGTAAATTTATTTCAGCAAGCACTATATTAAACCTAAAAACCATTAAAAATATAAACAGAATAGGAAGGATTCTTACATATAAACAAAAAGGTGTCTGATAAAATTATTAGAAAAATAGTCTCCCCCTTTTCATACAAAAAAAAAAAAAAAAAAAAAAATCCATCGCTGATATGGCGACAAAAATTCAAAAGCCGCCAATGGAGCAACATAATAAAGTTGTGTAGCACGATAATGTTTACCTATTTATTTATTTATTTTATATACTAATCGCTATGCTAATTTATCATACAAATAAATGAGCCTCTGTGTGTGACTGCACTTGCACAGTTTCGAACAGAAATATTTGATTAATTCAAATTAATATTTAAATAAATAAATAAAAATAAAAATGTGTTTAATGGGAAATATATATGTATAACCTTAAAAGGATTAGTTGTCTAAAATACGGCAGAAATAGCGCTCATAGCATATTGTTACAAGTGATTAGATCTTATTGTTACAAGGGTTTAAACTAAAACGGTGACAAAAATTCAAAAGTCGTCAAAGAGGCTGTACTATGATCAGGTAAAAATTAATTGTCTCATGCGACAGACGTAGCCGGTCATAGCATATTGTAATGCTTCGCGTGTAATTCCTGTAATTTTATGGTTGATCGGATAAACAAAATAAACATAGGAAATAACGTAAAAGCAAGTATTGTGTGCACCACGTATAGTGTTGTTCATATGTAACTGGGATTCAAATATAAAAGGGATACTTCAATTTTTTCGATACTATCTATTTCGAAACTGTTATCTAATAAGCACCTAAATGGAAGCCCATTGGTAAACCAATGTCGCAGGTAATAGGGACAGGCGCCCGAGTTTTAGCGGATGACCAAATCGCTGCCGAAGGCAGCAGGGAACTGAAGCGAGCTTTTGAGCAATTTCAGTATTTTGTTTTATTTTATTTTTATAAAGCTATATAGAAAAGAGCTTCCTTTAAATTTAGTGACCAATGAAGCGGGTAAAGCCTGGTAGTGTCAAATAAAATTACAGTTAATAAAATATTATGTTTTTGATAGTTTAATATAAAAGTTTTATTCAACACAAATATTCTTTTTCAAATGCAGTTAATGTCTCATGATTTATTTTTCTATGAAATAAAATTATAATTAACAAAAGATTATGCTTGTGATACTTGAAAAACTAACTAGTTATTGTAACCCTGAATCAATGCCATGCCCTTTTAAAGGGGAAAAAAAATCTCAGGTATGTAGTGTCAGGCGAACATAACATTGCGTATGAAAGAAAGTGACTGAAGAAAACGTTTAATTACTTTCTCTTACCCATAGGGTCGAGAAAGTATTGTTTTAGGGTCAAATTTTCGAACTCGAGTTTTTGTTATATTTACATGTTCTGAGGTCCACTGAATACGAAAATCATGTTTTTAGCGAATGGTCTGTGTGTCTGTTATCAGCATATCTCAAGAACAAATAGTAGCAGAAATTCCAAACTCGGTATTCTAAATGTATATCATGTAGGGATGCTACAAGTAATCTTTTCGTTGAGATGAAGCAAATGGTTCGTGTACAGGGACACTCAAAAGTATTCAAATACATTACGTCTATGGGGGAAATTGCAGGTAAGTAGAGTTTAACATCTGCAGCACTAAACCAAATGAAACGAACATATATTTTTTGTAATAGCGATAGTCAACAGGGAAAAAAAAATTGTGTATGTAGGAGCCTCGCCTTCCCCCCTCGACGGGAGTAAATTTTCATGATGGGTATCTTTCAAAAGAGCTCGCCAATACCTTTAAAACGAATGGTTGAACCATCGATCTGCGATAATTTAAAATAAAGTTACCGATTTTTTTCATTAAAAAAAAAAGAAAAAAAATGTAATATTGAGAATAAATTTGACTTTTTATTGGATATTTAGCGTTATACTACTTCTCTAATATGGAAATCGTCTGCATTATCATAAAAGATAATTTGTTTAAATAATAATTTTAATAAATTATTTTTTAAAAACAGAATTATTTTTAAATAACCAGATTAAATTCTATATAAATGCAGGTGCATTAATGAAACGGGGGTTTGAGGGGCTCTCACATAGAACTAATTATCATATAAAACTCTTCCGAAGCCTAATTTGAATTGTTTAACGTAGGTTTACATAACAGTACTCGTTATCTTACCTCTTAATCTCCAACCTGTATTTATAGTATCAAATTTCAGGGTAAGGGAAAGTCGTGTGAGTGACACACCAGATTATTTTTTCTTTATGATAGTCTACGAATAAAAGGGCTTTGGAAGAACTAAGTAACTTCAGTCTGGAGTGTAATTTTTAATTCTTTTTTGAGTAAAAATTAATAATTTTGCATCTGCCACTCCCCATAAAGCCTCATAAACTCTTAAATATTTATTGGCATGTTGATGGCGGTAATTGTTTATCTTGCCAGTATAATTTTATATTACAGTGTTGGGTAAGCGAGAGTGATATTAAAAAATAAATAAATAAATAGGGGAAAAGAGAATCAGACACGGTGTAAATACAGAAAAGTCATTAAATTGTAAGAAATTCCTTTTTGAGAAATATGACCGCAGTCAGAAATTTGGTAGATAAAGTTGATACAAAATTGCCATCGTTTCCATGCTATTACGGGGCACTGTTAGTGACCGCCTTTCAATTTCTATACCACTTATTTTGTAAAGTTAATTTTCTCCAATATATGTTCTCTGCTATGAAATAAGAATAAAATTACACTTTTAAAAAAGTGATATGAAAAATAGGTTCTAGAATAACCGATTTTGTTTTTAACAATTTCATAGTTTCTGCTATAATTATGTATATTAAAAATACAGGAAAAATATAGTTTATTTTATTTAATTTAATATAAAAATTTAAAGATATTTTAAATAAATGAATTTTATAAAGTATTGTAATCATGGTTTATCTCTGGTTTGTATTAAGATTATTTATTTGTGTTAACTTTTGGGTTATTTATACAGGGTTCATACTCAAACACGGGAAAAAAAATTCCTTGAGATTTCCAGACAATTTTCAAGAAAATATTAGATACATTTTACAAGAAAGGCTCCTCTAGAGAGGAGAATACGTCTACTTCCACCGTATGATGTTATATTACTGCTGATCATGATAGAAATTTAGGTAGAAATAATTATTTACATGAATATTTTCATGATACTTAATCATTTGAATTTTGATATGTAGCTAAACAAGAAAAATATCTATTGAAATTTATTTTTCCGGCTGAGTGAAAATAATGCCTGGACTGGGAGTCGAACACCAGAACTTTGACTTACAAGGTCAAGGCTCTACCAAATGAGCTATCCAGGCCGACAACCGGTGGACATTACTCACTCAGACAACCTTTAGGCAGAAACATCTGGTCTATCACGTAGATAGCTCGACAGAAAAATATGACAATAAATATGATTTTTTTCCCAATCAGTTGATTGTGTGATTTTAATAATAAGAAAAATATCATTTGACGGAAAATAAATATTTGTTTTTCCAGGTTTTATTAATTGATTTTGCCTGACTTTTAATGAACATTTTTATTTTCCCTGAGTTGTATGAACCCTGTTATAAGGTTCATCTAATCTATGTACTGCACAAAACAACTCAACGTCCTTTTCGAAGAGTATGGTTCACCCCCACCCCTCCTCAAATAACTCTATTTTTGTATTTCCTCATTTTATTGTTCTTTCAATTGTTAATTTTAAATTTCAAATTTATTTGTTTTTTCCTGCAAGATTCGCCACCACAATGGCAATTTAGCTTAAAAAGCTGCTATAGTATAAAATCTCGCACCGCGTTCCTCGCTGAACAGATGGTGTGGCCATATTTAAATTTTCAATAGGATTTGTTGTTCCTTTCTGTTTTACGTGTAATCTAGATCAGACTTGTCCAAACAAAAACTCTTCGCGGGCCGCAATAGAAACCCTTTTTATTCAGGCGGGCCGCATATATATATATATATATGGTGAGGATTCAAGATTTGCAAAGGAATATGTGATTCATAAAATTACCTTTGTTCATGAATTAACAATTGAACAATAAAAAATTTATGACTATATATCAATAATTAATTATGACTATAATCAGTAATGACTATATATCAATTTAATTATGACTATATATCAATAATTAATTATTATTAATTAATCATAAGAATCAATAATCGTCCTAATACTATTTTATTAACAACTAGCCGCTTTCGGCGACCGGCTGGTTCGCGATCCTTGAAAAATCCGACTTTACGAAACTCCCGCTCGGTGGCGCCTGCGGCGCCTTTTTCCCGTTTCAGGTCATACAACATTGACATATAGTGAAAATAGCTTTATTGAAAAATTTAACAGCAGTAAATTCCCGCTCGGTAGCGCCTGCGGTACCCTCTTCCCGTTTCAATATCTGAAACAGCCTGTTCGCTCACTATGTTATGATCTTCCAAATTTCTGACTTTAGAAAAGTCCCGCTCGGTGACTATATATTAATAATTAATTAATCATAAGAATCAATAATCGTTCTAATTGTATTTTATTAACAATAATCAGAGAGACATTTTTTTTTTTCTCTGTTTACTACAACCGGTCTTTTTACTCCGAAGAGTCAGTGCGAATTATTTTATTAATGTGTTAATGAACGATGTTCAATTGTTTCGTGAATTCCGTCGCAGGCCGCAAAATAGTATACGACGGGCCACATGCAACCCGTGGGTCGAGGGTTTGCTACTCCTGATGAAGACGGACACTCTTGAATATTATATAGTAACATATATATGTGATTTCATTCTATATTTCTTAATGGGAAACCTTTTTTTTTTTTTTTTTTGAGTTCGTTATACATCACCATTTATTCCAATTTTTTTATTTATGAGTTTTTTTTTTTTTTTTTTTTTTTTTCCCTGGAGATTATGTTTTGGAGAATAGAATGTTTTCTTTTTTTTTCATATCTTTTTTAAAGAGGTTACTGGTACTTCTTATTTAGTTATTTATTAATCTATTTTCGCTCTTGTAGATTATGGAGGCATTTTATCTTCTGTTTTTCTAAATTCTGCTGGCTAGCCAAGCAATCTTGCGCTCAAAGCTGGTAGACGGGCAGTGCCGGGTTCGATCCCAGGTCGCGCTCGTCGACCTAGCCGTTCGGATTTTTCCGTGGTTTCCTCCGAAATTCGCGTAAATACGGGCTAGGACCCATTAGAAAGACCCCCGCAGGGGGTGGGGTTATAGGAATTATAAATATCCCTAGGTCCTTAGTATCCATATAGGTGGTTCTAAGTCTTCTAGGTAGTCATACGGCCTTAATCCCCCCCCCCACACACACACACACACGCGCGCGCGCGCAAACTAAATTTTACTACTGCATTATAATATATATTATAATGTACACAAGTACATTCATTGTCATACATTACATCTCTCTTTCTGTTTTTTTTTTTTTTTTTTTTTTTTTATTAGATTGAGAAAATCTAATAACATAGACCTTATATTTTAAATGCCAACTTTCAAGTATAAAGTCCAGACACTGTATCCGGCGTGATTTTATGACTGAATAATACAATACAACACACACATATGCTCAGTCCCATAGCTCATAAAATACACTTCCACGTGTCGCCAGGTCAAGCGAACAGAAAGTAAAGTCTACCACTGAACCCGATCTCCTTAACGACCTTCTACCACCGGCATAATAAGGCCTCAGGTAATAAGATACAAACAAAGAAAGGATGATCCAAAAAAAGTTCTCAGCCTTTCTTTACGGAATTGTCCTTGGAGCGTGGGTGATTTACGGATTAGGTGATAAGCTTCGTTAATATTTTACATAACACAGTGTTAGTAGTGTTCTTCATGTTCCTGAGGCACAAACCTTTTACTCTGAAGTGCCAAGGCGTTATCAATCATTTAAGTTGTTTACCAACACAGACGATCTTTGGGTTCATGATTTTTAATAACTCGTAGCGATAGCAAAGATGCGAAGGGTGTTCGAGATTATTTAATTGATAGCGGAGTAAAATGTACGCGTATTTTATTTTTAATCTTTCTCCGTAAGATAAAAAGCGTAAAAGAATTAGTGTGCATGCCCCAAAACAAGGACAGGCTGTATTTTTCTTTTCTTTTGTCTTTCCAGCGCACTTGAAACATGTTAATGACTTTGTTAGGGTGTTAATGGTTTTATCAGTAGATTAGTTCAAGTTCATCTGGATTTAAGATTCACCCTGTTTTGTTTTACTTTGCAGAAAAATGAGTAAAAATGTCAGCGAGATGTAACTGTGCCCATTTAGAAATAGATTTATTTTTTGTTTTTCATTATCGAAATGCGTTAAGGGCCCTCTTCACTCACCGCCGCCGGAAGCCCAAAACTAATGTTATTCTATGGGAAATTTTTCTTTACAAATAACTTATTAACTAAGACATATTTTTAAATTCTGTTTTCACATTCAGAAAGTTCCCAGCTGTTAAATTGACGCACCTTTTCTAAAATATTATTGTTTTAATTTTTCATATTTTATTTTGAAGCTGCAAAATACGAATTTTCAATATGTGAAATTTTTTCATTTTGCAATTTCGAAATAAAATATTAAAAATTAAAAAATTACATTTTTAAAAACGGTCCGTCAATTTAACAGTTGGAAATTTTCTGAATGTAAAAACAGAATTTAAAAATATGTATTAGTTAATAAGTTATTTGTAAAGAAAATTTCCCCATTGAATAACATTGGCTCGGGCTTCCGGCGACGGTGAGTGAAGAGGGCCGTTAATGGAATTTATTTCCTTTTTTCCCTCGCTTGTTCTAGTTATTAATAGCAGAACGGTATTCTTTTCACGTGATCTTAATTAATCAATAGTACAACAGGTCAAGTCGTACTATTTTTTTCATACAGCGTCTTTATCAATTTTTATCTATCTATCACCCTGAATGTACGTACTAACAATTTTGCTTTATCTAAATACAGGGTGATTATAATTAAAGTTACGATTACAAAACGCTATAATTTTAAAACTACCCATCAGAGCGATTTGATATTTCACCAGAGCAATTTTGAGGCAAGGAAATTTTGTTTGGCAAAAGAAAAGAAAATAGTTCCAAAATATGCCGTTAATTATTCGTAAAGTATTTGTGTTTCATAAAACTCCTCTTTTTCTCTTTTCACTATGATTGTTTCCGCTGTAAACACGTATTCTTGTCCTTTTTGCTAAAGAAATAGTAGTAAACCCTTGAAGTCTATTGTTTCCTGCTATTCCATTGTGTTGCTGAAAAAATTCCTGTGTTTAATCAGTCCATTTAGGCGTTTCCCCTGACATTACCCTGACAGCGCCATCTATACGAACATGTTGGAACTATTTTTTTCCTTTCCCAAACAAAATTTCAATGCCTCACGATTGCTATGGTAAAATATCAAATCGCTCTGATGGGTAGTTTTAAAATTATAGCGTTATATATAAAGCTGAACGTTTGTCACTGTATCCGTCCGAAATTTTGGTCAGAATTATTAGATTTTATTAAAAATTAGTACACTTATTAATCAAGACAAATTCGAGCTATTGCCGTATTTTTTTGTTCAGTAGGATAATTGGTTAAAAAGACATTAAATGAAAACCCCATATTAACCTCAAAATTATTAAAAAGAAAAAAAAAAAAAATGATGCCAAAAATGAATAAATAAATATATTTCATTTTATGTTGGAGGGGGGGGGGGGACTTTTTTTTTTAAATTAAAATAAAATTGTGAAGAATCGTGCTAAAGAAACAGAACAGCTTCAGTATAAGTACAACTTCCTGACGAAATTTGAAACCGAAGTAGCTCGGACGTTTCTCGGCAAGATCTTTACTTACGCAATTGTGATAGCCGCTTTAATTCTTCGTCAAAATGGCAATAAAAATTTTTAAGCAGCCATGTCAAAGCTATATAAAAGAAATTTTAAGAAATGACTATAGTAACCGATAATAGAAAATGAACAGTTACTGTATGCCTTTATATGAAAGAATAGGTTAAAGTAAGTCCTGTCGTATTAAATTAAATGCTGTTTTATGCAGAATTTATATATGGGGAAAAAAAATCCCTGAGTTTTCCCTGAGTTCCCAGACAATTTTCAAGATAATATTAGCGACATATTACAAGAAACGCTCCTCTAGGCAGGACAAAATACACAGCTACTTCCACTGTATGGTGCCATATTACTGTCGACCATGATAGAAATCATTGTTTACAAGTGTATTTTCACAATACTTAATCAATTGAATTCTGATATGAAGCTAAACAAGAAAAATGTAACTTGAGAGAAAGAAAATATCTGTTTTTCCAGGTTTTATAACCGATTTTCCCTGACTTTTAATGGAAAATTTTATTTTCCCTGAGTTTTTTTAACAAATTCCCTGAATATTCCCTGTTTTCCAGGTTTTCCCTGATGAGTATGAACCCTGTTAAAAAACAAATATAGGCTTAGTTTATTTATTTGTTTTTATTTTTTTATTTATTTATTTATTTTTTTTTTTTTTTGTCATTAAAAAAAATTACCCCCATTTACAAATACGTATTTCATTTTATTAAGTTCTTTTATTACTTTTTATTAATTAAAATACTTATGTTATTAATATTTCTGGAATGATGAATGTAGATTTATAATAAAAAGAATACAGCCAGGAAAAAAAAAAAAATCTATATAAATAAAGTAAAGAGTTTGTCAGCAGACCACATTCGGATGGACCACTCCCATTTTTGATTAGTCTAGATTTAACTACTTTGGTAATGAAAGTAGGCCTTTTTTTTTATGAATTTTTTTAAAAAGATACTGCGTAGATGTTATACTTTTTTAAAAGAGCTCTAAAAACTGTTCTTCTTTTTTTTTTTTTTTTTTTTTTTTTTTTGTGATGACACTATATATATCAAGTTATTAGATTTAAAGGTATTACGTTGCAAAGTTTCATAACGGGATATCATTCGATTGCTTTTATTTTAAAATAAAAGTGTAATATTAAACGAAAAACAGTCTAAAATTAAAGAATAATGAATAACTTTTTTTAAATTATCATTTTTGAAGTTCTTAAGAGCAGCAATTTTTTAAATTACAGCGTACTTATTTCCCATTATAATCTATTAAATTTGTAAACAATTGTTGATTCATTCTTGAGAATTATTCACATAAGACCATAGACCATTGTTGCAAAACGAGTGCATGGTTGGTTGGTTAGGTTTTACGTCGCATTAGTGCTGCGCAACAGGCAATTGGCGACGGTCTGGGATTCACCCCTAGAGGTGATCCGGAGAAATGCCATCACAATTTTGATCCTCCGCGGAAGCAAAACGAGTGCAAAGCGGAAAAAATATTTCATTTAATATAGTATAAAGAGCGGGGGACATAGGTACCAAAAGTGAGGTTTATAGCGATTTCAATGCAGGTTTTTTTTTTTTTTAAGTTTTTATTTATAATGTGATATAAAAAAATAAATGGTGATTCAATTCGTTTGAAAATTCATTAAAATACAGTGACCTGCGAAGCGGGCGTAGCCTGCTAGTAAATAAATAAAAGGAAATGAATCCTTTTAACATAACGAAAAGCTAGTTGAGAACATTGAAAAATGTATCTAATGTACAGTTTGATGAAGCACTATTAAATAAAAAAGGTATCACTACCAGAGTGTGATTTGTATGGTAATTCACTGGAATTAAGTTCCCATACTTCTTTCATTTTAGTAATTTTTTTTTTTTTTTGGTATATAATAGGCGTGAGAACTAAATAATAGTACGTACTCACCCGTGAATCATTTCTGAAAAAACAAAGTCCCTAAATTCAAAATTTCGATAACGCAACAGATGAGAGCGTGGGAAATGGACAAAAAGTCTGAAAATACATGTGCAAAACTTAAAAATAATTTAATTTCTGCAATAAAATATGAAACAGATATGAGAAAGCATACTTTCTATAAGCAAATATGAATACATAAAAATAAATTGTTCAAAAATGTATCAAAACAAAGAAAATTAATAATCATAATAAAAAAATATACTGTGAAGTTTTTTTTTTTTTTTTTTTTTTTTTTTAATTATATATTCATATATATATAAAAAAAAAAAGGCCTGAAATCCTACAAAACTCCAAGGAGTCTCATCCCTGTAACACACAAAAACATTTTATAAAGACGATTAAATCACGTTCAGGTAATCCTAAAACGGGTAAATTCATGAAAAATCGGATATCGAATAATTTCACGAACTAATACCGTTTTCTTCTACATACAAAAGAAAGTTTAAAAAAAAAAAACATAAAAGAACTTTTTGGAAAAATTCATTAATTTATGTTTAAATTATTAACTTTTTAAGAATTTCTTCTTTTAAATATTTATTTTTATTTCACAACCACTAGTAATCAATAATGATGACTATATTGGGAAAAAAAACAGTCCCACAAAACCTGTGTTATGGTAATCTGAAAGAGGTCAAGACTCACGGTCGCCACTCGCCACGTGGCGACGTAATTTGAAAAAGTGGCGATCAAAAAAAATTGGTATGATCGCCATTTTTTCCGCGAAAATATTTCTTCCGTTTTTTAAAAAAAATCGCGGATATCGTTCGTTAAAATATAAAAAAAAAAAAAAAAAAAAAAAAAAATCCCATTAACGATCGGCAATTTTTAATGGGATTTCGATGATGATCGCGCATTCCGATTTCCAATCTTTCTCCATCCACAACATAAATGTCAATATTCATTTAAAACTTGCTTTATGAGATTCTAGAACCTAGAAAGAACTAATATTGTTAAATATTTCTTGTTCATGTAATTATTTTTTGCCTCTCTCCCCCTTTTCTTATTTCCAACTAGAAATCGTCAATCAAATGTTCTGCAATTGTTTCTCAGTCTTTCTTCATCCATAATATAAATGGCAATATTCATTTCAAACATGTTTTATTAGATTCTAGAAGTAAAATTGAGAATTTAATATTTCTTATTTATGTAATTATTTTTTTAATCCCCCCCCCTTTCTCTATTTCTAGATAGTGATAAATGATCAATTCTAGAAACAATAAAGAGAGAAGTGCTTAATATTTTTCACATACGTAATTATTTTTAGACTTAACTTAATGAATATATTTATTTTTTCTCAATTAAATTATATATTTATATTTCATATCTATACCAAATGTGTAAACAGGGGGGGTGGGGGATGAAAAATAGATTTTTTTAGGTACGAAATTTTTTCTAAATTATTTTAAGAAAATTAATGCTCAGTTGATTTCATACATGTTTAAATCCGATAATTAAATATATATATACATATATATATTAATGTATGAGTAATGTACATACATAAAAATTTTATTCTATATATGTTTGAAAATTTTTTTTTTTCTCATGGTATGAAATTTTTATAAGGTTTTATATGGATATAAAAGTAACTGCAGTTATATTAAAGCTGGATTACATGCTATTATAACTACATACTTATAGAACTCACTCTTAAAATGCTAACAAAAATAAAATCACAAGCATTCAGTGGAAGTTCAAACGAGGTCATATCAGCCCTCAAAAACCAAATCATTTTTCAATGATTCAATTACTCAATCTATTTTGTCTTCTTCCTACCTCATTTCATTTCAGATATTGAAAAATTTAAACTAGAGAATTGTGTAAGTTTAATTTTTTTTTTTTTTTTTTTTTTTTAAATAATACGTATTTTTACTTTCTCTTACCCATAAGGTAGAGAAAGTATTGTTTTTGGGTCAAATTTTCGAACGCGAGATTTTGTTATATTTACACGTTTTGAGGTCCCCTGAATACGAAAAACATGTTTTTAGCAAATGGTCTGTGTGTGTGTGTGTGTCTGTCTGTTATCAGCATATCTCAAAAACAAATTATGGCAGAAAGTTCAAACTTGGTATTCTAAATGTGTATCATATAGGGATGCTACATACAGTAAGATTTTCGTTAAGATCAAGCAAATGGTTCGTGTACAGGGACAATCAAGAGAATTCTAATACATTACGTCTATGGGGGAAACTGCAGGTAAGTAGAGTTTAACGTCTATAGACTGCACTAAACCAAATGAAACAAATATATATTTTTTGTAATAGAGATAGTTAACTGGGAAAAAATTTTTGTGTTTGTAGGCTCCTCGCCTCCCCCCCCCCTGGGGGGGAAGTCCCCCCTCGAGGGGAGTAAATTTTCATGATGGGTATCTTTCAAAAGAGCTCATCAATACCTTTAAAACGAATGGTTGAACCATCGATCTGCGATAATTTAAAACAAAGTTATCGATTTTTTTTACTTTTAACAAAATAAAAAACTTAGAAAATCGTTTTTTTTTTTTTCTTTTCTTTTTCGAGAATAAAATGGACTTTTTTTGGATATTTATTGTTATACTACCTCTCTAATATGGATATCGTCTGCATTATCATAAAAGATATATTTTTTAAATAATAATTTTAATATATTATTTTTTAAAAACAGAATTATTTTTTAATAATCAAATTAAATTCTATATAAATGTAGGTGCATTAATGAAACGGGGGGTTGAGGGGGGCGGTAGCCCCCCCTCACACAGAACTAATTATTATATAATACTCTTCAGAAGCCTAATATGAATTGTTGAACACAGGTTTACATAACAGTTCTCTTTATAATACCTATTAATCTGCAACCTGTATTTATAGTATTAAATTTCAGTGTAAGAGAAAGTCGTGTCAGAGACACACCAGATTATTTATAATTATTATTATTATTGGCAGAAATACACACATATATTATATATATATGTTTATTGTATTATTAAAATACAATAAAGAGCACTATTTCTTAATTTAATTTTCCGACCATATCAATTTGTGTTTTTATGCTTTTATGCACACACACACATATATATCATATATATATATATATATTATGTGTATGAATCCGATATATAACGACGATGACTCATGAGTGGTCACTGAGTTTATCATGTCCAGTGGCCACTGGCCACTTCTAAAAATTTTAAGTCTTGACCTCTATAATCTGGCTAAACTAAACGGTTGGTTGGTTGTAGGATTTTAAGGCCGATTGACTCCTGATGTGTCCTAGGCCTAGGGGGGAATGCCCTCCGTGGGGGTCTTTCTAAGGGGTCCTAGCCCGTATTTACGCGAGTTTCGGAGGAAACCACGGAAAACTCCGAACGGCTAGGTCGATGAGCGCGACCTGGGATCGAACCCGGCACCTCCCATCTACCAGCTTTGAGCGCAGAACCGCTCGGCCGCTGGTGGGCGCTAAACTAAACGGATAAAATTCGGTTGAAGAAAACATTCTGTAATTTTATTAGCAATTTTTAAGATTTTAGCCTGATAAATAAATCAATCTACTGAAAATCAGGTTACATAAAAATGCAGGTAACAGGTTTTTTTTTTTTTTTTTTTTTTTTTTTTTTCTCCCTCTTTCTTCCTGTTGAAAGATTTTATGCATTTGCATTTTTGAAAATGCAGATATCAAGATTGAAAGAAAACTTTTTATTACACAAATTGAGATTTTTCCGATGAGAAGAAAAAGATGTTTTACAATTCTGATTAATAATGATGAATGCATAATCTTAGTTCATGAATCATCTTAGTCTACACGTCTATGGAGGGGTTATTTATGGGGGAAATTTACTGTAAAATGTAAATAATGAAAATTTTGTAATATATTCCACTTGTCTGCGTCTTCCACGAATCAACACCATTAAATAACGAAAATCTTCTTGCATCTTCATAAAGTTATTTAATGATAATTTAATATCGATATTATCTCTATCATACTGTATAGAGTGAATTTATAGACCATATCCTTCAACTTAATCTCTAAATATGAGTTAAATTATGTAGCTGAAATATAGACATAAATCTCAAATAAAAGAAAAGTAAACCAATAAATAAATAATTTATCAAAAAATGTTTTCCAGAAATAAAAATTACTTTGCCAGATAAAATATGCACATTTCTTGTCTTAAAAAGTAATTTCCTCAAGTCATATTTAAAAAAGAAGAAGTATGAAAGCATGTTTACGTCATATACAAATTATGTTTACAGCTGACTCCCCTTACAAGAAAAAATACAACTATTAGGGTATGGCCATCACAAAACTTATTTCCACATTTTATTACATTTATTGGTCAGAAAAGTAAATAAAATCTAAACTAGTATGATGTGGCCACCACATGACTTTCTTTTATATAATTTTACACAAAATTCATTCAATACAAATTATTTATTAAATTACTTTACATTATAAATGCAGACGATTTTTATCTGACAGAATTATATATATATATCACTAAATGCCGAAAGAAAGTCAATTTTTTGCAATTATCAGACGAAATACTTATTTATTTTATTTTTTTCCATTAAAAAAAAAAAAAAAAAAAAAAAAAAAAAAGTCAATAAATTTGTTTCAAATTATCACAGATCTATAGTTCAACCATTCGTTTTAAAGGTATTGGCGAGATCTTTCGACAGATACCCATATTGAAAATTTACTCCCCCTCCCCGGGGTGTACTTCCCCTACATGCACAAATTTTTTCCCCTAGTTTACTACTACTATTATCAATAATTTATAATAATTTTAAAATCACACGTTAAAAATAACTCTCATTATGTACATTTATACGAAATTTTGTCCTGTTGAGCGCTACCTGTTGAGCGATGGATCCCGAAATTTAATCAGCACTAGTTTATGTCAGGGTCCAACTAAATACCAAGTTTGGTTAAATTTCGTTCATTGTTTCGTGAGATACAGAGCCCACAAAATTTGTGATACACACAGACAGACAGACATTTTTTTAAAACATTCAAATCGTGTTCAGGACATCCGAAAACGTGTAAATCCATCGAAAACTGGAGTTCGAAAATTTTCACGAATCCAATACTTTCCCTATATATACATATAGAAGAGAGTAAAAATATAACTCCGTCATATACCGGCCATAACAGCCATAATAGCTATCGTACGTTACAACTTCGATGAATTGATACACAATAGAAGCTGAGACGAATTTCTCATAAATAGGAGGATTCAGTATGACAGCGCCACGTATCAGCTGATGTGCACCAAAATTTGGTCGATAACATTTTATGTCAGGTAGTAACTAAATATAATTTTTTGTGATATTCTATGCATGCGTTTTTCATCAAGAGATGCCACAAACTTTTTGTCACACACACACAGACACACATTTCCTAAAAATGATCAAGTCGTATTTAGGACATCTTAAAACGAGTAAATCTGTCAAATATTAGGAAATATACAGGATTTAAAGAAAAATCAATTTTAGAAATACAAGTATAAATTTAACAGCTGTGAATTTTTTGTATATATATGAAAACTATATCAAATACATTTACAGTCGAACCTCGTTAACGTGAATCTCAAGGGGGATAAAAAATTTGTTCATGTTATCAGTAGTTCAATGCTATCAGTAACTAATTTCCGTATAGCTAAACTAATCTTCATTCTGACGGGGATTGTGAAAACAGTTCACGTTAAAAGTAATTCACATTAACAGTGTTCATCTTAACGAGGTTCGACTGTAAATATATATACTTTAAGTAATGAAAACACGTTGTTTGGCTGTTAGTGAGGATAGTTATTGCGCCCTTTTAAGTAAATCTACATTTATCGGTGCCTTGCTTTTTTATACATTTGCTGTTCTAGAAAGACGTTAATATCCGTCTCTTATAAACAAAGATAAATATTTGCACTGCAGGAAGATGCAAAAGGTATGCAGAAAATTTTTATTCCGCAAGTGACATCCTGCAGATATTTCACTTGAAAAGAAGGGGCAGGGCGCATCGGCGCTAAAACAAAAAAGGGCATGGCGCGGCGCCCTTTGAAAAATGCATAACATGAACACTACATATATACTTTAAGTAATGAAAACACGTTGTTTGGCTGTCAGTGAGGATAGTTATTGCGCCCTTTTAAGTAAATCTACATTTATCGGTGCCATGCCTTTTTATAGATTTGCTGTTCTAGAAAGACGTTAATATCCGACTCCTATGAACAAAGGTAAAATATATTTACACTGCAGGAAGATGCAGAAGGTATGCAGAAAATTTTTATTCCGCAATTGACATCCTGCAGATATTTTATCTTTAGCATGTCAATTTACGGTTATATTTCATTTTACATTTCTGTTTAAAAGTATAATGAGATTCGAACATGAGATTAAATTAAAAGAGAAGCCAAGAACAGCACGCTAGCAAGCAGTAATTGGATTTACGAAATGGTAAAGACGTTCTAGAATGAGTTGCATCATAATATCTTCTAAAAGAATACACTTTTGTGACAAATAGCTGATAAATAAATCCTGAACTGTTGAAATACATTTTTTTTTTTTTAAATACCTAAGACTACGTTTGTTTATAGATGCCAATATTTAAATTTATTCCGGAGTATTTTTTAGCCCCGCCTTTATTCCGCACCCCTTTATTTTTAGAATATTTTTCTTTAATTTATAACTGCTATAAAATAAGAAAAAAAATACTCAAAAAAAAGAAAAGAAAAAAAAGTGGCATGGATTAAAGGCGGGGCTAAAAATACTCCGGAATAAATTAAAATGTTGGCAACTCTATTTGTTTTAAAGTAAATAAAACAAGTATGTTGTTGCAAACAAATAACTTTTTTTTTTATTTTTATTTTTTTATTTTTATGTATTTCAATGGTACCGTAGTTTTATGCAAAGTTCTAAGGAAAAAATAAATAAATTTTCCCCACTTCTATCCAATAGAATTTGAGGCACAGCTTTTGTATTTATTAGGAATAATACTAAGGATTTATTATTGTTACCCTACATTAAAAAGCTTGGAATACAATAAATAAAGAGCAGAGTGTGATTTTAATTTAACATGAACTCACATAACCAAAAAATTACACGTAAAAAAAAAAATTACAAATGACATTTCTAAATTTTCATTATATAATAGTTCCTTTTAACGATCACTGAAAAATAGTTAAAAATAATCTTGAAATCAGGAAATACATCAGAAAAAATTCCTTAAAAGAAAAAAAAAAAAAAAAAAAAAAAACCTACAAACAATCCCCATTTTCTTAAATTCAATTAGAATAATACAAATAATATCCTAAATAAAATACCAAGTTTCGCGTAATTCTAAACAGCATTGATTTAATATAATTATCATGCAAATTGTGAAAAATCAGATACAGCAGTGTTAGTTGCCTCATAAAAGCAATTTTGGACTACAGCTAATTAAAATATCATTTAAAAAAAGGCCATATGGCTTTATTTGGTCCATGTACATTCTAATCAAGACTATTTTATGTTAAGGTCTTCTAGTTAGATACAAAATTTCATAAAATTGTGTACATCAGTTTTTTAGATGCAACGAACACAAAATTTTGATAACACATAAATATACAGAAAAGGTAGTTTTAGGAATAATCAGATCGATTACAAGACATGTAAAACCATCAACAACTAAAAGATAATAACTTGTACTAATTAAATATTCTTTCGTAACTATTTAAGTTCACTGGTTTCACTTTTCTTTTTTTTGTGTGTAAAAATTTTTCAATATTTTTCTTGCTAGCTTTAATCGATTTTTTAAATTTTGTTCTTTCTCTGTTCGATAGATAGCAGCACTACTCCGAAATTTAACAAATGATGTTTCCCAGGAAGCCATTTGCAGAACACACATAAGATTTCTAAGTAGGCACGAATGCATCATGCTGCTTCGATGATGTACTCGTACCATGTTTTTTCACCTGATAGAGGGCTGCTTCAATTTTATTTCACCAGCGAACACAGGTTAAACAATAGCTGACAACATAAAAATCACAGCATAAACTGTACAATAAGCATAACACACAGTTTTCGCTGTCCTTAATCAAGAGCAGAGGCCCAGTCAGGGAGATCTTCACATCAATCAGCTTGGCGTCAAACTAAACTGAATGGTCGGAACGGGATCCATTTATATAGCTTCCTATAAATCCAGAATTTTCCAGTATCTCACAGAATAATTGAGTTAGAGCTTAGATTATCGACGTAGCGATAATAAAGATTTTCTCGCCAATGTCGCCAAAAAAGTCGCCAAGGTCATTACCTACCCTTGATAAAGCTTTTAAACGGGTTTTTTAAAGGAAAATGAGCTAAAGGAAAATGAGGAAAGGAATTTTTAAAGGAAATTTTTAAAGGAAAATGAGCTATTTTAACGCAAAAGCAAAGCTAGAAATGCAGAAAGTAAACCTAACTGAGCGCCTCTTCGAATGAAATTACATAAAAATAACTAATCGATATCTATAATAGGGGTATTTATGAAGTTCTAAATACAGTATAAGGCCCATTAAACATTTAAGACAAAAAAAAAATTGTGAAAAAAAAAAAAAAAAAAAAACTAGTATGTTGTGGCCACCACATGACTTTTTTCTATATTTTCCTATACAAATTCACTCAGTAAAAATAATTTATTAAAATTATTATTTAAAAAAATTATCTTCCATGATAATGCAGACGATTTCCATATCAGAGAAGTAGTATAACACTAAATATCCAAAAAAAAAAAAGTCAATTTTACTGTCAATATTACATTAAAAAAAAAAAAAAAAAAAAAAAAAAATTATAACTTTATTTTAAATTATCGCAGATCGATGGTTAACCATCAATCTGCGATAATTTAAAATAAATGAAATTTAAACGAATTTAAACGATGGTTACCATTTTTCCATAACGATGGAATAATTCAAACGATGGTTACCATTCGTTTTAAAGGTATTGGCGAGCTCTTTTGAAAGATATCCATCATGAAAATTTACTCCCCTTGAGGGGGGACTTCTGCCCCGGGGGGAGGGGGGGGGGGCGAGGCTCTTACACATACAAAAAAAAAATTTCTAGTTGACTATCTCTATTATAAATAATTCTTGTAAATTTCATAATGATCACTAAAAAATAATTCCCTTTATTCACATTTGTATAAAATTTTGTTCCATATCACCGTATAAAAAATTTAGAAAAAGCAAGATGGCAACGCAACCTGTAAGACAATTTTTACCAAAAGTTGATAGGCACTAATTTAGGTCAAGGTGCAACTACATACCAATTTGTATGAAATTTTGTGCGTAGTTCCTGAGATACAGTTGCCACAAAATTTTGCCACACACACACAGACAGACATTTTCTAAAAATGGTCAAATCGTGTTCTACAGCTCTCAAAACGTGTAAATTCATCAAAAACCCGAGGTCAAAAATTTTTACGAATCCAACACTTTCTTCTGTTGAACATAGAAGAAAGTAATAACATGAAATTCAGCGACAGCAAAATTTTCATGAAACACCCAATTCAGGGGTAGCCCCTGAAATGTTTTACCCGTGCATATTTATGATCATCTATGTGTCTTACAGCCAATTTTGAAATTAATGAACGTTAAAGGATAAAAAGAAATTAATAGAAAAGGGTGTGACTATAACATTGAAATACTAATATTTCATTTATACCTGTCCGTTTTGTGACTTTTTCCATAAACGCAATTTGTTCGACTAATACATACATCATAAACATCAGAAAATGGCCTTCGTTTGAGTTTTTATAGTTTCCATTTACAATGTAACCTTTTTAAAAACAATCAATCATTTACTTGAAGGAAACAGACAACGTGTCTAATCCCTGCCCAAATCCTCATTAACGTTTGTATTGTTGTACTGTAACCATAAAGTATTCGGAGATTAAAAAAATAAATTACATAAAATAATAACTGCATAGTGATATTGTTACATTCTACTTCAATAAAATATCTGAAATAACGATAATGGGTTTACGTAACTTTTTTAAGGGCCACCGCGGAAGAGAAAATGGGTACAATCGCAGCGGTCCCGCATTTTACAGTCGAGCCTCGTTAAGGGCCCTCTTCACTCACCGCCGCCTGAAGCCGAAGCTAATGTTATTCTATGAGAAATTTTTCTTTACAAATAACTCATTAACTAATACATATTTTTAAATTCTGTCTTCACATTCTGAAAATTCCCAGCTGTTAAAGTAAAATTATTTTTTTATTTTTTTTATATTTTAATTTGAAGCTGCAAAATACCAATTTTCAATATGCGAAATTCTTTCATATTGCAATTTCAAAAAAAAAAAAAAAAAAAAAAAAAAATACATTTTTAAAAAAGGTCCGTCAATTTAACAGTTGGGAATTTTCTGAATGTGAAAACAGAATTTAAAAATATGTATTAGTTAATAAGTTATTTGTAAAGAAAATTTTCCTATTAGAATAACATTGGCTCGGGCTTCCGGTGACGGTAGTGAAGAGGGCCGTTAATCTCAAGTGGGATAAAAAATTTGTTCATGTAATCAGTAGTTCATGTTATCAGTAACAGTAACTTATTTTCATATAACTAAACTAATCTTCATTTTGAGAGGGACTGTCGAAACAGTTCATGCTAAAAGTAATTTACGGTAACAGTGTCCGCGTTAAGAAGTTCGACTGTATATGTTTCAAAGGCTATAACCGTTTATGGCTAAAACAAAGTATATTTGTCCCCCTTAAAAAAAAAAAAAAAAAAAAAAAAAACTATAAGAAAAACAAAATTTTTTATTCAAATTTTTGAAAATATAAAGAAGCAATATCTAAACATTTCATAAAAATTTTTATTAATTTTTTTGGAAAATTCAGCCGATGGGTCATGATTTTCGGAGACCCTTGAGAAAAGCGTTGGACGCGATTTAGCAAATCCTTGCACAGATCTTATTAAAATTTTGCCCACTACTTCAAAATAGAATTGACTAGTGCTCGAACGAAGGATTTTTTTTTTTTTTTTTTTTTTTTTTTTTTAATTTTGAATTTTTGGCAGAGTTGCATGCAGAAACCAGGGTTGGCACAGTTTAAACCAACTGTTTTTTTTTTTTTTTTTTTTTTTTTTTGGGGGGGGGTGTAAAAAAATTTAAATTTTTTATTCTACTGTCCCTTTTTAAATTGAAATTTCTAAATTATTTTTATGTAAATGGCTTTTTCTTTTAATTCAATTTATTTCAAATGTAATTTTGCGTCACAGAAAGTTTTAGTTAATGCGTTTTATGTGTAACTGGCTGAATTAAAGATTATAATACAGGGTTCATTCTCAAATAAGGGGAAAAAAATTCCCTGAGTTTTCCAGACAATTTTCAAGAAAATATTATTAGTGACACATTACAAGAAACGCCCCTCCTGCTAATTATGATAGAAATTTAGGTATAAATCATTGTTTACATGAGTATTTTCACGATACTTAATCAATTGAATTTCGCTATGAAACTAAACCAGAAAAATATAATTTGACAGAAAAGAAATATTTGATTTTCCAGGTTTTATAATTGATTTTCCCTGAGTTTTGATGAAAATTTTAATATTCCCTGAGTTTTCTCTGACTTTTTTTTTTTTCTTTTAGTATGAACTCTGTTATTTATGAACAAAGAAAAAAAAAAAAAATCTAGAACTTGCAAAAGAAAAAATTACTATGGTAATGAGCTTAAAAATTATAAACGAAAGGGTGTAAGGCTAAATACAGCAAAATAAAATAAAATAAAATAAATGGAAAAGAAATGTATTTTACACGAGATATAAGGTGAAAATTGTATGATAGAAAAAATCGATCTCATTTTTATTTTATTGAAAATTTAAAGTGGTCTTTAAAAAACTGGATATTTATTATATTATGGTAATTAATAACAGCCCATTTTATTTTCATATCTATATATTAAATGCAAAACCAAGATATGCTGATTTTGAATTATCATATAAAAAGAAGCTGCATTAGAATATGTCCATGCAGTTTAAAAATAAATAACCTTTCATTTTAAATTTTATGCAAAAAGTGCTCCATTTAAGGACTTTTTTGTAAATTGTTTTATTAACATCTAACAGCATTGTTTTATTAACATCTAACATTACCAGCACTATAATGCTGGTAAAAATAAGAAAATGGCATAAATTTTTTTAATATCTAAGTATTGGAAAATGTTGAAATAATTCTAATCGCAAAAGATTCTACATCCGATGTAGAGTGTTTTCTTCTTTTGGGGTTGTAAGATTAATATAGCGAATTTAGTTTTAAAAAAGCTATAAAACTTGTAATTTTATTAAATGTAAAGTAACTTTCAAATGGGTTGCAGTGCTCCACTACATAAATAAAAATATATATATAATTTTTTCTTAAATCTCTTCCTATAATTCTTTTATTATTATTATTATTATTGACTTAAAAAAATTAAATTAAGGATTTCATTGTTATTAAGTTAATTTATTATCATTAAATTGTAGGGAAATGCATGTTAAATTAAACATTCATTCTAAAAAAATAATTATTTTTTATCAACTATGAACCTATTTATTTATTTATTTTAATTTATTGAAGGAAGTATAGTAAAACTTCCCTAAGAGATCCAACCATTGTGACAAGGAAATTGGCCCTCTATTCAGGTAGCCTTTTAACAGAGGTCATACAGAAAAATCATAATTTATAAACAAATTCTATAAGTGATTTTTGCGACTCAAATTGTATCTTCGCTAGTCAGCTTATTTTCTAAAATATATTTTCAATAATTTAGACATAATATTTAAGTAATAAAAATGTATACTATTGTATGTTTGATAATAAAAATATATTATTACTTATTTATTATTAAAATTAGTTATATTGTTTTACGAAATCGATGCAGCTTTCACAGCTTTATGAAGTACATGCCCCCTGACGAGTTTTTACTTCTAATTTTAAGCATTTTTATCCAATTATTATTTCTGTGGTCATTTAGTTATTTTCTCTGTCATTAAGTGTAATGGTAATTTTTTTATTATTATCATTCGTGTAGGCTTAAGTAATTTAAATTGTTTTTGTCTCTTATTGGTCCTTAATCTGTATCGCAACATTTTTGTGTCAGCCTTATCTATAAGTTAAAATCAGTTCTATTTTCGTTGTGTTGGTATTGTTTTGTATCTATTAATTGCTAAATTTTAAAGGTTAAATTTTATTACGATATCTATCATTTATATATACATTTCCATCCTGATCCTGATAATGCCTTAAAAATAAATAAAATTAAATAAATAAATAAAACCTGCATTGACCCTTAATCAACCGTGACTAAAAATTGTCAATAAAAACATCAAATTAAAAAACATTTTCAACCTAGTTGAACTGAATTCTGCATATTTTACTGCATTACATATGAAGCGAAAAGATAAAAAAAAAAAAAAAAAAAAAAAGAAAACACTGGAAAACTATACATAGCAACAAATAACGTACTAAATTCCCTCTGAAATATTTCCATCGCTGACTTAAAATAATATACTCAAAAAATACCTTGAAAATATAGAACAAAAATCCCATTTCGAATCGAATAACCATGCATATAAAAATAGCATGACCACAATAGACCGTAAAAGCTGAAAAGTTTAACTCAGTTTGAGAGGTGTAAAAGTTTATAAGAGAACAAAAAATAATACTTCTATTGTTTGAATGAGTATATTTGGCCGAAAGAATTGGATGATTTCCGAAAAGATAAATACTTCCGGTTTTAACTTATAAAAAAGGGAAATATTGAATAAAAAAATAATCTAGCCTTATAAAAGAACGATGAATATTAGCGATTTTATCTATGAATTAAATTCTGATATGAAAAGTATTTAATAATGAAACTAAATAGCGACATAAAATAATTCCTGCTTCGACTTAGGTTCTTTGCTGCTATTGTAAATTTATAACCTGAGTCAAGTTCAATTATAATGTAAATACAGTAGAGAGTCAAAAATCCGCACAGCTCGGGACCAGAGGTTGTGCGGATTTTAGGATTTGGTGAATTTCGGGGCACTTAAAAAATGATTATCACTTTTAATAATAAAAGCAGAATATTTTTCAAACTAAACACACACTAGTGAACACACATTTTTACTTGAATATTAAATTATTAGGTATGTAGGAGTAATACTGAAAATTAAAAGAATGTACATAACGGAAATAATAAATAAAAATGAAATTTATTTGTCAAATTTTGATAGAATCTGTTCTTATGTAGTTTGTTTTCAAAACTACATTAGTACATGTATACATACATCTTTGAGATTTTTTTTTTTTCTGTCATCTTTTAAATAGTCATCTATTCTTATTTTGTGACACAAATATATTGTTTTCAGAATTTAAGTTAGTTCTTTCCTATGGTTATGTCTTCATAAGATAACATCTTTAAAAATTATTTTGTTATTGTATACCTCATTGATGAATTTAATATACTGTCAATAATTTCATTATTAGTAATATGGTTCTAATAGCCTTTTATGTTACTGTTTTTTTTTTTTTTTTTTTTTTTTTTTTTAATAATCATAAAATGCAAGTAAAAAAAATCTACGTTCAAGAATATTAAAAAAAAAAAAAAAAAAAAAAAAAAAGATCTGATTTGCAGTTTGTAATTTATTAATAGTAAATTTTATTGTTTATATCTGACAAGCTGTGCGGATTTCGGACTTTGGCGGATTTTAGGTCGGCGGATCTCTGGCTCTCTACTGTATTCATCTTTAGATTTCTTTGTTGTTGTTACCTGTAGCGACACGAAAATTGAAAACATTGTTTCAAATACGTCATCATTTTATTTTGTTACTAGTAGGATTTGCCTGCTTCGCTAGTTACTATATTTAAATGAATTTTTTAAACATTTTTACTTCCATTACCCTTCTATCGTCGTAGGTAATGTAATGGGAGTATTGTATTCGGTCCAAAAGTTCCATATCGAGTTTTCAACTGATTTACATGTTTTAAGTTCTGAGTCCAAAAAAGTTGGTTTTGTCCGAACGCCCGAACGAGGTTCGGGGGAAATTTATACAAACTGGGGAAATTCTGAATATTTTTTTAAGAGAAAATAAAAATGTAAATAAAAATTAAAAATTTGCTGCTTTGAAGTTCTTATAATATACACTAACAGCGATATTTTTATGTTACACTGTATTCTTATTCTCTTAAAGGTTTATTACACAGAAGAAATGACTTTGTATACCAAAGTAGATTTTTGCATTATTGAGGGAAATTTATGCTGTGTTTGGAGGAAATGTCCGAGGTCTGAACATTTTCTGCACCCCTGTGTTCCAGTAATTGACACTGCCAGTTTTTCATTTCATCAGTAATTGGCACCCTATGTTCCAGTGTTTGACACTGCTAGTTATTCATTTTTCCAGTTATTAGCACCCTATGCTCCAGTGTTTGACATAAAATGTTACAATTCTTATATGTAAAATATATGATTTTATTATTTTTCTTATTTATTAATTATTTCGTAACATATGTCAAATTACTGGAGCATGCCAATCACTGGAGCACCTACCCTATATTAATTATAAAAGCAGTTCAGTTTAATTCATTTTCCAAAACTTTTCGTCTCAAAAATCCGTTTCTTGCATCAAAAACTCAATTTTCATAAGTACTAATAACAGTCATTTATGAATATTTATAATGATTTCTACTGTTTTAGAAATCATTTCATTTAATATATTAAAAAGTTGAACCCACCATTAAAAAATGCCGTCTTTTTCACAATTATTAATAATAATAATAATAATATACAAATAGCAAAATTTATTTTTTTACAACGACATTAACGAAATCAAGTTTCAATTTTACCAATTTATTTTTTAAAAATTATATCAATACAAAAAAATAAATAAATAAAATATTAATCACTTAAATTAGATTATGTTCTTTAACTAATTCAAACAAATAATTCATAAACAGTAGCACGATAATAAATAACACAGCTGTGACGAAAAGGTTTTCTCCTAAGATCTCTTACATAATTTCGTGAGATTATCTTTTATATTAATCGATAACATTCCTGACACAAATCTTTAATCTGTGTAATTAACTGAAACCGTGCTAATTCAGCGTAGTCCTTGTCACGTGAATTGAACCTTTTACCTCACACGACATTCAGAGGAGTGTCAAGTTTTGCAGCCAATGATAACACTTTTTTTGGTAGATTGAGTTTTTTATTTGAATACTAGAATACTGCAGTGTTGAAGAAAAACATACCTGAAATACTTTTTATAATAAATTTATTTGTTTTCGTTCCAAGCACCCCCCCTATTATTTATTATACATATAAATATATATATATTTAATATTAATATTGTTTTAAATAATCTTTGAACACCAACCCCCTTTCCAAATAAATAAATAAAAATAAAATGTCAAGTTTTACTTAAAAAAAAAAAAAAAAAAAAAAACACTGCTTAAAAGTTTTTTTTTTTTTTTTTTTTTTTTCAGAAATAAAAAAAAGAAAGGCGATAAAATTGCCCCTTTTAAATATTTTTTCTTATTATTATCGCATTTTTCAAAAATTTTACGCGCCTTTAAAATCTAGTTTCTAGTTTCTTATAGCTGTTTTTTAAGCTTGTAAAATTGTTTGTAATATAATAATGTATTAAAATACTACTGACCGATCAAAACTGAGAAAAACATTTCTGAAAATTCGTAAATAGAAAATTTAATTTAAATTTTATATTAATATGTTTTAATTTTTAGCTGAAATTAAGATTGTCAAGTAGGCTTTGGATGTTCTTTTATTTTTCTATGCAAACTTGACTCATAAAAAAAAAAAAAAAAACTGAGAACATTTTGAACTGCTTTAATACGGAAAATAGAAAACAAAACAGAATTAAAAACTTTAAAAAATAATAATCTGGTGTGAAACAACCACACAATTTCCATTACCCCTTGTTACACGTATTGTATGCACTTTTTGGAGATTATATGATCAGGAAAAATAAAATTGACCTAACAAAGTAGACACCTAAAAATTTTCGGATAAGAGAAAGCTGACACACGTGTAAAGACATTTAAAACGGAGACATGGAGAGTTAGAAGATAAGAGGAAAAAAAAAAAATCGGTAGAGCCATTTTTTAAAACACCAATTTCTGAGATCTAAAACTGATGTACCTAATCAGGATGACTGTTAATTTTCCTCTGATAACCAAGTAATACATGAAAAAAAATTATACCTAAAAGGAGTTTAAGAAACAATTTTCAAGAAAATCGTTAGAGCCATTTTTGAGATTTCGCATTTTACCAAAACTTGGCATACTCGATTTTTGACCGTAAAACAACAATTACATACAAAAGCATAGCTAAAAGGGTGTTAGTATGGCGAGTACGAAAAAATTCCTTACATCCGTTTTTAAAGGAAAGCATTTGCGAGACCTGAAGTTGAGCTATTTATGCAGAACGCCTATCAATTTTCCTGAACTAACCAACTATATCAGACGAAAGGACATATAGTAGAGTGTTTATATAGTATATTTGACGAAAATCGTTTTAGCCGTTTTTGAGAGACAGGCTTACGGCCCCAGTTTCCGATCTTCCACTTCTGGTTTTTCAATTTTTCACCAAAATTTGGAAAATTCAACTGTACACCAGACTTGTCTCAATTCTAAAGTTTCGTAGTTCTATCTTTAATAGTTTTGGAGGTATGATACTCAAAGGATTCCCCACATCACAGATGCCAACTTCTAATGACAAAAAAGCAGGAGATTTTTTAACAGAAATCACGAGACTTTTTCCAACAAGAAAGTCTGCAAGAAATATGAGTAAAATAATGCAAATTTAATTTTAAGTAAAGCTTTATAAGCTTAGGAGGTATTTACAAAGCATCAGTATTAAAATTAAATGAATAATATATGTTTCTTGCAGTAAAACAAACTATTAAAAAAAAAAAAAAAAACCTCAGACATACAGTTGTTTAAAATTTAAGTCAAAATAGACAGATTTGATCATTCTGCTCCTAATATAAAACAATAAGAATCTTAATTATCTTTCTAAAAGAAAAGGTAATAAAGAAATGAAAATATCAGCTATATTCTAATGAAATTTGAATTCTTTAAGTTTTCAGTAGTTATGGTATTTAAAAAAAAAAAAAAAAAAAATATTTTGATGATAAGACATTTTTTATTATGCAAAAATAAAAGTTAAAAATTTATTCTTAGCAAAATTTAGTTTCAAAGCATTGTATAGTAATTCACATTCAAACTGAACTTGATAAATTGCAGGACAAGATAAATTTCAATTTTCTTTCAAATTTTTTTACCCAATCCCACAAATTTTAAGCATAAATTATGCTAAGAGGGATAGATAAAAATTACATCAGAAAAGCAGGAGAAATGAGTGGAAAATCAGGAGCATAGAAAAACAAGCAAAAAGCTGGAGACTCCTGCGAAAAGCAGGAGACTTGGCATTTCTGCCACACACACACACATTGACCAATTGCCAAAAACTACTTTTTTGGACTCAGGAGACCTTAAAACATGTAAATCAGGTAAAAACTCGATATCGAATTTTTGGACCGAATACTATACTTCCATTACATACGGTAATCGGGTAATGGAAGTTAAAAGATTATTTCTGTACTGATAAGTATAAAGGATTTAAGACCAAAAATGTCGATTTTGAGTTAAGTACATAGTCAGACTCAGAAAAAAATTCTCTATCGATTGGTATAAAGGATTTAATTCTATGTCATTTAGTCTTTGAGAAAATCCATTGGTAAAAAAAGGACCAATTTAGAAATTTACCATTCATGTATGGTATAAAATATTGAATTCAATTTTTCCCGTTATTAAATGAAGGTTGACAACCACTGAATGGTATAAAGGGTAAAAATCAACGAAATACCTTTTTCCTAATCCATTCTTCTGATTTGTTTTTAGCTAGTTAAACTTTATTTTTCGTCTCCTGAAAAATCAAGAATATGGACTTAAATCCTTTATACTTATCACTACAGATTTTATCTATTAAAGAAGTTCTTCGGGAGGTGGAAATCAACAATTACTTAAATAAAAAAAATCTCTTTAACTGAATATTTATTTATTTTGAGTAATATATTCAGAGTTTTGCATATCTTTTCTTTCTTTATTAGCAAAATAACGAGGTAAATAAATTACGGCTTAAGAATACTGACTTTGCTATTTGGTCATGTCTCCTCTCAACTCAAGGTAAAACTGATATATTATGGTCTTATCACAAAACATTTTTCTATATTTCCTTACATTATTATTCACATAATTTATATCAAAACAGTCACCACCATACTTTGCATGGGGAAAAAAGGCTTGATTGATATATATACTATACATAAGACATATAATAATTTTCTTGGGTGAATTTTTTTTTTTGTGAAAGAAAAAAAAAGTCGATAACTGTTTATCACATTATCACAGACATGTGATCAGGGTTTAATCTGCCATTAGTTTTTTTAGCATTTTGCTAAAAGATATTGTATTTTGCTAAACTATGTCAGTAAGAATTTCGCTGAAAAGCTAAAACTAGATTACTGCATAAAATATCTTTATAAAACTACCTCTAGTTTTTATACAAATATTCGTGGACGGAAATTACAAAATCGCTGAAAATATTGGGAGTCATTATCTATTTAGTATATTCGGATTTAATTTCGACTTTTTATGGTTGAATTTAATTATTTAAAGACATAATTAAGAATTTCCTTCATAGATGTATTCTCAGTGCTAGTATTGCGTTTGCTGAAATTAAAACAAAATTTTGCTGATTCATTTTTCTGAAATCGCAATATATGCTTGGTTAAAATCGCCAGTGAACAAAACAAACAGAAAACAAAATTGGGGATAACAAAGTTAAGAAAAAGAAATCAATACTATTCAAAGAATTAATTTTCGAAAAAGCTAAAATACTGCTTATATGTTTTAGCTAAAATGCTAAAGAAACTTTTTTGCCAGGTTAAACCCTGCATGTGATACAAGATACAAGTACTCGTTTCAAATGTATCGACTAGTTCTTTCGAAAAATATTAAAAATTTTATCTGTTTCTCTAATACTGTTATAAATGAAAGTTTTCAACGTCACAGTGGTTGATTAAAAATAATCTTCATTGTGTGTATTTACATGAAATTATGTTCTATGCCATCATATTAATTATAAATAATAAAATTAAGGGACAACAGTGCCACCTGTTGAGTGATAAGCACCAGAAGTTGATAGACACCAATCTATGCAAAGGTGAAGATAAAAAAAAAAAAAAAAAAAAAATCATGGAATTATGGCTGTTTGCTTTTGATCTAGTATTTCCACATTTTTTTTTTTTTATTATTATTATTATTATTTACACACAAACAGATGAACGCTTTCTAAAACCTATCAAATTATCTCCAGGATATGTGACTTGCGAATGCATCAAAAATCGAAAAGTTTTATGTATCCAATTTTTTTCTTCTGTGAATATAAAGAAGAGTTCAAACATTTAAAATTGGCTCAAAGCAAGTACATTTAAACTTCAGTCTTTTTCTTTTCTATGCAGTGTAAATAGTGTATATATGTTTTATAACAAAATAAACATTCAAATAGAATGAAAGCATTTGCGATGAAAGGAAATAAATTTTACTTTTATTTATTTATTTTATCTCATTAAAAATGGAAAGCGTCGGAGACCTCTGTACTAAATAAATAACTAAAAACTTTGTGTAATACAGTGGAACCTCGTTAACATGAATCTCAAGGGGGATAAAAAATTTGTTCATGTTATTAGTAGTTCATGCTATCAGTAACTAATCTTCATTTTGACGGGGATTGTGGAAACAGTTCATGTTAAAAGTAATTCACGTTAACGAGGTTTGACGGTATACAGAAATTTTATTAAAAAGGGACAATATAAATAAATAAAAACACAAATCCTTTACAATAAATATCTCTTAATCTCACCCTAAAGCTATATACTCCCATTAACGTATATTTGTAAAGGTTTAAAAAAAAAAAAAAAAAAAAAAAAAAATCGTAGGTAAATAGTGCGTCGAAAAAAAAGAGTTCGCGGTGTCTCGGTGAGGTCACATCACTTCGAACGAAAATGGAAAAGTTTGGGGTGGGGAGGGGGACCTTTCTGCGATTCAGTGTTCGAGAAATCATCTTGACCTCACTTGCTGAAACTTCAACCGGTTTCCGGTCGCAGACTTTTTCCGCGTAACTTTCCCGCCACTGCGCGCCTTTGTTCGTAAAACACGTGGGTTTCTTGCGGGAGTATGGGAAGAAATGAGGAGATGAAGTTTTATTACGGTAAAATTATTGATCGTTTTATAGATTTAATAAATACGATTATGACAGAAAGCAATAAACATTGCATTGTTCTTTTTCCTTTCCCTTTTTTTCCCAATTAATTGAAACTTTTATTAATTTTATCTCCTTTACTTGGTATTTTAATTTAATCTATAGATTAATTATAATGTTGACAATAACCACCGTGAATTTAAAAGCATTCACTAACAATAATAAATCTTATCTATCTCAATTATTAATTCATAAAAAGCTAACAATCATTCCAGTACTTTAATAATTGTAAATCAAAATATTTTAGCCCTGAGCAATTAACAGACCTAATTTAACCAATTTCGATAGAAAGGTAAGAAAAATAAATACATAAAATAAAAATAAATTATTTTGATCTAAAAACCTTCTTACAACTTAGAACTAGAACCTCTTCTTATTTATGTACATTATTTGAAATTGCACTTTTATCTTAACTAAAAATAAACATATAAATGAAAAACAATAATATATATATATGGATGAAGAATTTTCATAAGAATAAATAGTACTCGGATTGCTCGAATAACAAAACATACTTGCCAAATTAATATTCCGTAGTGTTGTTAGACCCAACCTTTTTTTTTTGTTCACATCAGTAAATTTTTAGAGTAATATTTTCCAAATGCAAATTACGATTAAATAAAAAGACAAATACTATAAAAAGATACTGGTGTGAAAAAGAAGGCGGGGTTAACAATACTGCGGAATATTAACTAGTATGTTGGCAAGTATGACAAAAGCTGAAAATAATCCCCTGTAAAAATAATTTATATCATAAAAAGCAATATAAATTTTTATACACAAATAAAGCAAGAAAAAATAAAGATGTTTGTCACAGGGTCGTGTAACCAAGGGGATAAGGTAAGGGGGTTCAAATCTTCCCCTCGAAATTTTCAGATTTGTCGAAAAAAGTTTTAACTCCTCTTCGTCCTATAAATTTTTTTATAGTTATGATTTTGGTATCAATTTAAAGAAAATGACAGAATGAAGCCAACAAATAATAAAATACTGTAATATAATTTTAAATTATATATTAAAATAAATGTAAAAATTATTAATAAATACATTAAAATAACAATAATAATTCAAATATAAAAGAAAAAACACATAGGGTAAGTGCACCAGTGATTGACACTTTTAGAGCAATCTCTAATGTTTTTAATGCCATCAGAAAATATTTTTAGAAATCTTAAGTTAGTACATATGGCATGAAAGACATCCAGAACCACATATATGTTAAAATATATACATTTGACAAAAATTATTTTTTTAATGAATTTTTATTTGACACCCACTCAATGTTCCAGTAATTGACACTGCCAGTTTTTCCTTGTATTAGTAATTTGCACCCTATGTTCCAGTGTTTGACAATGCTAGTTGTTCATTTTACCAGTTATTAGCACCCTATGCTCCAGTGTTTGACATAAAATGTTAAAATTCTTATATGTAAAATATATGATTTTATTATTTTTCTTATTCATTAATTATTTCGAGATAGATGACAGTTACTGGAGCATGCCAATCACTGGAGCACCTACCCTATATATATATATATAGGGTAGGTGCTCCACCCTATATATATATATATATCATACATCACACGTTTAATATATATATATATATATATATATATATATATATATATATATATTAAACGTGTGATGTATGGAATGGGGAAATACTACTAATTGATACAGGGACAATAATACACAAAGCATTTCACGAAAAGTCGATAGAATACGAAAAATTTACAACAGCAATCCAATAACTGATTATTTCAATCCAGAATTTTGTTGTAAACGACATATAAACAGAATTGTGAATATAATATTTAAAATATCACTATTTTTTTTTCCTTAAATTCCTTTCTAACACAATTATAAAAAGACTTCAGAAATCATTATTATTTATTTTTATTTTAATAAATAACTAGAATTTTTTTCTTCAATTGTCTTACAATTTGTTCAATTTACCTACTGTTAAAAAAAAAAAAAAAAAAAAAATCCTGATAAACCTGGACTTCCCCCCCCCCTCCCCCAAGGTTTGGATATTTTTTTTTTTTTTTTTTTTTTTTTTTTTTAATGAATTTATTTTCTACAACCCCTGGACATTGGAGCTATAAAACCCAATTAAAAAAGTCAATAATAAGATTAAGTAAAATCATAAGAAATAACAGCACCGGAAACTAAATCGCCATAAATAACACAGACGTTCCGAGTGAAATTGACATTAAAGCAATTCTTAATAACAAAAATATTAATAAGTATAAATACTAGACAAGAAAACATCTTTTAGGATAATGTCTTCAAAAACACAAAAATAGATGTTTGGGCTCAGAATTACTCTCTCCTGTTTAACTCTGATTATTTATATAAGTGCGCTGTACTAAATTCACATAATCAAACAGCATATCATTTGTTAGTGATTGATTAAAAAGGATTGATAAAAAAGCATTTATAAGTATATTATAAGATCTAAAGAGATGTCGAATTAAAGAGATCTTCATTTCTCGCATATGTTATTTTTGGAAGCAACTGTAATTGCACTTACAGAATTGTTGGATCGCGCTTACACAATTGCTTATTGGATAAAACGAAAATGATGTGATACATAATTATAAATAAATATAGCTTAGGAGCATCCAAACTACTAATATTGTGATTACGTCTTAACAATAAAATTAGAAATTTTGACGAATAAATACCGTAATTTCTGGTAGATATCCCGTAGGTTATATAATCCAGTTTTGCACCAGAAATTTCAGTTGATAAATAAATTTATATTTGTACGAGCTCTTCCTTCGAAAAAGTGTACATTTCTCTATTGAATAAAATTTCTGGTGGAGAAATGACACATCTTACCTGCGGGTTATCTACCAGAAATTACGGTAGATAATTAAGAGGTCGATCCAGGTTTTAAATTTTGGGTCCCCTTTTTGTGATAATTTTATTTATTTTTGTGGAAAAAAAAATATATATATATATATATATGTATGTATGTATGTATCATGTATAAAACCTTCCATTTTAACGGTCACTCAAAATAACGTTTAATATGGAATTAACATAGTTTCATTGAACCAATTAATTAAAATTGATACTGAAAACATGAAAACATTTTATAAATAGATCGCTTTTGTAAAACAAAATCTTGAAGGGCTCATTTCATAAATTTGAATTTTGTGAAAGGTCCCCCTTTATGGATTTGAATTTTGTGAAGAGTCCCCTTTTATGGTGTGAAATTTTGTGAAGGGGCAGCAAAGGGGACCCAATTTTTGCCTGGATCGACCCCTGAATCATCACAACATAACTTTGATATATAAATCATATCAAATAACGATCTTCACGCGCAATTTTACAAAATTTATTAAATCAATTCTTACTTTTAAAAGGAAAGCAAATCTGTTTCCTCATAAGATATTATTTTTACATTACACTCACACGAAAAAACAGCTCATATCTCAAACGCCTTGTACATATATATATAATTATAATAACTATCCTATCACGAAAAAATGTAGCTCAGGCAAAATTTGTAACCAAGTGCTCGAAATATAAACATTGTATACCTTTTTTAAACATTTTCTTTTTGTGTAATTTTACTAAATTTGTTAAAACAATCTCAATTGCTCATTACCTAATGTATATATATAATATAAATTCTGTTTTCACATTTAAAAAATTATTATTATTTTTTTTTACAATCATTTAATTTTTACTAAAAAATTATACAATTCAAGAAATAACCACTCTTCTTTGAAAAACATATTTATATTTTATTTTCGTGTTAAATTATATATTATAATTAAATATTAATTTCTTTAAAAGTTATGCTAAACACTATACATTCTTATTACCTTACTAGCTACTACTTTTTCTCAATTTATGCGCTAAAAATTTCAAGAATTCTAAATTCTAATCTTTTTAATTTATACGTATCACACAATCAGGGAAAGATTATTTTCCTTTTTCTGGCTGTTAGAAATTTTTTTTTTTTTTTTTTGTAATATCTTCAAATTGGTTAAAGCCTGAACATTACTTTTTTTTTAATTTAAAAAATTTTAAATAAAAATAAATAAATACAAATACATTATGGGTGACAATTGTCATTGGCGATATGGGTGACAATTAGTATCATAATTTTGATTTTTAATTAAAATATATATATATATATATATATATATATATATATATATATATATATATATATATTATATGCGTGCGATCTGGATGACAATTATAATAATCTTGATTTCAAATTACCTTTTTTTAATTTAAAATATTTATTTATTTTTTTTTTTTTTTTTTTTTTAAGTTTTACTCTCGAGCAATAAAACATTTTCTTAACAACATTAGAATATTCGGTACAACAAAATATTAATTATATAATTAAAATTAACGTTTACATAGTTTTACAAAAATTTGTAAAACTATCTCTACATTCTAAAGAAAAAAGCACCATTCTTTTCAGCTTTCTCAAGAGATATTTTTAGAATACCAGATCCTACTCCCACAAATCAAACAACACCTCACATCTTTCTTCTTTTACCTCGTTTTTAAGGTAGACAAAAAAAAAAAAAAAAAAAAAAAAAAACATATCAGAAAATTACGTCGGATCGCAGACGAATCTTGCTACCTGAATTAATTTTTAACTATGACTGTCCTTTGGGATTTAAAGCAAGAAATAAAAGAAATAAATATCAAAATAAAAAGAATATATACAAAAACTCACATTATGAAAGAACAATTTCATTTATTATAACATCAGTGTGTCTTAGTTATTTGATTTATTGCTAAAAAAAAAAAACTATTAAAAGATTTTTTCTTTAATGTTATAAGACAGATGACAGATTTATTAGAAAAAAGCTTAAAACAAAAAATTATTGAAAGCGATCTCGAGGGAAAAAAATAAGCGCAAAGCCTTTTCTGCACAAATTAAAAATTTATTTATAATAATATTATAACGTTACTTATATTTAAAAAAAAAAATCGAAAATGAATTTAAAAGTTTTCAAATTACTCCCTGGAGACTTTTCTTTAGTATTATTAAAAATAAATAAATATTTAAAAATATAAATAAAATTACGCAAGAAAATTCGTAAAATAATATTTTTATTTATATTAGTAAATATGTAACCCCAAACAGTCTGATATTAAATTATATACAATATATATTTCGATGTTTTCTTAATTTAATTGCAATTACACATATATAATCGATTTAAGCTTTGCTAAATATGAAATCTCTAACAGTCTGATGTCAAATTATATATACATTTTTTTTAAATGTTTTCTTAATTTAATTAAAATCACACACATAAATAATATTAGAGTTTATATCTACTAAATTTAAAATCTCATTCTGATATTAAATTGCACAAACTTTCTTCTAAGCTTTTCTAAAATTACACACATCCAACTTAAAGTAATTTCTCTCTAGTGCAGATATCATTGAAATTAAACTTTTCATCAACATTTGAATAATGCAGAATGGCAACAGTGATTATTACAATACAAACATTTGCGTTACTTTTTAGAATAAAAATTTGAGTTTTATTGTAATTATTCTAAAAGTGGCAAAACAATACTAACAGAAGCAATAATTATTTAAAGAAAAAAAGTCGTACGTCTTTAGCTGAAATTACAGTTGACGCGTCCAAAAATGAAATTAATCTAGCCCGGCAAAATAGAGAGTGTTCAGCACAAAACAAAAATCAATAAAGTTGACGGGGAAAAGCTATTTAAAGAACCACGAATGTCTCCCTCCATCTACAGTTCTCGATTTTATCATTAGTTTCTCACACAGTGCGACGCTACCTGTCTGCTGTAGATACAGATATAAACACAATGGTCAAATTCGAATAATTAACTCACGCTTATGGGAATTGATTTACTACTACATTTCAGCCAACTGAAAGTAATTTGACTTGCTGAAAATTACAATGATAAAATTATCTTTATAGTTTCTCACACACAACAATGCTACCTATTTACCGCAGATAAACACTCGAACTATTAAATTGCTGGCGTTGCAATTGGTTTAATTTAGTTTAATATACACTTAATTTAACTTTTAAAGTATCATGAAAAACTTATTTATTTATTTTCTTAAAAAAGGTTTAACTTATATAAAAATAAAAGATACAAGACAGTTAAAGATATATAAAGATTCCTCAAATACAGTAAAGTACCGTTTATACGTCTTTTTAGTGAAGTCCCGATTTATTTCTATTCATTTTAATGCAAAAATTCTTCGTTTATACGCCGCTAATATCGGTTATACGTCTTTTCCACTTTACTAAAATTCCCAAAATTTCTCGCCCTGTCATTATTTTTCATTCTGAATAAGAAGAGTGTTTCCTAGAAAACATCTCAAAGGAGGAACACAGGAAATATCGAAGAATACTGATCAAAGAATCAATTGAATTCACAGTAGAATTTTTAATACTCATAGAATAGCAGCCAATCAGACGAATATTAAAAATTTTTAATGTTATTAAATAGCTATCTGTATGGACATAAATCGTATGCTTGTTATTAAAGATACGCGATATATATAATTAATAATTCAAAATGTGTTCATATAGTTCTTAAGAAATGTAATAAAATACTCAGTATATGTAATTAGTACCCAGTCATGCATTAACAGTAGGATTTTTCTCTCTTTTTATAATAAATCTTTTATTATTATTAATAATAATTATTGTCTTTTAAAAAAGTATCATATACATTTACTTACTTAAGAAACTTTATTAATTAGTGTTTTCATATAAATTTTGCGTGTCATTAAATTTGTAGTAATCCAAGTGTTATTATTAAAATTTCGATTATACGTCTTTTCATTTATACGTCAGAGACGTATAAACGGTGCTTTACTGTATATTCTAATTTTCGAGCTATTGATGAACTATTAAAAGACTATTGATGATAAAAAGTAATAAATAAACATAAACTGAATAGTGCATAGTTTTCTTATTAAAATTGTAATTACTAATTGGTATGAAATATGTACTTAATTTGTTCTTTTATTATTATTATTATTTAAGAAATAAAGTATTTATAATTTCAGAAATAAATTATTTACAATTTGCTTATACTAAAAGAAAAAAAAAACTTAATGTCAAAATAATAGGTAATAATAACTTATAAAAAGAATCTAATCTAGAAACTTTAGTCAAATTAAGAACAAAAATGAAATCTGATTTTTTTAAATTCTTTTTTTTTTAATCTTTTAATATAGTATCAATTTAACTGACAGATAAATCTGATTTTAATTAATTAAAAAAATCAAGATAAATTCAGCGTTTCTGTTTCAATGGTTTAAGTACAGTAATTTTCATTTTATAATTTTAATTATTCTGTATAAAATATTTATTTAAATTGTTTTTTTTTTTAAATAAATTTGATTTTAAGAAATAAAATTTTTTATATTATTCAATCTTAATTGTTGTAGCAATTCATTAAAAAAATTATTTTTGTAAATGTAAATATTATAAATAAAATAATACAAAATAAAAATAATGTAGAAAAAGTATTAAAATTAGCTAAAACTGAGTCCTAATATTTTTTTCAATTATGTAATAATGTGTGAAGATTGGATTTAAATTAAGCCCTGTTTTAATTTATGAAAAATTCAGGGGCATTTTCGAAATTTGAAACAATGTAAGAATTCAGCCTTTATATTTCAATACTTAAAAATACAGTTACCGAATAAAATTCCAAATAATTTTATGAATTTAAATAAAATAGTTAAATAATAATTTGCACGAAATAAATAAAATAAATGCTCAAAATTTCTTGCATTGATGAATTATTCTTTCAGTACGTAATTTTCATATTAAATTATAATTTAATTACTCATCATTTCGAAATGAAATTATCTGTAATTTTCAATCTAAAATGTTGAAGCAATTCATAGAAAACTTAATCAAAATACTTATGTAAACCATACTAAAAATTTTAAAACATCTTGAATTCTGTGTTTGTACTTCAACAGTTAAAAATGCAGTTAAAAAAATTAAATTGTGAATATTTTAATAAATTTAAATATTTTAATCGAATAATAATTTGCACTGTATAAATTAAACGAATACTCAAATTTTCTTACCTTGAGAACTTATCTTTACAGCACATGGTTTCATCCAAGCACGCTTTAGTTCTAGCACTGAAGAGTACAGACGATTCGGTATCCCAAGAAAATATATTCCAAGACCAAAAATATTCATTTTCAGAGAGTAGTACACCATCAAGGACAAAGCAAAAAACACCGCCAAGTTGATGATCGTCTCCATATCCAACAAAATAATCACTGATTCCATACTAAGCAAAATCAACAAACCCACAGATAGACCATCTACCATGCAACTGACTGAACCTTCCATTTACCCTACCGGCGCGCGAGTTACCTCTTCAAAGAATCGCTCGATGAGAGGAAGTGACGTAGCGTATACTCCCTTCTCTCTGATTGGCTAATGCTACTCAGAAGAAGAAAAAGTTTACAAACGTGTTTGAGAGTAATTTCTGCATCGGCGATTTGTCATCCAATTAATTTATTATGCAAAATAGCAGTATTTTTCCATTTTAAAAGTAAAATGTGATTTTAATTGAAAAATACTTTGATTGGAGAATTTTCAGTGTTTACTTGAGAGAATATGAATACTTAATAAGAGTAAAGTCAAGTCAACTGAGTTCATTGTTGAATTTAGCTCGCCTTTTTTTTTTTTTTTTCTTAAGAGCACCTGTCAGTCAATGACAGTGACAGTGAGTAAGGTTTTCGCTTTAGGGATTTGCATTTATGAGATGAGGTTAAATAAAATGTGTGTCTATTTTTTCTATAATGTAAAACTCCAAATATTTATTAATTATTCAACATGGATAATGATAATTTAATAATAATAATTTAAAAAAAATCATATGAATTTTTAAAGAATGAAAATATTTAGAAAAGTAGTCGGATTACTTTTTCTAGAGTTTTGGTAATGTCCTCATGTTTTTTTGTAATATTTCTTTAAGAAATTAAATGATTATGTTTGAAAAAAAATAATTTATCCATAAAGTAGTTTAAAAAATAATAATTAAAGACTTTTTCTATTAGCTTGATTCGCACTAGAAAGTATGAAAAATTTAAAATGAAGTGTTGTCACCTGAATTTAATACTTTAGTTAATTTAAAAAAATCTAATTGTCGTGTGGAAAAACTGTTTGAATCCCTGGATTCAGAAAAATCGCCCCTTTTAATTGGTACCGAATTTGTAACGAGCCACGTACTTTTTAAAATGAAGTGTTGCCACTTAATTTTCATACTTTAGTTATTTTTAAAAAAATCTTATTGTCGTGTCGCAAAACTGTTTGCACACCTGGATTCAGAAAAATCGCCCTTTCATTTGGTACCGAATTTGTAACGATAAGACTGATATTTCTAATTTATTTTTCCGTTTTTAACCCGGATTCGGCAGAAGGTTTATAACAGAGAATGTAAACTAAAAAAAAAATCTTTAATTAACGCGCAAGTATATAAAGATTATTTTCAAATAAAAAAAAATTATAAAGAAAAAAGTAACAGTAATTTTTTTAAATAATAACAAGAAGCCGAAGTAATATTTAATTAATAATAATAACATAATTATATAAGTTTTATTTTCGTTGAATTTAGTTTAAAACAATAACATATGAATAAGATTTCTACTTTAAGATTAACAGAATATTAATTAGACTAATTAAATTCTATTTTATTATTTAATCTAACAGGATAATGGGTGTTCAATCTCAGAAAGGAAAGTTATCGTATTAAAATAATTTTTAAATAAAATTTATTTAAAAATTTACTTTTTTCTTTCTTTCTTTCTCTCATTTCATTTCATTTTTTGGGGGGCAAATAGTACAGTGTAAGACTGCCCTAAACAAAATGGAGTGAAGATATTTTTTTATATGCATACGAGTAAAAGCATATTTTGTGTAAATTGTAATATGGAAATCATTTATCATTCGTTTACTGGGCTATCCAAAGTATCTGGTTATATCGGTGCTATGCTTGGAAAATGCTAGAAATGTATTTCATTTTGTGGTAGGTGTTTTTTTTATACAAGACTAAATTTAAGTACACAATGTGATGGGCGTATAGTATATAGACAATACACGGGGCTACAAAAAAATTAAGCTAAACGTTCTTTTCTATTGAATGTAACTGATGAAACTGCTTTGCTACATTTTACTATATCGAGGAACACAGCTCAGTAAAGAAAATTCATTTTTCATACCCACACTGTAAACAAAGTATTTTTTAAATATGCATTTTCAAGTCTAGTTTTTTGTATAATATCACGTTTTCAGGCGCCCTGAATACGAAAGTCCAACTTTTAGCGGTTTTTCGGTATATAGGGTAGGATGGGGCACAGTGGACCACCCCTATTTAAAACTACTAATATTCAACTCTTTTAATTCATATGGATACACATGTATGGCAGCATACTACTAGTTGTATGCAGCCCAAAAAAATCACATTGGAAATAGTAAGATAACCATTTTGAGCAGTTTTTATGTTTTGAGGTGCTTAAAGTAATTTTTTCATATTGAAGTTTTTAAAATTTTATAGATTGAACTAGTGACTATAAATACTATACAACTGTTAAAGAAAGGCAAGGTATTGCTGTTTTTAAATTCCTAAAAATTATTAGCATATTTATAGTCTATATATTATTTTTTTATTATTATTTGTTTTACTCTGACACGGGGCACAGTGGACCATCTTCCAGTGTGCCTAAAAGTGCAAATTAGATTTAATATATTTGTTTTAGTTAAATTTATTGATAAAAATATATTGTAAAGTATATCTCAAAGTAAAAAATATCAATGTTATAATAAAATAATAATAATAATAAATTTCTGAAAGAGTAAGTATTTGAATAGTAATATAATTAATTATTCTTAATATCTAAATTTATTAACTATTTGAATTATATAGTATAAATTAAAAAAAAAAAAATCTAATCTAATAAATAGTAGGAATTATTTATTATTTTTGTTGTTTTTAGAGATCACACGTGAAAAGCAAAAGAAGTAGCTTAATATATTTTATTTAAATTTATCGTACAAATACAATGTAAATTAATTATATCTCAAAATAATTACAAAAATATTAAATATTTGAATAGTAGTATAATATTTATTAATAATATCTGAATTAAAAAATATATTTGATTTATATAATGTTAATAAAAGAATAAAAATAATATCCGTTTAAACTTAATAAATTTTCTTAATGAGATTTGATTTCTTATTTGTTTATTTTAATTTAATTTTTGTTATTTAATTCATAAAAATGCTAGAATCATGTTATTTAGACTAGAATAGTATCAGAAACTAATTTAAGAGGGAAAAAAAGTAATTTGTATTAATTTAATATAAACAGAAAAGGCTGGTCCACTGTACCGCGGTGATGGGGCACAGTGGGCCACTTTGTGAGTGCTCACAATTTATTTTTTAATTCATAATGTATTAGAAATATTGTTATAAAAAAATTAAGACATGTTAAGAAGGGCTTAGAGATTGTTTCCTATTTTTTCAAGTACAGTGCTTTTCTGTTTTTTTTTTTTTTTTTTGTGAAAAAAAAAATTAAGAGAGTAAAAGTGGTCCACTGTGCCCCGGTCTCCCCTACATCTGTTATCAGCATTAACTTAAACACAAATAATTGCAGAAAATTCAAATATGGTATTTTGAAGTTCGTATTAGGTAGCCATTGAAAAATTTTATTAAGAATGGCTATATAATTCTGTATACACAGAATAATATGTCATATAAAAATATTGCTAAACCTATTTTAGATTATTTTAAGAGCACATTGTGCTTTATTATCTCACCTGTTTGATCTTACGATTTAATATGCAATCTGTCTTTATAGTATTGAAATGCAAAGTAAGAGAAAGTCGTGTGAGTGACGCACCAGATTATTATTATTTTTTTTTTTTTTAACAATCTCTACAAGACCATTACGGCACAAGTTATAAGAGACAAAACAGTCTTTTTTTTTTTTTTTTTTTTTTTTTTCAGAATAAATATTTTTTGTTTATCATTTTATGCATACTAAAACTAGATGAATAAATTTTTAAGGCAATATGGACATTTAAACGAGCAAACATTGACAGAAGTATTAGGTTTTATATATATTATTATTATGTACATTATTTTACATGGGTTGAAAGGGGGGGGACTGGATTTATATTGGATGCTTTCCCCCCTATTTTTATGAAGATATGAGCTTTGTAAACCACTTTAACGCTATGACGAAAATTATATTTTGAAAATGAGACTTTAAAGATTTTTAATAGCTTTAAAATGCTCCAAGTGGAGTAATTTCTTTCATAAATGCACGAAATTTGTAGGAGATATTCAATATACACATTTTAATAATATTTTTCATTTATTTATAAATCTCCCTAATTTTAGTGAGATAAATGTACATAGTACCTTATCGCTTTAACGAAAATTATATTTTGAAAATGAGACTTTAAAGACTTTTAATATCTTTAAAATGCTCCAAGTGGAGTAATTTCTTTAATACATGCATGAAAATTTTAGGAGATATTCAATATAAACATTTTAATAATATTTTACATTTATTTATGGATCTACCTGATTTGTGTGAGATAAAGGTTTATAGTAAAGCTCCACTTTAGAGATTTTTTTTTTTTTTTTTTTTTTAATTAGCACATAATCCAATAAAAACTATGGGTGTTAAACAATATGAAGTTGGGTTCAGGAATTATTGTACAGATTTGTATATATTATTTTACTAAATGAAAGTAATATGAAATCGATGCCGCAAATTAATGAATTAATTAAAAATTAACTCACAAGAAACATTTTAACATTTTTACACATAATTTTAATTTTCTTTTAAATTAAAATTTTAAACTACAATGATTTTATTATATTTGTATGTTTTTTATATTTATTACTATCTGCCTGCGGCGACCAGATAGTTTGCGATAATTGAAAAATTTGACCGTATTAAACTCCTGTTCCGCGGTAATAAATAAATATAGTGAATCAAAGTATAGGGTATAGTTGACGTTGGACATAGGATTTTTTAAAAAATATTCCTTGTAGTAATAATAAACAGAGCATATCATCATCATTATCATCATCAATTTACCAATCCACTGCATGATGGAAACATCTCCTAGGTGATTCTAATCTGCCTTGTTTTCTGCAATTCTTCCCCATTCTACTCTTTCAAATTTCGCATTTTCATCTCTACATAACAATACCATTACAATACCATTACTAACTCTATCATTAGCTTCTTTTGAAATCTTTATGATAGTAGGTCATATACAATGGACAAAACCTTTGTATTTTTGGTCATTATGAATATAATTTTCCTAAATATCTCCAAAACGGAAAATCATATAAGGTCCAAAAAGTGACGTGGGCAACTAGATGTTACAAGAAACCTATATACCAATTTGAAATGTTCTACGTCCAACCGTTTTTGAGTTATGCGAGATAAATTACAGGCTCTATCTACGGGCTGAATATTCATTAAATAAAATGCATTCATCGGCAAGAGCCTGTTTGTGTCTTTAAGCATAACTTTCTATATGTAAAAATGTCTTCAACTTTCAAAACAATAGCATTACTGGCTCTATCATTAGCTTCTTTTGAAATCTCTATGATAGTAGGTGTAGGTCATATATAATGGACAATGGACAAAACCTTTGTATTTTTAGTCATTATGAATATCATTTTCCTAAATGTCTCTAGGAAGATCATAGAAAGTCCAAAAAAGGAGGTGCACAACTAGATGTTATAACAAACTTACATTCCAATTTGCAACGTTCTACGTCTAACCGTTTTTGATTTCTGCGAGATACGCACACACTCATATTTACATACAGACTTCACGAAAATTCGTGTAAAGTTGTTGATATCGCTGAAACGCGAACTCGTATTAAAACCGAAGTTGCAGGTGTACAACTAGACATCATAATTGTCACACATATAAATTTGCAACATTCTACGATCATTCATTTTTGAACTATGCGAAATGCAAAATCCATATCGCAAATCGGGATTACTATACTTTCTTATACTTTGTATAAGGAAGTTTAAAAAAAAAAAAAAAACATAATTTCTTGTTAAATGTTTTGTTAATAAAAAAAATTCTGAGATCTCTTTAATGAAAACTGGCAAACAAACAATAATCCCCGTTTGTGTACCAATTTAGCAGGTGAATGAAACTACTCAGTTTTGGATATGCTTATAATCGTATGACAGGTACTTAAATATTATCAAAAGTTGTTTCTTTAAAGATTTAATACCTATTGTTAATTTTCCTTGAGTGCAGTTGACATGATCTTGACATATAGTCATGTGCTTTGTTTGAGGATTAAGATATTTCTGAAAAATATGTGAAAGGTTTTTATTGTAGAAACTGTCAAAGAAGAAATATTTAAAATGGTATTAAAAGCAAACCGCATTGAGGATTTTTTTATTATTATTATTATTATTATTATTATTATTATTATTTTTTTTTTTTTTTTTTTTTTTTAATATGAAAACTTTAATTCTGAAGCCTGTAAGAAGACATATCCAAAAAGAATAATATCTTAAAGATTTCCAAAGTGGTTTAACATAGTTATTTTGTATTTCAAAACAATATTTAGAACTGATATCTAGATAAAATTGATATTCTTCATTTCTCCAGAGTAGGAAATTTACAGATAATATTCAAAAACAGTCAACAATGGATAAATAAATAAATTTAAAACAATGCTCAAGCCTATCTCCCCCCCCCACACACACACACACTTTAAGATTCACAATTTCTTTATTGTATTATACTGAAATACACGGAGTGATGCTAATTTATTATACTCACATACTTAGATTGGTACGCCAGGAAAAACTATCTATAGATACACTGTAATAAAAAAAAAAAAAAAAAAGAAAAAAGAAAATAAAGGTAGATTTACAGCACAATATGCTGGCAATATGGGTGCATGGAGGGGGAAAGTTAGAAAGAAGTAATTTACAGAAGAAACAACCGTAAAAGACTGTTTCTTTACAGTAGTTTCCGCTGTAAATTGTCTTACTTTACAGCAGAATGTGCAGGCAATATGGGTGCCATCATATTTTGCTGTAAAAACTTTCGTTTTTTTTTTTTTTTTTTTTTTTTTACAGTGTACACACACATATTATTATTATTATTATTATTATTCGGAAATTTTTATTTAAATTATAATTGCTAATCATAGTTATCATTACATTTAACTATATTTAATTTAATTGCATTTTTTAACAATGTAGTAAATATTTTTTCAGCATAGTCAGACTTTATATAGACTTTCTTAGCATGGCTGACCAGAGTACACTTTCGATTAAATGTTTGTATTATGCGTATTTATTTTCACAGTAATGGTGCCTCACCAGTTTTAAAATATCATTTATAAATCTAGCATGGTATAAATATTAGTAGCTATCAATATCCTACTCTAAAAATTTCTTGAGATATTTTAAATTAAGGAATATATAACATGGCAGAATATACAGCCGCATTTCTCATAAATTTACATTGTGAGGATTATTTGAAAAATATGGAAATGCGTGTAAATTAAAATACAAGACTCACTCTACTGAAATTAACCAGCAAAATAGGAAAAGAAAAATACATCGAAGGAAAAGAGGGTAACTGAGAAATTCATGCATTTTCAGTCTAATACCTTGTCGAGTAATCAGCCAAGTTCATGAACATAGCATGCCTTATAGTAGACGTTAATATGAACAAATATGTGATGGGGAACTCAGCAAAATCGATGCATGTGTAAAAGAAATTGGCAATTATTTATACCGTAAAAAAGTAAATAAATAAATCTTATCATATTACAGAAAACTCCTGGTAGTAAATTTGCCAGAACAGAAAATGTCCGTATGCTATGCGAAAAATACGTTGACAAAAAATTTCTGAAAAAGAACATAGAATATTTATACACAACAATTTTTTTTCCTTAGAGGACACTCAGAAAATATATATATATGTGTGTGTGTGTGTGTGTGTATACCGCCTTCATCTAGAACGAATAAGTGGTCATTTTCTAAATCCCCAAACTAAAAATATAGATTTTCGAGCTATGAGTGTAAGGCACGCCAATAAGCTGAATAGACGAAATGATCGAGAATTTCTAGTCTATTTATTTCTAGATAGAGGAACAATATTCTAAATCTTTTGTATTGCGAGAAATTCTCGCTTGATTTCCTAGAATTGGGTCATACGTCAAGATTATAGCTGCTAAAGCTCGCCTCTTGTGCTCATATTTTTTTGCAGAGATTTTTAAATAAGTTTGACCTCGATAATATAGGCAAACGCTCTAGAATTCTAATAGGGGTTTCTAGAACTCGCTATCGAAGGGGACTAGAATTTATAAGGATGACACAGAACTATTTTTTCTAGAGCCACAGTTTAGATTCCAGATGTCAGTTACAGATTTTTTTCTCAGTGAACACGGTAAAAAGACTCGCATTAAATAAAATTCTCCAGTTTTACCAGCCAAGATCGAACCAGAGCCCACCACAATGCAGGCGACGATGTTACCTCTCAGACACGGGAGCCGAATTTGCTGTGTTACTTAGCACTTCTGCTTTGACTTTGACACTAATGCTCCGAATGCAAAACAGAAAACAGTGTGTAATTACCTGATGAATCAGTGGTTCACTGAGAAAAAATTCTGTGACTGACATCTGGAAAATAAATTGTGGCTCTAGTAAAAATAGTTCTGTGTCATTCTTATAAAAATCTGGAGTGACTCCACTCGACTTTCCGAACATTCAGTAATTAACAGTTTTGTAGATAAAGTAAAGAAAGAGGAGTTGTTAAACAAACAAAAGAGAGAAAACCATAATAGAATATTTGAGTATTTTTCTCCATCTATTACACGATGTTTTATTTAACGCTACTGAACTTTGAGCCCATAGATCATAATGATAAAGAATTTTTCGTTGTTTCCCTGTAAAAACCTATAAATGCTAGATTCACCAAAATGCTTATAGTTAGTGCAACAGTGATTTATAATACTCATATAAATTTTCAGCTCAATTCAATAAGGCGTTTAGATGCTATCGTACTTTTAAAAATTTTGTTCCATAGGCCATAATGATAAAGAATTTTTCTTTGTGTCCCTGTAAAAAAACTGTAAGTGCTAGATTCACCAAAATCTATACAGTTAGTTCAACTGTGATCTATAACATGTGTACAAATTTTTTGCTCAGATTAATAAGGCGTTTAGACGCTATCACACTTTTAAAAATTTGGCCCCATAGGCATAATGATAAAGAATTTTTCTTTGTGTCCCTGTAAAAAAACTATAAGTGCTAGATTCTCCAAAATCTATACAGATTGAGTAACTGTGACCTATAATATGTGTATAAATTTTTTGCTGAATTGAATAAGGCGTTTAGATGCTATCGCACTTTTAAGATTTTGCTCCCATAGGCCATAATGATAAAGAATTTTTCTTTGTGTCCCTGTAAAAAAAACTATAAGTGCTAGATTCACCAAAATCTATAGGGTTCGTACTATGGTGACTTACAATATGCGTACCAACTTTCAGGTTAATCGAACAAAGCGTTTAGACGCTAGCGTGTTCACTCACAGACATACACACACACATACATACATCATCGTAAGAATAGTGAAAACGGACTCAGGGGACCTCAAAACGTATAGAAACATCAAAATCTCGAATTCGGATTTTTGACATGATTACAATACTTTCCTCACTATAGTGTTCGGAAAGTAAAAAGCGAGTTCTAGTAACCCCTATTATAATACTAAAGCGTTTGCCTATATTATCGAGGTGAAATTTATTTAAAAGTCTCTTCAAACAAATGTGAACACAAAAGGCCAGCTTTAGTAACTATAATTCGAGCTTGATTCGGGTGCGACTCAATTCTAGGAAACCAAGCGAGACTTTCTCATAATACACAGGATTCATATTATTCATAATATTGTTTCACCATCTAGAAATGTATAGACTAGAAATTCTTGATCAGTTCGTCTATTCAGTTTATTGGCTTACTTTATATGCAAGGGTGATTGTGTGTAGGAATTTTTCCTGGTTTCAGGAATTTTTGCTTAATGTAGTTTCTGACTTCAGGATTTTTAAAAATTATTTTACAGTGACTATAAAGGGACAACTGTTGTTTAATTGAAATTTTAGAATATCTTTTGTAACAAACTAGTATGTTTTTAGATTTACATGAACTTTACAAGTGTTTTATTGGTAGCAATTGCAAAAAATAATAATAATAATAATAATAATAATAATAATGACACTCTGGCCTTTTCCCTTTTCATTTCGTGTAATTCCCAGATTTTTAAAGTAGGCCTGATGCATAGATCGGAAATCTGTATTCCTAGTTTAGTTATTCAGAAAATGACTACTTATTCGTTCTAGATTAAGGCGGTGTATTTTTTTTTTTTCCCTCAGTGTCAGAGACTTTAAATGGTTGCAGAAAAAAAAAATTTTTTTTCGACAGATTTAGATGCAATTTTGCACTAAATTTCTGTAGTTTTAGAAGACATGAATGAATGAAAATTACAAAAAATCTTATTTTTAACCATTTTTTTTTTTTTTTTCCCGTAGCGTAGCAAAGGAACTGGGTTATAATTCGAGATTAATTTCGACCCAATTCTAGGAAACCAAGTGAGACTTTCTCGCAATACGCAGGATTCATAATATTCTTAATATTCATATAACATTGTTTCACTATCTAGAAATGTATATAGAAATTCTTGATCAGTTCGTTTATTCAGTTTATTGGCTTACTTTATATGTATAGCTCGGAAATCTATATTTCTAGTTTAGTTATTCAGTTCTACTTATTCGTTCTAGATTAAGGCGGTGTAATTTTTTTTTTTTTTCTCTCTCAGTGTTAGAGATTTTATATGGTTGCAGAAAAAAATGTTTCTTTCGACAGATTTAGATGTAATTATGCGCTAAATTTCTGTAGTTTAAGAAAACATAAATGAAGGAAAATTACAAAAACTTTATTTCTATCTTTTTTTTTTTTTCAGCGTAGCAAAAGAACTGGGTAAATATTTAAAACATTTTTTTTATAATCCAATTTTCAAACTTAAGTTGCACATAAATATTTTGTATTTTTATTTATTTCTAAGTTTATAGAACATAATTTAAGTTTAATGAATCAAATGTTCTCTCTCCCTCCCCCCCCCCTTCTCCCATTTCCGATTATATATATATATATATATATATATATATATATATATATATACTATACATTGCACTTCAGAAAATTTTAAGATAAAGGCTTAATTATTTTTTCAATGCAGGTTTTTTTTTTTTTTTTTTTTTTTTAGTAAAACAAAATATTTACAAAATAGAACAAAATATTAGATCCATTTAGCATAGATTATGAATTAAAGCATATCAACAGAAAAAAAGTATAAAATATTTATCTATGTATGTTCTTTATTTATTTATTCAATAGCAACATATTATAATTTTTTTTTTTTTTTTTTTTATTCTCAATTTATGGAAAGAAATTTCCTTTTTCTTGCAACAAATGTTTGCTTCTAGATAAGTGATAAGGCACAGTAATTTTCTGATTAACAAAAAATCATGGAAAGCACGATCATCCGCGGTTAATAATGTTGAGATTCCTTTAACTAGAAGCAAGGGGTTGTCTGTAATTTCCATTCTCTACGATACGTCTATTTTTTTCCTTGTACACAGCTGATATTTTATTGCCTTAAATTTGCTTAAAATAAAACATTCCCATCACATTCCCTTTTTTTTTTTTTTTGTGTGTGTGTGTGAAAAATTATTTTTATATCTCTTTACTATCAGCGTTTAATTAATATTTCAACTTAAGTATTGTTTTATTATTGTTTGAGCTAACTAAACACATACTTTAATTTTCGAGTTTCCTATATTAATTCATCAAGCTAAATTAGTTTTTCTTTTCTTTTCTTCTTCCCCCCTCCCTTTTTTTACTTCTTTTTAGTTTATGTATCTCTATATTTAAAAAAAAAAAATGTTACTGTTACTGACGTCAAATTTTTTTTGTTTGCGACCGCATCTCCTCGCGGAGGCATCATGAAAGATATCAATGTGTGCTGAATATTCCAAGGGCAATTTCAGGTTGTTAGAAATTTTTTATTAACGAAGTTATTAATTAAAAACGTCGGGTTTATAAAGATAATCTATTTCCATCTTACAAATAGTTTCTATTATTACGTCATTTTCCACAGGGAAATTAAAATGTTATCAATGGAGTAAAATAAATAAAATAAATGTAAGTGTTTCTAATATTAACAAAGAAAATTATCGTCTGCTAATAAAATGCGTTATCTTAAATAGTTTTAATAATAAAAAAAAAAAAAAAAAAAAAAAAAAAAAAAAAATGAATTGTAACTCTTTTCTTTCTACTTTTAGAAAATTGCTTTTAAAAATGCAAGCATTTGTGATATGGCATGTTTGAATTAAAGAAGAAAAAAAAAACTTTTTATACAGTTTTCTGGTCTTTAGAAACGTATTTAATGTCAGATGGCACTCCTCCTAACAAGTATAACACAAAAAGATTCATTTATATGCACTCAAAATTGATCGAAATATTTAGTTTCAAAGTTTGGGATTTTTTTAAATTTTTATTTTATTTTATTTATTTATTATTATTTTATTATTATTATTATTATTATTGGCATTTTCTCTAAGTTTATTAAAGATTTTTTAACAGATGAAAAAATGGTAGGCGGTAAAAATGGCACCGGTAAAAATGGCACCTGGTAAAAATGGCACCAGTAAAAATGGCAACGGTAAAAATGGCACCTGCGATTTGCGTAACATATACTACAATGAAAAATAGCCGCATTATTGCTAAAAATTGGGAGGTATTTTGAGCTTTGTTTTACTGTCATGATATATTTGGCCATCACATACAAATACCTGTATTATGAATAAAAAGTATTGAATTTTTTTATCTTTTATAGAAATATTATAGATATATTTTATAGAAAGTACTGATTTTAAGTAAAATTTTAGAAGGAAAATTAGACATTAGAAATTTAAATTAAATTGGTACAACATTCACTTAGTATATGTCTGTTGAAAATTTGGTTGGGGGGGGGGGAGGGGGGATGAGAGTTAGGAGACGACTGAAAGAAAATAATTGTTTTTATATCACCATCTTACTGATTTTAATGAAACTTTGTATAGTAATCACTTACTATTTACGAAAAAGCTACAGTGTTCCATATACGGGGGGCGGGGTCAGAGGTATATGTATTGAAAACTTTTTCAAACAATGCTATACAAATATGAATCCCATTGAGCATTATATACAGCTGAGGGGGCCAAGAGGGTGGTGCACGCAGATGTTCTTTTTCTTTCTTTCTTTTTAATCATTCTATTATTTATTTATTTATGACTCTTCTTGTTTTTAAAAAGTTTTAATATTTTACTTTAAATGTGTGATATGCAAAAATTAAATAAGTTGAATTTTATCACTTTTTAGCTTCAAAGTGAAATATTAAAAATTTAAAAATTCAATATTTGGAAAACGATAAAAACGGTAACGTTTACGTATTTTTCAAATGTGAATACGGATTTAGAAAAATTAGAAAATGAGTAATTTAAGAAACTAATTTCTCCATTAAAAAACAGAGTTACACTGGCAATCAAATTAGGTGAAAAACATAGTTATTAATAATTATTAATACTTTTATATAAGTAACAATAACGATAGTTGTTATATAATTGATATATATATGTATAGCTGATAATAACCATTAATAGTTATCACTATTATTATTATTATTCAAATAATAGTATCAATAGTATCAGTACAGTATATATATATACTATTAATATATATAATTATATATATATATATTAGTATATATATATTATCAGTAATTATTATATCAATAGTACCTTAGAGTATTTAAATTTATTTAATGAAAACTTAATTTTAAAAATTATATATAAGATGGGTTCAAATGTAAAATATCGATTCTTTTCAAATTTATAAAATTATTTTTCTAAAAATTCTAGGTTATAGCACTTTGATGTTTGCCTCTGAATGTGCAACTGTCATGCAGTAAAAGATAATTTTTCAAAAGAGGATTTGGCATGTTAGTCAGTTTTGAAATGTGTGACAGCTTCAGTTGTCCATTTGTTGTTCGCAGGTGGGTACAGGGTGAAGGGGGATTATATGATTATTGTATACGAAGAAATGAAAAAAAAAAAAATCACTTATTCAGCATGAACGTCACAGACCTGTTATCAGTAAAGTAAAGTATTTTTCACAGTAAAGTACATAGTAAAGTATTTCAACAATGATTTTCTTTCCAGAACAAAATGTCAAATTATTTGGTAAAGATATAATAATGAAGTATCAATCATATCATTAAAAATTTTCGATTCAAAAGATTTACTTACAAATACCTCCATTTCATAATTTTTATTTTTGATTGACCCGCAATACCATAATAGAATTTTTACTTCATTAATATTTGGTCTCCTTTTGTGGATAGTTTATGTAAGGGTGCTTTATTCCGTGGTGATTTTTCCAGGGCTGATTTTTTTTTTTTTTTCGGATACCAAATAAAAGGGCACTTTTGTAATAAGCAAATCGCAAAATAATAAATATGAATAATACATTTGAAGATTGATTTCTAAATCACATTTCTAGAAATTTCAATTGATTGTGTACAACATTCATTTATGTATATACCTGAGGGACGAGGGGGGGGGGAGGGGGGTAGTACCGGTTGTATTTATACCACCTTCTTACCGATTTTAATGAAACTTTATATAATCCTGTACAATTTGTGAAAAAATTACAGTGTCAGACATAATTGGAGGTGGCTGGCAGAGGAAAACAACATGATTTTTTTTTCTTGTATCACCATTTTACTGATTTTAATTTTATATTCTATAATTATCACTTACTTTTTTATTAAGATCAAAATGAGGGTTATATATACCTAGGGGGGGGGGGGGCAAAAGTGTTTGCAGATGAAAACAAAAAAAAAAAGTTTTTTAAACTGCCCTAGTATCGATTTAAATAAAACATGCAGTATATACTTACTGATAAAAAATTGCAGTGAGTGTTACAGATATCTTGGGGGAGGGGGGGGGGGGGCGGAATAAGAAAAGTAGTTGATTTTATATCGCCATGCTACCTATTTATATGAAATATTGTATGACTATTACTTACTTCTTTTATTAAAATTATTATGAAAGATACATGTAGTTCAAAAAAGGGGGGCAAGTGAGTGGGGCAGATGAAAAAAAAAAAATAATAATATTCTTAAATAATACTTATTATCGATTTTTTTATTGACATTTTGTGTAACTATCAATTACTTTTAATGAAAAACTACAGTGAAGTTTACATGTTTGGGGGTGGGGGGTGGGGTGGGGTGGGGGGCTGGAGACAGAAGGATAGAAAATGAATGTTTTATACCCCAATGCTTTTTATTTTAATAAAATGCATCATAAATATCATTTAATTTTCAGGAAAATTTATGTTGACTGTTATATATATTTTGGGGGATATGGAGGGAGCAGAAGAAAAAAATGATTCATAAATACCACAATGCTACTAATTTTAATTAAACTTTCTACAGTTATCACCTACTTTTAATGAAAAATTATGGTGAATGTTACCTATACTTGGGAGGGGGGGGGGCAAGGGGAACAGGGAGGGAAAGAATATTATATTTAAATCACACCGCTTAACATGTATAGAATTTTTTTTTATAAATATCACTTATTGTTTATGAAAAATTCTAGAAAGGGATGCGTATCGTAGTATCTTTCAGTTCCTAAGTTAGTATGCAAAAATTCAATGTATTATTATGTATCAGACATTAGTTAAAAAGTTAATATCAAAAATTGTAAAAAGATTATTCTGAAACAGAATTTTTTTGTTTAATCTGTCCCATCCTCCCCCGTCCCCCCACTACGTAAAACAAAACTAGTATGTTGTGGCCTGGCCATTACAAAACTTTCTTCTATATTTTCTTACATTAGTTCACTTAACGGCCCTCTTCACTTACTGTCGCCGGAAACCCGAGCCAATGGGGAATTTTCTTTACAAATACCTTATTAACTAATACATATTTTTAAATTCTGTTTTCACATTCAGAAAATTCCCAACTGTTAAATTGACGGATCTTTTTAAAAAATGTAATTTTTTTTAATTTTTAATATTTTATTTTGAAATTGCGAAATGAAAAAATTTCACATATTGAAAATTTCGTATTTTTCAGCTTCAAAATAAAATATAAAAAAATAAAAAAATATTATTTTAAAAAAGGTCCGTCAATTTAACAGCTGGGAATTTTCAGAATGTGAAAACAGAATTTAAAAATATGAATCAGTTAATAGTTATTTGTAAAGAAAAATTTCTCATAGAATAACATTAGCATCGGCTTCCGGTGGCGGTGAGTGAAGCAGGCCCTTAAAACAAATAATTAATGAAAATTGATGTATTTATTTAAATTAATTTCCATGATGATTGCAGGCGATTTTTTCCTCATAGAAATATAACACAAAATATCCAAAATAATCGATATTATGTTCTACTAACACTATGTTAAACAAGAACGAAAAATCATGCGGTGCACATTGATTATTATAACTTTCCAACTGTACACACTGTTGTATTGTAAAACTTTCAATGTTCTTTGCCTACGTTATCACACAACGGATTGACAAGAATTTAAAGGCCTACAGATAGACTAATTGAATTCATATTCACTCTAAACATTGTTGGAAAGTGTTAAAAATGCTTAAAGCAAAAGAAATCGCAGCCTTTTAACTCTAACTGCAGCCCTTAATGTATATGAATATTTTAGTGTAACCCTGTAAATCTGAAGATTAACCATACTTGTTCTATAGAAAAGATTTTTTAAGCATAGTAACAATAAATTTCACTTTCTTTATGATTTTTGCAGTAGAATGTTATTTAAATGTGACTCATAAAAATGTACGTCTTAAAACGGATTGGATTTTTTGTAAAAATTATTCAAAATTGAGGAAAATTATTTCCAGATTTTAATCTTCATATTTGGATATATAATTACAAATTAGTTATCGTGCACAATGTGTTAGATTAAGTTATTTTGCTGTCAAATTGACAAAATTTTAATTTTAAATTTCAAAAATCTGTCGTCATTTCTCGTATTTGGCGATCAAAAACGTAATACGAAAATATACATGCCAGATGTATATTTTCGTAATATGTATTGTACGAAATATTGTTTCATATTATTATTTTCTTAATATACGTTGTTAAAATAACCATGATTTTTGAAAGGAATTAAGTATGTTCGCCAAATAATTTGGCGATTTGTTTTTGCGCCAAGGATGACAGATATGAAATATATTCCGCTGCAACATATTAGTATCATATATCAGATACTTTATTTAGACATTTGAAAGCAAATTTGACTTCAAATTGTGATAGAATATTTATCATTTTCCTTTTAATTAGTATATTAGTTGGACATTTATTGTGTAAATATCACCCTTTGAAATGGAATATTTATGTTTTCAATCGAATATGGAAGTTAGCCATTTTTTTCTCAAGTTTTGAATTTTTAAATGCAAATTTTATCAATTTTTCAGCAAAAATAATTTAATCTAATGCATGTACACGATAACTAATACATATCTATACTCAAATATGGGGATTAAAATCAGGAGCTAATTTTCCCTGATTTTTATAATTTCTTACAAAACATTCAGTGGGCGATTAACATAGGAAATCTTTTTCTTTGCTCCACAGACGGTCAATAACATCAGCACTTCGCTTGCGTATATGGAATATTAATTAGAATGTTGGAGGTATGCTTTGCACGCGCTATTTTATTATTATTATTTTTTTTTTAATTTACATTGCAATATTGAATTGAATTTATGGAAATACAAAGTCAGGTACATACCCTTCGTAACCATTAGTATATTGTATTTTTAGGCTACAATATGACTGAAATATCTATAATTATTTTCACGAAAGAATTGAACGTCTTCTCGAATTTTTTTCTAGAATAGGCTCTTCCCACCTGACGTCAGAGGTCACATGATAGAGGAAAAACAAATAGCAGACAAAGTCTTGTTTATCTATAGCGATTGCTGAAATAACATATTTTCTATTCTTATTATTGATCAATCGTATTTAATCTGTGTTATTTTTTTATAAATCATCATTTTTAATCTATTTTATATCATTATTCATCCTCTTTTGTTTGCTGTATACATTTACAATCATCATTTAGTTTATGTTTGTTATTGATGTTCATGAAGAACATGTTTAATACTTTAATTTTTGGTACTTAAATCAGTTACAGTGGAATATCGTAAAATCCGTTTAGATCAGTAACTAAGCTAATTAACTTGTTGTAATACCTTTATACAACTAAATTAAATGAAAACGTTTTAAAATTTCAAATTATAATTCATAAACCTTACACAAGAACAAACTATTATTTATTCATAGATCAGTTAATGTGACAGTTACACTAGAACATACAAAAATCGATTAAAAGAGTTGAAAATAAATAAACACATAAAGTGTTTTTAAAAAATTATTAAATTTATAAATACAACTATTCTACTGTTTACAAATGCACAATATTACTTTTATTTTATTTTGTATTAAATACTAACATTTTTGTTCTTAAGAACAATATTTAATTGAATTCGATTCTCAGAATTCGATTATTCGTTTTCCTCTATCACGTGATTGAGCAGACGACGGTGGGAAGAGCCCATTACTGCAAGTTTAATAAAAATTTCGCTATCGTTCAAGTTTAGCAAGTATTTTGCAAGTTAAACTTAAGAAAAGTGCCCTTTTTCCCAGATCGCGGAATAAAGGGCACTTTTCACAATAACTGCTTGTGAAAGATATGTGTCATGAAAATTATTTAAGGGGTTCTAAGAGGGAGAGGAAAAGAAAATGATGGTATGATGTAAAAAACATTATTTTATTTTTCTCTGCACGTTAACCTCTAGATTTTTTTTTTTTTTTTTTTTTTTTTTTTTGCATTCATACGTGTATTTTACAAGCAGCAATTGTAAAAAGCGCGGAAATTTTCAACATGTAAAACACATGCTAAATATCAAAGAGAGTGTACATTTTTTATTTCTACGAGGGGGGGGGGGGGACAAAAAGGACAGATTAAAAGACGAAATTATTATTATTTTTTTTTAATCTTTTTATTTATTTATTTAATTTTTCTTTTTTTTTTTTTTTTTTTTTTTTCTACAGATTAAAACCATGCATTGAATTTTTGCGTACAAACTTATGAAGAGACACAAACTGATATGCAACCCTCACTGTAATGTTTTATAAACAAGTAAAATTTCATTAGATATCCAACAGGGTGGTGTAAAAATATATTCTTTTCATGTGCCCTCTAGCTCTCAGTCGATAATATAACCCTCTCTGCAATTTGATAAACAATAAGAGATATTTATACAAAATTTCCTATAAATGTAAAGCAAAGTGATTTAAAAAGAACTTCACCCCCCCTCAGTATTCCACCTCCCCGCCCTCCTGAGTATATGTAACACATTTGAAAATTTTCATTAAAAGTAGGTAATAGTTGTTATATTTAATTTAATTTTTATAATTAATTTTTATTATTAAATTTAATTGTTATAATTAATTTTTTTTCCATTTTAACTACTTTTTATTCTATTCATTTATTTACTTACTTATTAATTTTATCCAATTGCGTTTATTGTAATTTTTATGTAGTATTAAGCTTTTCATTTTAAATTATTGATAAATGAAGAGTGCGTTACGAAAGGCGATGCATGTTATATGTAATTATAAATTGAATTATTGTATATGCAAGTATCGACATTTTATATATACATGTAAACTTAGAGATAAGAAATAACATATAGTAATAAATGAAATATTATGAATATATATATATTCAGGCATTGCATGCTGTAAATTTTTAGCAGTTTGCATACAGCATGATAGAAGGATCACCTAATTCGCATACAACATTCATTTAATGCCCTTGAAAAAGTAATGAATTTGTATGTTTCTATATCAAGTTGCTTATTTTTTTCTTTTTGTCAAATGTATTCATTTTTTACAGTTCTTCATGTGATACTTGGTTTCATATAATTGAATGCTTAAAAAGGTTTTCGATAAATATCTAATAAAAGATGCAGCAAAAATGGAGTTATTATTTTCTAATTTTTAATGCATATCAGGAAGAAAAAGTTGTCAAGCCATACTCCTACTATTTTTTAATTAAATAATTAAAGTAATTAAAACATTTTTTTATTACTTTCAAATTTTTTAATACATAATAATAATAATAAGTTGTCTTTTATTAGAGAATACCCTTCTATTCTTTTCAATTCTATTCGATATGCATTATTCTTATTTTGAAAATCTATTATTTTACCACTCTCTAAAGGGAATGTGGAAAAACATTTACTACTACTATACTAAGAATAATAATAATTAGAGCTTATTTTGTTACTCTGAACTTTGAACAAAAGGATTTTTTATTATTATTATTTTATTACATTTAAACGAAAAAAATATTTCATCACTGTAAGATTCTTAATAAGTAATAGCTACAAAAGTTAATTTTAATATAAAGCATTATACATAAATTATTTTTTTCAATCAATTAATATATTTTGTTTTGTACCGTATCAATTAACTAAGGGTAAAAAAGGATTAAATAAATAAAAATAAAAATAAATAAATTAAATTAAATTAAAATTAAAATGACTGAAAATACATATGGTTTATTACTTCCAAATTATTATTAGGTAAGAGCGAGAAAAAGTTGTTTTTATAATAATAAATTATTTTATTATATAAATAAATCAATTACATTTTTAAACTTTCGCATATGACATTTTTAAAGCAATCTCCATTAAATATATATATATATTTATTTATCAATCTGTGTATATTTTCCCCCCATCATGCTATAGGTATGGGGATCTTAAGCAATCATAAAAATTTTCATCCTTGTTTTTTTTTTTTTTTTTTTTTTTACATTTCAACCAGTTTTGAGGTGTGAGAAATCTAAAAATCACAAAACTGATATGGTCTATCCGTTTGTGTGTTAGTTAATTAATATATGTACTCGACATCATAAGCTTTTTTTTAAATTAAAAACTTCTTATACATTAAGAAATTAAAAATTAATAAATTTTTATTATTAGTTTTAAATATAAATTTTAATTTTAAATACAATTTTCAAAAAGTTAAATTTTTCATATTTGAATATATATATATATACTATTGCTCTTACAAAAGCATCTATAACACATACATACATACATACACACATATATTATATATACACACATAAGTCATTATTTTAATTCTTTAATTCATAATATATATGATTGATTTAGTTCATATAAATTTGGTTTTTAATTATCAATAATTATTATTGTTTTTTTAACCTAATAATAAAAATACTTGTTTATCCTGCTCCACCAGTCTTAAGCCGTGGTGGCCTACGCTCCTTCTTAGTTTTGTTTGAGTTTCATTTGTTTAAAATACTGCCTTTATTTCACATAGTTTTCAGTTTTTGTACTAAACATGTGTACTCATCACATACTCACTATAAAACGTTCTTACAAGCTTTTAAAACGCATTTTTATTTATGTATGTTCTTTTATTACATTTTTATGGTGACTTTTTTCCCACATGACTTTCTTTCCAGTGACTTTTTTTCGTGACTTCTTTTTCAGGTGACATCGTTTATACGTTTTTTAAGGGACCGTTCCAGAAAAACGTACAAATGAAAAAATCGTACAACTGAAAATTTGTTTTAACACATTAATACATAATAAAGGATTATATTATTATTAAAAATCAAATTAATTTTCATGATTTCCTTTACATTTGTTCGACTAAGATAAATTTTAATGAAATTTAAAGTAATTTTAAAAAGTAGGATACGTTTTAAAGATAATTAAAAATGTAGAAATTCAGGAAATTTTCTTAAAATTTTGATTTTAACCTTTAAAGACAGTCTTTCGTTTTCTAAATAAAGATGACATTTTTGCAAACGGTTAAAGAAAAAAAAAAAAAGACTGCTTTGTCTCTCCAACAGCAAGATGTCAAATAAGAATAAGCATTATAAGAAATAAGAAAATCTTCTGGTATCCTAATCAAATTTACCCAAAGGAAGTGAGTAATAAACCTTTAAGTTTACAACTATGAAGTTGTGAGATTTTTTTTTTTTTTTTTTTCCACATCCCGTCCCTAGAATGCAATTAAAGGAGAGAGTGGGACGGAGGTCTACAAGTTATCAGTTTTTTTTCTCTCAAAGAAATCCTGTCCACTTTTAAGTGCAGTTTCTACTGAGGGTAGGTTCAAAATGTTTCGAGCGGGGCTATTCAGAATCCTTTGATGTGGTCAAGCCGTTGGACCTGGTTCAACGAGGTTGCTTCGAAGAGGAAAGAGCCTGGTCCTAACCCCCAGCTGAGATAATTGAGGGGCCAGAGGCAGATATCTTTGTCAATTTTGCATGCTTTCCTTTGAAGTAACTGCGCAATCTGATAAAAAAGGGCTACAACTGATGACAAGACATTTGGCTCTTTGTGTCGGAAGCGTGATTAATGACTTTTTGAACCTTGGTCTAGAGCTCGCAGTGGAAACCAGCCTTTATACTTACCAATTTACCCAGTCCCGAATGCTTGCTTCTGAATGTTTCTCTACCCCCCCCCCCCCACACACACACACCTCCCCCTTGCAGGCTATCAGCCCTGCTTGGGCGTTATTGAGTTGCGCTTAACAATGGGAGGTACTACTCAATTGCGCTTAGGGCCTTCATCTTCATAGGCATCAGTTGCGCCGAGATCATATCCCCCCCCCCCAAAAAAAAAAAAAAAAAAAGAAAGAAAGAAAGCATAAACGCATCAATTGCGCTCGTAGGTTTTTCAAAAAATCAGAAAAAAAATTCTAAATGATTTTGACTTTTTAAATTTGCATAATTTGTCGATAAAGCTTTCTGATAATCATTAATATTTGTTTGTTTCAATTTTTGAAAGCTTTTCAGGAATAAATTTGTTTTTCAAAAAACATTTTGCATACCAGAACAAATTGTTCAGCTTATTCTGTCATAAGTTATTGATGGCATGAGATTTTTGGATTTCTTTTTGAAGTACTTATGTTTCATTTAAATGGGAAAATATTTTGAAAACTTTACAGGTAAGACAAAACTAAATAAAAATATGGTGTATATTCAATATTTAAACTTAAAACTTCTTCACAGACCATAAAATTCAATCCAGCGCAACCGTTTTCGAAAGGACTTGGCATTTCTTTATCAGGTTGAAAAAACATGTGCTACTGCCTTGGAGGCAAAAGCAAGACTTGCTTTTATTTGTGTAATATAAATATTTCTTTAAATAAATAATATAATGTAAACATTTTTTTAATTGCTCTTGTTTGAATTTATTGGAGCCTATTATCTTTACCCAAGAGATAACACGTGAATAACTAAATAATTTTTTTCTTCCCAGAAATTATAATTCGTTACCTTCCCGTATACAAGAGGGGGGGGGGGGGGGTGACAATGAATGTTATCAGTAATTTTTCTCGCGAGCGCAATTGATGTATTTTTAGCAATGGGGAGATTAATGTAAGCACAATTGATGTGTGCCTGTGTACTTAATAATATTTTAAACTTAGGAAAAGCTGTATTACGAACATGACAGGATACTTCATTTCGTATATGTCCGCCTTTTCTCTGTTTTATAGTTAACCATGTAAACCTATCTGTAACTTTATTTGAAGTATAACAATGTCCCAACTGAAAATACCTCAATGTCATGACAAAATATTTCTTTGTCCTACCAAACACTAATATTCGTTATGCAATGCCTTTTTTTTCTTTCGATTGTACAGTATTATTATTGTAATAATAATAATAATAATTATTATTTATTTTTGTATAAATATTGGAAAAATATAATTCAATAAATTAAAATTGAGTTTTTCCGTAATGCACTTTTTAAAAGAAATTTTCTTATTTTATAAATTAATTTTTCTTTTCTTAAGATTTTTTTTTTTTTTTTTTTTTTTTTTTTAGCTGGTAGTTAGCTCGAATATTGTCCTAACTTAGCATTTCATTACCTAGATAAATGTTTCTGAAGGCTACATATATCATGTTGACCAAACAAAACTCTATCTCCTAATTTTTCTCAATAATGCGATCATTTTTCATTTTAGCATATGCTTCGCAAATCGCAGGTGCCATTTTTACCGGTGCCATTATTACTGGTGCCATTTTTACTGGTGCCATTTTTACCGGGTGCCATCTTTACCGGTGCCATTATTACCGATGCCATTTTTACCGGTGCCATTTTTTCGTACATTCATTAATGAATGTAGGAAAAAATGGTGAACCAATGGTTCACTGAGAAAAAATTCTGTGACTGACATCTAGAAACTAAATTGTGGATCAAGTAAAAATTGTTCTATGTCATCCTTATAAGTTCTAGTCCCGTTTGAAAGCAAGTTCTAGTAACCCCTATTAGAATTCTAAAGCGTTTGCCTATATTATCGAGGGGAAATTTATTTAAAAATCTCTTCAAACAAATGAGAACACAAAAAGCGAGTTTTAGCAACTATAATTCGAGTTTAATTCAAGTTCGACCCAATTTTAGGAAACCAAGCGAGACTTTCTCGCAATACCCAGATTCATAATATTGTTTTTGACTAGAAATTCTTGATCAGTTCGTCTATTCAGTTTATTGGCTTACCTTATATGCATAGCTCGGAAATCTATATTTCTAGTTTAGTTATTCAGAAAATGACTACTTATTCGTTTTAGATTAAGGCGGTGTATTATTATTTTTTTTTTTTTTTTCGGCGTTAGAGATTTCAAACGGTTGCAAACAAAAAAAAAAAAAAAAAAAAAAAAAAAATGTTTCTTTCGACAGATTTAGATGCAATTTTACACAAAAATTCAGTAGTTTTAGAAAACATAAATAAAGGAAAATTTAAAAAATTTTATTTTCAACCTTTTTTTTTTTTTTTTTTTACAGCGTAGCAGAGGAACTGGGTAAATATTTAAAACATTTATTTATATTCCAATTTTCAAAATTAAGTAGCACATAAATATTTTGTATTTTTATTTATTTCTAAGTTTATAAAATATAATTTAGGTTTATTGAATCAAATCCCCCCCCCCCTCCCCCTCCTTCCATATCCGATTTTATATTCATTTCATCACTTCAGAAAATTTCAAGATAAAGGCTTAATTAATTTTACAATGTAGGTTTAATTTTAGTAAAACAAAATATTTGCAAAACAAAACAAAAAATTAGATCCATTTAGCATAGATTATGAATTAAAGCATATCAACAGAAAAAAAGTGTAAAACATTTATCAATGTATGCTCCTTTTTTTTTTTTTTTTTAAACCAAGCAACATATTAGAAAATTTTACTTTTGTTTAATTTACAATTTATGGAAAGAAATTTCGTTTTTCTTGCAACAAATGTTTGCTTCTAGATAAGCGATAAGGCACAGTAATTTTCTGATTAACAAAAAATCATGGAAAGCCCGATCATCAGCGGTTGATAAGTCTGTAATTTCCATTCTCTATGATATGTCTATTTTTTTTTTTTTTCCTTTTAAACAGCTGATATATTATTGCCTTAAATTAGCTTAAAATAAAATATTATTCCCATCTCATTCAATCTTTTTTTTTTTTTTTTTTTTTTTTTTTTTTGTGTGTGTGTGTGTGTGTGTGTAATTATATTTTATATCTCTTTACTATCAGCATTTAATTAATATTTCAACTTAAGTATTGTTGTTTGAGCTAACTAAACACATACTCTAATTTTCGAGTTTCCTAAATTAATTCATCAAGCTAAAATAGTTTTTCTCCCCCCCCCCCTTCTTTTTAGTTTTTGTATCTCTATATTAAAAAGAAAAATATGACTGCCACTGACGTCAAATTTTTTTGTTTGCGACCGCATCTCCTTGCGAAGGCATCATGAGATATATTAATGTGTGCCGAATATTCCAAGGAGGCCATTTCAGGTTGTTAGAAATTTCTATCGTCTGAATTACCGAAGTTAGTAATTAAAAACGTCGGGTTTATAAAGGTACTCTATTTCCATCTTACAAATAATTTCTATTAATACGTCATTTTCCACAGGGAAATTAAAGTATTATCAATGGAGTAAAATAAATAAAATAAAAATAAATAAAATAAATGTTAGTGTTGCTAATAGCAACAAAGAAAATTATCGTCTGCTAATAAAATGCGTTATCTTAAATAGTTTTAATATGGCATGTTTAAATTTTAAAAAGCTTAAAAAAAAAAAAAAAACTTTTTATACAGTTTTCTGGTCTTTAGAGACGTATTTAATATCAGATGGCACTCCTCCTAACAAGTATAACACAAAAAGGTTCATTTATATGCACCCAGAATTGATCGAAATATTTAGTTTCAAAGTTTGGGATTTTTTAAAATTTTAATTTAATTTAATTTAATTTATTTATTATTTTATTATTATTATTATTATTATTATTGGCATTTTCTCTAAGTTTATTAAAGATTTTTTAACAGATGAAAAAATAAACCAATATGAATATTAATAAGGATATGAAAACAATCATTCTTTTAATATAAATCCAATGAATGAACAAACTATACTGTACATTAACAAGAAAGAATTTATTATGAGTATGATAAATAATATACAAATAGAAAAAAAATCATGAATGTTCCTCACGAGCAATTGTTAACCAAATGGAACTATAGGTATTATTGAATTTCAATCAACGGAAATTAACGCTCAGAGGCTTAGACATAAAATTATACTTTTAAAAAATTAAAGAACACGCTTTTATTGAAATATGAGCTAAAAAGCACAAAATATCTATCTTTATAGTATTAAAATACAGGGTAAGAGTGACACGGCATAATATTTACATACCTTTAAATATTTAATAAATAATTTAGAATTAAACAAAAACCATTTTTAAAAAATCTTCCCTGACTGGGATCGAACGTTAGACCTTTAGGTTCGTTGCCCGGAGCTTTCCCTCACAGCCACAGCGTTCACGTAGGGAAAGTCTTTTTTTACAATATAGTTTTTTTGTTTGCTCCCAGAGCGGTTACAAACATACATACAAACATACATACAGGTGAAGCTAATAAAAGCGTGTTAAAAATAATTCTTTAAGGTCAACCATTTGTACAATGAGGGAAAAAAAAAACAGGGTTAGGATTTCATTCTATAGCAAGTAATTTTATGTTAATTTCTTTAGGGACGACCGAGCTTGCAATTAAAAACATGACCTTGCAATGAAAAAGAAATTATTTAAAAAATAATAATAATAATAATAATTAATTTCAGCATTATAATGATAAACACCAGAAAGAAAGACTGAATTAATCGATAAATAATCACATATGGAAAAAAAAGCCATCTATATATTTTTTTTAGGAAGAAACAGAAGTTGCAGTAAAGAATTGTCCAATTTTTGATTAGGCAATCCAGTTTCATATGGATTTGCTCACGATGGGTTCTTCATATAATGACCGGATGTAAAATGTTCGATTATTTCGGACAATCACAAACTGTTTATACATGATTGCGTACGTCATCGTCGCCTTATACATTTGGAAAGCAAAAAAATTTTTAATTGTTTATTTGTTCTGATATTATTTGAATTTTACCACTTTTATTAAAAAAAAAAAAAAATTAATAACAATAATAACTGAAGTGGAGTAAGATTGCAAAATAACAGAAATGTACACCAGAAAATATATAATTTGTATATTTTTTTAAGCATTATTATTATTATCATCGTATATTAGAAAATTAGTTTTTAATTTAATAAATTATATCATCTATGTTTTTTTTTCCCCTCTATAAAGGTTTTTTTTTTTTTTCTTTCCTTCTATATACAGAATCCGTCGTTTATTAAAATCACATTCGTCCTGAGCCAAAGTGATTTTATTAAACTGTTGATTTTTATATCCGGTGAACGTTCCTGCACTCTAGAAAGAGGTACTACTTCTCTGAATTTGGAAAGAAAAATTAAAAAATAACGAATAATGGAATTAATGAACAATATTAATTAACTTTTAACATATAATAGTTTCTTCAATATAAGTAAATTAAACACATTCTAAGTTTTGATGCACTTTCTTTTGAAAAAAAATCATCTTTACTTTGCACAAGTTTACGGTTTTCTTTTAAATTTAAAATATTTCTGTCAAAATTTCTTACTTCATAGTTATTTAAAAAGTAAGAAATAGAAATTGTCTTTTAATAATTAAAATTTTTTTAAAAATATCGTTTGCGAATCAAATCAGATTTGTAATATATAACTGCGCTTTGAGAAATACGTTCCTTGAAATATTTACTCAGATAAGTGATGGGGCGTGTTTAATTTTTAACTATATTGCAAGTGCAAAATTTTCAACAAACAAGAATTGGTGTGCTTTAATTTTTTTTTTTTTTTTTCAAAAATAAAAATCACAATGTATATATATATATATAAAAAAAATAGTGTGCTTAAATGATATTTTTGTGAAGAAATATTTTTTAATTTATTCAAAATGATTGAATAAATGCTGATTTTATTAAATGGTAATGTTGATTTTGTTAAACGGCAGTTTTAAAAGAAGTTTGTATTGATTTAATTCTGGTCCTGGCAATTTGATCAGATTAAGCGGCTAATTTTATTAACCAGTGAATTTATTAAGCGGCGGTTACTGTATACTATACTATATATATATATATATATATATGTATATATATATATATATTTCATTCAGATTAATGCATAAAAGTCAATTATATTTGCATAAAGTCTTTTCCTTTTTATTTCACGTCTGAAATTATATTCCAGATTTCAAGATATTTAGTATTGGAAAGGAAATTGACAGGAATGTTTTGTCCCTACCCTTTCCCCCACCTTACAGGTGGAATGTTATTGTGCCACAGACTTCAGTTCATGTTATTCATTGTTCTCAAGTTAATCCCTTTTTTACAGAAGTAATGTCTAAATTTCTTTTACAAAGAATTGATAACACCTGTTAAATCCACTTTTCTAAGCATATGGGTTTTGTTATAAGTGTCAATTTCTTTTGTAAAGGAATAAAACTAACATTTTTAGATTAAAAGATTAAAACTGCTTTCTTTCAACATTTGGTTTAAAGTTTTAAAGATTATATATAATACAACCTATAATTAATACGTACCTTTTACAAAAGATATTTCCTTACAATGAATTTCATTGTACTAAAATATCAAAACGTAGACTCCAATTTTCAAGAATTTAGTTTTGTTTCAACAATGCTTTTTTCAAATGTCAACATACTGTGTAATAAAAGTGACATTCAAGGATTACCAGATTAAATTTGCTTTCACCACTTTAGTTTATAAATATTAATTAAAACTTCTAACACCAGGGAATGATTAACACACGGGACGATTGGAATGTGGTTTTGGAATTCTTGATTTGGTGGGCTCGAAATATTTGTTGTGGCCACCACAAGACTTTCTTCTATATAAATTTACACAAATTCTTACAGTACAAATTATTTTTATGAATGCAGACGATTATCATCTCTCTGAATGATAACATTAAATGCCGAAAGAAAATCTACTTTGTGCCAACATCAGAAAAACTGCGATTTATTTATATATAGATAGATAGATAGATACATATATTTTCCCCTTTATTTTTATTTATTTATTATTATTATTATTTTCATTAAAAAAACTTTGATTCTAATTATCACAGATCCATGGTTCAATCATTCGTTTCAAAGGTACTGACGGGTACTTTCGAAAGACACCCATATTGAAAATTTACACTCCTCGGGGGAAAGGGTGGGGGATTTTTTTTACTGGCTACCAGACCAGAGATTTTTGCTGGAGACCATTTTTTTTTTTTTTTTTTTTTTTTTTTTCCAAATTGCTGGAGCTCTGATTGCAATAATTTCCAAGCATTTTGATTTGCTTCAATAATGCTTTTTCAGTTTATTTTCTTGTATAAACTTTTTTTACAAAAGCGAAAAGTAGCAACTGATTTTAGCACTTGTGCTCAGTTTTCATAGTTTATCAGTATTACAACTCATAATACATTCTTTTCAGTCAATTGTCAAACTATTTTATTAAAGTTCATTTATTACAATATCAAAAATGTAAACTCTAAAGAATACTGCAACAATTTCAAACAATTTGTTTTGCTTTAACAATATTACAATAAAGCACCGTTTATACGTCTTTCAAGAGGCTGACGTAAAAGGACGTATAAACGAAAAGACGTATAATCGAAATTTTAATAATAACACTTGGATTACTACAAATTTAATGACACTTACACAAAATTTATATGAAAATACTAATTAATAAAGTTTCTTAAGTTAATAAATGTATATATTATATGTTTTAATTATAATTAATTAATATATATATATACATTATAAAAAGTGAGAAAATTACACTATAAATGCATGACTGGGTACTAATTACATATACTACATATTGAGTATTATATTACATTTCTTCAGAACTATATGAACACATTTTGAATATTAATTATATATATTGAGTATCTTTAATAATAAGCATACGATTTATGCCCATACAGATATAGTTATTTAATAACATTAAAAATAATTAATATTCGTCTGATTTGCTGCTTGTGTATGAGTATTAAAAATTCTACTGTGAAACCAATTGATTCTTTGATCAGTATTCTTCGATCTTTCCTGTGTTCCTCCATTTAAGATGCTTTCTAGGAAAAATCCGTCTTTTTTAGAAGGGAAAATACCGACAGGTTGAGAAATTTTTTGGAATTTTAGTAAAATGAAGTATAACCGATATTAGAGGCGTATAAACGAAGCATTTTTGCATTAAAATGAATAAGAATGAATCGGGACTTCACTGAAAGGACGTATAAATGTAAAAGACGTATAAACGAAAGACGTATGAATGGTGCTTTACTGTATTTTCTTTTGTAAAAGAGAAAACTAGCATTTCAGGACTAATAAGTTAAAACTGATTGCATTGCAGCTTTCTTACAGTATAAAACATAGATAAAAGTAATAATATCTATTACAATGAAATAATTAAAAAGAGAAAGGAAATTTTTGTAAAATATATTAAAAACACTTTAAACACACGTAAATTTAAATTTTTTATTTAAAAGATGTTAAAATTTTTTTTATCCAAAGCTTTTCGCTTTAATAGTAAAGCATCATCAGGGATTTTTAATTATTCGTTTCCAATGAGCAGTTTTAAATATGTTTTCTTTTCACAGTCAAGAACTTTACATTTCCGAAGCTATTAATATAATTAAATGCAATAATGTAACAAATTCCAAAGATGCTGCAATTTTGCCAATAATTTGGCACAATATTATAAAATAGTTAATAGTTTATTTCTGCTAATTCATGATGGTTTTTCTCCAACAATAGCCTCGTGTGATATTTCAATTGTTCCAGTTTCTCTTATTTTTCTTAGCTCCTTGATCCAACCTCTACCGGACTTCAAATTGCCTTTGCTGATATTCACGTTATTAAAAGACTTAACTGTTGACTGTGAAAAGAAAACATATTTAAAACTGCTCATTGGAAACGAATAATTAAAAATCCCTGATGATGCTTTACTATTAAAGCGAAAAGCTTCGGATAAAAATTTTTTTAATATCTTTTAAATAAAAAATTTAAATTTACGTGTGTTTAAAGTGTTTTTAATATATTTAACAAATGACACGTGTTCAATTTAACTCTATCTTTTTTTAGGGCTGAGGGCCTATTAGTCTCAATCTGGGATTTTTGCGTTGTCGATTTCGATAGTTGGACTTTTGTCGAAATCTAAAATTTATGGAAAATATAATTGAATAATTTGAAAGCGATGTTATAATTTGAAAAAAGAAAAAGAAAAAAAAACTAATAGTCCTCCGTCCTAAACTAAATTCTGCTTTTGCCAGAATTTCATCAAAATCGTTTTTTTTTTTTTTTTTTCTTTTTATTATTATTGAAAGAAAAATAAAAGAAAATTAATAATAATCAGTATCGTTACGAGCGATATCGAAAAAGTTTTTTTTAATAATTTTGAATTAGGAAATAAAAAGTGCGCGTGAAATAATATGAAATAAAAATAAGTAAAAAAATGAATTTAATGATTTAATGTTTTTGTTTTTCGGGGGCTGCTCATGCATATAAAAAATGCGTATTAAAACAAGTCGAAGAAGGAAGCGAAATAAGTATTGAGTTATATTACGATAAATACGATTTATAATATGATACGATGTATTAGACCTATCGTCCAGGGTTAGCAGGCATTTTCGTTGAAAGAAATAGTTTGTTCGTTTGGTGCAACTTGCACATTAGTCCCTTGAGGTACAACTTTCACATTAGTCCCTTGAGGTACAACTTTCACTTTAGTCCCATCAGGTACAACTTGCACATTTGTTCCCCCCCCCCCCCTTTTTTTTAACCCACTGATACTTTTTAAGAAAAATAAAAAATTCTAATAAGAAATATTTTTATGTTCATTATTAATTATACACAATTTTTTAAATAATTAGAAACAATTTTATTTGACGTATGATATTATTTGTATGTGTGAAAATTATATTTATGAGACACTAAGAAGAAAATATTCATTTCTCGCCACTAGTTGTTCGTTGCTCTTGCATAGAAACCATATACTATACATAGTAAACAGAGGAAATGTTTTATTCGCTTCACGGAAAAATGGGTAAGGGAAAAATGGGTAACGGAAAGATGGGTAACGGAAAAATGGGTAAGCGGAAAAAAGGGTAATGGAAAAATGGGTAAGCGGAAAAAAGGGTAACGGAAAAAAGGGTAAGCGGAAAAATGGGTAATGGAAAAATGGGTAACGGAAGAATGGGTAAATTGCGAATTGCTACTTGCGAATCGTACACTGAAATTGCCCCCAAATTATGCCATAGAGTTAAACTATGTTTCGAAAGCATTTCATCTTTGTTAGTGATTATTTATTTCATCGTCAGTTAGAAATTTATTCTTTTAAGAGGGCTGAATATAAAAAATCTTTCACAGGACCTTTTTCAGTTAAAAAAATAAATAAATAAGCTTTTATTTATTACTTTATTCACATATTTACTATTTATGGTATTTTAATTATTTTTTAAAAGATATCATAATGTTAAAATAATAATTATAATAATAATTAAAAAAAAAAAAAAAAGAAGAAGAAGAAGAAGACAAGAAATAATGGAGACTATTTTTATTTTTCGGACAGAGATAAATTGAAGAGCTTTGTTTGAGTTAAAAGTGATGGCAGGTGTTTGACAGGAATTCTTTTTCTTAGAAGCGTTCTCTAGTTTTTATCATGCTTGGGGAAGTCATTGAGTTACGCTCCCCTGTAGCATGTGTCTGCATGTGTGGAAAATCCTGTTTTAAGAAATCCTAGAGGTTTATTCGACTTCAGGTTTCGTGGAAAATGGACAATGAACAGGGGAAGGAATAGAATTTAGGTAAAAATGGCAACGGAAATAATGGCAACGGAAATAATGGCACCGGAAAAAATGGCAACGGAAATAATGGCAACCGGAAATAATGGCAACAGGAAAAAATGGCAACGGAAATAATGGCAACGATAAATATATAAAAAAGGGTAATTTGAGAATTTTTACTAGCGAATTATATGCTAAAATATCTCAAGTGTAAAATATATTTCATCTTTGGTACTGATAACATTTTTCGCCGTCAGATTAAGTGTGTATATATATATATATATATATTTATTTATTTTCCCAAGGAGCTCTGAATATTAGAATCATTCATTTTCCAACATTTTTCAGTCTTAAAGAAGGAATTTTAGCCTTTATTAATATATTTATTCACGTGTTCAATTTTTATATCAATGTTAATTATAAAAAAAAAGAAAAAAAAAAAAAGAAAAAGAATAAAAGAAAATAAAGAACATTAAAAAAATTAATGGTTAAATAAAAAATAAATAAATAAAGAGTTGAGGATGGGAGGAGATTGGAGACTAATTTTACTTTTTGAGCACGGATAAACAGAAATGCTTTCTTTGTGTAGACAATGAGGGAATTAGGAAGGAAATGTTTTTCCTAGAAGCGTTCTCCAGTTTTTTCTTTCATCAGGTAATGTCATGGAGTTACCCTCTCCTATTCCAACCTCTGCTTTTGTATTCTCACTTCACAGTTCACAATCATAATCTATACAATGGTCCTTCCCTTTATAGTCCTACTCTTTGAACATTGAATAAATAAGAAATATTTTAAAAGGCGAGAATTTGTGATATTTCCTTCTTTTCAGATACAGAAAACTCCCTTTACCTTCTTTCCTTTCTAGAAGAATCTTGTTGTCGTATAAAAAGATGTAAAGAAATGAAGACAAAAGTATATTATGCAATATACACCTCTTTGAAAGGTTTGATATAAAATATTAAAAAGGCATACAATCGACATTTTAATACACAATTTTGATTCGTGCAAATTTAGTCTAGACAAGTGATTTTTTACGTAATATTATTACTTAAAATAATAATTAAGAATAATATTTTAAAAATTTTAACGTTTTTAAAGGTAGATTCAGTTTGTTATTTAATAGTAGTATTTAATAAAGCGTTATGAATTTACATTTTTCTAATATAATAATCAAATTTTAATATTTATTATGATTGCTTACGTTAAGTACAATAATAATAATAATAATAATCTGGTGTGTCACTCACTCGACTTTCTCTTACCTTGAAATTTAATACTATAAATGCAGGTTGCAGATTAAAAGGTAAGATAACGAGTACTGTTATGTAAACCTGTGTTAAACAATTCAAATTAGGCTTCGGAAGAGTTATATATGATAATTAGTTCAGTGTGACGGGGGGCTATCACCCCCCCTCAACCCCCGGTTTCATTAATGCACCTACATTTATATAGAATTGAATTCGGTTATTAAAAAATAATTCTGTTTTTAAAAAATAATTTATTAAAATTATTATTTTAAAAAATTATCTTTTATGATAATGCAGGCGATTTCCATATTAGAGAAGTAGTGTAACACTAAATATAGATATTAAAAAAAAAAAAAAAAAAAGAGTTGAATTTATTCTCAATATTACATATTTTTCTTTTTTCTTTCTTTCTTTTTTTTTTTTTTTTTTTGTTAAAAATGAAAAAAAGGTCGATAACTTTATTTTAAATCATCGCAGATCGATGGTTCAACCATTCGTTTCAAAGGTATTGGCGAGCTCTTTGGAAAGATACTCATCATGAAAATTTACTCCCCTCGCGGGGGACTTCCCCCCTAGGGGGGAGGCGAGGATCCCACATTCACAATTTTTTTTTCCCAGTTGACTATCTCTATTACAAAAAATATATATTCGTTTCATTTGATTTAGTGCAGTCTATAGATGTTAAACTCTACTTACCTGCAATTTCCCCCATAGACGTAATGTATTTGAATACTTTTGAGTGTCCCTGTACACGAACCATTTGCTTCATCTCAACGAAAAGCTTACTGTAGCATCCCTATATGATACACATTTAGAATACCGAGTTTGGAATTTCTGCTACTATATGTTCTTGAGATATGCTGATAACAGACACACAGACCATTCGCTAAAAACATGATTTTCGTATTCAGGGGACCTTAAAAAATGTAAAAATAACAAAAACTCACGTTAAAAAATTTGACCCTAAACAATTCCTTCTCGACCCTACGGGTAAGCAAAAGTAATAAGTGATGATAACATTGAAGATAGGCTTTAATTACAAAATATCTTTTATAATGAATCATCTGAAGCATCACAAATTAAGTTATGGCATTTTTTTATTATTATTTATTCAATAGAAAGTATTAGATTCGAAAAAAATTTCAACTTCCGGTTTTCGATGGATTTACATGTTTTGAAAACTTCAAAAAACGATTTCACCATTTTTAGAAAATATATGTGGGTCTGGGATCCCGAAAAAAAGTCACCGGAAAAAAGGACACCGGTAAAAAGGGCACTTTTCACTTCGTAAATCGCAAATAATAAATATCAAATAAGGAATTCACAGAATGACTTTTAAATTACATTTTTAGAATTTCATTTGATTTGGTACACCATTCATTTATTTTATATCTGAGAAAAGGGGGGGGGGGGAAGGAGCTAGCAGCAAATGGAAAGAAAACAATTGTTTTTATACCACATTCTTACTGATTTTAATGAAACTTTGTATAAGCACGTACAATTTGTGACTATCACAATGAATGTACATATTATATACCTGGGGGGGGGGGGGGGTTGCAGATGGAAGTAAAATATATTATTCTTTAAACTGCCCTATTATCGAAAAAAAAAAAAAAAAAACTTTGCGTATATACAACGTACTGTTTAAGAAAAATTACAGTGAGTATTACACATGTCTGGACGGTTTACTAGGGGGGGAGGGGCAGAGTGACGAAAATGTTTTTTTTTTTTTTTTATAACACTATGCTACTTATTTATATGAAACTTTGTACTATCATTTGTACTTTCATTTTATTAAAATTATAGTGAAAGTTACCTACGGTTGATAGGGAGGGGCTAAGGGGGGGATAGATGAAAAATAAAATAATCTTTTTAAACAACACTTAATATCGCTTTTTTTTTTTTTTTTTTTTTTTTTTGATTGACATTTTGTGTAAATATCACTTACTTTTAATGAAAAATTACAGTGAAGTTAGATATGTCTTGGGGGGGGGGGAGCACAGAGGGAAAGAAAATGAATGTTTATGTCACTATATTTTGCATTTTAATAAAATTTATTATAAATATCATTGAACAATTTGGAAAATTTACCCTGATTGTTATGTATATCTTGGGGCTATCTGGAGGGGCCAAAAGAGAAAAATGATTGCATAAGTATCACAATGTTACCAGTTTTAATTAAAATTTCAAAAAATATTACCTGCTTTTTATAAAAAATTCCAAAGAGTGTTACATATATCTAGGAGGGGGGGGGGGATATTGTTTTTAAATCACTTAAATAGGAAAATTTGCCTAAATATCTCTTATTGTTTATCAAAAATTGAAGAGAAGAGGAAAATTGAAGAGACACTACCCGGTGAGAACTAAGGGCTAATATGTTTTTGCACCATCTTGTTGCTCGTTTAATGAAACTTTGTAGAAATATTACTTACTGTGTATAAAACATTACAGTGAGGGTTAAGTATCAGTTTCTTTCTCTTCCTGAGTTTGTACGCAAAAATTCAATGTATGATTTAAATCTGAAAAATGTTACTCAAAAATGAAATTTCTTCTTTTAATCTGTCTCTTTTACCTCCCCCCCCCCCTAGAAATAAAAAACTTATGCTCTCGTTGATGTTTAGCATCAGTTTTACGAGGAGAAATTAAGAGTAGTGCCTTTTTAATACGAACGATAGTATTTTTTTTTTCTGTTTCTACGAGAGGGGTGTGGGAAATGGGACAGATTAAAAAAAAAAAAATCTGTTTCAGAATAATCTTTTACCAATATTTGATATTAACTTTTAATTAATGTCTGATATGAACATTGCATTGAATTTTTACCTACTAACTTAGAAACTGAAGGATACTGCGATACATAGCCCTCCCTAAAAATTTTCATAAACAATAAAGGGAATTTATACAAAATTTCCTATAAATATGAAGCAGTATAATTTAAAAACAATCGTATTTTTTTCTCTTCCTCCTTGTCCCCCATGTGTAGGTAACACTCGCCGTAATTTTTCATTAAAAGTAGGTGATAGTTGTTAATATTTTAATTAAAATTGGTAACATTGTGATATTTATACAAGCCTTTTTCTCCTCTATCCGTATAACCCCCAAGATATATTTAACAATCAGCGTAAATTTTCCTAAAAATTAAATGATATTTATAATAAATTTTAGTAAAATGCAAAGCACAATGATATAAAACATTATTTGTATCTTTATGTCTCCAGCACTCTCCCCCCTCCTCCTCACCCAGACATATGTAACAATCACTGTAATTTTTCATTAACAGTAAGCGACATTTGCACAAAATGTCATAAAAAAAAAAGATAATAAGTGTTGTTTAAATAGATTTTGTTTTTCCTCTGCTCCACCATCACCACACACATACTCGTCCCCCTTTTTAACTACAAGTAACTTTCATTATAATTTTAATAAAAAGTAAGTGATAATCAAACAAAGTTTGATACAAATTGCTAGTAATATAAAAACATAGTGCATAAAAAAGTAGCATAGTGATATAAAAACGACTCCTTTTTTTATTCTGTACCCTCCTGAGATCTGTGTAACACTCACTGTAATTTTTCTTAAACAGTAAGTGGTATATACACAAAGATTTATTTAAATCGATACTAGGGTACTTAAAAGAAAAATATTTTTCATTTTCATCTGCAAACCCCCCCCCCCCCCGCCCTCAGGTATATAATACACTCATAAAAAGTAAGTGATAGTACAGAATATATCATTTTAAACGGTAAAATAGTGATATAAAAAGTCATTTTATTTTTATCTGCCTTCTCCTCTCTCTTTAACCCCCCATCCCAAGTATGTCTGACAATTACTGTAATATTTTCACAAATTGTACGTGATTACACAAAGTTTTTTTTTTTTTTTTTTTTTTTTTTTTTTTAAATCGATAATACAGGAAAATATAGAAGAATGTCTTATGGTGGCTACAACATATTTTTTTTTTTTTTTTTTTTTTTTATTAATTAATTAATTTATGAAATTGAAAATTTTTTGACAATTTAATTTCTCATATTGGCATGAAGTATGTTTAATCATAATATGCACCGCAGAGTATTAGAATTTATTAATTGCAAGACAGAAATGGCTTAGTCATTATCTATAAACAATTTAATTTTGAATGGAATTATACTTATAATTTATAATAAAAGTTTGGTTATGTAGCTAAAAAAAAAATTGATTTTGCACTGAAACTATAAAAGCGGAGTTAAACTATTTTATATCATAGGATTACACTGCATTAGTAAAATTACAACAAACTAATTAAATGTAATATTTGTTATAACATTAAGATTATTATTTTTATATAATCATTGATTAAAATAACTTTTTATTTTAAAAATAATTTGATGGAGGTAGTTTAGGTGTTAAAGCCGTTTGAGAACATGAGAGTCGACGATCATGATCTGGGATCGAACCCGGCACTTCCTGTCTACCAGTTTGGAGAGCAGAACTGCTCGGCTTATTACTAATTAAAAGTCCAAATAATCTTATTCAGCGATTTCAACTAAGTTAATTATTATAAATTATATTTTTAATAAATAAGTTAGTGTTTTTAATTGGAATATTTCATTAAATATTTTTTTAACTAGCTGTATATATATATATATATATATATATATATATATATATATATATATATATATATAATTGTTCATAGAAAGTAAATCTTTTAATATTAAAAGTGTTTTAAAATAATTTTTTCTACTAAAAGCAGAAAAAAATTGTAGTAATCTCAGCTAATTTAATTATTAAAATTTATATTTTTGTTAATTCTTTTAGTTTTTAGATAATTAATTTAGTCATTCTATTAAAATTTTTAAAATAAAATAATTTTAATTCGATCCTTAACTACCTTTTTCCTCATAATTATTCACAGTAAATAAAATCTTTTAATAATAAAAGTATTTTAAAATAATATTTTCTATTGAAAGCAGAAAAAGTTGTATTAAGGAGTCACACCTAATTTAATTATTAAAATTTACATTTTTGATAATTCATTTAGTTCTTAGACAATTACTTTACTCTTTCTTTTAAAGTTTTCTAAATAAAATAATTTTAATTAGATCCTTATTCCTATAATCAATTACAGAAAAAAATATTTTTATGTTTAAGAACATTTTGAATTTATTTTTTCATTTTAAGGCTTAAACAACAGTATTAAGCAATTTGAACTATTTTAATTATTAAAAATTTATATTCTTAATAACTGAATTATATTTTATAAATATGTATTATTAAATCATTTTTTAATTACTATATTTTTTTATATGTAATCATATATATATATATATAAGTTTTTTAATTAAAAATATTTTGATGGTTGTGGTTTAAGCTTTAAAACCTATTGACAACATACGGGTCCTAAGTCTGGGTGAAATGACTTTCATAAGAGTTCTTTCTAAGGAGCCTGTCCTTGATGTATGCGATTTTCAGAAAAAAAAAAAAAAAAAAAAAAAAAAAAGAACCATGGAAAATTCTGAATATCTAGGATGACAAACGAGACCTTGGATCGAACCCGCAATTCCAATCTATCAGGGCCCACCAGCGGCAGAGCGGTTCTGCGCTCAAAGTTGGTTGACGTGAAGTGTCGGGTTCGATCCCAGGTCCCCACTCGTCGATCTAGGCGTTCGGAGTTTTCCATGGTTTTCTCGGAAACTTGCAAAAATATGGGCTAGAACCCCTTAGAAAGACCTCTACGGAAGGTACTCCCCCTCGGGCCAAGGCCCGTAGAATAGTCAATCGGCTTTATTCCCAAACACCAACAATAACACCAGTCTATCAGTTTGGAGAGCAGAACCAGTCGGCTACTGTAATAGGCATTGTAATTAAAGTTTAAAAAATGTATTAAGTAATTTCACCTAATTTAATTATAAAAAATTATATTTTTAATAAATAAATTATTGTTTTTTAATTCGAATATTTTAATGAATGATGTGTTTTTTTTAAACTAGCTATTATTATTATTATTATTATTATTATTATTATCGTTCAGAGAAATAAATTGTTTTAATAATATTAAAAATATTTTAATATAGATTTTACTATTAAAAGCTAAAACAATAATACTTTCCAAGTTTTTTAATTTTTTCCTTTTTTTTTTTTATTATTATTATTTTCAGGGGGAAAAAATATATTTTTATATTAAAAGTATTTAGAAATAGATTTTTCAATTAAAAGCTCAAATAGTTCTATTGAACAAATTAATTTTATTATTAATCATTTTGATTTTTAGTAAATGCCGTCATTTTGAATTATATTTTTATATTAAATAATATATTTTTTTTTTCCCTATAATCTGATATAGAAAAAATATTTTTACATTGAAAGTATTTTAATACAGATTTTTCAGTTAAAAGCTACCACATAATATCAATTTATATAACAAGCAGTAACAATGGTTAAATCTCAGCAGAAATGTAAAACGTGTTAAAAATATTGGAGAAATGAAAGTACATAGCTATTTACCCCACCTTTTGCCTACATTTTAAAACTAGCGTCTAGCCGGCGACGAGCAACTAGCACACTTTCCTTCAGATTTCGCGCGTGCGTCATGTGCCGGCGCTGAATTCTGTTTCTGCTTATTTTCAAGATTCGCGGTTGTTTCGCTGCCTCACTTCGATTTCTGTTATGAACGAAGCAAAATGGCCCTTAATTATCCAACTGAACTAAAAAATACAGCATTAGTTACATTTTGTCCTTATTAATAAGTGTAGCAATTTTTGCTAAAATCTAATAATCTGGACAGATACAATAACAAACTTCCAGCTTTATATGTTTTTAATAAAAGTGTTTGCACATTCATTCAGTAATGCAATAAATGGTGACAACGCAAAATCGCTATCTGAAAGAAATAGTGTGATCTGTCGTACTAACAGTGAAAAATATTTATATGAAGAAACTTAGAAAAAATTATACTATTATGTAATAGAATATTACAAATCAGAGTATAATTTTTAATTAAGTATAATTAATTACAGAAGTTATATTTAATATTTTAAATAACATTACAAGTTTTATAGCTTTTCCAAACTAAATTTGTTACACAGTTTTTATCGTATAACCCTATAAAAAGAAAACACTCTCTCACTATTAGAATTATTTCAATATTTTTTAGTATTTTGATATTAAAATTTTTAATGACTTCTTGATTTCATCAGTATTCTAGCACTTTTACACTTTAATAAGTTATTTCACAATCCTTCAATAGAGAACATTTTGCATGAAATTTCAAAATCAAAAATAATAAATAGTAAAAAAAGAAGAAGAAAAGAAAAAAAAAAAAACTGTCTGGATATATTCTAATGCTGCTTCTTTTTTATTTGGTAATTCAAAATCAGGATATCTAGCTTTTGGATTTAGTATATAAATAAGAAGATGGGCTGTTATGAATTTTAATTACCATGCTTTAGATTATATCCAGTTTTCAGTTAATTCAGTTAAACCATTTAATTCAGTTTTGAAAGAAACTAAAAAATGAGAGCAACTTTTTCAGTTATACAATTTTTACCTTGCATTAATTTGTCTGAAATAAATTGTCTTCCCATTATTCTTATTATTATTACTGCAAACTTTTTCACTTATTGCATAAGACATAGTTTTTCTATTCTAATTTATCCCCCCCCCCTCCCACTTAAATAATAGTATGGCAAGTTTTAAAAAATCTACTTCTAATATTTTGTTTTTACCAAAAAATATTGGCTGTCATTTTTTAATTTTTCCCAGGGAGGAGTACTAAACAAACTAATGAATGCCATTAATAACATAAAGAATGAGAAAATAACCCCCCCCTCCCCTTTGCTCCTCCATGTGTGTGCTTGACAGAAAATATTCTATGTTTAGAAAATGTCCTTGTTGATTTTAAATGCCCCAGTTAAAATCATGTTAAAAGTTTTGAATAAAATATTTATTCTAATACAAAATATCTCCTGATCTGCAATATATAAATTATTTAATTGGCGTGTAATTTAATGTATAAATAATACAATATATATCCCCTATGGCTAATATTCTAAATCCTGCATGTTTTCTATAGATTGTGCATCCTGATGATTGGAGTGTTAATTAGACAACCAACTTTCAAACTGAAAATTATTCAATGGTGTGGACCTTATAATATATATATATATATATATTGTAACTCATTGGTTCTTAATCTATATCGCAATTTTTGTGTCAGTCTTTCCTCTATGTTAAATTCAGTTCTATATTTTTGTGTGCTGTTATTGTTTTAGTTCTATTAATTGCTAAATTATAAGATTAAATTTTATTACGTTATCTATTATTTATATATATTATATATATTTATTTAGACAACCAACTTTCAAACTGAAAATTATTCAATGGTGTGGACCTTATAATATATATATATATATATATATATATATATATATATATATATATATATATATATATATATATAAGATTTTTCAAGATTTAAAAAATTTATTACCTGAAACCTCAAACAGATATAAATAACGATGTTTTTATAATTATTTTTTATTGTTAAGGAGAATAAATATTGTAATTTTTGTTGAAATCTAAAATGGTCAGGATGAATGATTAGTTTATTTGACATGGAGTGATCCAAAGATCATTCCACTTAAAAAAAAAAAAAAAAAGCTGGTGTTTAAAAAAAAATATATATATATATATATTTAATATCATAACTATTATAATACCATTACAATAGTTCCTTATACTTTGTATAAGGAAGTAAAAAGGATGACAGTGAAATCAAGAGTTATAGTAAGAAACTCATTGTAACTATTTAAAAATAATGGAATTTTTGTCATAATCCCTTTTATTCCACTCTACACATTTTAAGATTTGTAGCTAATGATATAATAAAGGCCTTTTTTGAAGGTTTTTTTTTTTTTTTTTAATCGACAACTTAATATAAGTTAAAAAAAAAAAAAAAAATTAGCAAGCATAGGTGAGTTGCGTATTAAAATAGACCTCATGAAATTCCTTTTAAAATGAAGTCTCAAATAACCCTCTATACCTGATAGAACTTGGGAAATTTAAGTTTGCACAAACCAAACAATATTATTCTCTCTCTCTTTTTTTTTTAAATTTATTTATTTAAAAATTAATTATACAAAAATCCAACGAGATATAAAAATTAGAAAATATACTCTCTTTTATAATGTTAATGAGAATGATTCCTAGAATTTCTGTAAGGGCCGTTTTGCTTCGTTCATAACAGAAATCGAAGGGAGGCAGCAAAACAACCGCGAATCTTGAAAATAAACAGAGAAACAGAATTCAGCGCCGGCACATGACGCACGCGCGAAATCTGCAGGAAAGTGTGCTAGTTGCTCGTCGCCGGCTAGATGCTAGTCATTTTAAAGCACGTGCGGAATCATTTGTCAATGTTTATCTCAGTGACGCCACGTGCGCCTGCTCTATTCCATAATTTGAAAGTAAACAAGTAAATCTTATCTTCAATTTCAAAATATACATGACTGTTGATGATATTGTAGGGATTTTATTAGGAGTCAATTGTATTTAGTAGTTCGAAAACTACTTTTTTCCGTTCAGCCCACACATCAATCACTCACACACACACATAAAAACAGTTCTCTTTATTTACATAGATAATTGCACCCTTACCCATTTATCAAGTTATTGTTACCAATTTTACCGCTGCCTTTTTCCTCCAGTTGCCATTTTTTCCGGTTGCCATTATTTCTGTAGCCATTATTTCCGTTGCCATTATTTCCGTTGCCATTTTTACCGAGCACCATTTTTAATCGCATTAAAATAAAAATTGCAATTTCTCTGTCTGTCTCTCTAAAGAACAATCAAAAGTAGGATAGAGAGAGTTAAGTACATTTGATTAAAAAAAAAAAAAAAAAGTGCGAAATGAATTAATAATTGAATTAGAATGAATGAATAATTTTGCCCAATTATAATACCATTACAAGAATCTTAAAATGAAATTTTAGTTAAAAGTAGTTATAAAAAATTAAATTAAAGTGACTGAAGTTTTCACAGAACAAAATGTTACGAATGCATTTACAAATACATAAATAAATAAATAAAATAAAATAAAGTAAAATAAGTAAAAATACAGTGCACATATTAATTTTGGGTAATATTTCGAATAAGTAGTCATATAATTTAAGAAAGGAAAGTAAAAAAACTAAACGTATATAAAATTTTACTTCATTCCTCTAAGGCTCTAGCCCATCAGCAGCCGACCGGTTCTGCACTCAAAAATGGTAGGTGGAAGGTGCCGGGTTCGGTCCCAGGTCGCGCGCAACGATCTAGCCGTTCGGAGTTTTCTATGGTTTCCTCCGAAACACGCGTAAATACGGGTTAGGACCCCTTAGCAAGACCCCCATGGAGGGCATTCTCCCCATAGGCGTAGTACACTTGCCGAGTTAATCGGCCTTAAAAATCCTACAACAACAATCTCTAAAGCTCTCTATATATTTTTAATCGCATTAAAATAAAAATTGCAATTTCTCAGTCTGTCTCTCTAAAGAACAATCAAAATTAGGATAGAGAAAGATAAAAAGATTTGATTAAAAAAAAAAAAAAAAAATGCGAAATGAATTAATAATTGAATTAGAACGAGTGAATAATTTTGCCAAATTATAATACCATTACAGGAATTTTAAAAATAAAATTTTAGTTAATTGTAGTTATAAAAAATTAAAAATGTTACCAGTGCATTTACAAATACATAAATAAATAAATAAATAAAATAAAATAAAAATACAGTGTTTACATACATATTAATTTTGGGTAATATTTCAAATAAGTAGTCATATAATTTAAGAAATAAAAGTAAATAACTAAAAATAATGCAATTGTATTAAATTTTGGGGGCAAGCTATCAACACGATCAGATTTTGTAAAAAAAAAAAAAGGTTAAAGTGTAAATTGCACTTGTTATTGAAAGATTATAAAAGAAATATTAGCCAATTACAAATATCAAAATTTTAATTAATAAAATTCCCAAATATATTATTATTCTAAAAATAAATAAATCCTTAATTCATTAAAGCAATTCTGTAATAAAATAAAATTAGAACAAGAATATATTTGTGTTAAACCTCCAATACGTAAGTACAATTTTACTTCCTTCCTCTAAGGCTCTAACCCACCAGCGGCCGGCCGGTTCTGCACTCAAAGCTGGTATTGGGAGGTGCCGGGTTCGATCCCAGGTCGCGCTCATCGATCTAGCCGTCCGGAGTTTTCCATGATTTCCTCCGAAACACGCGTAAATACGGGCTAGGACCCCTTAGCAAGACCCCCATGGAGGGCATTCTCCCCATAGGCGTAGGACACTTGCGGAGTCAATCGGCCTTAAAAATCCTACAACAACAACCTCTAAAGCTCTCTATATATTTTAATCGCATTAAAATAAAAATTGCAATTTCTCTGTCTGTCTCTCTTAAGAACAATCAAAATTAGGATAGAGAAAGATACAAATTTTTACCATTTTAACAAATTTAAGTTAATATAACTATTCCGATAAATTTTAAATATCGAACTTATCTAAGTTCGCTAGTTACCTAATCGGCTTTGTGGAGTTTTGTAATGAATTATTCAACTGTTTAGCTTCCGTTCTCATTCTTTTCAATATTATCATTAAAAATTATATATATATATTGTTCGTGTGTAGGGGGAGGGAGGTTTTTTTTTTTTTTTTTTTTTTTTTTTTTGTACCTAAATTGCAGAGTTATTTATTTTATTTCTAAAACAGTTGTTTTGCATATTTTATAAGATCAATACTGCTCAAGTAAAAATAGATATATGTAATGTTTAATTCCGTACTTAAAGTAATTTTAATAATTAAAAGATTTTTTACGTGCAATTATTTAACAATTCATTTAAAAAACAGCAAATTATCAGCTTAATCTTTATCTGTAACCAACGTATGTAGCCGGGAATACTTGAAAAAACGCTGTCAAACTTCTTTCTGCATTACCATTCTAGAAAATACCACCCTTTCTTTTATGCTACAGGGGAGCGTAACTCAATGACTTCCCCAAGCATGATAGAAAGAATTCCTGTCAAACACCTGCCATCACTTTTAACTCAAACAAAGCTCTTCAATTTATCTCTGTCCGAAAAATAAAAATAGTCTCCATTATTTCTTGTCTTCTTCTTCTTCTTCTTTTTTTTTTTTTAATTATTATTATAATTATTATTTTAACATTATGATATCTTTTAAAAAATAATTAAAATACCATAAATAGTAAATATGTGAATAAAGTAATAAATAAAAGCTTATTTATTTTTTTTTTTTAACTGAAAAAGGTCCTGTGAAAGATTTTTTATATTCAGCCCTCTTAAAAGAATAAATTTCTAACTGACGATGAAATAAATAATCACTAACAAAGATGAAATGCTTTCGAAACATAGTTTAACTCTATGGCATAATTTGGGGGCAATTTCAGTGTACGATTCGCAAGTAGCAATTCGCAATTTACCCATTCTTCCGTTACCCATTTTTCCATTACCCATTTTTCCGCTTACCCATTTTTCCATTACCCTTTTTTCCGCTTACCCATTTTTCCGTTACCCATCTTTCCATTACCCATTTTTCCCTTACCCATTTTTCCGCCTCCCGTTTTATTCATAATTTCCTAAAAGGAAAAAATACTGCTTGGTTATTTTTCTACGCTTTTTGTACGGTTCCAGGAATATTATTATTATTATTACATGAAGTTTTCATTTTATCAACAAATTTATTCAGGAACAAAAATATTTTTCTCGTTTATGTGAATAAATAATTTAATTAATTTAACAATTCTTTCATTTGCTGTAATATTATATCTCACATGTTAAACATTTCTCTATTAAGATGTTAATAATTCATAAGCATTGTTCATTAGCTAATGAAAATAATAATCTGGTGTGTCACTCACACGACTTTCTCTTACCCTGAAATTTAATACTATAAATACAGGTTGCAGATTAATAGGTAAGATAACGAGTACTGTTAAGTAAACCTATGTTAAACAATTCATATTAGGCTTCTGAAGAGTTTTATATCATAATTAGTTCTGTGTGAGGAGGGCTACCGCCCCCTCAACCCCCCGTTTCATTAATGCACCTACATTTATATAGAATTTAATTCGGTTATTAAAAAATAATTTATTAAAATTATTATTTAAAAAAATTATCCTTTATGATAAGGCAGACGATTTCCATATTAGAGAAGTAGTATGACACGAAATATGCAAAAAACAGTCCATTTTATTCTCAATATTAAAAAAAAAAAAAAAAAAGAAGTACGATTTTTTTTTTTTTTCTAAGTTTTTTTTTTTTTTTTTTTTCCGTAAAAAAAAAAAAAAAAAAAAAAAAAATCGATAACTTTGTTTTAAATTATCGTAGATCGATGGTTCAAATATTCGTTTTAAAGGTATTGGCGAGCTCTTTTGAAAGATACCCATCATGAAAATTTACTCCCCTCGAGGGGGGACTTCCCCGCCAGGAGGGGAGGCAAGGCTCCTACATACACATTTTTTTTTTCCAGTTAACTATCTCTATTGCAAAAATTATTTTTTTCGTTTCATTTGGTTTAGTGCAGTCTATAAACGTTAAACTCTACTTTCCTGCAATTTGCCCCATAGACGTAATGTATTAGAATTCTCTTGATTGTCCCTGTACACGAAACATTTGCTTGATCTTAACGAAAAGCTTACTGTAGCATCCCTATATGATACACATTTAGAATACTAAGTTTGAACTTTCTGCCATAACTTGTTTTTGAGATATGCTGATAACAGACAGACATACAGACACACAGACATACAGACACACAGACATACACACAGACCATTTGCTAAAAACATGATTTTCGTATTCAGGGGACCTCAAAACGTGTAAATATAACAAAATCTTGCGTTCGAAAATTTGACCCAAAAACAATACTTTCTCTACCTTATGGGTAAGAGAAAGTAAAAAAAAGTTAATACGTTACTTTTATCTATATATTAATAGGCAAGCATAAAATTTGTTGTCCCTTTTTAACATATTAATTATGGGAGTAGAGGGTTGAAAATGGTATCATTCGAAAGGTATGGTTAGCCGGAAGGTGCGAATACAAATATTATTTTCTTACGATGTCAAGAAGGTATTTAAAAATACATTTATTTTTTATGCATTTTCCCCCATTTTTCCCTTTACATTAAAAAATACCTAAAAGTAGAAAGTTGTTAAATCTGGCAATTTCATAAAGCTCAAATAAAACCATAGACACAGTAATTTGTATAATATAGCATCACTATACGCAAGCGAAGTGATGACGTCACTGTCTGTCCATGGAGCCATGAAAAAGATTTTCTATGTTATCGTCCATTGGATTTTTTGTAAAAAATTATTAAAAAATAACGGAAATTATCTGCCGATTTTAATTCCGATATTTGGGTATAGTTATATATAAGTTACTGTCTGCATGTGTTTGATTGAGTTATTTTTTCTGTAAAATTGATAAAATTTTAATTTAAAATCACAAAACACCAGAAAAAAAAAATGGCAAACTTCCAGTTTCGAATGTAAACATAAACATTCCATTTCAAAGGGTGATATTTAAACAATAAATATTCAACTAATATACTAAATAAAAGGAAAATGGATTTGTTACTAACTGCTGCATGTATAAGTAAACGATACGGAAAAAATTCCGATTTCCGTTTTTTGCTGAATTTACATGTTTTGAGCTTTCTTTACGTTTCAATTAACTGAAATTGGCTACTTATTTTTTAAAAAAGTGTCTTTATTGCTAGCTTTTGTGGGTAGAAGAAGCAAGTAGAAGATACATACAAACTTTTGATTTCCGTTTTTCAATGAATTTACATGTTTTGAGATTTCCTTGTATTTTAATTAAGTGAAATTGACTACTTATTTTTATTTTTTTAAAAGTATATTTATTATTCTTTTCTCTGCATATATAAGTAGAAAATATAAGATTCAGAAAAGTTTTAGATTTTCAGTTTTCTATAAAGTTACACGTTTTGAAATTTCCCGAACTCAATTCGACCATTTTTGAAAAATATCTTTTTTTTTTTTTTTGTACAAACACTGTTTTTATGAGCCAATCGAATTAATTTAACAGAATTTGATACTTGGTTGGGCCTTGGTTTGACATGGTACCTATTAGCTTCTGGGCTGTATCACACAACAAGGGGCGTTTTCACGTTGCGATTTTCTCTCATTTCAGGAAAGGCTAACATCTACAGAGAGAAATAGTTATATTAAGTAAAACTCTGCTGATTCAGTTAGAGTGAATATCGGCAAACAATTGCCGCAGCTGTGTTGCATTTGCATTCCGTTTAGGACAAGACAATAACTTTGCTTTGCCTCGGTTTGCAAAAAAAAAAAAAAAAAAAAAAATGGTCGAGTTTCGACCACTGGGCGATACTAGTTTATATAAATAGTTAAATTAATAATTCATTTTTTGTATTATGCATTTGTAAATATTTTCAGGTCTTATATATTGATTGTTCAGAAGCACTTTTCTCCAGAAAAGTAAATGAAAAGAATGATTTAAAATTGCACATTTATTATTTTAATTAATTTAAGGGGGTCCGGTACACCAAATTTTTGTTTTTATTATTTAATGATGAATTGCTGCAATTATTTTTTCTGAAATCGAAGATTTTTTGATGATGAAGTTGAGCAAGAAAGAATCTTAAAAAAAAAAAAAAATAAATAAATAAAATAAAATAAAATAAATAAAATATTAAAAATTAAAATTTTTTGATAAATTAAAAATTTGTTATATCTTATGAATTAATGGTTCAATTTACAAACTTTTTTCACCTTTATATACAGAAATGATTTATCTTCAATTTGTTTTCAGGATTTTTGATTATAATAATAAATTTCTTAAATAATAATTTTAATTTGAAAAAAGTACTTATTTCATGCATAACTTTTGGATTACCAGAAAAGTTTTGCTCCTAATTAAAAATCCCGAAGACAAATTGAAGATAAATCTTTTCTGCACATAAGAGTGAAAAAAGTTTGTAAATTGAACCATTAGTTTATGAGATAGAACAAATTTTAAATTTATCAAAAAATTTTAATTTTAAAAATTTTATTTAAATTTCTTTTTTAAAGATTCTTTCTTGCTCAACTTCATCGTCAAAAAAAGCTCCAATTTAAAAAAAAATAATTACAGCAATTCATCAGTAAATAATAAAAACAAAAATTTGGTGTCCCAGCCCCTCCCCCCTTAATATTTAATTGAAAAATCATTATTACTATTAGTGGCAGCGACACTTTATTTGCTACTCGCGCGCTTACTTTGTTCGCCTTAGAGGTCTGCAAGGGCCGGACTCGGGCTTAAAATTTTTTTGCGGGCTCGGGCTCAATTTTTTTGTGTATACTCGGGCCGGGTCGGGCCTGGATGAAATTTTTTCCGGGCCGTGTCGGGCCGAGCCTTTTTCTAGTTTTCTCGTTAATCAACGAAAAAGGAAAATGATAAAATAATTATTCAGTCATTTATTTTACCTAATTTTACAGGTCACATGAAATTTTATTTTGTTAAAATATGTCTGTAACTTCAATTTAGTTGCTTATCAGTCTGTCGTTTTCCGTAAATATTTTTAGCATGTCCCGAAATTAATATATTTTATTTCAAGTAATATTAAATTGTATTCTATTCAAAATAGTATGCATGTCACCACTAGTTTGCGCATATGTTCAAACAAAGGAATTAGATACGTTACTATGTAGAAGGCTTTGTGTCCTATGGTCTGTAGAGTTTAGGTGGTATGAAGGCTATACAAATCCTTCCGTTGGAACTTTTTCTCTAAGACCCCTTTTTCTTTTCTCCAGTGCACTGAATGAAAGTAGCATCATTTTTAGCATGTGCAAAAGCCTCTTTTCTATTGAATATGGTTGGATTGCTATTAAAATTTTGTTTACCGGATCACATAAAAGATTCGGATACATTACGGTATGTAAGAGGAAATGGTTGAACGTGCATTTTTAGTAGTAATAACCATTTTAAATTCCATCGTATATTGTTTGATGAGTGCTAATATTTTCGATTTGACTTTCTGTCTGTCATTGTGCCTTCTGTACGTCTGTAATAATGAATTTTTGTTTATATATAATTATCTTGTATAAGTTCAGCAGTTTTGTTAAAGAAGATTCTATTGCTTCGCTATATAAAACTTCTGCAAAACACATACTAAAAATCTTTTTCATAGAAAAGGCATACATTTTCTTCAAACATATTTTTTAATCGGGCCGGGCCGCGCCGTACACTAGCAAAAAATAAACGGGCCGGGCCCGGGCCGAATTTTTCTATTTCATACCGGGCCGGGTAAGCAAAGCTTTCGTACGGACCGGGCCGGGCCCGGGCCTCAAAATTCCGGCCCGTGCAGACCTCTAGTTGCCTAATTGACAAAAAATCGTGCAATTATTACAGTTGTTGCGAGCTTTTATACAATTTAGTGTGTTTACCAATGAATTTTTTATTTATTACTTATATTGAATTCTTTTTCCAATTTCTGATTTCTTTGTCAGATTAATGATTAAGCTATTATTATCATTATTCAGTTTTTTATGCATATATAAATATTTTTTTTCATCCATAAAATATACATCAATCATGTGGTAAACATTTTCTTATATGATTCAGCACATTTTTTTACGCTGGTGATAAAATTCTATAAATTTTTGAAGAAGGTGTTTACACTTTTGTTGTTTTTCATATGACTTCATTGCAATTGAGATGTTAATCTATAGTAAACATCGAGAGACTTGTACGTGTAAAAATACGGTTTAAAAAAAAAAAAAAAAAACAAGAAAATTAAATATTTATGAAAAAAAAAAAAAAAATCATAAAGATGCATATATTTTTTTTTTTTACATAAAGTAATTTTATATTTTATGTAACATTAGCAAATCCGAGCGAAATATTCGCCCTTTGTTTCTTTTCTTATTTACCTTTAAAATTTGAAACTCATAAATGTTATACCAATTTCACTACCTAATTAAAATTTTGACTTACCAGAAGCCAAATTATTATTAAAATCAAATTAATATTGTACAATATTGAAACCAAAATCATTCAAATTTAAGATTTCCAAATAAAATTCATGGTTCACGACCCGATTTTTATACTTCCACAGGCAGTACAGTTTTAATGTAGGACTCCCATGACGCCTTTTAAATTTTTGTCGCCATGTTGGCGATGACTTTTTATTAATTTTGGTATATTCTTTTTAAAATAAATAAATAAACTAAACTACTTCCTATTTTGATTATATTTTTTGTGATTGTGTTTTTTTAGTCAATTCATGACACAAAAGTTCATATTCGGCATATATCTTTAAAATATTCCTAGGTTAAAAATGACACTTGCAAAGGCTCTGAAGAAACAACTGTTAAAAATACATTTTTTCGTTAAACAATCTCATCAGACAAATGTCGTCATTATTTATTTATTTATTTATTCTTACTAGTCCATTGAGCTAAGTCCGCGTGCTTAAATATTGTCCATATATAAATATTATTTTTTTTATCCTCGCGTATCATATCGTTTCGACAAAAAATAATTGAAACTGGTCTACGTTAGAGAAATATTATATAGATAGATTATTGATATGCAATAATTAATTTTATATTTGAATACATATACTCTATTTCAGATACCAACTGAATAGCATTTTTTATTTTCTTATATAGAGCTTTAAGAGTTTACAACGGTGGTAGTCAACTGGGTTCCTACCGCCCGCTAGTGGGCGTTCCTGCTGTGGTAGTGGTTTTGGTCTAAAACTAAAGCGCCTATAGAATATAAAGAGTGGAAAGCGACCGGCAAATGAGCGCCTTAAAAATTAAACCTCTCACCAGAGGTCAGTGCAATCGAGTTTATTGTTTGAAAAACTCCCTATTGGCTAATTATGTGCTTAAATCACGTGATTGAGCAGACGAAACTGGGAAAAGCCAATCAGCTCTTCGATATGAGTAAACAATTCGATCGCAGCGCCATCTGGGAAGCTTAATTTTTTTTTGCCGAATTTTAAGGATTCTGTCATAAGCGCTTTCCCCACTGTATATTCTAGGCGTAAGGGCCCTCTTCACTCTGCCGCCGGAAGCCGAAGATAATGTTATTCTATGGGAAATTTTTCTTTACAAATAACTTATTAACTAATACATATTTTTAAATTATGCTTTCACATTCTGAAAATTCCCAGCAGTTAAATTGACTGATCTTTTAAAAAAAATTATTTTTTAAATTTTTTGTGTTTTATTTGAAGCTGCAAAATACGAATTTTCAATATGTAAAATTTTTTCATTTTGCAAATTCAAAATAAAATATTAAAAATTAAAAAAAAAATGCATCTTTAAAAAAGGTGTGTCAATTTAACAGTTGGGAATTTTCTGAATGTGAAAACAGAATTTAAAAATATGTATTAGTTAATAAGTAATTTGTATAGAAAATAATAACATTGGCTCGGGCTTCCAGCGACGGTAAGTGAAGAGGGCCGTTAATACTACAGCCCCATCATTTTTAAATTTTAATTGATTTTTTAAGAACACTAAAATGGAAAAATGCTTCATTTTTAACTTGCTGTAATTCTGTTTAATAAATTTAGTAAAATTACTTTCTTACTTTATAAATCACCTTTTTATGGAACTGGTGGGCGGTTAGAAAATTTTTATTACTAACAGGTATACAAAACAGTGTTGCGAGATTGTGCGACTTTTTTATTCAATAATCACCAAAAATTTTTAGAAGTGGTATTTGATATACATAAAAGGCGAATTGAATCGAAGAATCGTCGATTATGTATATCAAATATCTCTTCTCAAAATTAGTGGTGACTACTGAATAAAAAAGTCGCAAAGTCCGCTAACACTGATACAAAAGTAAGTGGTAGGCATAAAAAGGTTGACTACCCCTGATTTACAGGAAATTATTTGAATTATGTTAAAATCTACATTATAAACCGATTTTTGAAACTCGAAAGTTTTTTTTTTTAATTTGTTTATTTAAGGGAAAATTGGTATTTTATAGTCACGATAAAATGTCATTGCACTTGATTCAGCTCCGTTCTATCATTTCATATATTCTTTACAGTACTGTGAGAAGATACTACGTAACAAAACAGTATTTCTGTCGAGTGATCTGAAATGGATTTAAGTTAGTGTGTTATTATCCACCGCACTTTAGAATGTAGAAAACATGGAAAAAAGGCTGAAAATTCATAGAAACACGGTAAAAAAATAATCAAAATTCCATAGAAAAAAGCATGGGACGAAAAAGAAGAAGAAAAAAGACAAAAAAAAAAAAAAAAAAAAAAAACTCACAATGTAAAGTGTAAAAAAAAAAAAAAAAAAAAAAAACCACATAACACCGGAAAGGATAAAAGGACAAAATTGACTGGAAAAAGACATCGAGGAGATGGAGAAAGGGTTGGCGCATTAAACTAGCGTCGAGGGTAAATACGTCTCGTTTAGTATAAGACTCGGAATTCCATAGAAAAAAGCATCACAATGTCAAGTGTGAAAAAAAAAAAAAACCACCGGAAAGGATAAAAGGACGAAATTGACTAGAAAAAATTAAACCTATCGTCGAGGGTAAATACGTCTCGCCTAGTATAGCTTTATTTATCAGCAAATATACTGCAATGGTTGTGGTGTTACTGGCTCATAGTGGTCTAGTAAAGCTCAACTAAATTTAAGCCCAGTAAAGCCTTAACCGTTTGTGTGTGTGTGGGGGGGGGGGGGGGGGGGGGCTTAGGATGTGAGCTGCTGTCTGTGAGAATTTTCGATGTCATAACTGTATTTATTAGAGATTTGTGTTTGATAAAGTAAATATTTAAGGTGTAGAAGGTTTAAAGTACCCATTGGTTAGAAAAGATTTGTTTAAATTAACAGATAGCACCTCACAGCAGATATTGGTTTAGTTTAGTCATAAAACAATCATGGTGGAAAATATTTAGATGTTTTAATTTTTCTGGGTGCAATTTAGTAGTTTTTGGTGAGGAGGCGAAGAAGTCTAAGTGGAGTTTAATTGCTAAAGAAAATGAGATTATGATTAATCTCACTTTTAAATTTATAATGTTTGTGAAAATTAATACCGAAGGGTTAGACTTCTCATTACTCCCCACAGGCTATATTTATTTATTTATTTATTTATTTATTTTTGGAGGGGGGGGAGGTAATTGCCCTTAATTATTTTTATTTATTTATTTATTATTATTATTATTATTATTATTATTATTATTATTTTGTTTATTTTCTTATGGAAATCTTTGTCGAGGAATAATGAATTAATAAAAATTTAAAATGGGTAAATAGTAGACAGAGACTGCCATAGGATTTAATGCGGCCAATTTTATTTGCTTATAATATTTTTTAAATTGAACAGCCACACAAATATTCAGTGTGTTGTATAGCATAAAAGTTTTAATTTTAATTTGGAATCTGGGTATTGCTATAAAACTACAACGCATTTTAAAGAAATTTAGTAGTTTGAGGAATTCTTAATTAAATAAAATGATGGTGAGAGAAACTCCAAATCTCACTATTATAATATGCAACCCTAAATCAGTATTTTCATACTAACATAACGTACGCTTTCCCCATATTTTGTTCCCTAATTAACTTAGAGATATAAGATTGGTATCAATAGAAAGCTTATAATACGGGCTTTTAAATGGTACATCACATGTACATATTTTTCAAAAATTTTCATTTTAAGGTCAAACATTTTGACCTTTAAACTTCAATATCTCAAAAAGTGTGCATTTAATTTTCACTTAAAAAATATATGTTATTATTACGTTTATAATCTATAATTATTGTAAGTTTCAACATGGGAGGGCCATTTTTTTGTAAAACGTACGTTATGTTAATATGGAAGCACTGGTAGAGTTGCATTTTAATTTATAACTCAGCATTCCACGACCGTCCATGTTGAAACTTAGCGTAATTACAGATAATAAATGTAAGAGTGACATATAATTTTTAAAAGAAAATTAAATATGTATTTTTTGAGATATTGAAGGTCAAAGGTCAAAATGATTGACCTTAAAATGGAAAATTTAAAAAATGTACACATGTGATATATCATTTAAAAGCCTGTATTATAAGTTTTCTAATGATACCAATCTTATATCTCTATGTTAATTAGGGAACAAACTATGGAAAAACTTACGTTATGTTAATATGAAAATACTTATTTAGGGTTGCATACTAATTCATAACTCAGCATCCCATAGCCGTCCCATGTTGAAATTTGCAATAGTTATAGATAATAAATATAAAAAATAAGATATAATTTTTATAAAAAATTTAAATGTGTACTTTTTGAAATATTGGAAGTAAAAGGTTGAAACGTTTGACCTTAAAGTGAAAAAAATTAAAAATATATACTTGTGACATATCATTTGAAAGCCTGTATTATAAACTTTCTAATGATATCCCCCCCCCTTTTTTTTTTTTTTTTTAACTTAATAGGAAAGAAAATATGGGTACATTTGTAGTAGAAGAATTTCGGAAATTTGCAATTTTTACCCCTTTTTGCAGCCCTGTATATCAAAAACTAAAAGAGGTAGGGACTAATTAATTGGTATGCATTCATTTCTCATTAAGACAAATAAATGAGCCCAATTTCATAAAAATCTAAGGAGATCAGGTTAAAAATGCTTTTTTTTTTTTTTTTTGTGTGTGTGTGTGTGTGTATGTTGGTTTGACATGGAATGATTCAGTAATTAATGAGAATTTTGTGAGGCGATTCTTCAGTATACCACTGGTACAAACAAGGTATTTGAACTTTAAAAATGTGTAAAAACGCATTTACTTTTTGTGTTCCTTATATTTTTGGGAAGATAACGCCCACAAAACTTACTGTGAAAAAGATAAAAGCATGCGGTCGCGAAAGTGTTAATAATATGGAGTTTAATTAATAACTAAATTTGAAATAGGACATTACCATTAAAAGTTTTATATTTCCACAATCCTATTTCCTTTTCTATTGAAATTAACTTCTTAGTTTTAGTTCATTTTATTCATTATGACAAAATGTATGGTTGAGAAAAATTTTAAATTAATATCATAAATACTTTTTGAAATATTAGGCGCACAATGAGAAAACACCTTTGAAAATAATCTGTCATAAAATAATGTTTTATTTTTTTCTCCTATTTTAAAGTTAACCAAAATAATATTTTTAATCAATAGAGTAATATCATATTAGTTAACGCACACACACACAGCGGAAAAAAAAATTGTTTGTACATGAATTCATTTTTTTTTTCTCTTTTTTTAAATTGCGAAAGTTGATCGAAAGTTTCTTCATTTTCTCGTTTTTATAAGTAGGCTGTCCCCCCTCAAAAACAAATAATTGCGGGATATCCCTTTTTGGCATTATGGTGTTCGTATTAAGTTAAAATCTGATCCAGTTTCTAGGTAAATTAGTAACAGTTATTAGTTAAAAAAAAAAAAAAAAAAAAAAAAAAATATATATATATATATAGGCAGGCAGATATAACTATAGACATACAGACATATAAATAATGAACATATAGACATATAATTTTGTGTGAGAGAGGGGGACCCCCCCCCCCCCCCACACACACACACAAAATTATATGACAGATAAAATTGTTCCTAAACCAACTTTAGATTTTTTCAAAAGTACATTGAAGTTTGTTATCTTACTTTATTGATCTCATAACTTAATCTGCAATCGATCTTCATAGTACTGAAATGTAAGAGAAAGTCGCGTGAGTGACACACCAGATTATTTTAATGGAACAAACCAAAGTATTTCTTATCGTAAAACTCAAAATTATAGCTTTTCGAATCCATTTTAAAGTAAAAGGATAATTTTAATGGTGCAGACGATAATTATACTCTATTTCAAAATGATGCCAGCAAGTTTTTATTATTATTATCATTTAACGTAAGTTGTTAGTTAAAAAAAATATATATAGGGCGTTTTCTCATTTTTGTTACGATTTAGAATTTTTCTGTAATTTAAATAAGCATAATAATAATATTTTTTCAAGTAACTGCATACATCAACTAATAATAAAAATAATAAGGACAACTTTCTACTTCTTTTAAATCATTTGATGCATCTCAAAGGTTAAAAAAAAAAAAAAAAAAAAAAAAAAAAAAAAATGCCCTATTTCTAATTCTTCTTCTTTTTTAATTCCATTTCATTCTTTTTTCAATTTTTAATTCCATAAACATTTTTGTTATTCTACTTGAAATTTTCACAGAAATTACTGCATTAGAAAAGGAATATTACTAGCTATGAAACCACTATATCCTATTTTAACCCACTATTATTTTTAACCGTTTGTGAAAATAATTGGTGAAAAAAATGGGATATAAATATTCTATTAAAATTCCTATTTACATTTTCAACTCCTACTAAGATTGTTATTATTATTATTATTTCATAAAAGAGTAGTGGAGAAAAAACAAACTTCATAATCTTCTAAATTGAAGAAAATACAGCTCATTGTTTTTTGCCGTGTAGTTTTCTGTAAAATAAAAACTAAGTTTATATCAGTTTGAAATAACAAGAGGGGTAGGGAGAAGAGAAAACAAAGTGCATATCACGCTCCACTGCGGATTATGTTTGAAGAAAAAATGTTTCTAATATTAACTGTAATTTAAAATGAGAAATACTGATTAAGTTTAGAATAAAGTTTGTGGAAAATAAACACTACTTAAAAAAGCAATTACTGTTGGCAAAATTAAATGCACAGATCGTGGATTTCTCATGAAAAAATATTATCTTTAAATTTTTATTAATTAAATAATAATTTACAATAGATGCAATAGACATTAAGTAAAAGTTGAATGTACCTTTTTTGAGAAAAGGCCGTGGCTTAAAAGAAATATTTTAAGTGGCCATTGATATCACTGAGGGGAGGGGGGGGGTATCTAGTGTTTCTGTATGTTTTATAACTACTTTTATGAAATTTCCTATAATTATTTAGAATATTTTTGTTTATTTTTATCTTTATTTATTTTTTGTATTTTCTTTTTTGTATTTTGGCATTTGTAATTGCTTCGAGCAACAGTTTCATCATTATATTATGCTCATAGCCTTCTAAACTAGATGCCTGTCACGTGGCTCGTAAACTTGGCAATAGCTCAAGCGGTAGACAGCGCCACCTGGTGCATATTGCGCGACTTTTTCATTCAAATATCATCAATAATTTTAAGAAGTGATATATGATATATAAAATTGACGTTTCTTCGATTCTATTCGCCTTTTATGTATATCAAATCCCACTTTAAAAAATTTTTGCTGGCTGTTGAATAAAAAAGTCGCATAATCTGTACCAGGTGGCGCTGTCTACCGCTTGAACTGCTGCCAAGATTACGAGCCACGCGACAGACATCTAGTTTAGGAGGCTATGTTATGCTATTATACTATTATATTACATTACATGTTCGGTTTACACCTTTTCGTAAATCGAAATATTACATTTATTTTTGCAGACATCCCTATATGCCTGATGAAGAGATATGGGTTGTTTGCATCGATTGCACTTTAAAAAAAAAATTTTATTTCTTGCGTTTGTTTAGAATCTTCTTTAACCCGTTAGTAGTCGCTAGTTGGTCGATTTGCCTCCCATCTTTCAGTGTTGACAGATTTTTTTATTCAATAGCCACCAAAAATTTTTAGAAGTGGCATTCGATATACATAATACGCGAATAAAATCGAAGAAACGTCGATCACACCACTTCTTAAAATCATTGGTGACAGTTAAATAAAAAGTGTGCAATCTGTAATAGGTGGCGCTGTTTATACTAACGGGTTATTGATGGTATTCCATGATTTATTCTCAAATATTTTTCCCCATAGCAGAACTGCCAAAATTTTAATTTATTCCTCAATATTGTTTGTATCCACCTTTTTTTCACACCACCTTCTTTGTAGAGTAATTTTCTCCAAAATACAATTATGATCGAATAAGGAGAAAATTACCCTTAAATAAAAGTTGTGTAAAAAAAAAGGGCGGGTACTAACTATGCTACGGAATAAATTAAAATGTTGGCAACTCTGCAACATAGGTGGTGTGCTCGAAGCGATCGTGTTCTAAGCGACGCTTCTAAAGAACGTTTATTAAGTGAACAGTTTAGGCTTCGTAATATATATGCGACATATAGTGTCTGAAAAATTATGCTTATTCCATTAGAGTATATATCAAATCACAGGTGACACGATTTTTCTCCGATTTATCAAATGGCAATATCTCATCATCTATTGGTTAAAATTGCCCCAAATTGCATATTTAAAATATTCATTGTGAGGAGCTACACTGATTAAATTTTTATACGTGATAATCAGTAGGTGGCACTTTATATACAATACTATAAAAGGAAATTCTTTGTCAGCCACATCATGATATATATATATATATATATACCTAATCCGGCGTAGTTCTATAACAGTGGCTGGCAGCAGCCGCGTTACCAACCACATGATAATACTTGCTAACATTTCTAATTTTTAAATCAAGTTTTACACCAGTATTTTTTTTATAGAAATATTTGATAGTAATTTCTTTCTCTTCTAGTAATTTCTTTCTCTGAAATTAGATTAAAGGAACATAAACGCTCATTTAAAACAGGAGATTTAAAATCAAAACTCGTAATCCATTCTCTCAATAGTGATCATATTCCAGATTTTGAAAACTTTAAAATTTTAGCTTTTAATATAAATATCTATGAATCCCGTATTTTTCTAGAGGGCGCTTATACCAAAATGCGACATTCTGCCTTGAACGAGGCTAAAGCTACTCCTCCTGAATATTTAATTTTGCTATGATATATTATGCATATTTGTAAATGTTGTTAGTGCTTGTATGTTTGACACTGAGGAGGGCTAGTGTTCTAGCCGAAACGTCTGTCTTATGTTTTACTGTTTTTAATTAAAATGTATTTTTAAAGTTTTAAATTTTTGTATTTTTTATCTCATTTTAAATGTTACATTGGTTTTAATATATTAATGAGGCGTATAAATTATGTTTAATTTTATTAAGGTATTTGAACTTTAGAAATGTGTAAAAACGCATTTACTTTTTGTGTTCCTTATATTTTTGGGAAGATAACGCCCACAGGCGGGTCTTACTGTCAAAAAGATAAAAGCATGCAGTGGCGAAAGTGTTAATAATATGGAGTTTAATTAATAACTAAATTTGAAATAGGACATTACCATTAAAAGTTTTATATTTCCACAATCCTATTTCCTTTTCTATTGAAATTAACTTCTTAGTTTTAGTTCATTTTATTCATTATGACAAAATGTATGGTTGAGAAAAATTTTAAATTAATATCATAAATCCTTTTTGAAATATTAGGCGCACAATGAGAAAACACCTTTAAAAATAATCTGTCATAAAATAATGTTTTATTTTTTTCTCCTATTTTAAAGTTAACCAAAATAATATTTTTAATCAATAGAGTAATATCATATTAATTAACGCACACACACACAGCGGAAAAAAAAAAAAATGTTTGTACATGAATTCATTTTTTTTTTTTTTTTTTTTTTTTTTTAATTTTGAAAGTTGATCGAAATTTTCTCCATTTTCTCGTTTTTATAAGTAGGCTGTCCCCCCCTCAAAAACAAATAATTGCGGGATATCCCTTTTTGGCATTATGGTGTTCGTATTAAGTTAAAATCTGATCCAGTTTCTAGGTAAATTAGTAACAGTTATTAGTTAAAAGAAAAAAAAAATAATAAAAAATAAATAAATATAGGCAGGGAGATATAACTATAGACAAACAGACATATAATTAATGGACATATAGACATATAATTTTGTGTGAGAGAGGGGGGGGGACATCCCCCCCACACCACAAAATTATATGACAGATAAAATTGTTCCTAAACCAACTTTAGATTTTTTCAAAAGTACATTGAAGTTTGTTATCTTACTTTATTGATCTCATAACTTAATCTGCAATCGATCTTCATAGTACTGAAATGTAAGAGAAAGTCGCGTGAGTGACACATCAGATTATTTTAATGGAACAAACCAAAGTATTTCTTATCGTAAAACTCAAAATTATAGCTTTTCGAATCCATTTTAAAGTAAAAGGATAATTTTAATGGTGCAGACGATAATTATACTCTATTTCAAAATGATGCCAGCAAGTTTTTATTATTATTATCATTTAACGTAAGTTGTTAGTTAAAACAATATATATAGGGCGTTTTCTCATTTTTGTTACGATTTAGAATTTTTCTGTAATTTAAATAAGCATAATAATAATATTTTTTCAAGTAACTGCATACATCAACTAATAATAAAAATAATAAGGACAACTTTCTACTTATTTTAAATCATTTGATGCATCTCAAAGGTTTTTAAAAAAAAAAAAAAAAAAAAAAAAATGCCCTATTTCTAATTCTTCTTCTTTTTTAATTCCATTTCATTCTTTTTTCAATTTTTAATTCCATAAACATTTTTGTTATTCTACTTGAAATTTTCACAGAAATTACTGCATTAGAAAAGGAATATTACTAGCTATGAAACCACTATATCCTATTTTAACCCACTATTATTTTTAACCGTTTGTGAAAATAATTGGTGAAAAAAATGGGATATAAATATTCTATTAAAATTCCTATTTACATTTTCAACTCCTACTAAGATTGTTATTATTATTATTATTTCATAAAAGAGTAGTGGAGAAAAAACAAACTTCATAATCTTCTAAATTGAAGAAAATACAGCTCATTGTTTTTTGCCGTGTAGTTTTCTGTAAAATAAAAACTAAGTTTATATCAGTTTGAAATAACAAGAGGGGTAGGGAGAAGAGAAAACAAAGTGCATATCACGCTCCACTGCGGATTATGTTTGAAGAAAAAGTGTTTCTAATATTAACTGTAATTTAAAATGAGAAATACTGATTAAGTTTAGAATAAAGTTTGTGGAAAATAAACACTACTTAAAAAAGCAATTACTGTTGGCAAAATTAAATGCACAGATCGTGGATTTCTCATGAAAAAATATTATCTTTAAATTTTTATTAATTAAATAATAATTTACAATAGATGCAATAGACATTAAGTAAAAGTTGAATGTACCTTTTTTGAGAAAAGGCCGTGGCTTAAAAGAAATATTTTAAGTGGCCATTGATATCACTGAGGGGAGGGGGGGTATCTAGTGTTTCTGTATGTTTTATAACTACTTTTATGAAATTTTCTATAATTATTTAGAATATTTTTGTTTATTTTTATTTTTATCTTTATTTATTTTTTGTATTTTCTTTTTTGTATTCTGGCATTTGTAATTGCTTCGAGCAACAGTTTCATCATTATATTATGCTCATAGCCTTCTAAACTAGATGCCTGTCACGTGGCTCGTAAACTTGGCAATAGCTCAAGCGGTAGACAGCGCCACCTGGTGCATATTGCGCGACTTTTTCATTCAAATATCATCAATAATTTTAAGAAGTGATATATGATATATAAAATTGACGTTTCTTCGATTCTATTCGATTTTTATGTATATCAAATCCCACTTTAAAAAAATTTTGCTGGCTGTTGAATAAAAAAGTCGCATAATCTGTACCAGGTGGCGCTGTCTACCGCTTGAACTGCTGCCAAGATTACGAGCCACGCGACAGACATCTAGTTTAGGAGGCTATGTTATGCTATTATACTATTATATTACATTACATGTTCGGTTTACACCTTTTCGTAAATCGAAATATTACATTTATTTTTGCAGACATCCCTATATGCCTGATGAAGAGATATGGGTTGTTTGCATCGATTGCACTTAAAAAAAAAAATTTTATTTCTTGCGTTTGTTTAGAATCTTCTTTTACCCGTTAGTAGTCGCTAGTTGGTCGATTTGCCTCCCATCTTTCAGTGTTGACAGATTTTTTTATTCAATAGCCACCAAAAATTTTTAGAAGTGGCATTCGATATACATAATACGCGAATAAAATCGAAGAAACGTCGATCACACCACTTCTTAAAATCATTGGTGACAGTTAAATAAAAAGTGTGCAATCTGTAATAGGTGGCGCTGTTTATACTAACGGGTTATTGATGGTATTCCATGATTTATTCTCAAATATTTTTCCCTATAGCAGAACTGCCAAAATTTTAATTTATTCCTCAATATTGTTTGTATCCACCTTTTTTTCACACCACCTTCTTTGTAGAGTAATTTTCTCCAAAATACAATTATGATCGAATAAGGAGAAAATTACCCTTAAATAAAAGTTGTGTAAAAAAAAAGGGCGGGTACTAACTATGCTACGGAATAAATTAAAATGTTGGCAACTCTGCAACATAGGTGGTGTGCTCGAAGCGATCGTGTTCTAAGCGACGCTTCTAAAGAACGTTTATTAAGTGAACAGTTTAGGCTTCGTAATATATATGCGACATATAGTGTCTGAAAAATTATGCTTATTCCATTAGAGTATATATCAAATCACAGGTGACACGATTTTTCTCCGATTTATCAAATGGCAATATCTCATCATCTATTGGTTAAAATTGCCCCAAATTGCATATTTAAAATATTCATTGTGAGGAGCTACACTGATTAAATTTTTATACGTGATAATCAGTAGGTGGCACTTTATATACAATACTATAAAAGGAAATTCTTTGTCAGCCACATCATGATATATATATATATATATATACCTAATCCGGCGTAGTTCTATAACAGTGGCTGGCAGCAGCCGCGTTACCAACCACATGATAATACTTGCTAACATTTCTAATTTTTAAATCAAGTTTTACACCAGTATTTTTTTAATAGAAATATTTGATAGTAATTTTTACATTTATTTCAAAGTAATGTAAAATTTATATAATAAAGTAAAATTTATTATATAAAACTTCTGGTATGAAATCTCTCGCCTAAATCGGAAACATTGCAACTATGTGTACGGGCAAGGCAAATTAAATGGCTCGTAAAATAAACTTTTAAAATTAATTTAAACGATAAATTTAAATCCCTTGAAATAAAACACTTAATAATAATTCTCATAATAAAATAAATCACAAACATATGACCATTATAGATGAAAGGAAATTTTAATAATTTATCAACCTTAGAGAGAAGATCCTCGTACAAAACTTTAAAACTTATCACATTTCTCAACAAATGTTATTTCTTCTTCTTCTTCTTCTTTTTTTTTTTTTTTAGTTCCCCATCATACTATAGGTATGGGGAACTTAGGTAATCGTGAAAATTTTCGACCTCGGTTTTTTGACTTTTCTACACGTTTTCAGGAGTGAGGAATACGAAAATGACAAAATTTCTATGGTGTCTGTCTGTAGGGTGTCTATTAGTGTGTCAATGTGTCAGTCCGTTAGTATGTCAGTCCGTTAGTATGTCAGTCCGTTAGTGTGTTAGTTCGTTAGTTTGTTAGTCTGTTAACACGATATCTCAGGAACAAATGATCGCAGAGAGGTCAGATCAGTTTTAAAATATTACTTTCGACACTGGCAAGAACCCTATTCATTTGCAATATTTGAATTTAAAAACTTCGTAAGTTATTAGAAATTTACGATTTTCTTAACATGGGAGAATAGGTCAAAAATTTACTTAAACGTGCATTTAATGGAAACTTTTTACTGTAAAAATGTCAGGCCAGTTTTAAAATATCAGTTTTGATGCCGGAATGATTGGTTGGTTGGTTGTAGGATTTAAGGCCGATTGACTCCTGATGTGTCTTAGGCCTAGAGGGGGAATGCCCTCCGTGGGGGTCTTTCTAAGGGGTCCTAGCCCGTATTTACGCAAGTTTCGGAGGAAACCACGGAAAACTCCGAACGGCTAGGTCGATGAGCGCGACCTGGGATCGAACCCGGCACCTCCCATCTACCAGCTTTGTGCGCAGAACCGCTCGGCCGCTGGTGGGCCTGATGCCGGAATGAACATCAGTAACTATAAATATGCAACTTTGGAAATTTCGCAAGTTATTGGAAATTTACGAATTTTTTTTGTTGACAAAAAGGTTAAATACTAAAAGTAAGTAACCAAATTACATTATTTCAAATTCTTCACTCTTAGGATTGTACGGTGATTATCGTACAGTTGAAAACGCTGGTCAGTGGTTCGGCTAGTTAATGTTAAAAAAAAAAAAAAAAAAAAAAAAAAAAAAAAAAAAAATCAAGGTTACATGAGATTGAAAATATAGATAAAAAACAAATCAAAGTTATATTTTTACGCTCCACTGCGGATTATGCTGAAAGAAAAAGTATTTCCATTAGAGAGATTCAATAATGAGAAGTAAAGATTACGTTTGAATTGAAAATTTCAGAAAACGTGGGCTACTTAAAAGTTCAATTACCGTCGGTAAAATCAAATGAACAGATAAGGGATTTCGTTTAAAAAAATCCTTTTCTGTTAAGTAAATAGTAATTTACAGTTCGATAACTTTCTCACTCTGTATTTCAATTGGTATAAGGTACTACATAGAAAATGAATATACTTTTTGTTGCAAAGAGGTGTTGCTTACATATATATATATATGGGATCCGGAATTTTCGCCCCCAGCATCTCGCCCCCGGCATTTCGCCCCCAGCATTTCGCCCCCGGGAAATTTCGCACCCCGGAAATTTCGCTCCCAGGACATTTCGTCCCCGGAAATTTCGCCCCCGAGTGGTGTAAAATATAAATGAAATTACAAATAAAAATATAAACATACATGCAGTATTTCCCAAAAGATTACCATATTTTTATTAACTTCGATTCTTCTTTCTTTGTTTGTATGTCCAGTACAAATACTGTAATCGATTTTTAACTAACTTCCCGACTTGTTAGACATTTGAAACTTTCAGAAAAGCTCAGAGCACGGTGACAATGCATTTTTTTTAATACTTTTAGCTAAACGTTTTGGGTCCTTGCTGCCTTCGGCAGCGTTTATGATTCAACAAAAAAATTATTTAACTAATTTCTAGACAAGCTAGACATTTGAAACGTTCAGAATAGTTCAGAACACGCTGACAATGCATTTTTTAAAATACTTTTAGCTAACTGTTTTGGGTCCATGCTGCTATCGGCAGCGTTTATGTTATTCAACAGACAATTTATTTAACTAACTTCCCGACTAGATGACCATTTGAAACTTTTATAATAGCTCAGAAGACGACAACAATGTTTTTTTTTTTTAACACTTTTAGCCAATTGTTTCGGGTCCCCACTGCCTTCTGTAGCATTTATATGAATCAACAATCGTATAACTTTTCGACTAGCTAGAAATTTGAGACTTTTAGAAAAGCTCATAACACGATGATAATGAGTTTTTTAATACTTTCAGCCAATTTTTTCGAGCTCCCGCTGCCTTCGGTAGTGTTTATATGATTCAACAACCCTGTTACTTCCTGACTACCTAGACATTTGAAACTTTCAGAATAGCTCAGAACACGGTGACAATGCATTTTTTTTTTTTATTACTTTTAGCCAAATATTTCGGGTTCCGCTGCCTTCGGTAGCGTTTATATGATTCAACAGAAAATTTAAAAACATGGTACATAAAAAGTTCGTTCCTTTTATCTTGCAATAATTTATTGTATAAAAGTATGAAGCTTATACAATATTGATATATGTTTTGATTTTGGTCATAACAAGGGTTCACAAACCGCATGTCAATAAAAATATGCGTGAATGTATATTGAATGTATTCATTCACGCTAAAAAAAAATTACTATTTCTTTTCTAACTTCGTCCATAAATTTTGGTCGTTTTTAACTCTGAATAAGCAAAATTACTCTGCTCCTCAATCCCATCCGTGGAGGTCAAAATTGTGATGTCATGTCTTCGGACCACATTTAGGGGCGTGTCCCAGACAGTCGTCATTTGCCCATTGCGCAGCACTAGTGCGACATAAAAACCCAGCCATTCAACCAACCAACTCTGCTCCTCAAAGGGTTTAAGAACCCCCAACTGAGAATCGAATCTGTAGTTGTTTGCAAATATAGTACATTTTAAAAGTAACTGTTAACTCTAATAGAGTATAGAAAGTTTTATTATGGGTTTACATATATTATTTTACACTATTTATTAGTAATGGAGCATATAATTATTATATGCTCCATTACTGGAGCATATAATAATGGAGCATATAATAATGGAGCATATAATAATATTTAAATTGCATTAAGCTAAAATAAATAATGCCCGTTTACTAAGTATGTTTTCGTTTGTTTCGTGATTCGTAAAAATTTCGTCTTTTATCATTATCATTATAGGCTTTATCTACGGACTGAATATTCATAAATAAAATACATTCGTCGACTAGAACATATTTCTGTCTTAAAAAATCGATTTCGAAACGCTAAAATGTCGACAATTTTCGCATAAATAAAATTACAGGCTATATCTACGGGCTGAATATTCATTAAATAAAGTGCATTCGCCGACAAGAACCTGCTTTTGTGTTTACATATTACTTTATACACGCAAAAATGTCTTCAACTTTCATAATAATATCATTACTAGCTCAATCATTGACTTCTTTTGAAATCAGTATGATGGTAGGTCATATTTAATGGCCAAAATTTTTGTATTCTTGGTCATTATGAATATAATTCTCCTAAATATCTCCAAAACGGAAAATTACATAAAGTCAAAAACGGGAGGTGCACAACTAGATGTTATGAGAAACCCATCTACCAATCTGCAACGTTCTACGTCGAACCGCTTTTGAGATATGCGAGATACATTACAGGCTCTATCTACGGGCTTAATAGTCATTAAAAAAATGCATTCATTGACATGAAACTGCTTATGTCTTTAAGCAAATTTTTCTACGGGCAAATGTCTTCACGATTCATAACAATATCATTACTGGCTCTATCATTAGCTTTTTTTGAAATCTCTATGATGGTAAGTCATATATAATGCCCAAAATCTTTGTATGTTTGGTCATTACGAACATAATTTTCCTAAGTATCTCCAAAACGGAAAATCATACACAATCCAAAAATATAAGTGCACAACTAGATGTTATAACAAACCTATATACCAATTTTCAACGTTCTACGTCCAACAGTTTTTCAGTTATGCGAAATACATATCTAAACACACATGTACTTACATACAGAAGTCATGAAAATTCGCGTAAAAGCGTTGATATCTCTGAAACGGGAGCTCGTATTAAAACCAAAGTTGCAAGTGTACAACTAGACATTATAACAGTTGCACATATAAATTTGAACATTCTACGATCATTCATTTTTTTGAGATATGCAGAATACAAAACCAATTTCGCACATCGGGATTACTATACTTCCTTATACATTGTATAAGGTAGTAAAAATGGTAGACTCATTTTTTTAAGCACAAATTTCGGAGATCTAAAACTGACCTACTTAAGTAGAATTACTGCTAATTTTCTTCTAATAACCACGTAATACATGAGAAAGGATATCTAAAATGGACTTACGTAACAATTTATAAGAAAATCGTTAGAGCCGTTTTTGAGATACCAACTTTTAACAAAACTTGGCATACTCAATTATTGACCGGAAAGCAATAATTACATACAAAAAGATATTTAAAAAGGAGTTAATTTAACGAGTTTGAAAAAATTCCGTGCAGTCGTTTTTAAAGGAATGCACTTGCAAAGCCTAGAATTCAACTATTTTTACAGGACGCCTATCAATTTTCCTGAACTAACCAATTATATTATTTGAAAGGTCGTCTAATAGAGTGTTTATATAGCAACTTTGAAGAAAATTGACAGAGCTGTTTTTGAAATACGGACTTACGGTCCCACTTCCGTTTTCCACTGTCCCAATTCTGAAGTTTCGTAATTCTATTTTTGTTACCTTCGGAGATATGATACCCAGAAGATTCCGCACATACATACACACACATACACACACACTGCCCAACTGTCAGAAACTACTTTTCTGGACTCAGCTAGGTGGCCTTAAAATGTATAAATCAGGTAAAAACTCGATATCGAATTTTCTAACCGAATACAATACTTCCATTACCTACAGTAGTAGTGTAATGGAAGTAAAAATTTCTTGGTGCTGTAATCTTAATTCCTTATTTATCAATAATGATCAAATTGATTAATAAATAAAACGAAGTGAAATAGTATTTGACAAATTAATAAAATTAGTATGTGTGCACTAAAAATTTGATAAATAAATAAATAATATTATTGTACACTTAAATTTTCTTTTAATTAAGAGCGATAAAAATGTCATCGAACAATTTTTGCATTCGAAAACCTTATTTTAATTCATATGTTTTATATTGAAACTAAAAGGGAAAATAATGTGAATTAAATAGAAGTATATCGAGAATTACTGCATGTATATTTTTATTTTTATTTGTCATTACATATATATTTTACACAACTCGGAGGCGAGACGCTGGGGGTGAAATTTCCGGGGGTGAAATTTCCGGGGGCGAAATTTCCTGGGGGCGAGATTTCCCGGGGGCGAAATGCAGGGGGCGAAATGCCGGGGGCGAGATGCTGGGGGCGAAATTTCCGTAAACCTATATATATAATAATGATGATCTATTAAGCATAGTAGAAGCCAAGCAACAGATACAAGATCACTGAAACACCAATGATCAATACGATTAAAAAAAAACTTCAGAAGTTCCGTAAAAAGAAAAAAAAAATTATCAGGGGATAAAATACACAAATTTAAAGAAACCAGATTTATTAATTACCAGCCTGCAAAACAAACGAATCAATAAACTGACACAACAAATCTTAACTTAAAACCATAAACTTTATCAAAATTTATGAAAAAATAATTTAAGAAACTTAAGATAGGAAGGAAGGAGGCAGGCGGCAAGACTTGTGACTTGCCTGTGGGGTTAAACTAGTTTCACGCCGGCAACACTCCCCCAGCCTGCAAAGACCAGATTAGGAGTCATATGGATTTAAAAAAGCAAAAATTCAAAGCAGATGAATAACGATGAAACTACGAAGCAACAATGAAATTCACTGATTGATTATAATGTGTTTAATAATAGGATTAGAATTTTAAGAATAGTTGACAACTCAAAAAAGAAGAAACTGAAATTTTAATGGAAAAAGAAAGTTTGCATAGTAATACAAAGTAAATGCATCAAGCCTTCTGCTTCTTTTTTTTTTTTTTAATTTCACAATCCCACCCAACCATCCAGCCTTACAACAACACCCCACCTCCGTAATCAAACATCTGCCCACCCAACCGCCACCTTTTTTATTGTCTTTTATTATTATATATATATATATATATTTGTTAATATACACAAAAGTGTACACAGTTTTTTTTTTTTAATGTACTGACAGAGACATGGTTTAGGATATAAAATAGAAAATACAAAGTTTTTAGGAAAACCCATTTTAGCAGTGGCTGTGATCAGTTTATTAATATTCTTGTTTTTAAACTTCGCAGAGCATAAATTATTAATTCGAAATAAATGGTTAATGATGATGTTTCTAAATACCGAAAGATGCAGTTTAATGAGCTAAATCATTCAAGAAATCTGAACCAGACGTTCTGAATACTTTATCACTACTTTTATAGAATTGCTTTGTATAATAATAATAATTATTATTATTATAAGCCTCGCTTTAGAGTCGAAACCGACCCGAACCCGACAGATGAATTTTAAATGAACCCGAAACCCGACTTGAACACGACAAAAAAATTTTAATCAACCCGAAAACCGACCCGAACCCACAATAAAAAATTTTGACAACCCGAAGCCGATTTCTTTATACCCGAACCCGACCCGACTAAACTAAAATTAATAATTCATATAAAATTCATATAAAACATATTTCAGTTCTGAAATAAAGTAAATTTTCATTGTCACATAGTTGCTAAATCATTTTGAAAATAATTAAAAATGTACTAATACACTAAGTTAAAAATTTAAAACTATAAAAGTAATAATAATAATTTTTATCTATTTATGTGTGATGCGTATTTCAAGTGTACAAAATTGAGTTTCAAATTTAACGTTTTTGTAGTTTATTGTTTGATGTTTATCACACAAACACAAAAACATAAAAACACACACAAAAACATAAAAATAATACAGTGCTGCAGACGTCTACTAAACGTCCGTTCTCGTCTAAATCTACATACATTTCAATAACTTCTTAAAAACATCTGCAAGAGAAAAAATATAAATGATCAGTTTGAGTTCACACGTTCACAGTCTATTTCGAAAGATGTGAGTAATCAAAATAGATGAATCACACATTAGATTATTCTCGGAGAGGGAGCCTGCTTTTCACAGCTGCTTCTATTCTAAATAATAATAATAGTATTTGATGTTTTTTTTTTTTTTTTTTTTTTTTGTTAATTGTTTCAGTGGAATATGGATGTTTATTTTACTATAATAGTTTGGGTAAGCGTACATTCATTATCTATATATATAAAACCGTTCTTCCTGAGTGAGGGGGTGATTCATCATCGCCCTCGCCCAGACCAAACCCCTTGACCTTGAAGCATGAAATTTTGTGACAATGTTCTTTCTATGACGTAAGCATCCACTAAGAAGCGATTTTACAAAATTTGCTCCCAAAGGGGGGAGGGGGAGGGGGGGGGCAAAACGTGATTTCACAAAATTCTTCATATCTCAAAAAAAAAAAAAAAAAACAGATAGCCGTAAAATTTTTGCTTTAAAATATAGCTAATACAAATGTCTAAAAATCGATTTCTTGAATTTTAGAAATTCGGTCCCCAAGGGGGGGTAGCAGGGGGGGGGGCTATGGGGCAGAAACAAATGGGGGGGAAATAATGGGTATATATAGCAAAGAAATTTCTGCTTAATAAGGTAATTTTTTTTTAAGGATGTTGTTAAGTCAACCCGACTCGCTGAAAACTGGAACCGACCCGCACAAAAAGTAAATCAGTCAACTCGACCCGAACCCGACTCGCAAGAGAATTGTTGTCGACCCGACCAGATGCAGGACTCAACCTCGCTTATCCGAGTAACGTGGACCGATAGTACCTAATCGAAACTCGGATAACATGGACTCTGTCGTAAATCAAAAGGGGAAACATACGGCAAAGTTTAAAATGGATGAAAACGTAGTCAATGAAGTAAAATAATGAAACCAAGTAAAAACTACAACATCTAGAAAAAAATTGAAAGAGAAAAAATTGGGAAGCAGACTGCTGTTTCGGTAGTATTTAGCGTACCGTCTTCAGTGCATGAAGATGTTACGTTTAAGTGCTACTCAAGACGGTACACTAAATGCTACCGAAACAGCTGTCTGCTTACCAATTTTTTACTTTCTTCTATATTCAATAGAAGAAAGTATTGGATTCGTAAAAATTTTCGACCTCGGGTTTTTGATGGATTTACACGTTTTGAGAGCTGTAGAACACGATTTGTCCATTTTTAGAAAATGTCTGTCTGTCTGTCTGTCTGTCAGTCTGTCTGTGTGTGTGTGACAAAATTTTGTGGCAACTGTATCTCAGGAACTACCGTACAGAATTTCATACAAATTGGTATGTAGTTGCATCTTGACATAAATTAGTGCCTATCAACTTTTGGTAAAAATTGTCTTACAGGTTGCGTTGCCATCCCGCTTTTTCTAAATTTTTAACATGGTGATATAGGACAAAATTTTGTATAAATGTGCATAAAGAGAATTATTTTTTAGTGATCATTATGGAATTTACAAGAATTATTTATAATAGAGATAGTCAACTGGGAAATTTTTTTTGTATGTGTAGGAGCCTCGTGAACCTCCCTGGGGGGGGGGGGAAGTCCCCCCTCGAGTAGAGTAAATTTTCAAGATGGGTATCTTTCGAAAGGTCTTATCAATACCTTTAAAATGAATGGTTGAACTATAAATCTGTGATAATTTAAAACAAAGTTATCGATTTTTTTCACTTTTTACGAAAAAAAACTTAGAAAAAAAATAGTAATTAAAAAAAAAAAAGAAAGAAAAAAAGAAATTTAACCAAATTTGGTATTTAGTTGGCCCTTGACATAAACTGGTGCTGATTAGATTTGGGGATCAATAGCTCGACAGGGGGCGCTGTGATCGTATTTTTTCTAAATTTTTAACATCGTAGTATCGGACGAAATTTCGTATAAATGTACATAATGAGAGTTATTCTTAACCTGTGATTGTAAAATTAATATGAATTATTGATAATAGTAGTAGTTAATTAGGGAAAAAAATTCGTGCATGTGGGGGCATCGCTCCCCCTCCCCCCTGGTGAAGTATCCCCCCGGGGGGGGGGGGTACATTTTCAAGATGGGTATCTTACGAAAGGTCTCGTCAGTACCTTTAAAACGAATGGTTGAACTATAAATATGTGATAATTTGAAACAAAGTTATCGATTTTTTTTTTTTTTTTAAACTTTTAACGAAAAAAAACTTGGATTTTTTTTTTTTTTTTTTTTTTTTTTTTTAAATATTGTTACTGGGTGAATTTCTATAGGAAAATATAGAAGAAAGTCTTGTGGTGGCCACAACATACTAGTTTCTCTTTGGCATTCCAGGCGTTGTAGTTTTTACTTGGTTTTATTAATTCAGTGCCAAGTCTCCTTTTAATAGAAATAAAATAAAATAACATATATATTACATATTTGAATGTAGTCACAGTTAAAAATGTAATACAATACATACGTATAGTATAAATTATAAAATACAGTGTTGTATTGTAAAATTTATCAAATTATCTACACCATTTGCATACTTGCCAACTATCTAATTATGAACCGTACAATTTTTAGTACCCGCCTTTTTTTTTTTCACCAGTCATTTTTTAGAGTAATTTTATTCTTATTTAATCGTAAAAACATTTGGAGAGAATTACTCTAAAAATAAAGAGGTGCGAAAAAAGGAGCGTTTTTTCAAGGGGCGTTAATAATTGTACGGTTATTAATGAGATGGTTGGCAAGTATGCATTTACCAAAACCAAAACCTTCTCCGGGTCATGGCCATTTAGGAACTACCTTGGTTAATCTGGAACTCGGTTAATCGGGGCTTGGATAACCGGGGCACTACTGTATTTAATTTTCTGTTTCCGATATGTGGTAGAGAAAGTATTTTTTTTTTTTTTTATCAAGTATTCGAAATTGAGTTTTTTTTCTATATTACTTTTTCTATATTTATTTTTAAAGTACCTTGAAACCCAAAATCAAGTTTTCAGCATTTAGTTTGTCTCTTTTTCTGTGTGTATGTGTGTCTGTGATACATTATCCTATCCTGACTCAAAAATAAATATTAATAGGAAGTCCAAACTCAGTCTTTTAACTCTTTAACATATAAGAATATTACATGAAAACTTTTATGATGCGTATATATAATTTACAAATAATATATAGGACTACTCAAAAATAAGCGAATAAATTTCAAAGAATGATGTAGGCAACAATTCTCTGAATTGAAATAAGTTTCTTTTTAATTTATAAAATCCTTAAATGCTCCTTCTACCATACCCTTCTTCCTCCTTAACTAGATGCTTGTCGCGTAGCTCGGAAACCAGCAACAGTAGAAGCGGTAGACAGCGCCACCTAGTACAGATTATGGGACTTTTTTATTCAACTGCCACCAATAATTTAAAGAAGTGACACCTGACCCATGATATATATAATCGAAGATTCTTCGCTTCTATTCGACTTTTATGTATATCATATCCTACTTTTAAAAGTTTTTGGTGACTGTTGAATAAAAAAGTCATGCAATCTGTACCAGGTGTCGCTGTCTACCGCTTCAACTGTTGGCTAGTTTCCGAGCTACGCGACAGACATCTAGTTAAGGAGGCTATGCTTCTACATTAACCAAACAAAGTACATACTTGCCAACCATTTCATTAATAACCGTACAATTGTTAACGCCCCTTGAAAAAACGCCCCTTTTTTCGCACAACTTTATTTTTAGAGTAGTTCTCTCCAAATGTTGTTACGATTAAATAAGAATAAAATTACTCTAAAAAATGACTGGTGTAAAAAAAAAAAAAAAAGGCGGGTACTAAAAATTGTACGATTCATAATGAGATGGTTTGCAAATATGGAAGTATTTTGGTGGGGTGGGGTGAACGGTAGTCCCCCTTACACAGAAATGTATTTGGAAAGAAATAGTTTCTAAAATAATTTCTAGCTTTCATTTTTGAAGTACTTTGCAAATATGACACGCAATATCGTATCAATAAAGTCTATGGACGGAATGAATTTCACATATAGTGTTAAAGGGAACAATACCTAAACCCGCGGACAACAACCGTTGCCTATGTTATTCTATGGGAAAATTTATTCCCACAGTTGCTCATTACCTAATGTACCTTTTTTTTTTTTTTTTAATATCGTTTTCACAGCCAGAAAATTCATAAGCGTTAAATTAGCACTCTTTTTCCAAAAATTGATTTTTTTTTTTCCTTTTTTTACATTTTAATTTTGAGGTCAAAAATGCAATTTTTCATAAAATGCATTATCTTCATATTTTAATAGCAAAATGAAATACTAAAAACATAAAAAAATATTTTTTTGGAAAATAAATACTAATTTAACGCCTATGAAATTCCTGAATGCGAAAACGGAATTGAAAAATATTCATTAGGTAACGAGTAATTATGGAAACAAAATCTCCTATAGGGCCACGGCATACATGGGCCACGGCTGTCGGTAAAATTAGGTAGTGTCCGCTCTTAAAATGCTTAATAGCTGGATTTCTGTTAAAAAAAAAAAAAAAAAAAAAAATGTTGCGAATAGACATATTAATTATGCTACAGGGCTACACTAAAGATATTTGAAATTTTATGTAATCATCCAATTGGTTTGAAATTTGGTATAAATTTATCTCTTAAATGGAATGAACAGTACGGAAATAACCACATGAGAGCCTCAGACTCAGAAAAGAAAAAAATGTAGTATTTTCTCTGTGTGGTTTTTATTATACTAAAGTGAAGATTATTTTAATCTGAGAATAAAATTTAATTATGAATAGGAAAATTAACTTTTGTTTGGATTATTTTTTATGACCTTTACTTTTAAAAAAGTAAGCAAATATTTCATAAACATGTAATTTTGTAACGAGTATTATGGGGGGAAAAAAGTTGAATTATTACATATATACGGTTCCGGAGTCAAAAATAATTAACGGGGTTAAAAGTATAACATCAATATATCATATATATTTTATATACACTATCGACCAATAAGTGGCGGATTTAAGGGGGGAAGGGATAGGGGGCTGAAGCCCCCCCCCAAAAAAAAAAACAAACACTGACATTCACAATTGAATATTGCAATTGTATATTTTTTATTGGTCTAGAATAACACTTTGAAAAATCTTAGCCCCTCCCCCCCCCCCCCCCCAAAAGTCAAGTTCTGGATCCGCCACTGCGACCAATAAGTATTTGGAAATTTTCGAATATAGATGTTTTGTCAAATATATATCTTTACGAATTATCTTGAAACATTGGGATTATAAAGAACATGATATGCCTCATTTAGTTCAGCAAAAGTTTTGTTCCAGTGAGAAAAATGGGACGAGTAAAAAATTAAACAAAAATCAAAATATTTCATATTTCATCCGATATTTAATATTTTTATATTCTGATTGGAGTATGTTGTATTTAATTTCGTAGGTCAGTTTTCCTAAAAGTGGCATTGATTTATGTTGATTGCCCTGCCTTTATCTAATTAAAAAACGGGAAAAAAAAAGAAAGAAAGAAAGAAAAGAAATCTTTATATATCAATGTATATATGCTATATCTAGAAACGGCTGAATACAGATATATATATATATATATATATATATATATATATATATATATATATATATATATATATAATTTGAATAATTTAATACCTTTGTAACATTCAACAAACAAAAGATAGATGAAAATACCAACATGTAATTAAATTTTAAATGAGATTTATTTCGAATAAAATCATTGTCTTGGTGATAATTTCATCTGAGTACCAATGATTAGTAAAAACAAGTTAAAGTACTTTGGCAGAAGAGAAAAGACACAAACATAACACATAAGCCCAACGATGAGATAATAGTTTGCAAAAACCATTAAATTAATAGAAACAGTCGAAAATTTTATAGAAAAGAGAAAAGGATAAAATTACCAAAGAGATCCGATAAAAGAAAAAAAAAAAGAGAGAGAGAATTCATGAATTGAAAATTGGAATTTCAAATGCTGAAAAATAGAAATGTTTACTCATCAGGAAACTTGCATTTCTATCAGCAGAGTGCAAGATTTCGTATATATATATATATATATATATAAAGAACACATCATAATTACTTGTTACAGCTACAACGCATTTTAAACATTACTTTTACAGGGTGATCCCCAATTTTTTCCTTTAATTTGTTACTGGTCCCTTTTTGTTTTCTGGACAAAACTTTCGCTGAAATATATGAAGTTCTTTACACGCCCAAAGTTTCAAAATAATTCAAAAAGTATATTTTTAAGTGTTTCACAAACCGTGTAAAGTTGAAAATGTCCTGTCCTTTATGGAAAGATAGTGCATATACAAAATATAAATATAATTAAAATTTAATGGATCAATAGGCGACTATTCTGAAGATTCACTAGTAATTATTATACAGTAGAACTTAGATAATTCGAAGTTGAAGGGACCAGAGAAAAATTCGAAGTATCCAAAAATTCGAATTACATATACTATTTTGTTAAAAAAAGAGACAAATTCAAAAATTCAAATTTAAATTAAAGATTTAACACATAAACTTTATATCTAAGAATACTGCCACATCCTCCTCCCATTAAATCAATATTTTTTACGAGCTTAATTATTCATCACTTTTTTTAAAACAGTTAGATATTTTTTAGTTCTTCTTTAAGTACAATCTTTGTGTCATAGCATATGACTCGATACAAAAATAGAATCTTCTTCACTAGACATGACTTTCAATTCAAAAAACCCTCGAAGTTCATGTATATGCACCATATCTTCTGATGCACTAGCTAAGGGCTTCTCTTGTATTTCCTTATCCTTCTTTTGAAAGACTGTTAAAATATATTAGCTGAAAAAAATTTCGGGAACAAATTTTACAGTAATATTTTAAAGGTAATTGTATGAAAAATTCGAATTATCCACGGTTTTTTAACATTAATACAAAATTCAAGGGACCGAGTAAAAAAATTCGAATTATCCAGAATTTCGAATTATTCAAGTTTCACTGTAGTTAAAAAAACTTTAAGAAAATTCTAGTTGTGAAACAAATTAAATCACATCCATTAATACTACAGATGGTCAAATTAGGTGAATGACCTTTTCGAACTTGGCCAAATGACTTTTTTAGTGACATGCTTTCGTCAGAAAAATTTTAACCTGTTTTCTTTCTTTCTTGTTTCTATTCTATTCTATTCTGTTCTGTTCTTTTTTTTTTTTTTATGATGTTGACATATTTTGGCCTCTAACTTTCTTTTGAAGGTCTGTGATTGCGGGTGGTAAATTAGTGGGCGTTTTAGAAATGGAATTTATTGCCGATAAGCGTATAATTTGTTTCATTTATCTGGAGTAGAATTTTGTTTTTATGATAAAAGCCATACTCAGTAATCTGTGGCGACACTCAGGGACCGATTTACCCACTTGGAGGCCCAGGGCACTCGTGTTCAATGGGCCCCTTTTTTCGTATTTTAATATTATAACAAACAAAACAAACTGATTATTTCCAATTCACCGTCTAAAAATTCACTTCACATTTCAATTTGTTGGTAAAAGTAAGGCTAAACAAGATTTGTCGCTTGTCTATCGGATCGACGTACGTCGCCCCCGTGTATTTGCATTGCGGTGCGTGCCTCGGATTTAGTTAATCTTAATAAAAGTTTGGTTGATTGGGTTTTACGTCGCACTAGAGTAAAAGTTTGGAATGCAAGTATCAGTTGTATGCAGTTGTATTTGCGTTTAGCGAAAATATTGCAATTTTTCTGATGAGTTGATAGTTTTCTTTAAAGATCATCACGCCGATTTATAAAACAGTGCAGTAATTCCTCCATTCATTGACGAAAACCAAAAAACAACAATCATTGTAATAAAATTTGGAAATTTTTCCTTTTAACTATTTTTAAAAATGTATGATAGAATTTTTGGGGGGCGCCTTCACTGTGAGGGCCCAGGGCACGTGCCCCTAATGCCCTGCCTTAAATCAGGCACTGGTGACACTCACACTACTTTCTTCTTCAATGCATTTTAATAGAAGAAATATTTAATAGCACGCCATATTCTTATTTAAATCTTGCTGCGAAAATAAAAGTTTTTGTATTAACAGATTTTTTTTTTTTTTTTTTTCGGAATGGTATAATTTAGTAAATCATTTGCATTAATTATAGCCAATAAAAATGAAAACATTCGATTAATTTTGCGTAGACTTGTATATTGTTTATAAATTTTATACGGCCACACAGTGTTCTTCAATAAGCCTAATAAGGTGCCTGCTTACCTTTAAAATGTAATTTACGATCAAAACTCCGATTTTCTATTTTTGTGTTTAGTATTAAAGCCTGACATGTTTAGCTTTCTAAATCAGTGTGAATTTTGTTTCTATCTTGCTTAGAACTTGAGTTAAAGGCATTTTAATATTAGTCTCTCGCAAGTTTTTGAAACCGGAAGTGACCGGAAATGTTTGTTTACATAAATGTTTTACTCAATATAAGCATTAAAATTTGTTATTGCGTATAAAATGAATTTAAAATAAATAAATAAATAAATAAAAATCTTCGAAATAAATCAGGAACTTATTAAAATTATTTTTTATTTAATAGGTAAAATCTGTTTTTTAATTACGCTTTCTGCTTTTCTCACAAGGAGATTTTTAACATTTTGCTTTGACAAAATACTCTAGAGGAAGGAGTTTTAGGGATTGAACTACAACAATAAATCTAGCTATATATATATATATATATTTTTTTTTTTTTTTTGTCAATAGAAGTTATGAACTGTCATGTATGTTATTTATCAATTTTTCAGCATGTAAAATGTTATCGTCTCTAAAATATTAAATAACATGGTTGTAGTTTTGAAAATAGTTCACTCCCTTAAGAACCTTTCAATAATCGAAATAAAATTTACAGAATAAAAATATCTTTATTTAAATTCGACTTATGATGTTTTAAAAAAGTGCTTTTTTTTTTTTTTTTCTTTCAAATTTTATGTATATTTTGAGCCTGAATACCAAATATTTTAAAATTTGAATATTTTTCATGTTATTCACAGTTTTTAACTTTATTCTATTATGTAAAGCACATAAATGGGCAATTTTTCAATTATTAAAAAAAATCACCTCCGACAGTAGGCAGGCACCTTAACAAAATTAAAATTAAGAATAGCACAACTTGAAATGCAATTCGAATATTTTCCAACCATAGCTCCTAAAATATCTGGATTCTTTGGTGCAGCCCTGTAAATGAATAACGAAAGTTTTTTTTTTTTTTTTTTTTTTTTTTTAAATATTACATTCTATAATAAACACGTTTTTGTATGTATATAAAAATATATGATAATTTCATTAAGTTTACTGCAGACAAAAGATGTTAAAATGTATCTATGAGAAGAGAAAAATTATAGAAAGCACCACAGAATTAGCATCTAAAAGAAATAAGAACCAAACTTCGAATAAAATTTTATGGTATTTATTCAAAGTTTTGTACTTATTATGAGAAGAGATATTCTGATGATAAATTTTTGAAGTGTGTCGAATTTTTCAAGCTACGCTTATGCATATTTCATTTCATGTGATGAAAGACTGTGCTTAATTATTTCAATCCGAAACAGCTGCTGCGTGTTTTTTTTTTTTTTTAAATTATTATTTATTCATTTTTGTCTGTAATTATGATCTTTGCTTAGAAAATAGAAATTTTTTAATTCCTGATCGTAGTAATAGATGTCAGTCGGTATATTTTTCTATAACACATTTTCAGTGTTGATAAAAATCATTCAAACGAACAGAATCAGGAAGTTTTGTGGTAATAAATTGTCAAAAATCCAAACAAAACAGCTGCACTTTTAAGGCTACTCCTCTTACATAAACATCCGAAAAATCTTAATTAAATTAAATCCAAAACTATAATTATGCAATTAAGCTTGATTAATAAATTTTTTCTTATTTTAAATTAGTCTAATGGACCAGTGGCGGATTTAAGGGGGGGGGGGGGGGGGCTAGGGGGCTGAAGCCCCCCCCCCAAAAAAAAACACTGACATTCACAATTGAATATTGCAATTGTAAATTTTTTATTGGTCTAGAATAACACTTTGAAAAATCTCAGCCCCCCCTCCCCCCCCCAAAAAAAAAGTCAAGTTCTGGATCCGCCACTGTAATGGACGTGATTTTAGAGTATAGATATTTTTACTGTTACTGAAAATCACTAGAACGAGCAGAGTCAGAAATTTTCGTTCTGACACGTGACAAGTTGCCAAAAATCCAAACAAAACAGCTGCACTTTTAAGGCTATTCGTGTTACATAAACATCCGAAAAATCTTAATTAAATTAAATCCAAAACTACGCAAGAAAGCTTGATTAATGATTTTTTTTTCTTATTTTAAATTAGTCTAATGGATGTGATTTTAGAGTATGGATATTTTTGCAGTTACTGAAAATCACTGGAACGATCGAGTCAGAAATTTTCGTACGGACAAGTGACAAGTTGTCAAAAATAAAAACAAAACAGCTATAATTTTAAGGCCCACTAGTGTCTTACCAACATCCTTAATAATCTTAACTAAAATCGATACTTCGAGCTTGATTAATGACTTTTTCGTTTTTTAAATTATTTTAATTAATACGATTTTAAAACACATGTGTTTTTAGTGTTACTGAAAATTATTAAAACGACCAGTGCCAGAAAGTTTCGTGATAATAAATTGTTAAAAATCAAAACAAATCTGCTGCACTTTTAAGGGTACTTGTGTTTTATAAACATTCTAAAAATCTTAATTAAACTAGATCCAAGAGTACGTAATCAAGCTCAATCAACATTTTTTTTTTCTTTCTTTTTTTTTTTTTTTTTTAAACTTACTATAATGGACGCGATTCAGAAAATTTCGGGATGAAAAATTGTGAAAAATAAAAACAAAACAGCTACATTTTTTAAGGCCAATAGTGTCTTATTAACCTTCTTAACCCTTTCATTCCCATTTTTTTCCCTCCATAAAACAATAAATCTTATATTTAGTCATAAATTTATTTCAAAGGTAATAAATCTTTTTTTTAAATAGGGGTTAATAGCTCAGTACGAATTAACATAGCTGACAAAGCAGAGATGTTTATTTATGTTTTATGTAACCATTGATGCCATTTAAAATCATAACTTTTCAATAAATAAAAATATCATAATTTTGGAAGAAATACAAATTATAAACATAAAAAAATAAATTAAAAAATATTTCAAACAGTTATTTTACTTAAATTGCTCAAAACAGGAAATTGATTCCGATATTATTATCAGAATAGAGTAAAATATAATTTTATGTATCAATAAGGATAGTGAAACCATATAAAATATATTTTTTTCGGTGGAAAAATGTATATAGAGTTTAATATTGCTAATTTTGAATCAGCGGGAATGTTAGATGGTAAGAAAGAAAATCTGAAATGTTATGATTCCAATTGGCATCACGGGGAATGAAAGGGTTAATAATCTTAATTTAATTTGGTCCAAAAGTATACTGACAGGGGTGGCGCCAGCTAGGGGTCGGGGGGGGGGGGCACAGGCCCCCCCGTTGGGGAGTCTGTGACCCCCCCATCGGGGCATACTCCTTAAAATCTCTCGGGGGGAAAAATACAAAATTTTCAGTTTTTCTACTTTTGGCAACATTTTCCTTTCCTTGTATAAATTTGGAGCATTCCAGTTTTCCCATTTTATATTCAATAGAAGAAAGTATTGGATTCGTAAAAAATTTTCGCTTCCAGTTTTCCATGAATATACACATTTTGAGAGGTCCAGACATTTTGACCACGATATTTTTAGAAAATGTCTGTCTGTGGCAGGATGATTTCCAAAACCACGAGGAGTACTAACAAATGGAATGGTATAAATATTAACAGTATTATTATTAAGAGTATTGCAGTTTTTGATAAATACTTATATAATAAACTCTCTTTATGTAGTGCCCCCTGTCGGGGAGGTGGTGTTCTCCCATCGGGGAATTTCTGGTGCCACTACTGTATACTGAGAAAAAATATATACCGCCTTCATCTAGAATGAATAAGCGGACATTTTCTAAATCCCTTAACTAGAAATATAGATTTCCTAGTTATGCGCATAAGGTAGGCCAATAAACAGAATAGACGAAATAGTCGAGAATTTCTAGTGTACACATTTCTAGATGGTGAAACAATATTCTGAATATTCTGTATCTTTTGTATGGCGAGATATTCTCGCTTGATTATCTAGAATTGGGTCATAAACCAAGATTACAGTTGCTGAAACCCGCCTCTTGCGTTTGCATTTATTTGGAGATATTTTCAAATAGGTTTGACCTCGATAATATAGACAAAATCTTTAGAATTCTATTAGGAGTTTCTAGAGCTCACTTTCAAAGGGGACTAGAATTTATAAGGAAGAAATGGAGCTATTTTTTCTAGAGCCACAATTTAGATTCTAGATGTCAGTTACAGAATTTTTTCTCAGTGTATACAATCGAGCATGATTAATGATTTTTTGTTATTTTAAATTACCCTATAATGAATATGGTTTTAAAATATATACATTTTTAGTGTTATTGAAAATCATTAAAATAATCAATGTCAGAAAGTTTCCTAATAATAAATTGTTAAAAATCTAAACAAAACTGTTGCACTTTTAAGGCCACCAGTGTTTTATAAACCTCCTGAGAATCTTAAACAAATTAAATACAGAATAACATAATCAAGCTTGATTAATGCAATTTTTTAATTTTAATTTACTCTAATGTACGTGATTTTAGAGTATATATAATTTTAGTATTTCTGAAAATCATTTAAACAATCAGCGCCAGAAAGTTTCATGATGACAAATTTGAAAAAAATCAAACAAAACAATTATACTTTTAAGGCCACTAGAGTCTTTAAATAGGCAATTCCAAAATTGAGACTCTCAAAAATAGAGCCCCCGAAAATGGAGTCCCTGGAATGAATAATTTCCCATCCAACGCCCTTGCTTTATAAATATTCGGGTAGTTTATTAATTATTATTACTTTTTTAAATTAACATTTGGATACTTTTTCTGTACTGGCTCTGTAACGTTTCTGTTTAAATATTATATATATGTTTGATGATACTACGATTCTTCAGGTAAATACTATTTTATTTTTATACACCTTTGCTTCAAACATTCAGTTTAAGTAACTTATATTTTGTAGAATTAACAGAACTATATATTTTTCCTTTTTGCATCCAATACTCCGTTTGGGTGTGATAATTCAACTATTTATTAGACGCATTACATTTTTCTATCAACGGCCATTTTTACAAAACCATTTTCAGTTTATTTATTTATTTTTATTTTTTTCTTTTTCTTTTTCTTAACTTCCTTTTCTATTTATGTATGCCACCTTTTTATTTTTTTCCCCCGATTATTATTATTGTTATTATTATCATTATTATTTACACCATGGATAACAATAACTTTTCCCTCATGGTTATTTGACGTCACAGCATTCACAGCACCAATGAAATTACTGCCAGAAAAGAATTTGGCACACAATATATTTTTGTATGTATAACTACAGTGGCTAGAATACAGTGGCTTATTCTAGCCACTGTAGTATAACTTAGAATCTTTAAAAAGATCAGAATTACAGATTCCTGATATGATAAATGGTAAAAATCAAAACAAAACAGCTGTACTTTTTTAAGGCCAATACACATAAACATCCTTAAGAACTCTCACTATTGATTATATTAAAAGTGAAAGATTGATTCCTAATATTTATATCTAAAATATATCTTATCGACAGTTTTTTCGAGAATTAACATCACTTTCGTTCTGCTGTTAACACCATCCTTAACACTTAAATCACACCTCCATTTTCAGCCAATCGAATTCTACAAATTACGTGGGCAGTTCAGAGTTAAAGTGCGTTTTCCATTTTTTTTTTTTTTTTTTTCTTCTTTTTTAAATTTGTTTGTTTTGGGGCACGATGTTTGTAGTGGTAACTGACGATTTTTAGATGTTCTTGACCGAATGGCAGCTGATTAAACAGTTGTTGAATCATCGTCGTTTGGATAAAATAGAAGGAATATTTTTTATTATTCCATTTAAAACTGGTCATTACCAAACGGAAGTATCGTTGACTGATACGACGCAGACCGACATTTCTGACTTCTGCAATATTTTGCATTCCAAAATTTTCGTTTCTAAAATTCATTTTTAGCTTTGATTTTTACACAAGTAAATCAATTTTTTCGTGTAAAAAAATCCCTTTTTTTAACGGTCTTACATATTTAGTAGAAAAAAGTATTAGATTTGAGAGGGAAAAAAAAAAAAAAAAAAAAAAAAAAAAAATGGTGCGGTCGGGGGGACTTCCGTCAGGAACGAATTTCCTTACACCTTTTCTCCAATTCCGAATTTGTTTTGATATAGAGATCTAGATTGTTTATGCTCTTTCTCTATCACTATTTTATTGTTTCTTCTGTATTTTCCTATTCAAATTCACTCAGTAACAATATTAAAGAAAGAAAAATACGATTTTTTTTCTAAGTTTCTTCGTTAAAAAAAAAAAAAAAAATCGATAACTTTGTTTCAAATTATCACATATTTATATTTCAACCATTAATTTTAAAGGTATTGATCAGACCTTTCGAAAGATACCCATCTTGAAAATTTACCCTCCGGGAGGTACTTCCCCTCCAGGGGGGAAGCGATGCCCCCACATGCACAAAAGTATACAAAAAAAAAAAAAAAAAATTAAGCCCAAGCCCGGTGCGGCCCGTGCCATTTTGAGAAATTCGGCCTGAACACAGCCCATGCAGTCCTCTATCTATCTGCAATATCCACCATCTTCTATAAATTATTACCTCTTCACGTTACCGCAACACTTCCTGTAATAACGGCTCATAACTGAGCTTCACGTCATGGAAGATCGGCCAATTACATCCAATCCACATCATGCTATAGACATTATAGGGAGTGTTGACGATGTAATCAGCCAATCTTCCGTGACGTAAAAGCTCAGTTCGGAGGCATTATTATACAGGAGATTGCCGACAATGGGATAGCCATGCCATCCGTGGAAGACCAAAATTGGGAATTTGAGAAATTGGCCGAATTTAAAACATTCAGCCCGAATCCAGCCCGTGCAGTCCTCTATTTGCAATATCCACCATCTTCCGTAAATTCCATCTTCCATCTTGCTTAAACCTCTGGATGTTACCACAATACTTCCTATAATAATGGCTCCATACTGAGCTTTACGTCATGGAAGATCGGCTGATTACATCCAATCCACATCATAACATTAAATGTTGATTGGATATGTAATCGGCCGATCTTCTGTGACGTAAATGCTTAGTTCGGAGGCATTATTATAGGAGTTGCCGACACCAGGGTAGCCATGCCATCCACGGAAGACCAAAATTGGAATGTCATGTCTCCTTGCCACATCTAGCAATGAATACCAGACTGTCACTAATTGCACACGTCTTAGCTATAGCGCAACGTTAAACCCACTCAACCATTTACAGAGTTGACTATCATAAATTACAAATTGCATCTAATTTCAAAGCTGCTTTGGTTTTTTTCTCATATTCATATTCTGTAATTACACACATTCCTTCTGCAACTTATACATCAAATGTATCTTGCTGGATGACTTAGCAAATAAAACAACTGGTTAATTTCTTTAAAAAATTAATATTTTTTTTTATTATAAATTTAAACGTGTGACCTTAAATATCTTTCGTTTAATTTGATTCCTGACAGCTGGAAAACTGTTTTGCATTTCGTTTTTGCTGTATCATGTTATTGCCACGTTCCTCCAATGACTTATTCCTTCTTCTGTTTGATAAGCAAATTATTTTTAGATGAATGTTTTACACCAGAAAGAATAATTAATAATGTAATTTATTTAAATACCAGATATAATAATTCATTTTCGCTAATGATGTAACAGAAATTTTTTATTTGTAATGGCACTTCTCATGTTATTATGCTGAGGCAGATGCATGACATTGGCCACAGGTTCTTCCAAGTAGAGTTCTGTATGGGTCGGGTTTTATGTAACCCGAACCCGACAGATGAATTTCAAATCATTCCGATACCCGACCCGAACCCAATATTTTTTTTTTCATCAATCCGAACCCGCAATAGAAAAATTTGACGGCCTCCACTAGTCCCGAAAGTTATTTCTTTATACCCAAACCCGACATTTTTTTTTTTTTTTTACCCAAACAAGACTCAAAACTCAAAACTAAATAAATTTAATAATACATATAAAAATTATGTATAACTTTTTTAATTGTTAGGGGGCATAGGAAGATGGTAGAATTGTGTGGGGGAAAAACTGTGACACCGTGGACTATAACATCTGGAAAACCTTTTAAAGTGAATGCCAGAAATGTAACATACCTAAATGCTAAAAGGAAGTCACCTGAGCCCTTTCAGAGAAAAGACATCGAAGATTTTTGTCGTGTGTGTTTTATGCTTCATGTGCTAATTGTGGTGGTGCATACGGAGTACTAAGCAATTTTCGCCATGTCTAGAAATGAGTACTGTAGTGTATTCCTGAAATGGGGTGAGTCTAATTTAACTTTTCTAAACCAGTGGTGATCTTACGTAAGTTTTCATTTATTCATAAAATTGTTTCTTTTCTTTCATTATAATCAGAATCTAAATATTCCAGTTGTTTGAATTTTTCCACTGCATGTATGCAAAATTTAAGACAAAAAATAAATATATTTTAATTCTTAAAGATTTCCTGTTCCTTGCCCTGTCATGTTTTGGTTACTGCGGAAAGCTATACTGATCATCGGCGGCTTAACTTATCTATATCGGAATTCCCTGAGGTTAATAAGATAAAAAAAAATTTATAAACCATGTTTTTAAATTTTCTGTTGAATCATAGCTATAGAACTAACTACATTAGCACTTTATCAATGCGTATTGTTATGCGTACGAAATTGTAATTAATTACATTTATTTTTGTATAAATTCTTTCAAAGAGGCTTAGTAAGTTGATAAAATGTCAGTTTTCTGCATTTCCAGGTCTTTTTCGCGTTAAAATAGCTTGATTTTTCCTTTAAAACGCATTAAAAAGCTCCAATAGGCAGGTAATCAGGGATGGAACACGGGCGCAGAATTCATACCGGAATCTGCTTAAGAAATTTCTCTACCTATAACATCGTTGATTAAAGAGGTAGAAAATTTTCTTACATTGATAGTGGTATGAATTCTGCGCCCGTGTTCCATCCCTGAGGTAATGGATTTGGCGCCAAATTTGGTGATTTTTTGCCCTTGGCGACTTTTGGCGAGAAAATCCTTATTATCGATATTCCAAAGATGGACGTTTTAATGTGATTGGTTAAAGAGTTACGGGAAATTTGAATAAAAAAAAAAAAAGTTGGTTTTAAAAATGAAATATTAATCCTTTCAGAACAACATATATTTGCATCATTAGCACTTTATCAATGTGTAGAAAATCTTTAAAGTGATAATGACGTCAATTTTTGCCAGATGCATAATTTAACTTTTTACAATTTTTTAACGCTCACATTTAATTAAATGTATTTATTTTTATGTCGAAAGAAAATGAACTCGTAAATTTTTTTTGGCAACAATTAAATTATAGCTAATATTTTAATGACTATTTTTATTGCTATTAGGAGCTTATTATTTTCATATTTTAAGTAATTAAAAGAAAACAATTCGAAAATTCGAAAATCTGACTTCGAAGTATTGTGTTGTCACCGGGTTCTGAGCTACTGTGAAAGTTTCAAATGTCTAGCTAGTAGAGAAGTTAGTTAAAAATAGATTGCACAAACAAACAAGAATAGAAGTTAATAAAAACATGGTAAAAAATATGAGAAAATGGATTAATAATAATTTTTGTGCGTGTGTTGTGTACTTCAAGTGTACAAAAACTTCACGTTTAACGTTTGTAGTTAATTGTTGAATACTTATGTTTTTAAAATAAAAAACGAATAATAATAATAATTATTATTATTATTCATGTTTCTTTGTTAATTACTTTTGTCTGATATGTTTGCTTACTTTACTGTAATAATTTAGGTACGCGTAATATTTAATAATGGGTATATGTAGTATGTTTACATCAGTTATACAGTTATAATTATATAAAACAAATTTCTGCATATTATGGTAAAATTTGAATCGTTGTAGAGAGGACCCTACCGGAACCCGAATTCTACCTGCAGGAAAAAAAAAAAGGTCAACCCTACCCGAACTCAACCCGCATTAAAAATGTAAAAGCCAACCCGACCTACAAAAAAAAAAAAAAAAAAAAAAAAAAAAAAAAAAGTTAACCTGATTTGTGGCTTGGGTCAGGTTCGGGTGAAATCAGTTAATCCAACCCGATGCACGACTCCACTTTTAAGCTCCAAAATAAGTCAAGTATGTAATTAATTTTCGTGCCCTACTGTCTACACGGCAAACTACTGTGCTTCACTTCAAGTTAGGGACTGCCTTGCAAAAGACTCCGAATTTTACAAAGAAATATTGAATGTAATCTACAGCTAAAAGAACGTCTCCATGCATATGTCTCCATGCATCATACGTTGACCCAGTTTCCAGTTTTTAATTTTTCATATATTTTTTTATAACAGATGGAGCTGAATAAAAAATATGAGCAAATAGTCTGTTATTTTGTGCATACTGTGGCTAAAAATGATAGCATAGTTCTTACTAGAAATTTTGCAAAAAATAAATAAATAAATAAAAATAGAAATAAAATGAAATAAATAAATAAATAAATTCCTTAAGTCTGCAAATGTTTCAAGTGTCCCTAAGCCTAGGTAAACATAACCCCCCTCATGAAAGCGGGAAAACTCATAGGTATTGAAAAGAAAAACACATAGTTTAATTTTGCAGAAGATTTTAGCGAATGCAAAAAAAAATGTTAATTGTTTTCTGTTGTTTTTTCATGCTTTGTACTTTTCACATTAAGAGCTTTTTTTGCATTTCTTTTGCCAATTGTTTTTTTCTTTTCTTCTTTCTGCCTCTTTCTTTCTTCTATTTCTCTTTTGATTGGTGCGACAGTAGTTAACATATTCTTCTTCTTTTCAGTTATTTATTATTTAACAATTCACTAAGCTCAATGACTAAAAATATTTTAGTTAATTCTTAAATAAAAAACAATTTATTAGGCCTAAATATTCACAATGTTTTACTTATATATATATATATATATATATATATATATATCATTAGGCCTAAGTCACAATATTTTAGTTATTCATAAGACAAAAATCCATTAACCCGTTAGTAGTCGCTGTATACAGCGCCACCTATTACAGATTGCGCACTTTTTATTTAACTGTCACCAATAATTTTAAGAAGTTATGTGATCGATGTTTCTTCGATTTTATTCGCGTTTTCTATATATCAAATGCCACTTTTAAAAATTTTTGGTGGCTATTGAATAAAAAAAATTGGCAACAATGAAGGATAGGCGGCAAATCGACCAACTAGCGACTACTAACGGGTTAAATCAACCAAAGAACATTAAATTAACATTTTCATTAAATCTGCAACGCCGCCAGTAGGCGTTTCTTTCGCAGTTTGTATGTTATTTATTTCTTACGAATATACCCAGTATTCATATTTGCACAATCAATATACTTTAGATACAACTACTTTGGTTAGAAAGAATATAATTATAATGTATATCCATTTGTAATATAAATGTGAATGCAGAAAATTTTGTCCTGAAATGTTGTAACTCGGAAGAATAACGCCCACAGGCGAGCCTTACTCTCAAAAAGACAAAAACATGCGGTCGCGAAAGTGTTAATCATTGGGCCAAGCCTCCCTAGTTTGCTTGGGTTGAGTCTCCTTAAATTGTGCTGCTTTGTTAATCCTAATTTTTTAGCAACTTGCATTACAGTTACATGAAGTTACCATATACCAATATGTAGCTAAGATAGTGACTAAAACAGCTATACTTTTGAAATTGACGTGTCTCAAAATTGGAACTTCAAATTTAACAAAGTCCAAGATCTTCGAAATTTACTTGAAAGATGCAGTATCAATCCATAGCCTCCTGAACTAGATGCCTTCCGCGTGGCTTGGAAACTTGGCAACAGTTCAACCGGTAGACAGCGCCACCTAGTACAGATTGCGCGACTTTTTTTATTCAACTCTCACCAATAATTTTAAGAAGTGATACATGATATATATAATCGACGTTTCTTCAATTCTATTCGCCTTTTTGGTAGCAAACATAGCAAATTTAAATTGTTTAATCATTGTAAGTAGAAGTTGAAGTATTACAATTGATAAATAACAACCATTTAAATTTAATTGATATAAACTTGAAATATAAATAAGAATAATAAACTAATCTCTGCAATAAGAAATCAAATATTAAATTTTACTTATTAATCTCTAATTTTTATTTTAAAATTAATTATTAAAAAGAAATTAAATTTCTTGCAAAGATAACCGTCATAGAAAGTGATGTGGAATATTTATTGAAACTTGGAGAATAAAAAGTGGTGCCGTCAATGTGTGAAATGAAATAATAAAGTTATCCTCACAAATCAAAATAAATAAATAAAATCGAATGTTGTAAACGAAAATGCCCCCTCTGTGAGAAGTCCTAGCCCGTACTCACACGAATTTCAAAGAAAACCACAGAAAACTTCGAACGACTAGGTCAATGAGTGCTACCATAGCCTCCTAAACTGGATGCCTTCCGCGTTGCTCGGAAACTTGGCAACAGTTGAAGCGGTACACGGCGCCACCTGGTACAGATTGCGCGATTTTTTTATTCAACAGCCACCAATAATTTTTAAAGGGGGATTTGGTATACATAGAAGGAGAATAGAATCGAAGAAACGTCGATTATACATATCATATATCACTTCTTAAAATTATTGGTGAGAGTTGAATAAAAAAGTCGCGCAACCTGTACCAGGTCGCGTTGTCTACCGATTGAACTGTTGCCAAGTTTCCAAGCCACGCGGAAGGCATCTAGTTTAGGAGGCTATGATCAGTCACTAAATTGGTAGCAAACCACTGACAATTCTGCAATGGCTGTTCCCTGCAAAATGCTGTTGAAAATTGGTCATTCAGTAATCCTAAAGTTTCCCTTTCATAAGAAAAGCCCTCATTGGTCAAGTCTCCCTATGGGTCAAGTCTGCCTAGTATAACCTAAAAATAAGATGCTTCCCCCCCCCCCCCCTTCATCTGCTGTGGCAATTTCTTTTCGTAAAATGTATTCTCAAATTGAGCAGATTTCAACCACAGTTGCCAACTTTAGCCCTTTTTGGCTAGCGAAAAATTTCAGTAGGCATTTTTATTTTATTTAATCAGGGAAAAATGATATAGAAATTTTCTGGTAGCCAAAAAGGGCTAAAGTTGACAACAGTGACTCCAACTAAGAATAAAAATCCATAAAAAATAACTGGATAACAATTTTGTTTCTCTATAACTTTTTTCGTAACAAACACTCCGCAAAGAGTCATTTACCATGTGAAATATTTCCTGTAATTGAATATTTACAGAACAGTAATAACTAGTTAGTTGTAGGGCGACTAAGGCGCCCGTTGAAAAATGATCATTTCATTTTATTTATTTCTCACTTCAAATAATTCATTTGCTAACAAGCCCGTGCGAAATTTTTGCACTTTATTTATCTCTTCGTTACCTTTAAAATTATTATTATTATTTTATAGGCGTCATTTTTTCATATACATGAGCAAATTTAATATTATATAATATATATTGTATATATATATACATAGCTGCCAAGTTTTTTAATTTATTCCGGAATGTTGCTAGTCCCACCCCTTTTTCACACCGTAATCTTTTTAGAGTAATTTTTTTCATATTTAATCGTAATTATATATTGAAGAAAATTTTTCTACAAAGATTACGGTGTGAAAAAAGGGCAGTGCTAACAGCATTCCGGAATAAATTAAAAAACTTGGCAGCTATGTATGTATGTATGTATATATATATATATATATATATTATTATTATTATTATTATTATTATTTTTTTTTTTTTCACGTGAAAGCATATTTAATTTTATGCTGAAAAAGAAAAAAAAAAAAAAAAAAAAAAAGAAAAGAAAAAGAAAGAAAGGAAATTTGTAACAATTAATAATTAATGTCTATTTTAAAGCTGTTATTTTCATATTTTAATTAATTTTAAAAGACCTAATCAAAAATTTTTCGATACAAATAAGGTACCAAATGAAAGGGGCGATTTTTCTGAATCCGAATCCGTCGGATTAAACAGCTTATCGATCGGACAGTTAGATTTTTTAAAATTAACTAAAGTATGAAAGTTAGGTGGCAACTTGTGTTCACACACAGACAGAGTCCAAGGAAATCTCTTAAGCCTAAAGCGTGCAGAGTCAGGCACTGATGAGTGTAACAATATATATGCCGATAATGCTGCTGCTGCTGATAATAATAATAAAAATCATAATTTTTTATACGTTAAAATCTGGTTTATTACAGAAAAATGGTAGCGAAAAAAAAAAAAAAAAAAAAAAAAAAAAATTGATTTACAAAACTTTCTAGGATTTTGGGAGAAATACTCAAACATTTTTACACAATATCCATTTTATTTACTGTTTATTCAATGATTCAAATTTGTTTAAGTGCCAGGTAATTATTAAATTTTCCGAAATTCAAGGAAAACCATACGATAGAATTAGAGAAGCGCCCTTACAGAGATATTATACGATACGTAAATTAACACACGTCATAGGTCAAGTAGAAACATACAATAAAATCGAAAAATATAGCCTCCAACTTCTCGATTTTTGACTGCCAGAAAATATAATTATTTTTTATTTATTTATATATATATTTATTTTTTATTTATTTATTTATTTATTTTTAAAAAATATATATTTCTATAATAGTTTTCACTAATTAAATAAAATAAATGTTTCTGTTAAAATTTTCTGGTAGCCAAAAAGCGTGAAAACAATAGATTTTTTTTTTTTTTTTTTCTGAAAAAAACTTTAACATTCATGAAAAATCCTATTAATAGAAGGTTAACCCGTAAGTCCCGGTCTAATAAGCCTTAATAATAATAACAATAATAATAATAACAATAATAATAAAAGATAGTAGAGCGATAACCCAAGAGCAAGCCAGCTCTTCTAGGAATAAAACTTGAACCGATGACTCAAACTTGATTCGACGGTTGAAAAAGCAGCTTATTCCAGAGTCCTCATTGCTAATTAAGGTATTTTTATTATGGTTTTCTCGGTGGTCCCTTATATTTAGTTATTTATTTTATAATTTTATTTAAAACGTTCATATATAATTCAGGGAACTATCAATTATTTTATTAACTTTTGATTTGAATGTTGTTGTTGAGAAACTGGCATCCAATAACATAATTTTTAAGACGGATAAAATCTATATATTAATTTGAAACGTGTTTTTGTCTGTCTCCACTAAATTGAGAGAACGGCTAGGTGTAAAAATTTAGTTGAGGTGTCTAAAAAAAGGTCTTGGTCTGTAGATGTGTCATGAAAAGAGAAAAATAGGGGGGGGGGGGTCAGGAGTTAAACACACGTTGGCGAGCATAACTCAGCTCCAAACTACTTCACAGTGAAGAAATTTTACATGGGGGGACTAGACTCGAATACTAAAAAATCACTTCATGCGAAATTGGAATTTTCGATTTTGAAGGGGGGGGGGGGGATAGATTTGGAGGTGGGAAAGGGGGGAAATTAGTTTGAGAGGAAAATTCGTTCTAGACCCACACATGTAGCACCTCATTTTAAAGGTCTTGAAATTTCATGTCGATTGGGGATGTTTGCATACAATATAGTGTGCCCTCTGGTGGTGAAAAATGAAACTAGGTGATTTTGTTGTAGACCCTATCATGTTACACCTTATTTTAAAGGTCTTGGTATTTCCTGACCGTTAGTATTGTTCGTACCGAACACACTGTGCCCCCTGGTGGTGGAAAGTGCAACTAAAGGATTTTGCAGTTGACACTACCATGTGACACCTTATTTGAAAGGTCCTGGAACGTATAATAAAGATAATAAACTTACCTTTACATACCATTACTACCCGGGTTACATGGGCTATGGGCCTATCATGTTACACCTTTTTTTTAAAGTTCTTGGATTTTCTGACCGTTGGTGATGTTCGTACAAGAACAAACTGCGCCCCCTGGCGGTGGAAAGTACAACTAGGGGATTTTGCAGTTGACACCACCATGTGACACCTTATTTGAAAGGTCTTGGAACGTATAATAAAGATAATAAACTTACCTTTACATACCCGGGTTACATGGGCTATGACCCTATCATATTACACCTTTTTTTAAATGTCTTGGTATTTCCTGACCGTTGGTGATGTTCGTACAGAACACACTGCACCCCTTGGCGGTGGAAAGTGCAACTTAAGGATTTTGTTTTTGCCACCACCATGTGACACCTTATTTGAAAGGTCTTGGAACATATAATAAAGATAATAAACTTACCTTTACATACCATTATTACCCGGGTTTCATGGGCTATGACCCTATCATGTTAAACCTTATTTTAAAGGTCTTGGTATTTCCTGACCGTTGGTGATGTTCGTACAGAACACACTGCACCCCTGGTGGTGGAAAATGCAACTAAAGGATTTTCATTACCGTATAATAAAGACAGATAAATACAAATTTTAAAAATTTCAGTCGTTTCACCACCATCTAGCGTAGAGTTGCTAAAGTAAGCTGAATTGGTGCGAAATTTTTTGTTTACTTTCTGTCACAAGTCATCTCACGTCCGCGTCGCTCTTCGATTGTTCCTGTACATTTTCTTCAAGACCTTGGTGACATTTAAATATGCGGATTTAAAAAACGGACAGAAACAATCGAAGAGCGACGATTTTTGAAACATTACGGTCAATAACGTCACCGTCGAATTCGACGGGTTCCAGCTAGTTGTATATTAATCGACTACTTACATGATTTTACAGGCCATTTACTTACCACGTCAATTCATATTTACTTTAAATATCGATCATCTATTTTATATTTATTAATACAACTCTACGATTTAACAAATAAAATTTTAAATTATTTTTTACTAGTACTACAAAGTACTAGTATTTATTTATTTATTATTTTTTTACTTTCCGAACACTATAGTGAGGAAAGTATTGTAATCATGTCAAAAATCCAAATTTGAGATTTTGATGTTTCTATACGTTTCGAGGTCCCCTGAGTCCGTTTTCACTATTTTTACGATGATGTATGCATGTGTGTATGCATGTGTGTATGTATGTGTGTATGTCTGTGAGTGAACACGCTAGCGTCTAAACGCTTTGTTCGAATAAGCTGAAAGTTGGTACGTATATTGTAAGTCACCATAGTACGGACCCTATAGATTTTGGTGAATCTAGCACTTACAGATTTTTTTACAGGGACACAAAGAAAATTTTTTTATCATTATGGCCTATGGGGACAAATTTTTAAAAGTGTGATAGCGTCTAAACGCCTTATTAATCTGAGCAAAAAATTTGTGCACATGTTATAGGTCACAGTTGCACCAACTGTATAGATTTTGGTGAACCTATCACTTACAGTTTTTTTGCAAGGACACAAAGAAAAATTCTTTATCATTATGGAATATGGGACCAAATTTTTAAAAGTGCGATAGCATCTAAACACCTTATTCAATTGAGCTGAAAATTTATATGAATATTATAAATCACTGTTGCACTAACTATAAGCATTTTCGTGAATCTAGCAGTTATAGGTTTTTACAGGGACACAACGAAAAATTCTTTATCGTTATGATCTATGGGCTCAAAGTTCAGTAGAGTTAAATAGAACATCGTGTAATATATGGAGAAAAATACTCAAACACTCTATTATGGTTTTCTCTCTTTTGTTTGTTTAATAACTCCTCTTACTTTACTTTATCTACAAAACTGTTAATTACTCAATGTTCGGAAAGTCGAGTGGAGTCACTCCAGATTTTTTTTTTTTTTTTTAAATAAATTTATTGTCTCTTATGCACAGATTGTTTTAGATATATTGTTACAACGGATTAAGACTTTTCTTTGCCTCAGTTGTTCTGTTGCAGTGAAAGTAGCTTTACTGCGCTAATGTCCTGTGTGTCCGTGAAATATTCTGGCTCTGCATTCAAATTTTAGGTTCGTATTTTCATCTGTCTAAAAATTATACGCGCAAAAGAAAAAGATGGGAAAAATAAACTGTTATTTTAATTTAGCATGCTAGTATATAATAAAATCAGGAAAATAAATAAAAGTATTCGCATGCCCATACCAAGGGTCGTACTCTCCGCCCTTTTTTTCAAGATACTCTGAAGAATTAAAAAAAAGAAAGAAAAAATTAATTTATTGTTACTACTATTTTTATACAATAATATCTAGCCTGTATAATCATGGCAGTTTGCTGTAATTATATGCAGAAATATTTCTGCATAAAATTAGTGGTAGCAAAGAAGGTGAAAAATTCTTTTCTTTAAGAGTGTCCTGAAAAAAAGGCGGAGAGTACGACTGCTGCACATACATACATGCCAACATCCTAATTAATATTCCGTAGTATTGTTAGTCCCGCCCTTTTTTTCATACCAATTAATTTTTAGAGTAATGTTCTCCATATGCAATTACGATTAAATAAGATGAAAAATACTCTAAAATGACACTGATGTGAAAAAGAAGGCGGGGCTAACAATACTAAGGAATATTAATTAGGATGTTGGCAAGTATGTACGCACAAAAAAATAAAGCTATTGTTTCTTACTGCGGCAACTTATTTTTTTTAATTATATTCTTTAATTAATTCTGATATTCTTTCAGGCTGTATTTAATAATAGTAATCTAGAATTACTGGAATCTGGAACTGGATAACCATCCGGTTTGTACTTTTCCGAAAGAGTCACTTTTTTGTCAGTCAGTGACGCTTTTGATACTCTTAACTGACATTTCGGCAATGGACAATACTAAATGTTTTCCTAATATTATGAAACTAGTCGGTGTTCGCCCGCCTAGCGGTCGATATTTTCAAACGATCCTTTTTTCATATTTGCCATATTCTCCAAATTGAAAACAGTGCTCAAATCAGGGTCCGATTAACTACATGTGAGGCCTGGGGCAATCATACTTTCTTTACCCCCCCCCCCCTCCTCCTTGCACTTAAACAAAATTTTTTGTTTCAATATTTATCCATTAAAAGCAGAATTTGCTGAATCAAATATAGAAGAAATGGACTTTTGAGCCCTTCAGGCCCTGGCCCAAATGTCTTGATAAATAGTCAATAATAATAATAGTAATAACGATTATTTAAAATTTAACTTTTTTTAAAATCAAAATAATGGAATTCGAGTAATCAAATATAATTTAAATATAATTATTTGTGGAAATTAACTTAGGGCAAATTCACAAAATCGTCGCTAGTTTATTTGTTGAAGGGATAATACTAAAATACCCAAAATGTATTATTATTATTATTACTGTACCCGAATCCGATTCTAATGACGGAAAAGTACCATAATTTTTTTTTTTTTTTTTTACGGTTTAAATTTATTGCCATTTATATTATATTTAATTATATATACCGGGTGATCCAAAAGTCAGGACAAACTTTAAAAAAGAATAATTCGAAAACGAATCAAGATACAAAGATACGGTTTGCACCAAACGGATGAAAAAGAAACCGGGTTTTGTGTGGCAAAAGAAAAAAATTAGTTCTGTTGGCGACCAACAGATGGCGCTATAGTGTTTTATTTCACCAAAAGATGATTTACAAATGAAAAAAAAATGTTGACAACTTACAAGTCAGCTTAATTACAGTTAATTAGTACTACTAAAGGAACTGTTCAATGTCCATCATTCAGAAGTACAGCTGTGAGATGATTCACCACATCGTTCACAGCATTTAGTAGCATTTCTTGCGTTATGGCAGACACAGTTTGGCGGATGGCATCTTTCAGTGCTGGTAGTGATGCCGGTTGGTCGCGGTACACTTTTGACTTCCAAGAATCCCCACAGCCAAAAGTCACAGGGTGTCAGATCGGGAGATCTTGGAGGCCATGCGTGATTAAAGTTGCGACTGAGAAAACGATATTTCGATGCATATAAGCTTCGACTATCATTACCTGCTGTAGTTGTTCCTTTTTATATCGTTTGTTGCTTTGCATAATCCTACATCAGAAATACGACAGCGCAATCTGTTGGTCGCCAACAGAACTATTTTTTCTTTTCTTTGCCACACAAAACCCGGCTTCTTTTCCATCCTTTTGGTGGAAACCGTATCTTTGTATCTTGATTCGTTTTCGAATTATTCATTTTTAAAGTTTGTCCTGACTTTTGGATCACCCGGTATATATATTATTATTATTATAATCATTTTCACCTTCCCCCCCCCCCCACACACACACGTTTTCCTCTAATTTACCTGAATGTTTTGATCATGATTTTTTTCTTCTTTTTTTTTTTATAACGGTGACTGAGGAAGAAAACCGTCAAATCGCCACTTGGTTGTTTTTACATAGAATTACATCTATTCTTTTGAATTACCATTTGACGTTTTTTCATTATTATTATTATTATTATTATTATTTTCAATTCACGAGTAAAACTTATTATTTTTTTTCAATGCATTCTCGCAAATGGGGCACTTTTATTTATTTATTTGTTCATTTTTATTGTTAAATCATCCTTCTTCCATAATTTTATTCATTCCTCAAAACCAAGGTTAAAAATTTATATTCTTTATTCAATAAATTGTTTTAGCAATGGCATCAGTGGACAGCGCTGGTTTCCCAGAAACTTGGATTTCTATTATTATACAGATAACCTAAAAAAAAAAAAAAATCAATCAATTTTCATACTATATTTATTCACATGCTAAAAGCCGGTTTATTGTAAAAAGTAATAGCTAACATAATTTATTCGTTTATTTCTCTGGAAAAAATTACAGAAAAAAACCTTTTTAATTTTCGCCGGTATCTTTACAGAACACATTGTTTGAGGTCATTTAGGTTCAGAGACGTCTTAGTTGAATTGAAGTCGATTCTGCACGCTTCAGTGAACGCTGTTGTTTGAAGAAAGGGAACTGCTTCGAGAGATTTTAAAATTGGTGAAATTTCAGTTGCGTTTAGATGGAATCGTAGAACGTATACTTAAAATCACGCAATATTATTGTCGGAAGCGTAACGTCAACAAACGCGAATTCTTCGAACGGGATGATACCTTTTTGTTTATTTTAAAACAAAATTCACAGTTCAGTTGCTTACTTTGCTGCCCTCCGCAATCTTAATGAGGATTAAATTAGGAGTAGAAATGTATTTTCTCGTTAAAACGTAATAGATTGAAAACAAATAATGATCGATGTTGTTCAGAAAATATTTGTTTCTGTCTTTAACCTCTCAAACTGTTTTCGTTGATTTCATGTTAAAACAATATTATTAAAAAAAAATCTGGTGTGTCACTCACACGACTTTCTCTTACCCTCAAATTTAATATTATAAATACATGTTGCAGATTAAGAGGTAAGATAACGAGTACTGTTATGTAAACCTGTGTTAAACAATTCAAATTAGGCTTCGGAAGAGTTTTATATGACAATTAAATCTGTGTGAGGGGGGCTACCGCCCCCCTCAACCCCCGTTTCTTTAATGCACCTACATTTATATAGAATTTAATTCGGTTATTAAAAAATAATTCTGTTTAAAAAAAATAATTTATTTAAATTATTATTTAAAAAAATTATCTTTATTACAATGCAGACGATTTCCATATTAGAGAAGTAGTACAGAGTGTCCTAAAAGTTCCAGTACCGACGCTGATGTATTTTTTATTTACGAAATAACAAACCTTAAAACGATTATTTTTATGCTAATGATAAAAGGCACATTTAAAATAACGGAGGAAAAAATACAGAACTTGCATTTATAATAAATGTTCAAAATGTCCACCTTTTTCTTGGAGGCAACGCTGAACTCGTTTGCGCATGCAGGGCCTGATTACCCAAAAGGCTCAGGAATCACAAGCTTCCCCTCTAAAATTTAAGAGGGGGCCCTAAAATGACTAAAAACAGGTTCTTGGAATTTCTGTTTCATATTTTCACCCACAGATTGAATTTTTTCTGAGAAAGGTCACCTAAAGCAAGGTAAAATACTCACTATTTTGGGAAAAATCTGTTATTTAGCCTCAAAAATCTGAATGTTCTTAATTAATAAGTTATACGATTTTAATGTTGTGTGTAGAAACCACCCAGGTATATGAATGAAAAAAAAAAAAAAATCCGAAATGAAAGGGGGGCCCAGAAATGATACTGAGCTTCCCCTAGCTTCAAAACTTAATCGGGCCCTGTGCGCATGTGCTTAGAAACGCGTTTTAACATGCTGGGAGTGACTTCTTGTAGAGAAACTTGTACCCACCTGCACAAAACCTGTATTATGAAATTGTCGAATGAACTGATATAGCATATTTTTACTCGGTATTGCATCATCTGAATATTTATATCGCCAAACATCTTTGCATCTTTCATACGATTTACATTCAAAATAAGCTTCAAACAGCGAAATTCTCTGAATGCGTGATAAAAACATTTCACTATAAAGAACAAAATAACATAAAACTTTATTCTCACACAACTTGAGCGAGAAAAGAAACAAACGATAAAAATTAAAGAACTGATGCAATAATAAGCAGTCGATAAAATTTAATATTAAAAAAAATCATGGACACAATGAGTTCTTTAAGTTGGAGTACTGGAACTTTTAGGACACCCTGTATAACACTAAATTAAAAAAAAAAGTTGAATTTATTCTCAATTCTACTTTTTTTTTTTTTTTTTTTTTTTTTTTTTGTTAAAAATGAAAAAAAAATCGATAACTTTATTTTAAATTATTGCAGATCAATGGTTCAACCATTCGTTTTAAAGGTATTGGCGAGCTCTTTTGAAAGATACCCATCATGATAATTTATTCCGATCGAGGGGGGGGACTTCCCCCCAGGGCGGGGAAGCGAGGCTCCTACATACACAAAATTTTTTCCCAGTTGACTATCTCTATTACAAAAAATATATATTCTTTTCATTTGAGTCAGTGCAGTCTATAAATGGTAAACTCTACTTACCTGCAATTTCCCCCATAGACGTAATGTATTTGAATAATTTTGAGTGTCCCTGTACACGAACCATTTGTTTCATCTCAACGAAAAACTTACTGCAGCATCCCTATATGATACACGTTTAGAATACCAAGTTTGAAATTTCTGCTACTATTTGTTCTTGAGATACGCTGATAACAGGCACACAGACAGACAGACCATTTGCTAAAAACATGATTTTCGTATTCAGGGGACCTCAGAACATGTAAATATAACAAAAACTCACGTTCGAAAATTTGACCCTAAAACAATACTTTCTCGACCCTATGGGTAAGAGAAAGTAAAAAGGAATTTTGTTACAATATATTCTTCTTATTTTGGAAATTAATATATGATAACAGTCTTCAAATTTTCTGCCACATCAATCTGATTTGCGGTAATCTATAAATAAATGTGAGAATTTTGTTAGTTGTTCGTTATGCAAATCCACCTCCTTTGGCGGATTCGAAAAAAAGCTGGTACAGAATGTCGACAGTCGAAACGTTTTCCCTGTTTTTTTCACCAGTACACTTATATAATAATTTTTTACTTAATTAACCGTGCAAATTTTCTACTAAAAATTTCGAAAGAAAAATGATGGAAGAATAAGGGGGAAAATTTCGACTGTTTACACCCTGTGGTAGACATGTTCCTTGGCACATGAAAGATACTACTGCGTTATTAAAAAAATTGATCCCTCTCCCCTCAGAGCCCTATTAAGGTTTATTGAGGCCCAAGACCCAGCACGATTTTGGTGTTTCCTCGAACAAACTAAAGCAGTTTAAAAAGAAATATATATATTATGAATACCTTTCTATACATTGTAAAAAAATGAAATGACATCACCTGAAGAGCATGAACAATTCAAAATAATGGGCAATAAAAATGATAAAGGAAAGTCAATGCAATATATATTTTGAAGTAATTAAATTCCTCTCCGAGAAAGAATTTAAGTTTATTAAATTAAGAAAAATTAAAAATTAAATTAATATTTAACTAACTAAATTAAACTTACAATTACAAAGTGAATTTAATTGTTAATGAAATTGTTCAAATGAAAAACTTTATCGATTAATCGAAGATTGTCTGGAATTTAATTTTAATATCATTCTTATGATGGCAACATGTTACACTCTGTGTCTGTGTTAGTGATGCCTTGACATGTGGTAAAATCTTTGATTTTTTTCTTTCCTTTTGTTCTCTCTGGATTCCTTGTAGGTTTGCTTTAATATTTTATTTCATTCCTCTTTCAAAATGGTGTTGTTGCAAGGTAGGAGCATGAGCTATATCTTTTGCTAGAAATAGCTGTATAGTTTTACGAAATCTTGCAGCTCTTTCTGCTTTATAGAAGTACATGTTTCCCTGATGAGCTAATACTTCTACTTTTAAGCATTTATTAATCCAATTCTAAATTCCTGTGGTCCTTTTTTGAAGTACATGTTTCCCTGATGAGCTAATACTTCTACTTTTAAGCATTTATTAATCCAATTCTAAATTCCTGTGGTCCTTTTTTCATACTTTTTAATTCAACTCTCATTTCCTGTTACATTTAAAATAAATTTATTGAGAACCTTCATCAATTTTTCTCTGTCAAAGTTTTATGGTCCTTTTTACTCACGTAGGCGTAAGTAATTTAAATTGGTTTTGTCTTTTAATTGGAACTAAAAATGAATCGTAAAGTTTCTGTGCTAGCTTTTTTACTGTGTTACAATCAGTTTTATTTTTGTGGTGTTGGTATTATCATGTATCTTTTAAAAGCTAAATTTTTATGAAATCTTAAATTTATATATACAGTTCCCGCCGCTTATTAAAATCGCATTCGTTCTGAGTCAAAGTGATTTTATTAAGCGGCTGATTTTTATATCCGGTGAACGTTCCTGCCCTTAAGAAAAAGGTATTACTTCCCTGAATTTCGAAAGAAACTTCAAAAGGTAACGAATTATATAATTAGTAAACAATATTAATTCATTTTTGGTAGATAATTAACTAATTGTTTCTTCGATATAAGTAAATTAAGCACATTGTAAGTTCCCGTGCACTGTCGTTAGAGGAAAATCATCATTGCTTTACCAAAAGTTCACGCTGCTCTTATATATTTAAAATCTTTCCTTTAAACCTCATTAATTATAGTAATTTCAAAATAAGAACTAGAAATTGCTTTCTAATAATTAGAAAAAAAAAAAAAAAAATCATTTCAAATCAAATTTGTATTTTATTACTGTACTTTGAAAAATACGTTCCTTGAAATTGTTACGGAGATAAGTTGCGGGGTGTGTTTAATTTGTAACTGTGCTGCAAGTATAAAATCTTGAACAATGAGTGATAACGGGGGAGTTGTTATGCTTTATTTTCTTTTTCTATTAAAAAAAAAAAAAAAAAAAAAAAAAAAATCATAATGTAAATAAAAATAATTTGTAGTGTGCATAAATGATATTTTTGGCTGCTCAGAAGATATTTTTGAGTTCATTAACCGGCGATGCTAATTTTATTAAGCGGCGGCTTTAAAAGTAGTTTGTATTGATTTGATTCCAGTCCTGGCGATTTGATCAGATTATGCGGCTGATTTTATTAAGCGGCGGTTACTGTATACTTGCGGACAATATATATGTATATTGTCTGCAATTTTCAGTTTATATTAATTTTCTATGTAATATTATGTTTTTTAAAACACTAATCTACCTCATTATTCTTACCACACCATGAGAAGCCGAATGTATGTAAATATTAACACAGAAAAGTACCATTAAAAAGTTTAAAGGCATTTTTTCATGACGACGAAACGAAGTTCTTTGTTACAACTATATATAAAGCCTTTAGTTATTTATATATGACTTGTGTTGTTTTAATAAGCTATTAATAGTTTTCAGCTGTGTTGGGAAGTGTAAAAAACAAACATTCATTCATTACATTATAAAAGTATATATAAAAAGAAGAAATTTTGTCTTAATTTTAATTTTATAAAGTAAATAATCTGGTGTGGCATACACACGAATTTATCTTACCCTGAAATTTATTACTATAAATACAGATTGGGGATTAAGGGGTAAGATAACGAGTACTGTTATATAAAGCTACGTTAAAAAAAATTCAAATTAGGTTTAGGAACAGCTTTATTTGACAAATAATTTTGTCTGAGGGAAGATAGTGGCGTACAGCCTTCTCAACACCCCTCCCCGTTTCATAATTATACCGACATTTATATAGAATTCAAATTTGTAATTAAATTTAAAAGTTCATTTAAAATTATTCCGATAACTTTCACAACGCTCTATTCCTTGAAGCTTATAAAGTAGAAGTTCCAGCATTTTTGTATAAGTGCTTGCATATTGTCCAGGTCCATTTCTGCTGCAAAAAATTTAAATGGCTGAGAAAGAAAAGCAGACTGAGTAATAAAATATAAAATATTTTTATTCTGGAGATTTTCATAAAGAAAATCAAAATCTTTTCAAAGTGGTAGTCCATATAGTCCGTCAGTTTCGAGAATGCAAAGGCATGAGGTGAGAGAGAGGGTTTTAGAGTACGTATTAACTTGTCAACGATCAAGAAGCGAATTCTCAAGTTGACTGAGTCGCAATCCAGATCAGACTGCTGAATTACGCCAAGATTATTGAAATAGTGCCAAATTTTACAGCCAAAGATAATCCATTGTTTCTAGATCAAATTAATATAAATATTTTGAATTTAACAAGTCCGTTAAAGAAATAACGCCAATCATCTATGCCAAGTTTTATCGCCAGAAAGCCGTTAAGTGAGAGAGACATAAAGTCTGCGATTTATTGCACATTCTGTCATAAAAAATATATAAATTACCCTTTAATGATATTGTAACGGAAATTATAGCCTAATTTATTTATAACAAAGTGGACATGCGCAATTTTAAAAGAATGAAAATGTAATTATGTATACAACGGTTTGTAAATGAAAATAACATTTTTTTAATATATTATTTATTAAATGATTTAGGAGAGATTATAATTCTGAGAGATGTCATTTAAAAAGATGCCTATTAGAAATAAATTATTAATTTTAAAGAATATGTTTTTGTTCTCAGAAGATTTATTTAATAGCATAAGGGATAAAGTATTATTGGAATTAAGATATCTATTATAGACAAAAGCGAATAAATATAAAAGTAATTTAGAATTTCGTTATCTATTTTTATTAGACATTTAATTTATTGAAAATATAGGAAATAATTATTACCTTTATTTAAAGCTATAATTAAAACTCATATATGTGAAGTAACGACTTCACAAAGCTGATTAACTTTGATAAATCTTTTCAAGCAACAAACTTATATTAACTTCAAAATACAACATTTAAATTGCCTGAAATTATTTGTTTTTAAGTTACTCTGATAATAGACAAAAGATCAAAACTTGAAAATAAACTTGACTTCGTTATTCAGGAAATCGTAAAACGTGTAAATATTCAAAAAATAAGTGATGAACATTTAGCTTAAAAATACTCTATTTGCCGTATGAGGAATTACTTTCAGTTCCTGAACAATTTTCCTGGACATGGTAAAATATCATAGGAAAACACTTCAACTAATTACATTCAATAAAAAAGAATATTTTCATTTATTTATTGGCAGTCCTGTATATCTTCTAAAAATCTTTATACAGCACAGGGTGCATATAAATATAATCATATAATATATTATTAACAAACAGCACAACCTAAAATATACTTCCATCAGTTTTCAAGTATTATCCCACTATATTCTAGTTATTTTGTGTAGTTCTGTAAACAATCAGTGAATAATTTTCATACCATATTCTACGTGGAACCTGCTTTTATGAATATAAAAATATGCATTTATTTTGTTTGGTTTAGTGCAAACTATAGGTCTTAAACTTTACTTACCTGCAATTTCCCCCAAAGTTGTAATGTATTTGAATTCTCTTGGGTGTCTCTGCACGCGAACGAATAGCTCGATCTTAACAAAAAGTTTAGTGTGGCATCCCTATATGATACAGATTTAGAACACAGAGTTTGAACTCCCTGCTATGTTTACTTTCTTCTATATGTAATATAGAGAAAGTATTGGATTCGTGAAAATTTTCGACCTCCATTTTTTGATGGATTTACATGTTATTATATGTCCTGAATGTCCCTATAATGTCCTGAACACGAATTGACAGTTTTTAGAAAATGTCTGTCTGTCTGTGTGTATCACTTTTTTGTAGACGCTGTATCTCACGAACCAATGAATGAAATTTAACTAAACTTGGTATTTAGTTGCACTCTGACATAAACTGGTGCTGATTAGATCTGGGGATCAATCGCTCAACAGGTGGCGCTGTGATCGCATTTATTGTAAACTTTTAACATGGCAGTATAGGAAAAAATTTCGTATAAATGTGCATAATGAGAGTTATTTTAAACTTGTGATTGTAAAATTATTTGCTCTTGAGATAGGCTCATAACAGACATACGGATACGCACAGACAGAACGCTAAAAACATGCTTTCGGATTCGGGGAACCTTAAAACGCGTAAACATAACAGAAGCTCAATATCAAAAATTTCATCCAAAAACAACACTTTCTCTACCATACATATGGGTAAGAGAAAGTAAAAAGTGAGAGTTTTGGAAGGGGCGATGCTCTTCTGAAAAATTTTCAAGGGGACACGCACTCCTGTAACCTCACCCACAGTCGGCGCCTATGCTTATCAGACGTCTCAAACTGTAATAATGTGTTTTTATATAAATGTGGGATAAGAGCGTAAAATACTGGTTTTATCTATATCTATATAAATCCTTTATAAAGTTCATTCACAACTTAACCTGGAGAAAAATAATTTTGAGACATACAGACACAACGATAAACAGAGAGAGAGAGAGGGGGGGGGAGGGAGGGAGGGGGAGAGAGAGGGAGAGAGAGAGAGAGAAATTTCCAGAGGCATTTTTGATTTTCATCGTATGTGAAACGCGAGGATATCACAAAAATTTTTGATTCTGATAAATTTACAGACAAAAATATGATCATTATTGTTCTTGAGGTATGCTGACGACAGACACACACACACACACACAGAGAGAGAGAGAGAGAGAGACCAACCGTTAAAAACATGATTTTTGGATTCTGAGTACCTTAAAACGTATAAACATAACAAAAACCCAATTTCAAAAATTTGATCCAAAAACAATACGTTCTCTACCATACATATGGGTAAGAGAAAGTAAAAAGAGAAAGTTTTGGAAGGGGCGATGCTCTTATAAAAAAATTTCAGAGGGGACACTCACTCCTGTGACCTCACCCACAGTCGGCGCCTATGCTTATCGGACGTCTCAAACTGTAATAATGTGTTTTTATATAAATGTGGGATAAGAGCGTAAAATACTGGTTTTATCTATATATATATAAATCCCTTATAAAGTTCATTCACAACTCTTACGTCATAACCGTATATTAAGTAACACTTTATTTAATAACACGTCCAAGAAATAAAAAGAAATCAATTAATCCGAGAGATTTTTCTTTCTGGAAAGCACATTGCTTTGAGGTATAATACCTGTTTTACTTACAGAACTTTGAAATAGTTCGAATACTTGGATCCAGAAGGTCAATAAAATGATTTTAATCTTACAAGATACTGTTTGTATTTCTGATGTTGCTCAAGTGCCATTCATTAATATTTCTTAAAATAAAAAAAGAAAAGAAAGAAAGAAAGTATGATAGTTTAACAGCTCGTTTGAATTAATCTTCATCTAAACAATGATACATACAATTTCATTAAAAACATTTTTAAGATATGTAATAACCTTCTTTGATTTCAGCTGTATTTTTCTTTCTTTTCTATTTTTTTTTTAAAGCTTATTATTTTTTTTTTATGTAATAGATATATTTATATAAAATTCGGTACGAAACAAAATTTATTTTATTACGACCAGACTTTTTTTTTTATAGTCTGTTCTTCCATATTAAGGTATGCGGTAACTGTGTTACGCTCCTTAGGTTACTATAGGTTACTTAGGTTACTATATACATTTCTTAAACTTTTTTTTTTTTTTTTTTTTTTTTTTTTTTTTGTACAGCTTTAATATTTGTTCCCTTGGCAACTTTAAAATTTTTTTGGCATTTTGGCGATGATTTAAAATGGCCAGTACAATTGCGTGAGTAAAATATACTGCTTGTAATTACACCGTCAAAATCAATAAATACAATAAAGGAAGATTTTTTTAAAAATTGGTCTAAATAATCAAAAAGTGTAAATAAATAAATAAATAAATAATTATAAAAAATAAAAAAAAAATAAAAATCTATCTTGTTCCTCAATTTCCTTTTATGTCGGGGGAAAAAATGAAAACATATTTTCATTTATTTATTTATTTATTTATTATTATTATCATTACTGCATCAACCTGTTTTTTCTTTTATAACTTTAAAGTTAAAATGGGCCTTTATGTAATATCGTTTGAACCAGTTATCTGACTGAACCAAAAAAATTGGCATTAGCTAGATTTTTGCCCTGATTAACTTCTTGCCGGCTAACGTGTCTTCCTGGCTTATCCCGAGTATAGCTCATGCAGTGGAAAAAATTTCAAAAAAGAATATCTATTGATTTTCGCCACTCAGAAAGCCAACTTTAAAAGTAATTTCTTACTTGTATATATATATATGCATTATTTCTTTGGAAATGTTATATGCGAATGGCGTTTTGATGTTTACAAAATAGATATATATGAAAATAAGCATTAAAAAAATTGGCGTTTTTTGATCTTCAAACCTGGGATAAATTGAGCCGGCAAGGAGTTAAAGGGGTTAATAAATGTACAAATTTTTGTAGCGACAGGTTGAACGGTGCAGTTTTGTGTAGCAAATTAAAACCTGACATACTATATATATATATATACGTTTGGTTCAAGGGGGGAGGGTATTGCAAATTTTCACACCGATATAATCGCTAATTGTAAACAATAGTCTTGTCATACTAAAAGCATTGGTATGAATTAATCCGATGAATAGTAACCCCTGCTTGATAGTTTTTCATGAACTATGGCAATGAAAGCAACAATATTTTTAAAGATAAGCATACGTATTGCATTTCGTGTAACTTTTTCATTGGTTATGAAAAATGACGCTTCCAAGTTCATTTAAATAAGTGTCGTGACTGAGCAAAAAATTGTGTTTGTTAAATCATACAAATAAAAAGAACATCCGCATACCTAAAATACCTTGCTGTTTGTATAAAGAGAGTAACATCTAATTAGAAAGAGATATTTTTGATATTCTAGAAATATTTTCTTACTTGCACTCGAAAAAAAAAAAAAAAAAAAAATCTGTGACTGACATTTAGAAGCTAAATTGTGACTTTAGTAAAAAGGTTCCATGTCATCCTTATAAATTCTAATTCTCTTAGATAGAGAGTAGTGTTACACCGAATAATGATATTTGCCGAATACCGAATATTAGGTCAAAATTTTGACCGAATATTCGGTATTCGGCCGAATACTTAAATTATTATTTAGGTCTCTTTTTACACCCAGAATAGTTTAATTATTTTTAATTTTATTGCATACAAAAAAAAAAAAAGAATACAATAATAAAAATTACACTGCTTGGTATGAAAATTGCCTCTGACACCATTTCAGCATATTCTTATGTAAAATGACCTCTTGAATCCGAATAGGACGCCCATTTTGCCCTATCACCCATAGATTTTTAGGAATGACCCCCAATTTTTATCATTTTTCGGTGATTTTATGGCTACAAATTTGACTTTTAGGAGGAGGGGGGATATCTTCTGCGAGGCTACAGAATTGGAAAATTCTAAAACATGGACATTTGCGACAAGGGAATATTTTTGGGGAAAATTTGCCGTTGAAATAATGCATTACATATGTTATATATTTTTTAATCTGTTATTAATGTTATTTTTTAAACTTTATACATATTTTTTAGTTTTATGTGTTAAATTAATTATTTTTTATCCTTAAAATCAAATTCATGGTCATAAAATTATCGAACAGGGAAAGAAATTGAGGGAAGGGGTGGTGTATGTAGAAAACGGTGGGTGACTGGGCAAAATGGGAGTCATATTCGGATTCAGGAGGTCATTTTACATAAGAATCAGCAAGAATAATATCAGATCTCGATTTTTTTTTTCCGGAACAGTGTTATCAGCATAAAATCTGAACATCAAAAGATAAATTTTACTGTCAAAATAGAAATAAAATAAATATTGTATTTAAAAAAAAAAAAAAAAAAAAAAAAAAAAAAAATTCCCTGTAAAATTTTGAATTCTAAATCAATAATTTTCCCATTTCGAATCTTCAAAAGATAATCTCATTTACATTCAGATATATATATATATATATATATAATGAGTAACTATACTAAAAATGTGTTGTATGCTTCAACCAGAGTGAAAAAAATAATAAATTATTTAATATATACAACAACAACAAGTTCTTTCTCACACACACATACAGCCAAATCATGCAGAAAAACTTTTGTTCCCGCATCATAAATTGCCAAAATTTAAATTGTATCTTGTACTGACTGTAAGTACTAAATATAGTTTTATATATGCTGTCACCATTTCCCCTTCATCAAACTAGTACGATTAGTGATCATTGTGAAATGTATCATATTTAAATACAGATTCTTATTTTAAGTTAAATTAGAAATTAGTGCGATAGGAACTTTATTAGGTTGGTATTTATTATTTATTTATTTAATATTCTTTGACATCATAACATTATGATAATAATAAAATAAAATAAATTAATTTTATATAACAAAACATATTTTTATCAATTTCAATACTTCAACTTAATTTAAAATTTAACTCCGTTATTCGATTGCCGAATATTAAGATATTCGGTTGAACCGAATATTCGGTGTTACCTGTCGAATACCGAATAGTAACCGAATATTCGGTGCAACTCTAATAGAGAGTTCTAAAAACCCCTATTAGAATTCTAGAGCGTTTTCCTATATTATCATCACGTAAAACTTATTTAAAAATCTCTACAAATAAATGCGAACACAAGAGGGAAATTTTAGTAACTATAATTTTGTTTTATGACCCAATTACAGGTTATCAAGCGATAATTTCCTCGCAATAGAAAGGATTCACAACATTCGTAATATTACTTCAGAAGATTATGGAGTGGAAGGCTGATTTTTTTTATACCAATTATGTGAAAAATACCAGAGCCGGGAATCGAACCCGGGCCTTCCGCTTTACGTGCGGATGCTCAAACCATCGAGCTACCCTGGCTGATTACCAGCTAGGCATTTCTCACATAACATTCGTTGGCAAAGTCACTGAGTCTGTAAACGCAGCTATATCAAGTGACATTATTAATCATGGCACAACTCCAATAATTTGGAGTTGTGCCATGGTTAATAATGCCACTTGATAATTGGAGTTGTGCCATGGTTAATAATGCCACTTGATATAGCTGTGTTTATAGACTCGGTGACTTTGCCAACGGATGTTATGTGAGAAATGCCTTGCTGGTAATCAGCCAGGGTAGCTCAATGAGCATCCGCACGTAAAGCGGAAGGCCCGGGTTCGATTCCCGGCTCTGGTATTTTTCACACAGTTGGTATAAAAAAATCAGCCTCAAACTCCATAATTTTCTGAAATGAATTTTCAGGCTTGATGAATAGATTTCTGAATTAAATTGGGAATTCCATGGTCTATTGGAGTTGTGCCATGATTAATAATGTCACTTGATACAGCTGTGTTTGCAGACTCGTTGACTTTGGCAATGAATGTTATGTGAGAAATGCCTAGCTGGTAATTAGCCAGGATAGCTTGATAGTTTGAGCATCCGCACGTAAAGCGGAAAGCCCGGGTTCGATTCCCGGCTCTGGTATTTTTCACACAGTTGGTATAAAAAAATCAGCCTTCCACTCCATAATTTTCTGAAATGAACTTTCAGGCTTGATGAATAGATTTCTAAATTAAATTCGTAATATGGTTTCACCATATAGAAAAATGTAGACTAGAAAGAAATTCATAATCATCTCGTCTACCCAGGTTACTTGTTTACTTTATACGCATAATTTGGAAATCAACATTTCTAGTTTAGGGGTTCATAATGACTAATTGTTCGTTTTAGATGATAGAGATATATATATCTCTATCATCTAAAACGAACAATATCATTTTACTCAGCATGAATTTCAAACAAAATGAAGCAAAGCTGTAGAAATTCAAAAATTATGAGAAGGGCTCGAAAAATTTCATTTCAAAATGACTCAAAATTAATAATAATAATAATAATAAAAAAAAAGAATCAATAAATAAATAAAATGTTAATTAATATTAACTTATTATAAAATATTAATTACAAAAATTCATTACTAAATGAAAATTTTTACAGATGAATAAAATAATTTATATAATTGTTATAAAATTGAGGGCTACACACTCGTATACCCTGCTCGTTCACTGCAATTTTTAAGTGCCCGCTAACAAGCTTTATTTTAGGGACAGATTAATATAACAAAATGAAACTAGTAAAAAATTTATGCAAGGACAGATTTCTCTTCTGTACATGTATTGCTTGCCACTTTTTTCCCCATGATTATTTGATTTTCTTAAAAGCGTACCTAACCTTGCCGACAGCCAAAGTCCATGTAATTCCATGTGGAAATTTATTTCTATAATTACTTCACCTTAAAAATAAATAAATAAATAAAAAATCCGTTTTCATATGTAGAAAATTCACAACCATTAACCCTTTAACGTTCACTACTTAATTTATTTTAAAAATTACTAGACTAATTTTAAAAATGGTTTTTAGACACATAGCTGATCATAAATATTTAAAAATAAAAAGTTAGCATTGTTCCTTTTCGAGAAAATTTCGGTTTGAAACATTTGTATGTACACCTTATTAAATTCAAATAATATTGAATTTAATTAATAAATCACTTTATAAGTAAACATTATTGATCACAAAAACTCGTAAAAGTTGCATAGATCCCAACATTTCAATTTATTCCGGAGTATTTTAACCCTTTGCGGCGCAAGGTAATTCGGATCATTTAAATTACACTGCCACCGGAATTTACGAACTTAATTAAAATAGAAAAAATTTTTAATTTTCACGTTAAAAAAAGGGCCTTTTCTGCTATGTTATAAATGTAAATTTTTGCTAAAAAATTTCCGGGATGAGTATTTGCACTTGAGAATTAAAATTAGGTGTTCCATCAGCGGGAACACTGCGACTGAAAGGGTTAAATTAGTACTCGTTTTCCCAAAAATTGGTTTTTCACATTTTATTTCCTAACTGAAAAATGCACTTGTTAGTTAATTTTTCGCCTTTGGAAACATTTTGCTTTCTCTTACCCATATATAATGATAGAGAACGTATTGTTTTAGGGTGAAATTTTCGAAATCGATATTTTGTTATATTTGCACATTATAAATATTTACATGTTTTTAGCAGTTTGTCTCTGCATGTGTCTGTGTGTCTGTTTTGAGCATATCTCAAGAACTACCGTAATTTACCGCAGCTTATTAAAATGTTGGGAAAAGAAAAAAAAAAAAAAAAAAAAAAAAAAACGCTCTTAGATAAACCGCACCGGAAGGTAAGCCGCGGCTTATGCAAGCATTGTTACGATGTGACAGATAAATAAGGAAAAAATATATCAGTCTTCTGATATCCACGCAAGTTAATAAAAATGATAAATTATAAATGAAAATAATAAATTATTTAAAAAACAATTCGTTATAAAGGAAATAAAATCAAACTATACCAGCATGCAGATGTAATGCAATAAATATGAGAAACACGGGAACAAAGTGGTGGAATCCGGGCATATATACAAAGTCATAAAAATAATTAATTATAAATAAAAGTAATAAATTATTTTAAAAGGCACTGTATATATAAAAAATAAAAATAAAGACAGTATACAAATACGATGTATAAAATCAAAAACAAGGGAACAAGATGGCGAACTCCAGACGTATATGCAAATTAATCAGAATAAAAGATTATTAGTTAATAAATAAGAGATTATAAGCGTGAATCAGTGCTCGAAAAACTCGATTACTAAACATCCGTTTTTTGGGGGGAGATCGACTGTTCCAAGAAGTATGGACGACGGAATTCGGCATTATCACTAGATAGCCCGCACTGATAGATAAGCCGCAGTCCCCAGATATCAATGTTCTTTTAAAGATAGCCTGCGGCTTATCTTCACTAAAATACGTTAGTAGTAGGAGAAAGACGAAACTTGGTATTCTATATCTGTATCACATAGAAATGCTAATTGAACTTTTCGTTGAGATCAAGCAAAAGATTTGTGTATAGGGCCGTCCAAGAGAATTCAAATACATTACGTCTATAGGCGAAATTTCTGGTTAATACAGTGTAACATCTATAGGCTGCTCGAAACGAATTAAAATAAACATGTATTTTTTATTTTATTTTTATTTTTATTTTTTTTTTTACATGCAAAAAAGCATGTTGGTGAAAAACACATAACATGGAAATAATTATTCATTTACAGGGTTACTCAAACTATTTGGATATATTTAGGGCTATAATTGGAAATTGCTGGAATTGTATTTAATTTTATATTATGTGTTTTTCATATAAGACTAAATTAAAGTACAAAACGTGATATGCATATAATTTGTAGACACTATACAGGGTTACCCAAAATTAAGCTAAACGTTCTTTTCAGTTGAATGTAATTGATGGAATGTTTTGTTACATTTTACTATGTCGACGAACGCTGCTCAGGAAGAAAAAATAATTTCTCATGCCATACTGCAAACAAAGTATTTTTTAAAGAAAATTTCCTGCTCTCGTTAGTTGTATAATATCACGTTTCGAGGTCCCCTGAATACAAATGTCGAATTTTTAGCGGTTGATCTGTGCGTATATTAGTTATCAACATGACTTAAAAACAAATAACTTCAGAAAATTCAAATCTGGTATTTTGAAGTTGGTATGTTGGTTACCATTTGAAAAGTTGATCAAGGTTGGCAAGTTTCGGAGCAAATTAATAACATCGTTGAATTTTATTTTTTTATGCCAATTTTCTTAATGAGGAAAAAAAAAAAAAAAAAAAACTTAAACACTGAATAATTGTGAAAAACGAATTTTCCCATTTCCGCATGGGCTTTGGATGTTACGTTGGTTGTTACACTCTCAGAAATAATATGCTCAATTTTGACGATTCAGAAATCCTCGGGCTTAATTTCGGACAACCATTTTGTCAAGCGATCACGTGATTTTTGAGGAAACGTGAACTCTCAAATATTTGACGAAACTGTTTTCTCACAATAGCATCTGCTAGCTTTCATTACCGCCATACTGTTTTTTTCCCTGTGTTGCTTGGACTTGACGCTACAATAACTTTTATTTGCCGGCCTGGTGGTTCGGTCGGTAAGGTGCTGCCTTCTGGATTCCCACGTCCCGGGCCCGAATCGCGGTGCGGGCAGGGGCGTTTGTGATATCCTATGTCTGCAAAATATTGTGTGCTCTTGTTTCAGTGAATTTCTGCAAAAATATGGTTCAATTGAGACAAAAATCATTGTAACTATAGGTCTCAAAGCTGTCAAATAAATGTCCAAATGATTTTTATTTGTTTGCTCAGTTTTATTTATATTTTCATTAAATGTAATTAGGATTTAATTCCTAAAGCAACGAACTTGCAAGTAATTTTATAATTTTATAATTTGTATTTTATTCTATATCATGAAACTAGGACGAAAAAATGTATGTTTACTTTTGACGAAATTCGTATGTTCAAAGAAGTGACGAAAGTAATTTTTTCAATTTGACGAAATAAGGAGAAAATATTTTTTTATTTTTGACGAAATTCGTAGACGAAATGTTCGCTCGGAGCATATCCCTAGAAACACTTTCGTCAAAAATGAAGAAATTTTCGTGAAATTTTCGTATCCATTTCTGAGAGTGTAGGTCTGTCGGCGAAGTTAGATATTGTGCGCTCTTCGGGGCGCTTAACATACCGTCGTTGGCAGGCAAACCCAACGTTCTTCTATATGTGGAATTCCGTTTGAGACTTACTCATTACCTAATAAACTTTTCAAATTCTGTTTACACATTCAAATAATTCATACCCTTTAAAACTAGTGACCAAGAGGTCCTGCTGTTAAAGCTGTTAAAGCTGGTAGATGAGAGGTATTGGGTTTCAACCCAGGTCACACACTCTTCGGGCTATCCATTCGGAGTTTTCTATGCTCTTTTACTGCAACTAGCGCAGTGATGCCAGATGGTCGAAAATTATTTCCCCAAACAGGTCTTCAAATTTCCCCAAATCAAGGGTTTTTTCGAAAAAATCCCCAACTTGATTTCTACTAAAAAGGGAAAATAAAAAATTTTTCAAACAAAAAAATATCAAGCAGATTTTTCTATGATTTAAGCTCAGATTTTTCCCAAAATGAAGGCAATTTTTGAACAAAAATCCCGAAATAACAATAAAACTATTGAAAGTCTCTAGTCGTAGGGATAAATCATTACGTTGCCAGCATTGACAGAAAGTTGAAGAACTCTCCAGATTTGTCCCCAAAAATTTTAGAATTCCCCGAAAAGTCCCCACAAACATTTGGTCCCCAAAATTGTCCCCAGAAGCCTCAAAAATCCCCAAAAGGGGGACAAAATTCCCAATCTGGCATCACTGAACTAGCGTAGTAAATACGTCTGAGGTTTCAACGAAAGACCTCACAGATCTCTACTCTGGCCTAGGTTCTTAGTGCAGAGAACTGACCTTAACCAGGGGTCCCAGCGTTCCTATATTTTTACGATCATTTTATTATACTCACACCACAATTTTCAAAAAGAAAATTTTCTTGTAGCTTTTGATATTATTTTGTCATGAAAACCTTGATGAAACTTTTCTTTTTAAAAATTGAGGTGAGAGTATAATAAAAAGATCATAAAAATATAGGAACGCTGGGACCGCTGCCTTAACCTTACACAAGCACAAGCACCAAAACCATAAACTTTAAATTACTTCTCAATTTAAAAAAAATATATATATATATTTCATTTTCAAGTTATAAAAAGCGAAAAACGAACTGTTCATTTTTTGCATCTCGAATAAACCGGCTCCTTAATAATAATAATAATAATTATTATTATTATTATAAATGATAATAATAGTAAACGCATTGAAATAGACCCACCAGTTTGATAATTACAGACAGATATACAGACAAACATATAAACATTTCAAAGTTATAACGAACATTCCGATCCTAATTAATAGAGAGTTTAATATAAATTTTATAACAATAAAAATATTAATCAGAATTGTTATTTTTTATAACAATAACAAGTAATATAAAAGAAAAAATTTTAAAGTCAATTCATACTTACAAACACTATCGAAAAAGTTTTTTTTTTTTTTTTTTTTAAATAATAATTTTGAATTAGGAAATAAAAAGCGCGCGTGCAAAATGAAAGAAAAATAATTATAAGGTAAAAAAAAAAAAAAAAAAAAAAAAAAAAAAAACTTTTTATATACCATGTTTTAAACTTTCTGAAGAATCATAGAGCTCTTATCAATGTGCATAAAATTTTTAAAGTGACAATGATGTCAATTTTTGGGAAATACTCAATTTAACTTTTTATAGTTTTTTAATATTCACGTTTAATTAAATGTATTTATTTTTATGTCGAAAGAAAATGAACTCGTGATTTTTTGGCAACATTTAAATTATAGCTGGAATTTTAATGGCTATATTAGCGCTATTATGATGTTATTATTTTCATATTTTAATTAATTATAAGAAAACTAATAAAAAATTCGAAAATCGGACTTCGAAGTATTGTGTTGTCACCGTGTTCTGAGCAATCCTGAAAGTTTCAAATTTCTAGCTAGTCGGGAAGTTAGTTAAAAATCGATTGCAAGATTTGTTTAAGATATATATAGGGATAGTGTCAACTAATAGTAGGAATGGAAAAATATTAAACAAAATCGAATTAATATTTTTTGCTTAAAGTATATTCTCACATAAGACAAGAATCAAAACAAGCTCTAAGAGGTTATTCCCATAGCCGAAATCTCGTGAATTCAAAACCCTAAATTATAACAATCATTAACAGTTCATGGTTATATCTTAAATTTTAAGCTGATGATTTAGTAGCCAAACAGAGTGCGTTAATTCAATATTTACCAGCGATAAAAGTTGAAGAACATATTCAAGGAGGAATATACAACCCATTTATTTCCTTGAAAGTGAACTATTTTTAAAACGCTCTAAATCATTTTGTGATAAAAGCTAAAGAGGATTGTTAACGTGTTATTTATTCACCAGGCGTCTGAGACCTCGGAAAAATATAGAACACATTTTGAATGGCTTCAATTCGAATGATAAATCAAGAGATGAACGTCCGATTTTGAAAATGTAAATAATAACATTTCTTCGCTTATACCTGAATACTGAAATTTTAAGTTAATGAAAGGGACTGATAAATCCTTTTAGCTTACACGTTACTTTTTCAAAAATATTTCGGATTATTACCGAACAAATAATTTTCTTATCCGACATTTTGAAGGAATTTTCTTAAATTTATCGTCCAACTTTTGTGACGATTCCGTTCCGTTTTAAGTTCGCTGATAAATTTGCAAGGTCCGTTTTAAAAATCATTGATTTTTGTAAAGGGTCCATCTTCAGACTTGAATTTATTTTTAGGCAGATCACTCAAATTAATCGTTTTCTTCATAGCCAGGTGATGAAAATTGGTCTTTTTTGTAGCAGCCTGGCAAATAAAATTCGATACTTTTGTAACGATTGCAACGCAAAATTATTTCACCACTGATTAAAAAACTGTTATGTTTAATCACACTGAGAAAAAATTCTGTAACTAACATCTAGAATTTAAATTGTGGCTCTAGAAAAAATAGTTCCATGTCATCCTTATAAATTCTAGTCCCCACTGAAAATGAGTTCTAGAAACCTTTATAAGAATTCTAGAGCGTTTGTCTATATTCTCGAGGGCAAAGTTATTTAAAAATCTCTGCAAATAAATGGGAATACAAGAGCCGGATTTCAGCAAGTATAATCTTGGTTTATTACCTAATTCTAGAAAATCAAGAGAGAATTTCTCGCAATACAAAAAATTCAGAATATTGTTTCACCATCTAGAAATGTGCACACTGGAAATTCTCGATCATTTCGTCTATTTAGTTTATTGTCGGGCTTATGCGCATAGCTCGAAAATCTATATTTCTAGTTAAAGGATTTAGAAAGTGACCACTTATTCATTCTAGATGAATGCGGTATATATTTTTTTCTCAGTGTACAGCTAATATCTTAAAGCGACACTTTATTTTATTTTATTTTATTTATTATTCAATTATTTGTGTTTTGTTCCATTAATTCAGCTTTTCTCATCTTCTGTTTTTGGTTCATTTTGTTATTGTCAGTTGAAATAGAAATCTATTGATTATAATCATTAAAAATCTCTTTCTTTTTATGTTGCTATATGTTTTGTATTCTCATTGGAATTATTTTAAAGTAAGTATTCTTTTTTTTTTTTTTGAAATATAAATTGAAAAATACTGGTCAAATTATTTAAATAATTTAATTAAGTTAACAAGTTACCAAATTGGCTTTTGTGGGTTGTTTTGTCAAATCCTTTGTGTTAGTTGCGAAAGTGCTTTTTCCGAACAAGAGAAATATCGAGCGTTTTCCGAACGGAACACCTATTAACTTCACATTTGCCTCTTTTCCGAGAAAAAAGACAATAGACTAACTGGTACTGTTCCAGAGAGCACAGTTCGCCTCCCCTTACCGATTAAGTGGAGTAACTGCTTTTGTTAAAATCTTTTTATATTAAAAATATTTAAAAATAAATTTCACAATAATATTCAAGCAATCTCATTATTATTTGTTAAAATGCACGTTTTTAATAATCAAATTAGTTTTTTAATTAGCTCTTTTAAATTAAATAATTTTAATTACCTGCTTATTTCTATGAGATAGAAAGAAAAATCTTAATATGTTTTAGAACATTTTGAAATAGAATATTTATTTAAACGCCCAAATAATAATATTAAGCAGTCTCAACTAATTTAATTATTAAAAAAATATATTTTTAATAATTAAATTAATTTTTTAATTAAAATATACTGCCATAAATGAATTAAATATACATATATATATATATATTTATTATACTGTATACATAGATAATTATTTATAGAATAAAATCGTGCGAGTAGTTCTATGCTCAAACCTAGTAGATGGGAAGTGTCAGGTTCGATCCCAGGTCGCGTTCGTAGACCTAGACGTTCGGAATTTCCCGTATTTTTTCCCGAAACTCTCGTAAATAGAGGCTAGGACTCTCTAGAAAGACTTTCACGGATGGCACTTTACCTATAGGCCTAGGCTCCTAGCGTAGCCAATCGGCCTTAAAACTTACAACCAACCAAAAGTTTATTAATTTATTTATTTTTAAATTCCGTTTTCACATTTAAAAAATTCACAATTGTTAAGTTAGTACTCGTTTTCCAAAAATTCATTTTTTAAATTTTTAGCATTTCATTTTGCGACTATGCATTTGGAAAAGTACTGCATTTTTGAACTCAAAATTAAGAAATTAAACTTAAAAAAAAAAAAAATATATATATATATATATATATATATATATATACAGACACGACATTATTTCATTATTTAAAACATGAAAATCTGACATTGACAGATTTTAATTTAGTGCCAGAGGCCTACTGCTAAACTTGTTAATATCGACAAATTCTTCTTTAGTTAATTCGTGACGATCTAAATTCCATGATAAAGTTTTCATTAAACCAAACCAATGTGTTTCAGCTGCAGATACTGTAACAAATAACGTTGGAAGTCCAAACTGTCTTATAGCCGCAAAACAACGTTTTTTCTCTTTTTCCCAATGAGGGGGAGGTGTGCCCTGAGGGGGGGACTCATGTCAAAGGTGTGCCTTGGGGGGGGGACTCATGTCAAAGTTGTACCTTGGGGGGGACTCATGTCAAAGTTGGGCCTGGGGAGGACTCATGTTAAAGTTGGGCCTGGGGGGGGGACTCATGTCAAAGTTGGGCCTTGGGGGGGGACTCATGTCAAAGTTGGGCCTGGGGGGGGGACTCATGTCAAAGTTGTACCTTGGGGGGGGGACTTCATTCAATAAATCCCCATTCAATAAACCGACTGAAATAGGCCCTTAGCACTATTAAGAGTGACGTATAAAAATTCGACAACGCTGTACCGACTGAAATAGGGGTACCTTGGGGGGGACTCATGTCAAAGTTGTGCCTTGGGGGGACTTCATTCAATAAATCCCCATTCAATAAACCGACTGAAATAGGCCCTTAGCACTATTAAGAGTGACGTATAAAAATTCGACAACGCTGTACCGACTGAAATAGGGGTACCTTGGGGGGGGGACTCATGTCAAAGTTGTGCCTTGGGGGGACTTCATTCAATAAATCCCCATTCAATAAACCGACTGAAATAGGCCCTTAGCACTATTAAGAGTGACGTATAAAAATTCGATAACTGTACCGACTGAAATAGGCCTCTAGCACTAAAAAGATATATATATATATATATATATATATATATATATATATTATTAAAAACATATATTGAAAATCAGTGCTAATTTATAGGTTGTGAAATTTCAGAGTGTGAAAACAGAATTAAAAAAAATATACGTTAGATAAAGAGTAATAGTAGGAAAAAAAAAAAAACATTTTTTCCCACAGAATAAAAAGGGCTTTAATTGTTAGCGCATCTTTAGTGCTGCCATCTATGTGTGGAAATGAAAAAGAATATCGTTCAAATTAAGATTTTTTTTTCTTTTTCTTTTTCTATTTTCCGTTCTTCTTTTTCTTTCTTTCTTCTTCCTTTTTTAAATTAAATATATTTAAATAAATAGAACTGACATTTAAGAGGTGTTTGCTACAATTAAACATTCTTCGTCTTCAAATGATTCAAATTATTTAAACCATCAATTTAAAAATGAGAAATAAATAGATTGTAATATTATTATTATTATTTAATAATTTAAAAAAAAAAAAAAAAAAAAAATAGAATTGACTGTGAAGAGAACAGTAATAGTCTCATACGATTAAACGTTTTATATCATCAAATAATTCAAACTGTATAAACCATTAAAGCGTGATTAATAAAAAATATATAAGATTGTATATATATATATATATATTAAATAATAAATTAGTATTTTTTTTCTTCGTCCAATTATGAATCAAAATTGCTTAAAGTAGGTTAAAGTAAGCAATCTTTCCTCTGTACTTTTTTCAATTTCTTCTTCAATCACCAAATGTCATATTACTGTATAGGAAAGTTTTTCACTAGAATTACTCATTAGCTAATGTATTTATTTATTTATTCCATTTCCAAATTCAGAAAATTTACAACCGTTAAATTTATTCTTGTATTCCAAAAAATTTAATTTTCTAAATTCTGAATGCTTCATTTTGAAACTTTAACTAAGAAAAATGCATTTAACTCATTTTTCGCAATTTTCAGCTTCAAAATAAAATATAAAAATAAGAATAAATAAATAAATAAAAAGAATAGTTTTTGAAAAATCAATTTAAATGGTCAATCAGTCTTAATCCCAACACCACACCGGTTGTAAATTTTTGAATGTGATAATAAATAAATAAATAAAAATAAAAATAAAGCATTATATATATATATATATATATATATATATATATATATATATATATATACACAATTAAGTGCATTTTTCGCATTTTTAAGCTAGAAAACAAAATAATATAAATAGGAAAAATAATTTTACGTCAAGCACCAATTTAACAATTGTAAATTTTCTGAATGTGAAAACAGATTTTAAAAGAAATTGTATATTAGGTAGTAATCGCGGAAACAAATTTTCCCATAGAATAACATTGATCTTGGCTGTTGGCGATAGTAGGTATGACAACTCTAGGCGATAATTTTAATTTTCAATTTTCTGGAATAATAGAAACCTATACATTCTAATTAAAAAATTTTTATGTTACAAAGTTAAAAATAAATACATAAATAAATGCTGTTTCCTCTCTAGTATTAATTTAACCATTAAACTTATGTTATCGCCAACTGTATTTGATATTATGAATTTAATTCATGATCACTTATTCTTGTCCTGTATTACGTACATTACTGATTTGGCTCTGAAATTGGTCCCTTTAAACCTAAAAATTTTATTTGTTACAATGATATGTTAATTGTAATTTATAACTTTTCTTGATCCTAAATGAATTTATTAGCTGTTTAAAGATACTGTATTTTTTTTTTAGTTCTTCAATATACTATAGATAAATGTGAAGTTTGGTGTCCGAGAAAGTATTGGGCCTTGGTTTTTTGACGTTTTTATGCATTTTGAGGTGTGAGGAATCCGAAAACCACAGACCCATCAGTGTCCGAGAGCTTGTGTTCTTGGAGCAGGTTGACGGGAGGGGCCAGGTTCAAGACTAGCTATAAAGAATTCATTATTAATTTTTTTTTTAAAGATTTTTTTTTCTCCCTTATCTTTTCTTTTTGGGCCTAAAATATGAAGAAAGAACAAAATTCATATTTCTCCATTCTCATAACAAACATCCCCAAAGAACAACACAGGATTCGACTACTGGAAACGGGGAAATTGTAAGAAATAGAGAGGACAGTGGCGGCTCGTGAAGCGAAAATAGGTGAAGAGCTCAAAAATAATATTTAAGTATTTTCAATGTATGACTTTTATTAAGCATGATCTTGGCTAAAATTAGCTAAAAATACTTATTTAAACGTAAATTTATATTCTATAAATGAATACAGTATAAAATACACTGTGCCTTGATGGGAAAAATCAGCCATTTTGTTAAAAACAAAATAATAAAGGTACAAAAGGCCATTATTTAAAAGGAAAAAGAATATAAAAATACAAAAGCTATTTTACTGAAGACTACAAAGCTGTTTTATTGCCTTTTAAAAGCCTAAGACAGAAATACAACGTCATATTTATGACCTGCACGTGGAACTCTGAAAGGGGACCACACGCTAAGCCCCTTCAGGCGACCGCCAAGAATAAGCCCCGGCGAAATCGTAAGGAAGGCAATAAAAATTATAGAAGCAAACTGATTGGTAAAAAATGGGTCCAATAAGAAGCAGTGCCAATAAAAAAAGAAAATGCAAGGAGGGAACCGCCCAAAAATTATAATGAGGAAAATGAGAAGAAGTTAAAAAATTTAGATTTTTTTCTTCGAGCTGTTGCATTCGTGATGAGATGACGATAAAATGTTTTGGCTGTAGCTCTGTCAAAAGTGATGAAATCATGTGGAGATTCTGACGGCCTCACGCCTACGCTAAGATGTGCTCTGCCGTGCTCCCCAACACTAGTGCTCCCAGGGATGACCCTTTACTATGCCTCGCATGCATCATAACTTCGAGTTATCTGGTGAGAAATCTCTTCCTTCATTTTGGTCAGTAGACAATCATTTAACTTTGCAAACGCATGCAAGTATGCATATTTTCTAAGTACTCAACTTTATCATCTTTATCATCTTTATCATCTTTGATGCAAGATCAAAGATCATTGTTATATCATTTATGTTGTATTGTAAAATTATAGAATAATCAATTTTATTAGTATTCAAAATTTGGATATTTAATAAAGAAATTACTTAAAATTATATGAATCTAGTATTATTTGAGAGAAAATTTATTTATTAATAACCATATTAATTTTCAGATTAATGTTTGCTTTTTAATTAGGATTAATTTAGGGCATTTCACAACGCATGCCCGAATATCGAATTGATATTCAAAGTGTACGACCATGAAGCTGTCACTTTAGAGCCACGAAAGGAGGGTAGTCTGATTTTGGTTAATATCCGCCCAACATGCCTCTTCACCTATTTTTGGTGCACGAACCGCCACTGTGGAACCTTAGATCCTTCAGATATTTAAAGTAATTTAAGTAATAAGTAATCTTCTGTTTCAGGCATGAACATCTGCAAAATAATTTGAACATTTGAAATACAAAAAAAAAAAAAAAAAAAAAAAAAAAAGAAGTACTTGTCCATTATGTCGGATTTTATATCTGGAAATTAAAATTTACTATGCTTGCCGATGTTTTTGATATAGTTAAATAAAAATTATTATTTAATCCTAGACAGTCTGGCCAGTGTATTAAAAATGAGTATAGTGTTTACAATGTTTACAAATGTAATTTTAATCTTTACTTATCTCAAATGTACACTGAAAGAAATATACACATTCCGCTTCCACAAAAAGACGTTCAGTTTGCTAACAAATTCTATTTTTGATTTTGCTTCAGAATAGATATACACCGCTTTCTGAAACATCGAATGTTCCTTTTTCTTTCTTTCTTTCTTTCTTTTTTTTTTTTTTTTTTTTTTTTTTCGTTATTTATAAATAAATAAACTATCTCATCCTTGAACTTTAATCAGCATTTTAATATAACCTTCATCGATTGCAATTCGAATCACAGAAGCTATTACACTTTGACCCGGAATGATTTTGTTGACATGGGCATGCTAAAAAAATGCATCCGCCTGATTCATATCGATTTCTATAGAAGATTATTATCGAAATAATCACAACAAACTAAAAATGAATAAAAATAAATAAACAAATAAAAACTAGTACATTGTGGTCATCACAAAACTTTCTTCTTTATTTTTCTATACAAATACACGCAGAACATATTACTTCCATTACCCTACTACCGCAGGAAATTGAAGTATTGTATTCGGTACAAAACTTCGATATCAAGTTTTCACCTGATTTACACGTCTTAAGATCTCTTGAGTCCAAAAAAGTAGTTTTTTACAATTGGTCAGTGTGTGTTCATGTATGTACGTATGCATGTGTGTAGTATGTGTGTATGTATGTGGAGGATCTTCTGGCTATCCTATCTCCGAAACTAATAAACATAAAACGACGAAACTTTAGAAACTTCAGACAGTTCTGGTGTACAGATGAATTTTCCAAATTTTGGTGAAACTTGAAAACCGGAAGTGGGACATCGGAAACCGGAAGTGTCCTTATCGCAAAACGTTTCTAACGATTGTTTTTTCAAAGTTGCTATATAAACACTGTATTAGATGATCTTTCGAAGGATATAGCTCGTTAGTTCAGTAAAATTGGTAGGCGTCCTGTATAAATATATCAGTTTCAGCTCTCGCAAGTGCGTTCCTTTAAAAACGGCCTTAAAGATTTTTTTCAAACTCGCCATATTAACTCTCTTTTAACTATCCTTTTGTTTGTTATTGTTTATTTGTTTATTTGTACTTATTGTTTTCAAGTCAATAACTGAGTGTACAAAGTTTTGATAAAAGTTGGCATCTCAAAAACAGCTCTAACGATTTCCTTGAAAATTGTTACATAAATCCATTTTGGATAGCCTTTGTCATGTTTTACGCTCTTATTACAGGAAAATTAACAGTCATCCTGCTTAGGTAGGTCAGTTTTAGATCTCGGAAATTTATATTTCAAAAAATAACTCTACCATTTTTACTTTCTTCTATATTCAATAGAAGAAAGTATTGGATTCGTAAAAATTTTCGACCTCGGGTTTTTGATGGTTTTACACGTTTTGAGAGCTGTAGAACACGATTTGACCATTTTTAGAAAATGTCTGTCTCTCTGTGTGTGTGTGTGAGACAAAATTTTGTGGCAACTGTATCTCAGGAACTATTGCACAGAATTTCATACAAATTGGTATGTAGTTGCACCTTGACATATGCCTATCAACTTTTGGTAAAAATTGTCTTACAGGTTGTGTTGCCATCCCGCTTTTTTTTAAATTTTTAACATGTTGATATAGGACAAAATTTTGTATACGAGGTGTGGCTATTAAATAACGAGACTACTGCTGTAAAACATTTTATTTTAAATTTATACATATTTAGTTATTATCACCTTCAATATACACCCCTCCTCTATCCCTACAACGCTCCATGCGAATTTTCCATTTTTCGAAACAGTGCTGGAAGTCTTGTCCTGTGAGCTTCTGCATGATGATGGCCGCTTTTACTTTCACAGCTTTAACTGACTCAAATCGTGTTCCTTTTAATGCAGATTTAACTTTGGGGAACAGATAAAAGTCAGATGGGGCCAGGTCAGGCGAATAAAGCGGATGGTCTAAAACTGAGATGTTGCATTTGGCTAGAAACGCCCTGACAGACAGTGAAGTGTGAGTCGGCGCGTTGTCTTGATGGAGAACCCATGACTTGTTCTTCCACAATTCGGGCCGTTTTCTCCTTACCTCTTAACGGAGTTGAGCAAGTACCTCAATTTAGTAATGTTGATTAATAGTTTGACATTCAGGAACCCAGTGAAGGTACACAATACCATGAATGTTTAGAAAAAGGATCATCATCGCTTTGAATTTCGGTCATCATCTCCAAGGTCTTCTCAGCCATCTTGGAAACGCTTGAACCACTCATAAACACGCGCACGTGATAAATATTCATCACCATAAACTTGTTTTAATGAAAGATAAGTTTCACTAGTGATTTTACCAAGTTTCACGTGAAATTTCACGACAATTCTTTGCTCTACTTTTATACTTATCACGTTTTTCCTGTAAAACGAAACAAACAGCTCTTACACAAATGAAGGTTACGGCCAGACTGATTTCTCTACAAACACGGGAGGCGCTGCAATCGAAAGAGAAGGCTTTAAGCTGCACAGCTGTCGGTCGTTCGGATTTAACGCATATGTAGTTCATCTGTAGCAGCAATAGTCTCGTTATTTAATAGCCACACTTCGTAAATGTGCATATAGAGAATTACTTTTTTAGTAATCATTATGAAATCTATAAGAATTATTTATAATAAAGATAGTCAACTGGGAAAATTTTTTTGTATGTGTAGGAGACTCTCAACCCCCCCCCCTCCTGGGGGGAAGTCCCCCCTCGAGGGGAGTAAATTTTCAAGATGGGTATCTTTCGAAAGGTCTCGTCAACACCTTTAAAACGAATGGTTGAACTATAAATCTGTGATAATTTAAAACAAAGTTATCGATTTTTTTTTTTTTACTTTTAACAAAAAAAAAAAAAAAAAAAAAAAAAAAAGAAAAAAAAAAAAAACGTATTTATTTATTTATTTATTTATTTAACGAAATTTAACCAAACTTGGTATTTAGTTGGCCACAGACATAAACTGATGCTAATTAGATTTGGGGATCAATCGCTCAACAGGCGGCGCTGTGATCGTATATTTTTTTTAATTTTTAACATGGCAATAACAAAACTTCGTATAAATGTACATAATGAAAGTTATTCTTAGCCTGTGATTGTAAAATTATTATGAATTATTGATAATAGTAGTAGTTAATTAGGAAAAAAAAATTGTGCATGTGGGGGCCCCGCTTCCCCCCTGCGGGGGGGGGGGGGGTAAATTTTCAAGATGGGTATCTTTCGAAAGGTTTCGTCAATACCTTTAAATCGAATGTTGAACTATAAATATGTGATCATTTAAAACAAAGTTATCGATTTTTTTTTATATATATACTTTTAACAAAGAAAAAAAAAAATTGTATTATTATTAATTTTTTTTTTTTTTTTTTAATATTGTTTCTGAGTAAATTTATATAGGAAAATATAGAATAAAGTCTTGTGGTGGCCACAAAATACTAGTTTTTTCTTATTTTTTAAATCGCTATGTAAACTTTGTTTTATATGTCATCACACGTTTATTAAATTTCTCAAACTGGAAATATTTTAGGTTTCTACTTCGTTAGGTCAACGTTATGTCTTCTAATCACATCTCCAAAAAATGCATATGATACATGTAATAGTGGGTAATGGAAGTCGTGTGGTTGTTTCACACCAGATATTAACTCTGTTGTTTTAAATCTTTCTTTTCAAACAAACTTCCGGCAACATTTATAAGGATAAAAGTGAAATAAACTAGTTGCCTTGCCATGTAAATGAGCAATCGATTTCTTTTTGGCTTTGTCTTGTCCATATATATATATATATATCTATATCTATCTATATATATGTATAATAGAGAAAGTAATCTTTTAGGATAGAATTTCATAATTGGCTTTTTACCATATTTACACGTTTTTAGGTCTCCTGTATCCGAAAATCGGGTTTTTAGTAGTTGGTCTATGCGTATGCTGTCAGCATAACTCAAAAAGAACTATCAGAAAATTGGTTTTCACAGCATTTTCTTTTTTCGATTTCAGCCAAACTTAATATAGTCATTACCTACTGATTAAAAAAAAGAAAAAAATAGAGTTAAAAGTAAGTTATATTTGACAGGCAGACTCCCGCCATTTTTATACAGTAATCTCTATATTATTTAATCACAACATATTCCAACAAAAAAATACGGTAAAGGTTCCTGTATGAAAATAGCGGTAACAGAAAACGACGGAAATCTCATTCCTGTCCGGAAAAAAGGAGAAGCTTCAAGCTCTGCTTGCAGGGTAACTATGGTATGAAAATGATGGATTTATCTATTTCTTTCTTTTTCTTTCTTTCTTTCTTTTTTTTTTACCGATTTCAATCAGGCCTTATACAATTATTATTTACAAATTTGGAAAAAAATATTGTGAGGATTGATGTACCTAGAATCCGGGAGAGAGTGGGGAAGAAAAAATCAGTTTTTATATAACATTTTACGTTTTTTGCTAATTGCTATGAAATTTTGCCCAAATATTATTTAATTCCGAAAAATAAATAAATAAATAACATACTATAGAACTTAGATTTTGAGAGGGGTGTCTAGGGAATAGTTATAATGCAAAGAACCAGGACCCAGCTTGAAGAAATGATTACACCTGGCTCGACACATAAAAGATTAATAACAATTTGCTATACTACATACGAATATTTATATACATTTTTACATCGCTCGCAATAAAAGAACATAGTATAACTTTAAATTACACACATCAGACGGTAACAGCTTCTTCTTACATGATTTCGAAACATTTCACAGTTCACAATTTAAAAAAGTTATTACAACTCAAAAAAGTTATTGTATAAAAATATTGTATACAATATTCTGAAAAGAAAATTTTTTCACTTCAGTTTATGGATTGACAAAATATCAAGGTACTTGTAGGTATTTGAACTTGGCGCGTTACAATAAGTGTTTAAAATATACATATACAGGGTGAGTTTGACATAATCTGCCAAACGAAAGGAGGTGATAGAACAGCCCATGGGAGCATAAAACACCATAGAAACCATGTCCTATCTCTAACCTTTTCCGAGTTATGGTAGATAGAAGAAAAATCTGTTTTTTTCCATCCCGTCTGAAAAAACCCAAATTTGTGAGCTTTCTGAAAGACTTACATGCAAAATAAGCCCATATTTGGAAAGAGCAGAAAAAAGCCTATCGGGTGACATCATTTACATCAGGATAACTTAATTTGACGGCGAGCTACAAGCGCTAAAACATTGGCGAAGTTTAAAATCGAGTTGTCGCCAAATTCTTTAACCGGTAATAACCGTTCAAGCTACAATCGGTCAAATTTACCAAAAACTTCTCCATTCCAGAAGCTTTAGAATGAATCCACAATAAACCATAATATCGGTGTTCCGGTTCAGGAGAAATTTAGCCTTTTGTTTGCAATACATCACTGAAAACGGCGTTAAAATTCGGCAAGCGAAACGATGGTGAGTAAATGGAACGTAAGCAAATTCGTGACTATCTGCATATGGACTCTTAGCGATACACAGATATATTCCAACCTTACTGCGCGCGCATCCCACTCGCGGGTACAAAAGGCGAGCCAATCTGTAACAGCTCATTAGCTCGTCAGACTCAGATTCGCATTCGCATACGAGATTCGCTTGACACTTCTGCCTCCTGCTGTCATAGTGTGAGGACGCCTTTTGCTGTTGCTGCGCAGTGCGGTTATCGTTCTGCGCATTTCCTCTGCTGCCGTAAGCCGAGGGCTTGTACTGATTGTCGCTGGTCGGGGCCTTTTTCAAGGCCAGAATAGTATCTCCGGGCACAACAGTTGCTTCCCTCGTGAAGTAGACGATCTTCTGATGTTTGATTCCATGGATGTTTCGGGCGATTCCAGTAATGTAGAGATCGTCACCGACCCTGAAAAATTGGATGAGCTTAAAAGCTGCTTATTGAAACTTCGTTCCAAGTTCTGTGAACTAGAGTGTCGTTATGACAAGCTTTGCAGGAAGACTGATCGGACGGAAGAAGAGCAGAGAGAGTTCGATCAAGTCATTTGGAGCAGGAAACTTGAGTATCGTAGAAAAATGGATCATATATGTAAGGTAACTGGTTTTTCTGTTTTCAACGACTCGCCTCCATCCGTGCCTGTCGGGGTTACTCTGGCACAGACTCAGGAGAACTCGTCCCGTGAGGTGGCGCCATCTAGCGCCGCCAACGAACATGAAAATCCTTTTCCTCGAGGGAACAAGAGGCCTCCTGAGTCTGAGGTCGAATTAACTGAGACCCAGGATTTCACGGTCGTCAGCAAACGTAGGGCTAAGAAAAAGGTTGAGATAGGCAACCCTAGGGATCTCCCCACTTCCAATATGGAGGTCGAGTCTAGCCAAACTAGTAAAAAAGTAATTGTTAGGAAAATTCACCCCCCCCCCTTTTTTATTCTGCCACCTTCGGATTGGCAAGCTTTTATTACTGAACTTAAAACCGTAGATGTTGATCTTAAAACTAAAACGTCAGGTAAATTTTTAAAAGTTACTTGCTCCAGTGAAGAGCATTTTAGGACTATTCAGCATAAATTATCGGAATTGAAAGTTCAATTCAAGACCTTCATCTTGGATTCTGAAAAACGGCTTAAGGTAGTCATCAGAGGGCTACCAATTAATACTACCGTTGAGAGGATACAACAAGCCCTCCACTATACCTATGATTTTGACGACACCACTGTCGTTAAGCTGTATAGAGGGCCGGTGTCTAAAAAACACTACATGCCCCTATTCCAAATTTCTCTTCCTAAGTCCAAAAATTCGGACAATATTTTTAAAATCACGGAGCTTATGGGGATGCAAGTTAGCATCGAAGAGTATCGTGGTAGGAAAGGCCCCACACAGTACTTCAACTGTCAGGGATTCTTTCACTCCTCTGCGGCCTGCGCCTTGCCCCCAAGGTGTGTTAAATGCGCCGGGGATCACAGGTCAAAGGACTGCACAAAGGAATTTGACACGCCCTGCTGTTGTGTGCGCTGTGGAGGGGAGCATCCAGCGAACTTTCGTAGCTGTCCCAAGTTCCCTAAGACCGCCCCCCTAAAAGTAAAAAGAAAAAGAACATTGTTAATAAACCTCCGACCGATAGGGTGGAGAATCGAACTTTCAATTCCAGGAAGGTTGATCCAGCCCAATCTTTTTCGGGCGTTGCTCAAGGACGTAGTGAGGCTGATACCCCTCCCCCTGTCAAAATTATTCCTCAAAATTCGTCGGTCCCTCGCAAGGATGCAAATTCGGCCACCGACTTCATTCATATGCTTTTAGCATTTCAAAATCAATTCGACCCTGATTTGGTCTTTTCAGCATTTACGAATGCTCTTCCGGCACTCCGCACTGCATCCACGGACGTTGACCGGATTCACATTCTGTGGGGTCAAATCCGCAGTATGTCTTAATCGTTTCTACCCTCCCTCATGTAATTTCTTTTCCGGCTACCCATGTTCCCGTCCTCTCGGAACTTGAATTCTTTCACCATTGGTATCTGGAATGCCAATGGACTTCTGGATAAAGCACATGACTTTAGGGATTTTGTTACTCGTAATAATTTAGACTTAATTTTGGTCACTGAGACCCACTGTTCGTATTGCTAACTATGAGATTTACAATGTCGACAGGACTCATAGTCTGCAAGCTTCCGGCGGCACTGCTATTTATGTTAAAAATGGTTTTAATGCTTTTCTCATTAAATTTCCCAATCTAAATTGTACCGAAGCCACGCCTATTGTTCTGGACTTCCCCCTTATTCCAAATTTGTTAATTGCAGCCGTGTATGTTCAAAGTACTAGGCAAAGGAGTAACCTGCTAGAGCAAGATCTTACCCGTATCACTAATTCTTTTCCAAATTTTATCCTTGCGGGTGATTTTAATTCTACTCATACGTCTTGGAACTGTCCAAGCTATAATACTTCGGGCCGTAAGTTAAGAAGGTGGGTGGATCAAAATTTCGCGCAAATTCTAGCGCCCCCGAACCCACCTTCGTGAGATCTCAAAATATTTTGGATTTTGCTATCACCCGCAATTTTCCGTTTGCCTACAGCATTCAAACGCTGAATGATCTAGACTCTGATCACCTACCTGTTGTCTTGAGGTTTGATGTGGGGTCTTACGATCTGGATCTGAGAACGGCTCTGTCCACAAGGTGGAGTCTGTTTGCGGATATTCTTTCGGAACGCGACGTTCCATCTCTTATACCAGAATCCAAACAGGAAGTTGAGCAAGCGATAGCAATGCTCGGGGACTCACACCGAGAGGCCTACACGCAGAGCTCTGAACCTCGCAAAAGATCGTTTGACTACTACAGACTGCCGGATAACATCAGGGAAATGGTCAGGGATCGAAATCATGCTCGCAGGCAATGGCATGTTCATAGGACCCCTTATTTCAGGAATAAGTTAAACAGGCTTATTCGTAGTACTAGAGCTGCAATTAAGGAGTTTAGTAAAACACGTTTCAATAATTTTGTCGAGTCTCTCTCGACTGAGGACAACACAATTTGGAGGGCCACCTCCCGCATTCGTAGGACACGAACACACATTCCTGCCATTGTTAGCCCTAACGGCATGGCCTATAGTAACACTGAAAAGGCTGAGGCTATTGCCGAAAGTCTTAGAAGTCAGTTTTCACCTCATTCGGACGTTGTTAACCCAATTGTCGAGAACATAGTCGACCACAGGGTTCAAAATTTATTACAATCTGATACACAAAACACTCTTCAACCTGCTTTACCCTCTGAGGTTCAGGATTACATTTCGGGCTTGAAACAACACAAGGCACCCGGTGAGGACCTTATCTCAAACAATATGCTAATTAATCTACCTCTCCATTTTATTTTTTATATCACGTTACTCATTAATTGTATGTTAAAGCTTAATATTTTTCCCGATTGTTGGAAGAGAGCTATCGTTGTCCCCTTACCGAAGGGTGGGGGCCAAGATATCCACTCTCCTTCTAGCTATCGACCTATCTCTTTGCTCTCCAGTTTCTCGAAGGTTTATGAGTATGTTCTCGTCCGCCGACTGAATGAATTCCTTGACTCTCATGACAAGATTATACCCGAGCAATTCGGGTTCAGGACTCGTCATTCAACGCAACAGCAGTTGTAGAGAGTGACTGAATTCGTTCACGATGGATACCATACCAGCGGTGTGGCGGGAATTATATTTCTCGACGCGCAGAAGGCCTTTGATAAGGTCTGGCATGCCGGCCTTCTCTTTAAGATGGCTGAGTTAGGTGTTCCTGACCAGCTAATTAAAATCTTTTCTGATTACCTCTCTAACAGGTCCTTCGTGGTAAAAGTGGGAAATTCCCTCTCTAGCCCGAAGCCTGTTCTCAGTTCTGTTCCTCAGGGTTCTCTCGCCGGGCCCCGCCTTTTTAACATTTACATTAACGACATTCCGCGCAAGCCCGACATCAACTTAGCTTTACTTGCTGATGATACTGCTATCATGTACAAACATAGACAACCACACACAGTGTTTGACAAACTCCAGGACTACCTTCATTCGTATGCTATTTGGCTTAGGAAATGAAAAATTAAAGTTAATAGCTCTAAAAGTGCCGCCATTTTCTTCACCAATAAATCCTATTCCCCCGACGTTAACTTTACTCTCAATAATGATCCTATTCCCTGGGAAACTTCTTATAAATACCTAGGAATTCACCTTGATTCAAAATTATTGTGGCATAAGCACATCTCAGAGACTCTGATTAAAGCGAAAATTGCCACCGCCCCCCTCCTTCCTCTTTTGGCTTGGAATAGCCGCCTGTCTGTTAAAAATAAATTGTTACTGTACAAGTCCATGATCCGTCCCATCTTGACTTACGGGTCCGTGGTGTACGGGTCTGCCTCAAAGACTGTGCTAGAAAAAATTCAAGTATTCCAAAACAAGCAATTGCGTAGGTTTGTTCAAGCTCATCGCTACGTTCGCAATGTTGTCATTCACAAAGACCTGAAAATTAGGCCAATCTATTCGGAAATTAAGAAACTTGCGTTGAAGTTTCACAGGTCTATCCCTAAAGTCCAGAATCCTGTGTTAAATGCCATTAGAAGGTACGATCCTAGGATCGGGAGGGCCAAAAAACGCCCACTTGCCATCTTCTACAGGGAGGACGGGTTCGTCCCGGTCTCCAAGCGTAGAAGGCGAGATCCTTCAGGTGTTACTTAACACAGAATTCTCACTCTAAATTCTTTTTCCCGTAGATTGAATAATTTCAATTCTTCTACTTTGGCTATCCCCCTGACAACTGCAACCTACTGTGTCGTTTAACAGTCGCGGATGATCAATCTTCCAGCCAGCTACCTTACGTAGGGTTTTGATTGATTTTAATTATTAAACTTAACTGTAAATATTGTAAATATCTCCTTTGTAAATTGTTATTTAATCTCTTAATTGTAAATAGTGTAAATATTCTTATTTTTACTTTGACTGCCTAACAGTCTTGTTAGGCTAAATTTCACTTTATTTTTGTATTATTCTAAATTGTATAATTTTATGACTGCTTAACAGTCTGGTTAGGCCTATCATTTTTATTTAAAAAAAAAAAAAAAATTGTAGGTTTAGTGCTCCTTGCTCTGTTGCCTCATGTCACACAGCTTCCAGATCGGCTCTGCTCTGCCTCTCTCTTCCGTCATGTTGCTGAATGCATCAAGTCATCACGCCGGGGTTCTCTGGGAACCCACACAGAACTAGTACCGACACTCTTGATTATGCAAGCCCTCCTTATGTATTCTTTCTGCTATTGGTGAAGGTAAGCGGCTGTCTCGACAGCCATAGGCACTTCTTAAGAACGTGATGATGATGATGATGATTAGCTCGTCAGCATCTTTTATGTTTTATGCTGCTTCTTGCTTTAGCATTTTCTAGTCTTTGCCTGAGCTCGGCCGATTTTTTTCATGCTGCTGTCACATCTACTTGCTCTCTCTTAGTTCATACTTAGTATGTTTTCGTACATTGGTACGAATTAACCAAGTTGGTTCTTATTTCGTTGCACTTTTTTTCTTCTACTTTTGTAAATTAATATTGAAATTTTATCCCTTTTTGTTTACCCTTCTGACTTTTATTTTCAATTGAAGTCATCACAGGGATCAAATTGTCATACTTTCCAACCTGTAAACAGATATGCCTAGTTTTACAAATGAAGAGTACGCGGATATGCATTTTGTGTATGGATTTTGCGATGGTAACTCCCGGAGAGCCGAAGAAGAGTACTATCTACGTTACCCACATCGTCGTGCGCCCAACCATTCTGTATTTGCCGCAATTCATCGAAGTATTAGGGAGAGTGGGTCTTTCGGTAGGGTGTACGAAAGGGGCCATGGTCGCCGCTCCGTCACCGCTGAGGAGTCCGTACTCGACCGAGTGGAGGAAAATCCAAATATGAGTTGACGCATACTTGCGAGAGAAGGTGAAATCTCCCAAATTAAAGTGATGAATGTTTTGCGCAAAAACCGGTATCATCCATACCACTTCACACCGGTACAAGAATTATGCCGCTCAGATTTCCAAAAGCGGACAACATTCTGCCGCTGGCTTTTAGAGCCAGATATTGAGGAACTCCATTTCCTTAGAACGATACTGTGGACAGATGAGTCACTTTTCACTCGGGATGGCATGTTAAATTTACATAACTGGCATCATTACGCTCAACAAAATCCATTTGTAACACGAAACTCGTCGTTCCAGACGCGATTCAGCTAAAATGTTTGGCTTGGAGTGGCTGGCGATCGCTTGACAGGTCCACATGTGTTCCAAGGTCATCTGACAAGCAATACATATTTGGAGTTTCTCGAACATCATCTTCCAGGATTACTTGATGTCCTTCCTGTACCCCAACGAGAGGAAATCATTTTCCAACACGATGGGACCCCTGACAGTCTTCCAATGCTGTTCTGGACTTCTTGACTCAGCAGTATCCGCGATGGATTGGTCGTAATGGACCAATTTCTTAGCCACCTAGATTGCCAGATCTCACTCCATTGGACTTCTATGTTTGGGGTTTCCTGAAGCAAAATTTTACCGCACAGAAGTTGCCAGTTTGCAAGATTTAAGAAGCCGGCTTGATGATGCAATAATAAAACTGAGGGATGAGCTTTCGCTAAGCGCTACTGTGGTTTCCGTTTGTAAGCGGGCAAGGACATGTATCAGGTGTGGGGGTTGACCAATTTCAGCAGCGTCACTAAATTTTACACATCCTTTCGAATGCATATGTGTTTTAATCATAAACGTGCAATACATGTTTCTTTCTTTTTTTTTTTTTTTTCATATTCCTTTGTGAAAGACGTGAGAAACGTCATACTTCTTTTGTTTCCATTCCATTGTGTTTGTAAACTTAATACAACTGCTACTTTTCTTGTTTGCTTTTAAAACTTTCTTTTTTTGCATCTGACAAAACAGCGGGCTGAAGGCGGACATGACATCAGGAACGACCATGGCGCTCCGTGAGTCTCTTTCTCGACGAATGTCGAGTTCAGTGATGAATGTTTTTCAAACAAAAGGCTAAATTTCTCCTGAACTAGAACACCGATATGGTTTATTGTGAGCTCATTCCAAAGCTTGTGGAATGGAGAGGATTTTGGTAAATTTGACCGATTGTAGCTTGAACGGTGTTTGCAGAATTGCCGGTTAAAAAATTTGGCGACAACTCGATTTTAAGCTTCGCCAATGTTTTAGCGCTTGTAGCTCGCCGTCAAATTAAGGTATCCTGATGTAAATGGTGTCACCCAATAGAATATTTTCTGCTCTTTCCAAATATGAGCTTATTTTGCGTGTAAGTCTTTCAGGAAGCTCACAAATTTGGGTTTTTTCAGACGGGATGGAAAAAAACAGATTTTTCTTTTATCTACCATAACTCGAAAACGGTTAGAGATAGGACAGGGTTTCTATGGTGTTTTATACTCCCCATGGGCTGTTCTATCACCTCCTTTCGTTTGGCAGAGTATGTCAAACTCACCCTGTATATATATATACTTTTTTTTTTCTATTCCCCTCTAACGCTCTCTTCCCCAAGATATATCTAATTTTCATTGCATTTTTTTACTTTCTATTCCTCATGCATGGTGGTGAAAAGGTTGTTTTGAATAAAATTTTATGCATTAAAGGTAGATTATGTAACAATCATCAATCCGTGTTTTGTGCATTTATGTAAAATATCGAATTTTTTAGTTTTCAATAATTCCAAAATGCAGTAGGAAAATTACACAATCTACCTCGATTGTACAAATTCAAAAATGTGAGCACCAAAATCTTGCCTATGAAAGATTTTTTTTTTTCCTTCTACTTTGCGGACATAATTTTCTCATATCTTTCACAATCTCTCTCTCTCTCTCTCTCTATATATATATATATATATAGTATTTGATTTAATAATTTATTTAATTTCTCATTCAAATTGGTTTTGCTTCCTCGATCGGGGCTGCAACAATAAAATATAAATTGCTGTGATTAGCTATATTGTTTTACGAAATCGATGCAGCTTTCACAGCTTTATGTAGTACATGCCCCCTGACGTGTTTTTACTTTTAATTTTAAGCATTCTTATCCAATTATTATTTCTGTGGTCCTTTAGTTATTTTCTCAGTCATTAAGTTTAATGGTCCTTTTTTATTATTATAATTCGTGTCGGTGTAATTTAAATTGTTTTTTTCTCTTATTGGTTAATCTGTATCGCAACATTTTGGTGTCAGTCTTACTTATAAGTTAAAATCAGTTCTATTTTTGTTGTGTTGGTATTTTTTTTGTATCTATTATTTGCTAAATTTAAAGGTTAAATTTTATTACGATATATATCATTTATACCTATATATACATATACATGTATTAATAATTTTTAAAACGCAGTAAAAGCCAAGCAACAGATTTAAGACCACTGAAACCACATAGACCAATAAAAATATTTTCATCAAATTAAAATTACCTGTGAAGACAGATTGTTTATTATTGAAACAATTAATTTGCATTTTGATTTTTGAAAGAAAAAATTTTAATTATTGATTTTTTTTTTTTTTTTAATAGAATTTAATTTAACTTCAAACTTACCTTATTGTTATTCCTAGATAGTTGCTATTTAAATAATATTGCCTGTGCGTTAAAACGGCGTGAAACCCAGAAACAAAAGATGTAAACAAGCAATGAGAGAGTAAACAATTTAAACGCATTTTTTGACAGATTATTTTTGAATTAAGAATAGCTCAGAACGGCGAAAAAATCTCGTCAGGGAAAACCTTTTCACCGTTGAGCACCAATCACGGATTAAAAGAGAAGGATGTATTACTAATGTAACGGAAAGGTAGTAATTTTCCTCTTACAGATAGAGGGCGACCAAATCTCGAAAATACACCAATCAGCGCGTTTTTACATTTCTGGCTGTTCGTTCGTTGGATGACTGAAGCCGAAGGGGCGGGCTTTCCATTTCTTTCGATAAGTTTCAAAGATACTACACAAGGCGGCGATCGAATCGCTTTCCTGGACTGGGCTGAATTAATGCGGAATAGGAAGTTTCTAACCCCGCGCTCGCTGCCCTATCTAGTTTTAATTCCTGTAGACTCTTCTTCCGTGGCACCAATGTACGATTTCGTTCACCAGTGGCTATAATAGCAAATGACTAGAAGTCCCGAATCGTACATGAAAATAATTGAAGTAAAATATATGAGGAAGAATGTGGAAAGAACTAATTAGTTCTAGAAATCAGATAATACTACTACTAATAATAATAAAAATTCTCGCAGGAGTAAGCATTTGCATTCACATGGATTACAACCGACGAGCAGTGCCTGATTTAAGGCAGGGCATTAGGGGCACGTGCCCTGGGCCCTCACAGTGAAGGGGCCCCCAAGAAATTCCATCATACATTTTTAAAAATAGTTCAAAGGAAAAATTTCCAAATTTTACTATAATGATTGTTGTTTTTTGTTTTTTATCAATGGATGGAGGAATTACTGTGATGTTTTATTAATCGCTGTGATGATCTTTAAATAAAAGATAATACACAGGGCTACATACGTCGATCCGATAGACACGTGGCAAATCTTGTTTAGCCTTACTTTTACCAATAAAATGAAATGTGAAGTGAATTTTTAGACGACTGAATTGGAAATAAGCAGTTTGTTTTGTTTGTTGTAATATTAAAATACGAAAAGGGGGGCCCACTGAACATGAGTGCCCTGGGCCTCCAAGTGAGTAAATCGGTCCCTGCCGACGAGATAAATAAAGTAGAGTGATAAATGGTAACCCCGACATGGTCGACCATGAGTCATGTGACATGAACCCTCTATGCGTTTGTTCCCATGGTAACAGCTTATTTTCAATAAATTTCGATGGCAACGGTTTGGAGTTTGTTCTTGGCAAAAAGTCATAACCTCCAATGTTTTTGTATACTTATGTAGTTTAATATTCTTTTGTTCTAAACCATTTTGATTTTGATTTTACTTCATTTTTATTTCGTGTAGTCGAAATTTAATCGACAGAATGCTTAAAAATAGTTGAAAAATTATTATTTGTTGTTAAATTTAGCTCTTTAAAAGTTTAACTTTTCTTTTATAAACACTTTTAAACTTTGTTGGGAAACGATGAAAAAAAAAAAAAAAAAAAAAAGGAATTTTATTATTTATTAAAATGTGAAATATGTGAAAAATTATTTAAAAAACAATTTATTTCGGTCATAGGACTGTCATGTTACCTAATAATAATGATAATTTGCCGAGTTGAAATTTTAAATGCCAAAATAGCGATAAAGGGCCAAACGTAGCAACCTACTGGTTCATGTCACGGGATTCATCTTGAGCCACGGAAAAGTAATTCTTCATCCATTGAATCCTCAGTCTAATTTATTTATCTCGTTCATTACAACAAGTAAAATTAATTAAAAGTTTAGTTGTTCATAACATAAGAAGAAAAAATGGAACATTCGAGCAACATTGAGTCTTTAAATTGAGTGTAATTAACACATTAAACACTTAAAAACTATTTAGATAATTATGTTTAATTTTAGCAGAATTGATCCATTGTTTGAAATAATAACTATATATAAATGTGTGTGTATATATATATTCTCAATTCTGTGAGAACTATCTTGGAAATTTGGGAATATAAAGAACATGTTATAACACCTCATGTATTTTAGTTAAAATTTTGTTCGGAAGTGGAAAAAAGGACCAGTGAAGAATTAAACAAAAGTCAAAATGTTCTGAATCGCCCCGCAAAAAGTAATGCTCGAAATGTGTTTTGGCTGTAGCATGTGACTATGAGAGTTCTTCTATTTATCTGTATTAATTTTTATGAGGCTACCACATATATTCATGGGATATAACGGTTTCTTAAAAAAATTGAAAAAAAAAACAATAGAGAGAGAGAGAGAGAGAGAGAGAGAGAGAGAGAGAGAAATTGCCGCTTTTTAAATTATAACTTGCAGGGTATTAGACTTTGTACAAAGCCATTTTTAGAAAACATGGCATACTGCAATTTTTATTAATATCACACAATCAACTGATTGGAAGAAAATCATATATATTGAAATTTTATTTTTCCTTCTGAGTGAAAATAGTTCCTGGACCGGGAGTCGAACCGTTTACCTGCGGCTTATTTCTGTTGAGCTATCTACATGATAGATCAGATGTTTCTGCCTAAAGGTTGTCTGAGTGAGTAATGCCGACCGGTTGTCGGCCTGGATAGCTCAATTGGTAGAGCCTTGACCTTGTAAGTCAAAGATTCGGGGTTCGACTCCCGGTCCAGGCATTATTTTCACTCAGTCGGAAAAATAAAATTTCAATAAATATGGCATACTACATTAGACACAGCATACTGTAATCAGAATGCAAAAATGTTAAATATCTTAAGAAATATGAGCAATTATTTTACTACATAATTTTTAACTATGCATGCGCGACCTTTTAAAAAATTCCACTTGCATAATATATTGTCCTACAGTATTGACTTACTTATATGAAAATTCCAAATAAATATCGAGTAAATTCAAAAAGTTATGAGAGGTAAAATGTCAAAATAAAAGCTTAACTATAAAGGATTTTACTCACATTTTTATTTTGATTCAACCAATGCCCAACTGTAATAGTGTTCGCTGATTGTAAATAAATATTGATAAAACCTCCTATCACTTTTCTTTTTTCTGGGAGGAACTGTAATTGTTCATTCTATCTTTCATAACTTTGAATTTACAAGATATTTGTTTAGGGTTTTCATATAAATAGCTCAATACTTTTGGCGATTAAATTATGCAGATACAATTTTTAAAAAGCTTGAGCAAGCGTAGTAAAACATTTAGTAAAAATGTTTATATTTCGTACGATATTTAATATTTTTGCATTCTGATTGCAGTATGCTGTGTCTAATATAATACGCCAAGTTTCCTAAACATGGCACTGGGTCTAATACAGTGATGCCAGTTGATCGAAAATTATTTCCCCAAACAGGTCTTCAAATTTCCCCAAATCAGGATTTTTTTTTCAAAAAAATCCCCTACTTGATTTTTACTAAAAAGGGAAAATAAAAATTAAAAATATATATGTATCAAGCAGATTTTTCTATGATTTAAGCTCAGATTTTTCCCCAAATGAAGGCAATTTTTGAAAAAAATCCCCAAATAATAATAAAACTATTGAAAGTCTCTAGTCGTAGGGATAAATCATTACGTTGCCAAGAAAGTTGAACTCTCCAGATTTCACTCCAAAAGTTTTAGAATTCCCCAAAAAAGTCCCCACAAACATTTGGTCCCCAAAATTGTCCCCAGAAGCCTCAAAAATCCCCAAATTGGGGACAAAATCCCCAATCTTGCATCACTGGTCTAATACCCTATTCGTTGTAGTTAAAAAGTGGTATTATCTTTTGCAAATTTTTAGAGAAACCATTATATTATTGGCGTATTACATTTGTCTAATATAATACGCCAAGTTTCCTAAACATGGCACTTGCTCTAATACCCCACTCGTTATAATTAAAAAGTGGTATTATCTTTTGCAAGTTTTTAGAGAAACCATTATAGTTCAATGAATACATTGTGATAAACCTAAAAAAAATTCATAAAGATAATTTTTATATGATTTTCTTAAAATCGCATTTTAAGCATTACTTCTTCATAGCTGCCAATATTTTAATATATTCCGGAGTAATTTTAGCCCCGCCTCTATTTCGTACCACTTATTTTTTAAAAGTATTTTATTTTTATTTTATCGTAGTTATATATTGGAGAAAATTTTTCTATAAATAAAGTGGTGCGAAATAAAGGCGGGGTTAAAAGTACTCCAGAATAAATTAAAATATTGGCAGCTATGCTTCTTACAGGGTGATCTAAAACATTTCGATTTTTGTTTAATTTTTTATGAGTCCCCTTTTCCTCATTAAGAGAAAACTTTTGCTGAAATAGATGAGATATAACATGTTCTTCACACACTCAAAGTTTCACGATAATTCCTAAAGAATGTTGTTAGGTATTTGATGAAACGTCTAAATTCGAAAGTGTCCAAATACTTGTTGATATAGTGTATATAAATATGCTTCTAAATATTAATTATCATATTTCCATGAATTTCCTTTTCTTTCACAGTATATTTTTTATCCGTCTCATACGATCCCACAGTTTGTAATTATTATTCGCCTTAATAATTTTTCGTATCGCTATTGTTTCATTTGATTGAATTAGTTTTCGATTATGTCTAGTTTTGACACGGAACAGCTTCAGTATAGAACCCTTCTTCTATTACTACGACAGGTGGTTCTATTACTTTTGGGCAGCGAATTTTTGTTGATACTGTCTATTATTTTGAATGAACGTGAAAAATTTCTGTTTTTATTTAAAATATATAAAGCTAAAAGTTTGTCATTGTAGCTGTCGAGATTTTTAGTTCGGATAATTAAATTTTATCAAACATTGGCTTATTAATCAGGACAAAATCCAGCTAACGCGGTATTTTTTTATTCAGTAGGATAATTGGTTCAAAAGATATTAAATAAAAACCTCATTGCATTTGGAGAATTTTATTCTAAAAATTTAATGGTGTGGAAAAAAAGGCGGGACACACAACAGTACGGAATATTAATTAGGATGTTGGCAAGTATGATATATATATATATATATAATATTAATGTCAAAATTAAATAAATAAGTTAATAAATAAATATATGTCTTTTTACATTGAAATAAATAAATAAATAAAAATAAAGAACATGCAAACTCCTCTCTCTCTCTCGTTTTTTTAATAACTGATATAAAATTGAGAGAAATTATGCTAAAGACATGGGACAGCTTCAGTATAGAACCCTTCGCGAACTTTCATATTTGACACCGAAGTAGCTCAGATATTTTTCTCCAAGATCTTTACTTACACTCGATTTGATTAATTTTATAAAGTCACGCCCTTATTTTGTAAATTACCATTTTTATGGAACCGTTAGGAAGTTAGATTATTTTGCTAGTAAAAGACGTACTAAAGTGGACGGTAAGTACAAAAAAGTTGACTACTCCTGCAGTAAAACATGATTTTGCATTTTTTAAATGCGGTTTTTAAATTGGGTTTTTCTTTATGTATACATTTTTAAAAATAAAATTCAAATTATTTATTAGATCACTTTATGTTAAACTTTAAATAACTTGAGGAGTACGAACCCTACACCATAGTTGCCAATATTTTAATTTATTCCGGAGTACTTTTAGCCCCGCCTTTATATCGCACCACATTATTTACAGAAAAATTGTCTTTGATGTATAACTTCGATAAAATAAGACAAAATTACTTTTAAACTTTAAAAAAATAAGTGGTACGAAATAAAGGCGGGGCTAAAAAAAACTCCGAAATAAATTAAAATATTGGCAGCTCTGCTACACTATTCAGATTTAATAATAATAATAGTAATAATAATGCTAATAATAATAATAATAATAATAAATAAAAAATATGGAAACAGGAATAAAAAAAAAAAAAAAAAAAAAAAAAAAAGAAAGAAAGAAAAGCAGTTAAAAAAAAAAAAATATGTTTACTATTTCAGAAAAAAAAAGAGTTAATTATTTATTGTTGGGCATGTTTATTTTAAATAGTTAGCCTCAACTTAGTGCGTTTCTTTAATACTTTACATTAACCTGAGGCGTACGAATTCTGCAATATTCGAATAGAAAAATATGTAAGAAGAGATTATCCCTAAAAATCAGCCAGAAAAATGTGGAAAAAATTATTTAATATTTAAGAAAAAAGAGTTCCTCCTACTAAAAGAGAGATATTCCTATTTTAAACGATAAGCCACGCCTTAACCCGCTTCTCTAAAACATACAGATTTCTGCATGAAAATAAAGGGGAAAATTTCTCATCCCTTAAAATATCTTGAAAAAAAAAAAGGGCGGAGAGCATGACATCTGAACGGAAATAAGAAAGGAAATTTCACTCTAACTCGAAAATTAATGCTAGAAGAGATAGCTGTAATTTTGAAAGCCCATGTTTTTCGACGATGCCTGTACTATTCGTGCAAAAATTAATACAGGAATATTTAAAATTGTTTGGAATGCGAATTTATTAATAGTTTTATTCATAATTAAAAATACGTTTTTTAATCGACAATATGAATGAAATATATTTGGATAATATCATTCTAAAGCATTAACCCTTATCCCTCGTATGCCCCTTCTGAGGGGACATTAAAAAATGAGCCACGCCTTAAGGTGTTCCTCTGCAAATGAAATGTTATTTTTCTAAAACGTGTAACTATAGGCTACCTTTCCGCTATCGGAAAATTTTAACAGAAATATTTATTTTATTTAATGATGAAGTAAAATAAAACAAATTATTACAATTTTTCGGTAACCAAAAGATAGTAAGTTGGAAACTACACGTGTGCAGAGCTGCCAACCTTATCCGGCAAATTGTTATTCCCGCCCCTTTTTCTACACCAGTCATTTCTTAGAATTTCTTAGAGTTTTTTTTTTTTTTTTTTTCTTCTTAATTCATCGCAAATATATTTGAAGAAAATTACTTTAAAAATTAAGTGGTGTAGAAAAATGGGCGGTACTAACAATTTGCCGGATTAGGTTGGCAGCTCTGCGTGTGACGTTTTAAGGGAACGCCAAAAGGCGTGTCTGAAGGAAAATATGCCGAGCGTAAAGGGTTAAATAAAGAAATTTGAATTGAATAAGCTTTTGGGAAAATATGAAATAAAATCTGTCAAATTCGTTTAACGTTACTATCCCCAGTCTTTGTAAACTTATAAGTCTATGAAAATTTGAGAAATATATAGACCATATCATTTTAGAGCGGTTTCTGACTCCATTGGGGACAGACGCTTTTAGTTTTCCGGCTCAGTGCTGCCATCTGGTGGCGCTTTTTGCTATCTTTTGTGATTTCGCTTTTTAAGCACTACGAAGCCCTTTTAAGGGCTTTTATTGTTTCGTAGTGTTTGCTAACGTTCCTCTATCAACCATCATGAATAGTAAATCAGTTTCATTTAAGGACGGCACCCTCTCATTGCCTGATGGCACCTCATTTAATCTAAACTCTATCAACGACGAGGAGAGGCAAAAAGTCATTATCTTCTTATCATCTCTGGGAGAATCCAACAACATATCTGATGACATGGACGTCAATAACAGTATGGCATCTTCGAGTGGGGTAAGTGATGGCTTATTTAACCCCTCCCAGCCCTCCAAAAAACGTAGAAATCTTACTTTAACTACTAATGATGATACCAATTCTAAAATGTCAAAATTAAGCATAACTGACCCCATAAATCTGTCAAATAAATTCGAATCATTAAATGATGAAATTCTAGATGATAAAACCTTACCTACCAAACCTGTTGAGAAAACTACTAAAGATAAAAGGATCATACCCCCCAAAACTAGACATATAACGGTCAAAAATGAAGCAAATATAGAACGTAAAAAACTTCTCACCACCATAGAACAGGAATGCCAATGCAAGTTCACTGTCATCCCAGCGGGAGATTTCTTAAAAATCTACCCTGATACTCCTGCTAATTACGAGAAAATAACGCAAAAACTTGATGAATTACAAAAAGAATACTATGTTATGCCCCCAAAAAAGGAATACGTCCCCACCCTCAAAGTCGTTATCAGAGGCCTCCCGCTCGACACTACTCCCACGGAAATTATGGAAGACATCAAATCTATAGGTTATGAACCTTTTAATGTACATCAACTTGTGTCATTTACAACCAAACAATACTACCCCCTATTTAAAGTCGACCTACCGCTTAACGAAAAATCAAAAGAAATATACCAAGAAGATAGGATCTTATACTACTCCATACAATTTGAAAATTATAAGGCCCCAAACCGCACCAGACAATGTTTTCGTTGTCAACTTTATCATCACCAATCCAACTCCTGTAGAATGGCCCCCAAGTGCGTGAGATGCGCAGGTGATCATGAAAGGAAAGACTGTCCCATTAAAGAATTAAGAATTTCCAACCCTAAATGCAGCAACTGTAAAGGTAATCACACGGCTAATTGGAGACTCTGCCCTAAATTTCCCGAAAACCGAAAACCGAAAACCGTACGTTCCTAAATTAACTAACCCCCAAATCTCCTACTCCAATATCGTCAGCCCCCAAACCACCCCTCCCGCTCCGGGACTTTCTACCCCTAATCCACCCCAAATTTTAACTGAACTTTCTGAATTAAACACTATTCTAAATGACATCGCTAAAGAATTTAATGCCCCCAACTTTTCCAGCTTAATAGTTACATTAAAAAGCACCTTACAGAAAATAAAGAACCAATCTGATCCCGCCGCTAAACTTATTATCCTTCAAAATATTTTTTCCCATGGTCCTCTGCTGAATAATGGCCCTTAAAAATTCTCTTTGCGTTGTTTCCTGGAACTGCAATGGCATTTCTGGCAAAATTCTTGAGCTCAGGGAATTTATAAAGGAGCATAATCCCGATATTTTACTTTTACAAGAAACCCACCTTAGACCTGAAACCACTCTCAAAATTCCAAATTACACTATTATTAGGAATGATTACCTTAATTCACACAGACTCATGCGTGGCACTGCCATTGGCATTAAAAACAATCTTGATTTTATTCCTGTTTCTTTACCGGCAATCGAACTCGTCAACGCTAGTGCTATCACTCTTAAGGTTCCTGGAACCCCTCCTTTGACCTTTTTCTCAGTTTACATCCCTAATAATGAGAACATTCACATTATTAAAAAGGAAATTAATAAACTCCTTTTTTCCGACATTAACACCTTTCTTATAGGTGATTTTAATGCCCATCATACTTCTTGGAACTGTGCCTCAAATACTAACTATGGTAATGGTATCTTCGACCTCATTCAAAATTCTGATGCAGACATTCTTTTTCCGGATTCCCCCACCCATTTCACTAATTACAGTAGTAGTACCATTGATTTTGGCATTTGCCTTGGATTTTACTATGACAAAGTGATAGAGTCTCTTCCAGCACTCTCCTCTGATCATAATCCAATCAAAATTCAAATCCATATCCGTACTCCTAAAGCCCCCCCTTACCTCATTAACAAAATCAATTGGTCCAATTATCATAAAATCCTTAACGAACTTCCTCCCGATTACCCCCCCATCAATAGCACCAATGACATTAATCTCTTGGTCGATACAATCACTAATCAAATTAGAAGTGCTATTGAAGGTGCTACTACTAAAATTCCATATACTGAAATCTATAAAAGTGATCCCAATGTCTGTAATCTCATAAAAAACAAGAATCGTGCTAGGCGCAACTGGCAACGTACGCATAGGCTTGCTGATAAAACTATTATGAACAGAGCACAGCAAGAGCTCAAAAACTACTTGTACAAAAAAAGGCAAGAAAACTGGAAGAATCACCTAGAATCTCTTTCACCAGATGACTGTTCCATCTGGAAGGCCGCCAAGAGATTTAAAAACAAAGCTCATACTTTCCCCCCTATCCTTATTCCAAATTCTAGTTCCTATGCGTACTCCAATGATCAAAAAGCTGATGCTATTGCCATCCAATTTGAGACACAGTTTCAGGGAAATCCTATTATTAACTACGAAACTGAGAGGGAGGTCAATATTAAATTCAAAAGATTCTTGAGTTCTGACATCAATTCCCCACCCTCCAGGCTCACCGATGCTGATGTAATCAAAGAAATTCTTAAACTTAAAAATAAAAAATCCCCTGGCATCAGCACTATCACTAATGAAGCACTCAAGAATCTTCCACGTTCCTTTATTCCAAAAATCACCCACCTAATTAATAATATCTTCAATTTTTGTTACTTTCCGCATGCCTGGAAGACGGCTATTATTGCCCCTATCCATAAAACAGGTAAACCCCCCGAGAAGGCCTCCAGCTACAGACCCATTTCCCTTCTAAATTCACTTAGTAAACTTACCGAGGTCTTCATTGCTCGACAACTTGATCAATTCATTGAAGATAACAATATTATGATTCCGGAACAATTCGGTTTCAGGAACAATCTTTCGGCCACCCATCAAGTCTATCGCCTTGTCGAGTACATCACCACCAACAAAATCAAAAAGAAAACTACCGCCGCCGTCTTCCTCGATATTGAAAAAGCGTTTGACAAGGTCTGGATTGCCGGTCTTATTTTTAAATTAATTAACTATAACTTCCCCCCCCCCCTCTTATTAAACTTATTTACTTCTATTTACTTGATCGTAATTACCATGTCAGGGTTAAAGATAAACTTTCTAACAACTACTTTGCTCATTATGGCCTCCCTCAAGGTTCCAAAATTTCGCCTAAACTTTTTAATTTGTTCATCAACGACATGCCCCAATACCCCCACACCCATTTGGCTATATTTGCAGATGACACCTGCATTTTTTCGGCACACAAAAATAGGAAAGTTAATATTACGGCTATCTCCAAACACCTCAAAGTCTTAACCGAATGGTTCCAAAAATGGAGAATAGCCATCAATTATGATAAAACGGAGGCCATCCTTTTTTCGGCTATGCGCCCAGAGTTCAGGGATAAATATGAGATTACTTTAAACAACCACTCCATTCCATGGTCTAACCAATGCAAATATTTAGGTATTATTCTTGATCCGAGACTCACATTCCAAAAACACATTATAGATTCGCGTAATAAGTTCCGAAGAGCTAAAAGCCAACTATACCCCCTAATTTCTCGGAACAGTGATTTATCAATTAGTAACAAAATGCTCCTTTATTCTTCCCATCTTCGCCCTCTTCTTACTTACGGATCCCCTGTGTGGTCATTTGCATCTAAATCTAATACTAAACTGCTTCTCCGAAGCCAAAATGCAACCATCAGGCAAATTTATGACCTTCCATACTATATACACAACTATCAAATGTACCGCGAAATTAAATTCCCACGTCTCGAAAATTTTATACAACACCTTAATATTAAATTCCACGAAAATTTAGAACATATTGACAATCAAGCTTTAAACACACTCGATGTGTATGACCACACGGATCCTGCCAATAGGCGTCGTCCTAATGTTGGTATTATTCTCCCCTCTCTTCTTTAGTTTTTCGTTGTTTTCTTGTCAATTGTAAAAATTAAAACTTATAAAAAAAAAAAAAAAAAACTTGTTATTTTAATCGTAATGCTATACTTAAACTCCCTTCTTTTCTGGTTTTTTATTGTAATGCTATACTTAAACATTCTGTTATACTCTTGTTACTTTTTATATAGGTCTCACTTAATTCTCAATGTAATTTTAACTGTCATTTTCGATTTCACTCTGTCTTCCTTCTTATTGAGCTCAGAATTCCCTTTCTTGTCTTCTCGTCCCGGCCTGTCCCCCTTTTTTATTTTGTTATTTTTTTGTTTCTAAGCCATTACGTTATTGTTCCATTCTGCTCCTATTTTCTGGTCCGCTGAGGTGTGGGGTCAGCATTGGACCCCGGGTACTCAGCACTCGTCCCCCCCTCGAAGATCACCATATCATTTTCTGGGATAATTTGATACACATAATAATAATATCAAAATTTTAAAACTAGGAGCTACCATATAAAAAATATATAAAGCTGGTCTAAGATTTAATATGTAGACTGTTCTAAACAAAATGTAAGTATACCGTTATAACCAATCCATTGTTTTGAGCCGCATGTATATACGGCAGTTTGCGGCGAATTATTATTATTATTTTTAACTGCTCTGCTGTAGCTTCTCAGGCATAGATGCCAATATTTTAATTTATTCAGGAGGACTTTTAGCCCCGCCTTTATTTCACACCACTTTATTTATAGAAAAATTTTCTTCAATGCATAACTTCGATAAAATAAGAAAAAAAAATACTTTTAAAAAATAAGCGGTACGAAATAGAGGTGGGTCTACAATTACTACGGAATAAATTACCACTTTCGCGACCGCATGTTTTTCTCTCTTTGACAGAAAGGTCCGCCTGTGGGCGTTATTCTCCCAAGTTACAATATTTTAGAACAAAATTTTGTATATTCAGATTCATATTAAAAATGGGTATACAGTATAATCATACTCTTTCTAATCAAAGTATTTGTATCCATAGTACATTGGTTGTACAAATATTAATATCGTGCATATTTTTAAGAAATAAATGACATACAAATTACAAAGAAAACTCCCACTGGCGGTGTTACAGATTTTCAAATTACGGGAATCTACGTCAGCGGTCGCGAATATTGGCAGACTACTGTATAACAGGCTGAATCATTCGCCGCCATTTGTACGTCAAGTCCGTCATTGCTAAAACTAAGAATATTGTATATGACTATTATATGAGATTATATAAGATTATTATATAAAAGTTTTAGGTTTGGCAGTGACGAACTACCATATAAGATTATTATATGAGATCAGGGTGGGCAGACACGCCTTTTTTCCTGATTCTTACACCAGTATATTCATATAATATTGTTTTACTAAATTAATCGTGCAAACTTCTACTAAAAATTCCGAAAGAAAAGTACTCGTGTTAGAATCAGGAAAAAAATTAGCTTGTTGCCAGCCTGTTTCTGCTTGCTTCTCGTCAGTTTTCACCGTAATAAATACGTTGGCTGTAAAAGTGGAAAGTACCTTACTTACAAAATTTGTTTTATTTTTGAAATTCCTTTTGTTTATTTCGAAAATCTCCTTTGTGCAAGAAAAGTTCGGTTACATTCAAAACATGTGACAATAATACTGCTCATTATTAATTCGCATCTATTTAATATTTATATTCACAGGTTTTAGTTGGCAGAAAAAGAACCTGTCACACACAATCACAAACCTTCCCTTCTTGTTCTATTCTCAACGTAAAAATGAAACTATCAACCTAAGACTACTATATAACAGGCTGAATCATTCGCCGCCATTTGTCCGTCAAGTCCGTCATTGCTAAAACGAAGACTATATTATATGACTATTATATGAGATTATATAAGACTGTTATATAATAGTCTTAGGTTTGGCATGACGGACTACCATATAAGATTATTATATGAGACTATATAAGACTATTATATAGTAATCTTAAGTTTAGCAATGACGGACTTGACGTACAAATGGCGGCGAATGATTCAGCCTGTTATATAGTAGTCTTACTTTGTAAGGGCTGAGCATTAACAGGGTACCCACAGTCTATGACCATTGACGGCTAGAACCGTTCAGAAAGACTCCGGAAGAGGACACACTCCCCCCCTCCCCTCCTCCCAGTGCAGGCAATTGCCTTATCCAGAATACCAACAACCACGGTACTACGAATTGCATATCAGTAAATTTAGCTATTTTCAGGGATGGAACACGGGCGCAGAATTCATACCACTATCAATGTACGAAAATTTTCTACTTCTTAAATCGACGATATTATAGGTAGAGAAATTTCTTAAACGGATTCCGGTATGAATTCTGCGCCCGTGTTCCATCCCTGTATTTTTGTTATAAAATAAGCTTATACATTTAAGGAGAACTCTATATTTAGAGAAAAGTAGTGGAAGAGTTCTTTGAAAAAAGCGGGACACCATTCAAATTCACCCTTTTTTCCTCCTTGTCTCATTTTTGGGGACTGGAGGGTTTATTAGATCCTGTAATGCTCTAAACACTATTGTTTACGTATGTATAGATTTATGATCCTAAATGAGTTATATGAACCTTAGGACTTATTAGAGGATTTGTTAATATCCTTATCCAAGATTTTTGTTTCTTAGATTTAAAAAATCTCCATTAATAATTTTTTTATTTTTTTGTTTGTTTGTTTGTTCTTGTATATTATTTTTTGAACATGATGCCTTTTAGATAAGTGAGCAAAAAAAAAAAAAAAAAAAAAACTTAAATATTTTATTTCATTAAATAAACATAGGGTTTTAAATTCAATCCCTAAAAGAAATATTTGAATTTAATATTTTGTAAAGAATGCTCACTAATCTAAAAGGCAACGTATTCAAAGAGTGAAAAAAAAAAAAAAAAAAAAAAAAAAAAAATTAATTTTTGAATGATATTTCATTATAATACAAAGAAACAAAAATTTCATATTAACATGAGAAGAAAAATATAATGGTGGATCTGAAAAATTTGCAGGCTTAAAACGTAACACACACACACACAAAAAAAAAAAAAAAAAAAAAAAAAATCTGGTGTGAAACAACCACACGGCTTCCATTACCCACTATTACACGTATTATACGCACATTTTGGAGAAAATGTTGTCAGAAGACATAGAACTGACCTAATGAAATAGACATCTAAAAATTTTCCAAAGAGAAAGTTAATACGCGTGTAAAAACATAAAACAGAGTTTACAGAGCGTTATATATATATATATATATATATTCTTTCTTCTTCTTTTTCGAAACACCAATTTCCGATATCTATAACTAATGTATCTCATCAGGATGACTATTAATTTTCCTGTGATAACCAAGTAAAGCATGAGAAAGGATACCTAAAATGAGTTTTTGTAACAATTTTCGAGAAAATCGTTAGAGCCTTTTTTGAAATATCGACATTTACCAAAGCTTGGCATAATTAAATGTTGACCTGAAAACAATGACATGGAAAAGGATATTTAAAAGAGGGTTAATATGGCAAGTTTGAAAAAAAAAATCATGCAGCCGTTTTGAAAGGAACGCACTTGCAGGACCTGAAATTCAGCTATTTATACAGGATGCCTATCAATTTTCCTGAACTAACTAACTAAATCATTCGAAAGGATGTCTAATAGAGTGTTTATACAGCAGTTTTGAAGAAAATCGATTTGGCCGTTTTTGAGATATAGACTTACGACTCGACTTCCGGTTTCGGGTTTCTCACTTCCGCTTTTCCAGTTTTCACCAAAATTTGGAAAATTCATCTGTACACCAGACTTGTTTTAATTCTGAAGTTTGGTAGTTCTATCTTTATTAGTTTACGAGATATAATAGCCAGAAGATTCCCACATACACACTGACCAATTGCCAAAAACCCCATTTTTGGACTCAGGAGACCTTAAAACATATAAATCATGTGAAATCTCGATGTCGAATCTTTGGACCGAATACAATACTTCCATTACCTACGGTAGTCGGGTAATGGAAGTAAAAATAATCTGGTGTGCCACTCACACGCCCTGAAATTTAATACTATAAATACATGTTGGAGATTAAGAGGTAACATAGGGAGTACTGTTATGTAAACCTATGTTAAAACAATTCAAATTAAGCTTCGGAAGAGTTTTATATGATAATTAGTTCTGTGTGAGGGGGGCGGCAGGCCCCCTCAATCCCCCGTTTCATTACTGCACATATATTTATATAAAATTTAAATCTGTTAGTAAAATTAAAGTTCACTTAAAATTATTCAGACAATTTTCACACGCAACATTCCTTGAAATTTATCAATCTTGATCAAACGTTTCTAGCAACAAACTTATACTAACTTCAAAATACAACATTTGGATCTCCTAAAATTGTCCGTTTTTAAGTATTTCTAAGAGACACAGACAAACATCGAACGTTAAAAAACTTGACTACAGGTAATCAGGAAGCCTCAAAACGTGTAAATATACAAAAAACAAGCGATGAATATTTAGCTTAAAGATATACATTATTTACCATATCTCTATGAGGAATTAGTTTCAATTCCCGAACAGCTTTCCTGGAAATGGTAAAATATTATTAATAAAGCACATGCACTAACAACAAAAAAGAATGCTATCGCTTAAATATTTGTAGCCCTGTATATCTTTCGAAGATTATATACATGGTGCACCTAAATATAATCCTATAGTAATCGAGTTCATGAATGAATTTAGGTCTGCAAAATATTTTAGCTGAATTAAATTTAAAATTATGATTTTCCTCCCAGCAATGTTTAGAAATAACCGATTTATTGGTTTCTCGTTTGCGGACGTAATTCATATGTTCTTTAAGACTGCGTTTAGTTTGGCCAATATATGATAAACCACACTGACAGGAAATACTATAAATACCCAAGAATTATGCATATCAACTGGATCTTTTAACTGAGAAAAGGTGAGTTTATTGGAAGGCGAAAATATTATTTTAAAATCATATTGTTTGAGAATTTTAGCTATGGTTTGACTGGATTTAGGAAAATAGGGTAAGACAATACTGATATTAGAAGAGACTGACTTAGTAGACGAAATACGAGGGAGTTGTAATTTTTGGATAGCTTTGTCTATAATGGAAGGGTCATAACCTCTGTCAATTGCAATGGCTTTCAGGTATTTAATTTCAGATTTTAATAAAATAGGATTTGAACAAATATTAAGGGCACGGTTTACAAAAGTATAGGAAGCAGCCATTTTTTGGTTAGGTGGGTGACATGAACGCGCATGGGGAGGAAGGGAGACAGCAAAATTTTTTCAGACCCAGCCTGAAATACACTTCCATCAATTAGCAACTATTGTCGCACTTGTATCTAGTTCTTTTGTGTAGCCCTGTAAACGAACAGTGAATTATTCCCCTACCATATTTTACATGAGACATGTTTTTACGTATAAAAAATATATATTCGTTTCAATTGGTTTAGTGCAGTGTATAGATGTATAAATGTTAAACTCTACTTATCAGCACTTTCCCCCATACACGTAATGTATTTGAATTCTCTTGGGCGTCCACGAACCATTTGCTTCATCTCAACGAAAAGCTTTGTGTAGCATCCTTATATCATGCACATTTAGAATACCAAGTTTGGACTTTCTGCTACTATTTGTTCTTGAGCTATGCTGATAACACACACACACACAGACAGGCAGACAGATAGACAATTCGCTAAAAACATGTTTGTATTCAGGGGACCTCAAAACGTGTAAATATAACAAAAACTCACGTTCGAAAATTTCACCCTAAAACAATACTTTTTCAACCTTATGGGTAAGAGAAAGTAAAAAAATTATGTTGCACTTTGGAATATGACTCCAAAATCGTATTCCAGCGGAAAAAAAGTCTTGAACATATCGGCAGATATTGCTTTGTGTGTTTTTAGAAACAGTCTGATGGATGGTCTGAGGGATGAGAGTTCCGCTTTTTCTGCCACCAGTATTTCAGTACTGAAATATTTATCGTGTTTTTGCAGTTGTTTGTGTGATTTTATAGGGTAAAAGTTTCTGTAGTAAAATACCGGTTAAAAAAAAAAAAAAAAAAAAAAAAAAAAACTCTTCTGTATTCTACAGATTATGATAGTTTTGTAATGGATATTGATGTGCAGTCATGGAATATTTGCATGGAAGCCGATGCTGATAGCATAAAGTACGCCGAGCTGTCCTTCTCAGATGCGGCAAAGGAGACAAGTTTCAACTTAAAATTGGCCCGTAAACAAATTGAGGAGGAAAATTTCAACTTAATAGGGCAAAATTATGGTCCTGGGACAGAAGATTGATGGTAAGAGTGTTCTAAAAAAATTTTTTTTTTCATTTTTCATCTCTATAACGCATTTTTCTCGAAATATAATTTTTCAAAGCGACACACAGTATAACTTCAACAATTTTCAATTTTTTTTTACTTAAAAATTTAGCCACAACTTTAAAATAGCATTTTAAAATCCATGTAGCGGATTTTAGATTAGTTAATTTAAACAATATTTATTGACAAATAACTGTTCTTTTTTTCTGGGTGGGCTGGGGGCAAAAATTGAACAATTATTCAAAAACTCGCTGATTACACAAAAATCAATACTTCTAAAATCTCCTACTACTCTAGTTGCATTCATGTAGATTACATAGATTTTTTTTTTCTTTTTTCCAGATTCGAATTGGCACCAATTATAGTGCGTGTTGCAGATCGCCTAAAATTTAACATGTCTCGGGAGAATTGTAGCAGTGATAAATAGTGTGTGTAATAAAATAGTGCGTGTTGCAGATCACCAAAAATTTAACATGCCTCTGGAGAATAGTAGCAGTGTCGTCATTTTGTAAAATTTTCCAACAAATATATTTTATATATATATATATACATACTTGCCAATCATCTCATTATGAACTGTACAATTTTTAGTACCCGCCTTTTTTTCCACACCAATAATTTTTTAGAGTAATTTTAGTCTTATTTAATCGTAACAACATTTGGAAAGAATAACTCTAAAGATATAGTGGTGTGAGAAAAGAGACGTTTTTTCAGGGGACGTTAACAATTGTACGGTTATTTATGAGATGGTTGGCAAGTATGTATATATATTGTAATATACTTAAATATATACTCATTAACTGTGGAAGTATTATTTCTCTATCATCTTCCCTTCTACTAGAAATAAAAAACGCTTTCTTTTTTTGTCATTACCATTTAAGGGCCCGCTTCACTCACTGTTGCCAAAAGTCGAAGTTAATGTTATTCTACGGGAAATTTTCTTTACTTATAACTCATTAAGTAATAAATATTTTTTAATTCTGTTTTCACATTCTGAAAAATCTAAACTGTTAAATTGACGCACTTTTTTTTAAAAATATATTTTTTGAATTTTTTCTATTTTATTTTGAAGCTGTAAAATACGAATTTTCAATATATGAAATTTTCAATTTTGATATTTCAAAATAAAATAGTAAAAATTAAAAAAAAAAATACGTTTTAAAAAAGGTGCGTCAGTTTAACAATTGGTAATCTTTTGAATGTGAAAACAGAATTTAAAAATATATATTACTTATAAGTAAAGAAAACTTCCCATACAATAACATAGGCCTGTGCTTCCTTCGACTGAAGTGAAGACGGACGTTGATGAATACTGTTCGTGTTCATTACAACGGCCCCCTGAATCATCATTGAACAGAAACGGTTACAAGGTTTATTGCCGTAACCGTGTTACTGAAAAGCATAACAGCAAAATAATATAGGATGCGTTTATCTCTACGTTGGCCATTTATATATTAATTATACAGAATAATTATTTCGGTGTCAGTCTCTTATATAGAAATTTTATTCTACTATAGTATTCCCTAAACATTGCAAAGTGGAAAATATCATTATTACACACACAAACTGAATTAATGGGATTGTAAGAAAATAATTTTAGTTGTCTAAAACATTGAAATATGAATATGTGTACATTTCCCCTCGTTAGATAGAAAATATTTAAATGGCTGTTTTACTGAAGAAATATTAGCTAATTACGAAAAAAACTAAATAGATAAATGAAAGAAAGAAATACATTAAAGTTGAGAACATTTCTTTTAAAATATTTAGTTTAATGAATATTAAATCGTAATAATAATATATAATTAAAAAAAGAGTGAAATGACGACAAAGAACATTGATTTAGAAAGAAATTTCTACGGATACTTAAAATGTAATTTTGGATATGAAAACAGATAATTTCAATGTAATAATTTCATTATGATTAAATAAAAGTTTTATTTGTTTAAATAAAAGAAAAGTTAGTCACCGTCTTCCCGAAGAATTAACAGTTAATGGATTTTACTAATTTGATGTCACTGGCATACTTGCCAACCATCTCATTATGAAACCATACTTGCCAACACCCTAATAAATATTCCGTAATGTTGTTAGTCACGCCCCTTGTTTTCCACACCAGTTATTTTTTTAGAGTAATTTTATTCTTATTTAATCGTAACAACATTTGGAGAGAATCACTCTAAAAAGAAAGTGGCGTGAAAAAAGAAGCGTTTTTTCAAGGGGCTTTAACAATTGTATGGTTATTAATGAGATGGTTGGCAAGTATACACTGGTGGTATATGACTGATTCCGCTCTCTCTTATGCCAGTTTCCGATTATTTATTATTATTATTTATCATACCTTTATAAGTCTACTGAAAGTATACTTTCCACCAACTTCATCAACTTTTAAATGGGTAAGGCGTGGTAAACTATTTTACTATGCCTCGCGTTTTTATGAATAATGTTTGCTATAGAAATGGGTGTTTAAACTTCAAGACCGTAGGCGTGGAAAAGCAGCTTATAACGCCTTTCTTACATAAAATTAATAAATTGCATACTTGCCAGCTATCTCATTAATAACCGTACAATTTTTAACGCCCCCTGAAAAAACGCCCCTTTTCTCACACGACTATATTTTTAGAGTTATTCTCTCCAAATGTTGTTATGATTAAAAAATTATTCGTGTGAAAAAAGAGGCGGGTACTAAAAATTGTTCGGTCATAATGAGATGACTGGCAAGTATGGAATTGGGTGGTAAGCATATTTGCGAACAATCTCATAAATATTCTGAAGATTTTTAATGCCCGCCTTTTTTCACACCAGTCTTTTTTTAGAGTAATTTTGTACTTATTATTGATGTAAAACCACTGCTTTTTCTGCCACCAGCATTTCTTTGCAGAAATTTGTTTTATATTTTTACATTTTTACGTTCTTCTTCTTCGTTCTTAAAAGTTGCCCGAATGGCCATTTATCCAACAACGAACAACCGATTCGCAACCCCTTAAGGAAACTTCACTTGGTGGACCATCCCCCCTGATTAAGGCCAACCCCCTTAATGGGGCCAATGACCATAAGCAACTTAAAAGAGTTACTATGCCAAAAACTAAATTTATCACCATTCTATCTAAAAGTAAAATGTTTAATATCCTTAAACAATTTCATAGCGACCAATGCAAGTTCCGAGCGACACCGGCGGGCAAATTTACTCGTCTTTATCCGGAAATTGAGCAGGACTATAAAATTTTAATTACCCAACTCGACCAACATAACATCCAACAATTTCTTTTCCCAGATCGCACGACAATGCCCCTCCGTGTGGTCATTAGAGGCCTCGATACCACCACGGATAAAGATGATATCCAAAACGCGTTTTCCGAAAAAGGCTTTCAGGTTTTAAAAGTTAACGAACTCACTAGTTTTAAGACCCAATTACCCATACCCCTATTTCAAATTCACTTAGAAAATACACCTGAAAGTCGAAAGATTCAAAATATTCGAAAGAATTCAAATTAGGTTTCGGAAGAGTTTTATATGGTAATTAGTTCTGTGTAAAAGGGGGGGGGGTAACCCACCTCAACCCCCCGTTTCGTTACTGCACCTATATTTATATAGAATTTAAATCTGTTATTAAAATTAAAGTTCACTTAAAATTATTCAGACAACTTTCACACGCAACATTCCTTGAAATTTATCAATCTTGATCAAACTTTTCCAACAACAAACTTATATTAACTTCAAAATACAACATTTGGATCTCCTTAAATTATTCGTTTTTAAGTCACTCTAAGAGACACAGACAAAGATCAAACGTTAAAAAACTTGACTACGGTAATCAGGAAGCCTCAAAACGTGTGAATATACAAAAAACAAGCGATGAATATTTAGCTTAAAAACATACATTATTTACCATACCTCTATGAGGAATTCATTTCAATTCCCGAACAGCTTTCCTGAAATTGGTAAAATATTATTAATAAAGCACATCCACTAACAACAAAAATGAATGTTATCGCTTAAATATTTTCAGCCTTGTATATCTTTCGAAGATTACATACAGACCACATGGTGCACCTAAATATAATCCTATAGTAATAATACATGGCCCAGCATGAAATACACTTTCACCAGTTTACAACTATTGTCGCACTTTTATCTAGTTCTTTTGTGTAGCCCTGTAAACGAACAGTGAACGATTTCCCTACCATATTCTACATGAGACATGTTTTTACGCATATAAAAAATATATATTAGTTTCATTTGGTTTACTGCAGTGTATAGATGTATAAAAGTTAAACTCTACTTATCAGCACTTTCCCCCATACACGTAATGTATTTGAATTCTCTTGGGCGTCCACGAACCATTTCTTTCATCTCAACGAAAAGCTTAGCGTAGCATCCTTATGTCATGGAATATGACTCAAAATCGTATTCCAGCGGAAAAAAGTCTTGAACATATCGGCAGATATTGCTTTGTGTGTTTTTAGAAACAGTCTGATGGATGGTCTGAGGGATTAGAGTTCCGCTTTTTCTGCTACCAGTATTTCAGTACTGAAATATTTATCGTGTTTTTGCAGTTGTTTGTGTGATTTTATAGGGTAAAAGTTTCTGTAGTAAAATACTGGTTAAAAAAAAAAAAAAAAAAAAAACTCTTCTGTATTCTACAGATTATGATAGTTTTGTAATGGATATTGATGTGCAGTCATGCAATATTTGCATGGAAGCCGATGCTGATAGCATAAAGTACGCCGAGCTGTCATTCTCAGATGCGGCAAAGGAGACAAGTTTCAACTTAAAATTGGCCCGTAAACAAATTGAGGAGGAAAATTTCAACTTAATAGGGCAAAATTATGGTCCTGGGACAGAAGATTGATGGTAAGAGTGTTCTAAGAGCAGACTTTTTCATTTGTTCATCTCTATAACACATTTCAAAACTTAAAACGCGTTTTTCTCGAAATGTAATATTTCAAAGCGACACACAGTATAACTCCAACAATTTAAATTTTTTTTACTTAAAAATTTTACCACAACTTTAAAATAACATTTTAAAGTCCATGTAGCGGATTTTAGATTAGTTAATTTAAACAATATTTATTGACAAATAATTGTCCTTTTTTTCTGGGTGGGCTGGGGGCAAAAATTGAACAATTATTCAAAAACTCGCTGATTACACAAAAATCAATACTTCTAAAATCTTCTACTACTCTAGTTATATTCATGACTAGATTACATGTAGATTACATAGATTTTTTTTCTTTTTTCCAGATTCGAATTGGCACCAATTATAGTGCGTGTTGCAGATCGCCTAAAATTTAACATGCCTCGGGAGAATTGTAGCAGTGATAAATAGTGTGTGTAATAAAATAGTGCGTGTTGCAGATCACCAAAAATTTAACATGCCTCGGGAGAATTGTAGCAGTGTCATCATTTTGTAAAATTTTACGACATATATATATATATTGTGATATACTTAAATATATACTCATTAACTGTGGAAGTATTATTTCTCTATCATCTTCCCTTCTACTGGAAATAAAAAACGCTTTCTTTTTTTGTCATTACCATTTAAGGGCTTGCTTCACTCACTGTTGCCAGAAACCGAAACTAATGTTAATCTATGGGAAATTTTCTTTACTTATAACTCATTAAGTAATAAATATTTTTTAATTCTGTTTTCATATTCAGAAAATTCTAAACTGTTGAATTGGCGCACTTTTTTTAAAAATGTATTTTTACTATTTTATTTTGAAGCTATAAAATACGAATTTTCAATAGTAAAAATAAAAAAAAAATACGTTTTTAAAAAAGGTGCGTCAGTTTAACAATTCTGAATTTTTTGAATGTGAAAACAGAATTTAAAAATATATATTAGTAATAAGCAAAGAAAACTTCCCTTAGAATAACATTGGATCGCGCTTCAAGCGACTGGAAGTTATAACACGGCCGCCTGAATCATTATTCAACAGACATAAACGGCTACAACAAAGAATCTATAATAATAAGAAGGGACAGCTCAAAAAGTCGTAACTGCGCCGTCTACTGGAGGAAATTGGCAACTGATATGTCAATTGTTGTGAGAATGCTGTGCTGGAAAAAAAAAACATGCTGGGTAACCGGAATTCCTTGAGTTAGCTGGTTGATAGTAAGAGAAACCAACTTTTCCGTCGCCAAAAACAGGTTGATATTATCGTTATAGGGTTGTCGATGTTAAAAAGAGATAGGAAGGAAAGCGTTACATGTTTGACGACGGGAAATTCAAATGGCGGTTATTTCAAATGCGTTTTTAAGTCCGTTTTGAATGGAAACGAACAGTACATTAACAGAATGTTATTATTAATTTGTTTGAAGTAAACAAACAAATAGATTTATGTTAATTACAGTTTAGTAATTCCAAGGTGTTAAATTCTTGTTTCTTCTATATAATATGACCTAATACATTTCCGAAATGGATGATTTAGATTCACAATCCAAAAAAGCTTTAATTCAAAGGTAATTTTTATCATTCTCTAAACGTTTCTTGTATACAATAAATAGAATAAATATATGCGTATGTGTACTTTACTTATATTCATACACTTCTCTTCCTAAAAAAATTTAACATAAATATCTTTGAACATTTATGTACTATATTGTTTGTTAATTTATATGAGTGTGTCATTTTATTAATTTATTTTAATTAATAAAAATATATCTTTACATCCATGTAATTTTCACTCTTGAGATCATTATCTAATTTAAGATTATGATTAATAAAATATCAATTTTTTATCAATCGTTTTAGATTATTTTTATAATAATTTTAATATGTGTGTATATACATATAATATATCCTTACTATTCGAACAGTTATATTTAATATACCAGCTTAAGGAAACGAATTGATTAAATATGTTCAGTAATAGAAATTTTTATTATTTTAAAGTTTTTTTTTTTAAATTTTTTTAATAGAATTATTTTAACTAGCTGGCCAGAGACCCAAGAAAATTTTTACCAAAAAACAAGCTCTCGGGCGCCTGCGACGCCAATCGTAATTTGTTCTCTCTAAAAGTCGCATAATATAAAAATATTGAAAATTCAAATATTTTTAAATAAAATCTTAGGCGCCTGCGGCGCCAATCATAACTTGTTCTCTGTAAAAGTGGCTTAATACTAAAATATTAAAAATATAACAATTTTAAATTAACTCTTGGGTGCCTGTGGTGCCAATCGTAACTTCTTCCCCTATTCTTAGAACATTTGTATCGCTCTTTTATTTTTTAAGAAATAAAACACGTAAAAGAAAATATATAAGAACAAAAACACTTAGAGATGATAATAAATTTGTTGTTGGGTGAGTACACTGTGGGATATAAAAGTTTAAGGCTGAATAATTATGTTATTTTTACAAATTTATAACTATACATATATTTTATAAATCATCAGACATTTTAATAAATCATCACATTTAAATAATTTTCTACTGCAATGCTATAAATTAAAGAATTTTAACTGTTAATATTAAAATATATTGCAGCAAACAAACAAAAAATGTGCTACCATTTTATAAACGCATAAGAAAAATTTATTAACACATTAAACGCATAAGAACAGTGCCTGAATTGCATTAGTCCAAATCGAAGCTGAAATTTAAATCTTCTGCATTTTCATTAAAACAGTAATCCATTTCTGTAGTTCTTCAATGGTTTAAGATATCTTTCCAGACGATATTACGAGTATGGCGTTGATTTTCTATCGGCAAAAGTACTTTTAATGATGTTTTTCTTTTAACTCTTGAAAAAGCTACATAAAGCATTCCATGCATAAAAACTGGCACTCTCAGATCAACACCTACAAAGTCAAAAGTTTGGCCCTGTGATTTATGCACTGTCATAGCAAATGCTGCTTTTACAGGAAACTGATGTCTAGATATTGCGCAACCAAGTTGACCTTTTGATGATTGAAGTGTGATTCTTGGTATATGTACATCTCGGCCACAGTGTTCACCAGTTATTATTTTTGCTTTAATAATATGATTGTACAGCTCAGTAACAATTAATCTTGTACCATTGCAAAGGCCTTCTGATACATCTATATTACGCATCAACATAATAATAGCATTTTTTTTCAGTTTAAGTTCATGAGGTGGTAAATCGGAATTTTCAACAGAATTTAAAAAGTCAACAGTAAATTGAAGTCCTCCTTCGGGTTGGTTATTTACAGTATCGTAACTGTGATAAGTTTTGTACTCTCCGGGTAATTTCGAAATAATTTCAGTATTTAACCTGTCAACATCTTTGTTAAGAGGAGCAAGTATAGCTCTATTTTTCATCTCTTCATAATTTTCATTGACAAAGCAAAAAGCAAAAACCTCATCAATGAGATTTCCATTTGAAATTATGTCTTCGGGTAGCTCTATCTCATCTAAAGACCTAATCGGTAATTCTCCATTACCAACTTTTAAAATATAGTTTGCAAAGTCTCTTTGTTCTGGATCAACCCGCATATTCTCATCCAGTGAATAATTCCTAAATTTACACCAAAGCACACTCTTTTTAATTGATAAGTCAATAAGTTTTTGTTTATTCGCTCGCGGTTGAACTGGAAGACACTGTCTGAAATCTCCTCCTAAAACCATAATTCTTCCACCGAATGGCAAAGTTGCATTTCCAGTTTTACGCAGAATTTCGTCCATTGCATGCAATGCATATTTAGGAAGCATAGGTGCTTCATCCATGAGAAATACTTGAACTTTAGAAAGTTTTTGAGCTTTACAGGAGCCCGGTTTGATTGTGGAACTTGACTCTGGTGAAAGGGGCACCTTCAATCCAAATGTTTTGTGTGATGTGCGTCCTCCAGGAAGTAGAATCGAAGCAATGCCTGTAAAAGCCATACACTGCACATTAAAGTTCCCTCCTCGCAGAAGGTAATACAAAGTCTTGTATATGAAAGTTTTTCCAGTACCACCAGGTCCGTCAATAAAAAAGCAATTTGATTGAATATTCTCATCATTGACTGAACGAAAGATAGCATCCACAATTTCAATTTGTTTTCCTCTAAGTAGTTGATACATTTGTTGACCAATAGCTGCTGATTCATTGACATTTGACAATTCTTAATTCGATTCAGTTTCATAATCATCAATATCATCAAATGAAAACTTTTCAACCCAATATTGAAAATTTCTACCTTCTGTCGCTTCTGAGTCGAGTTTATGGGCAATTACACGGTATGCTCGCTTGATAGAATCTTCAATTGAAATTCCAGTTCTTTCACCTTCATGAATGAAATCTTCTACGAGATCTTGCTTAAACATTTCCCACAGCCATTTTGGGTTTTCTGGTGAGCCTAGAATCAAAATCTGTGCAAAAAGTGTTCTCATTGCCCTTGGCAGTTTTGAGCTTGCAGATTCGGACAATCCTTCAATCCATTGTTGGTCATCATAGCATAATCCTCGTGCTAGACAAGCTTGCTTGTATGTCGCATGTTCAATATTATTCACTGTCAGTAAATCCTTAAAGCTGGTTGCATCTTTTACATGATACAATAACAGTCGTAAGTGATATAATTCAGGCTGTACAACAAAATTGACATTATGTATTCTTCCAATAACTTTTATCTGTCGTACTCTTTGAATCCATTCACTGTTTCTTGCATCCCATCTAAAGTGCTCAGGCATTTGCCAGTAGTAATAATAGATTGGCTCTTCCTCCGTGTCTCCATTTGATTGTCTAATTTCATGTTCTTCCTTAGCCTTTTTATTGTGCTTGAAATATGCGTCCAGAGTCGAACCTTTTTGTCCTGTATCAGCTAAATTTTCCTGAGCCTGATCTAAATTCACAATTCTGTACTGGCCAGGAAGGTGAATTGATAATCGTAGCACACTATGACTCTTCTTCTGAATTTCATTTCCAAATAAACGCCAACATGCCTCTGGTGGAGTGATGCATCGACCCTCAACATAAGTATTTGCTTCATTGTACATGATTTGTCTTCCTCCTTCAACAACTTTAAGTGAAGCACAATCAAACCCTTTATATATGTACTTGTATAGATACTTCACAGCCATAATGCTTCCAACATATTCAACGTTTATATGACAATTGTACTTTTTCAGTAAATATGCATTATAAGGAACAACATGACGATTATCTCTTGTTATGCGGCTGCCATCAACACTCTTACGATACACTGCACTTTCATGAGAGAAATCTCGACTGTGAGGGTCCAATTTGGGATCATAACGCCTTCGATAATTTGGTTTTGCATTGTCTGCCAATGAAGATACATCCTCAAATGATTTTGGAAATTGAAAGCGGCACTTCATACGTCCACTTTTATTTACCATGCATGCAGCGTTTGGGTTCTGTTCGTCACAGGGGTTATGAATCATCCACTTTATTACAAGTTCTCTCAGATCTGTATCTTCAAAGTCGGGAATCTCTGCAGAAATGAGATCATCCAGTTCTTCAGGATTATGAATCTTGTCTTGAGAACACATAATTAGAAGAAGGTGAATGTGAGGAAGACCTCGCTTTTGAAATTCAATTGAATATACATAAGCAGCAACTTTTCCAAATATCTGCTTCTTATCAAAATCTTCAATTATTTCATCAAATTTCAATTTTGCAACTCGAGTTACAACATCTGGTCGGTCTTGAGGAAGTTGTTGTATAAAAGATCCATTTTGTAACTGAATGTGCAAAGCGTTTTTTATTTCAGGCCAGTTTGCATTACATGTCATTGTTATGAAGAAATCTGGAGAACCAAGACGGCGAACAATTGCCATAGCATCTTCAAATTGTTCAGTATAATAGCGTGTTGACCCTGGGAAAGATGATGGGAGAATGACTTTCTCTCCAACTGTAGCTTTGTTTTTTTCTACTAAGTCGTTTATCAAACGTGTGACTTCTGTATAATTATCAGCAAGAATCTTCTTTTGATTTGCTTTAATCCACTGAATACGATCTCTTTCGACCCTAATAAAAGTGTCGACAACATACTGTTGAAAAAGTCTGCCACCAAAATGCAATGCATTAAATTGTATTTGTCGCAAGTCATGACCTGTAGAATTCATTCTTGTGGACAAATAATCTATTACTTCAGGTCGAAAAGCAAGTCTGTTCTGAGCCAACTCAAGGCGCGTTGCATGATGCCGCGAAGAATAAGGTGTAGTCAATGGTAGAGAAAAAACATCCGTACCCTGTGGGTAAAACAGTGGATAAGTGAATGGCTCAATACGTTTATCAATATTTTTTAGAATAACAATTTCCTTGTTTCGCCGATGTACAATAATTTCATTTTCTGGGAAACTCTGATCGGCATTAAGTGTGAAGACAGCGCAAACTTCATTAATGGATGGTGTATTAAATCTTCTGTAATCACTTTCCTGAGGAATTCTGAACAAAAGTTGAACTTCAGGTGCAGATAATCCTTGTGCAGTAGCTTGCTGTTCAACTTCATACTGAACTTCTCGCATCATCATATAACCCTGTGCATAACCATTCTGTGCCCTTATTACGTGCTCTAATAATTCCATGAGTTCACGACTTATTCCATAATTCAGAGGATGATGTAATCGTTCGTCAACAGCATTATCAGGATCCAAAAAATACATCTGACCGTATTGAGGTTTTTCAAATTCTCCATGTATGTCTTGAGTCGGTTGAGCAGCCAAGTTCATTTTGTGGTATACTTGTCCACATGCAATAAAACTGTATATGCCATGACTGTTGATGGTTCTGTCTTCTGACACATTGAAAGAAGAAAAAGCAAAACAGGAATTCAAGTTTCTGATTCTTTTATGAAATTCTTCAGCAGGTGGATGGCAGTGCAAAAACAGTCTTGCTAACTCGTTCGCAAAATATGGTGCTGGCAGTAATAATCGTCCATGAAGACAACAATCACCAAAAGAGTCTCTATGAAGACGATTGTAAACACGTTCCTCTGGAAAATGTGATGCTTTACAATGAACGCATTTCACATTGAATTCTCCTAAAGTACTATAGTTCACATCTCTACAAACTGCTATTTTGTATGTTGGGCACCGATTTCGCAATGCCACTTCATATCTTGCTTGTCGACGTCTTTTCTCTTCTAGGCGTTGTCGTCTCTCTAGTGTACTCTCTGATGCCCTACGCTGAGAAGCTCGCTGTCTTAGATCTTCAAGTCGCTGGATTCTGTCTTCCGTGCTCTCCCTTGCTTGATGCTGAAAAGCTTGCCTAGATACACTCTCAGAACGTTCCTTTCTGTACATCTGTCCTATTTCCCTTATATTTTGGCGACATTTTAATTTTGATGCACGGATAGGCCTAGCTTGATATAAGGAAGTACGATTAATTAGTTGGTCTGCATTTGAAGTACTTTGTTCTTCTGGATTAACTGGTATCACATCATTCGATCGTTTTATCTTAAGAATATTAATTTAAACTTTTTGATTTCTAAAAACTCGTATTTAAATTTTAAATGAAAGTTGTTTTTGCTTTTCTTGCATATAACTTGATGCCACATATCAGTGTTTCAGAGTTTTTAAAATGAACGTGTTTAAATATCATCCTTTGAAATAAAATGTTTATGTTGTAGTTTGATTTTAAAGACTTACTAATAACTCCCTGTTTAAAAGAATCAGAAGGTTTTTTAATTTATACTAACTCAATCACAAAACAAAAAGATTTTTTTATCAAAAAGAACAACACTTTCGTTTTCACATTTTTTAACCTCAGACTCCTCTCAGTTCAGTTTGTATTTATTCTCAGTAAAGTCGAAAATGTTTTTTCAGTTCAGTTCGTATTTATTCTCAGTAAAGTTGAAAATGTTTTTTTAGTTCAGTTTTTTTAATTATTATTATTTCGTCGGAAAAAAAAAAATTGGCAACAATTAAATTATGGATAAAACATAGAATAACAATAACTGAAGAAGGAGCGTACGTGTTTATTATTATTCTATGGGATAAAATTTTAAAATTTAAATGGCTTATTTATCAGAAATTAGAAGGTTCTTATTTTCACATTTTAATTAATTGAGAAAAAACTGATCATCCGATTGATAAGCTGTTTAATGCATCTGATTTACAAAAATTTTCCCTTTCATTTGGTATCTTATTTGTAACGATGCGACTGATATTTCTAATTTATTTTCTAATATTTCTGATTTATTTTCCTCATTTTAAATAAATGTACGTTTTTTTTTTATTTTTTTTATTTTATTTTTATTATTATTATTATTTTGACGAAAAAAAAAAAAAAAAATTGGCAACAATTAAATCATGGATAAAATGCTAAAATTTAAATGTCTTATTTATAAGAAATTAGAAGGTTACTATTTTCACATTTTAATTAATTAAGAAAAAACTAATCATCCGATTGATAAGCTGTTTAATGCATCGGATTTACAAAAAATTTCCCTTTCATTTGGTATCTTATTTGTAACGATGCGACTGATATTTCTAATTTATTTTCTAATATTTCTGATTTATTTTCCTCATTTTAAATAAATGTACGTTTTTTTTTTTTTTTTTTTTTTTTTTTTTTTAAATTATTATTATTATTATTATTTTGTCGAAAAAAAAATTGGCAACAATTAAATCATGGATAAAATGCTAAAATTTAAATGTCTTATCAGAAATTAGAAGGTTACTATTTTCACATTTTAATTAATTAAGAAAAAACTAATCATCCGATTGATAAGCTGTTTAATGCATCGGATTTACAAAAATTTTCACTTTTATTTGGTATCTTATTTGTAACGATGCGACTGATATTTCTAATTTATTTTCTAATATTTCTGATTTATTTTCCTCATTTTAAATAAATGTACGTTTTTTTTTTTTTTTTTTATTATTATTATTATTATTATTATTTTGTCGAAAAAAAAATTGGCAACAATTAAATTATGGATAAAATGTTAAAATTTAAATGGCTTTTTTATCAGAAATTAGAAGGTTATTATTTTTACATTTTAATTAAGAAAAAACTAATCAAAAATTCGAAAATCTGACTTCGATGTGCACAATGACCCTTCGGGGGGCACCTTTGTGTTAAATCTCGTGACTGTCCGAGCTACCGTTTTCGAGATCAGTGAAATATACACATATTGCTCACTTAATAGTATAAGATTTAAATCAATTCAAATTCTAATAAAATGGATTTACTTTTTTTTCTTAAAAAAAAAAAAAAAAAAAAAAAGAAAGAAAATACTGAGTAATACAAATTATATTTTCCCTTGAAAATGGTTTTATGACTTTTATTTATTGACAATATTTATTCAACATACATATATACGTATACAAATGTTTTGTAATGATAAAGAGTTTTAAGATCTTTAATTTAGGCAGAAGTAGATTTGAAAATTAAATTATATTTTTATAACATGTTATTTTGTTTTCTTATAACTCTAAATTTTGAATCGTTATTGTTGATTAATTTTTAATTATATGAGTAAAATTTCATACATGTTAATACCCAGTAGAAAAAGTTAATAAAAAAAAAAAAAAAATCGATGGGTGGGTGGGAGTAAGATATGATTTTATATAGTGTTATAAAAATAGGTAGAATTTATTGATGGTTAAATTAATAAAACTTTGATTTTCTGTGTGTGTGTGGGGGGGGGGGGGGGAGCAGCTTCCTAAATTTTCCTAACTACACTCCTGAATATGAATAAAATTGATTTATCAAATAACACCATATTATATCAAAGTTTTGGATAAGAACTGAAAAATAAAGACAGGAATTTATATAATTTTGCTCATGAACTTTCATTTATTTGTGATAAAAATTAACATTAAATTTTCTTTCAGCATTTAATTATATTTTCTAATTTAAAGTATGTTTCCCATTATTTATTTAAGAAATGAAAGCTGAAAAACATTTTAAAACTGATTTTTAAAAAAATCAGGCATTTATGGGTTGAAAAAATTATCAGACTAAAGCTATCAAGCTACTCAATGAATTTTTTTCCTTGAAAGGATGGATAAATTAAGGAATTCTGTAATACCCCCCCCCCCCCCCCCAAAAAAAAAAAAAAAAAAAAAAAAGTATCCAACTCAAAGTTTAGGATATAAGAAAAACAAAGTAATATATTTATATTACAAAATAAATACAGTTTAATTTTAAGATCTACTTCTGCCTAAATTAAAAATTTTAAAACCTTTATTGTTGCTAATAATTTCTATACATAGTTTCAAAAAGAATTTTCTAAGGAAAGTTTTATAGTATTCCTCCAAATTAAAAAATATATACAAAATTATTTTAAAGGTAATCTGAAAACATTGATATTTTATTATCCATAATCTCAAGTTAGATAATGATAGCAAGTGTACAAATTGGCTGTAAAGATATATTTTTATTAATTAAAACAGGCATGAATGTTTTCAGAATTTAGTTTGAAATCCTCTCTTTGCTGTTTCTGCCATCTTTGCTGTTTCTGAGATTAATGTAAATCCAAATTAATCCAATGTAAAATAAAATTCCTGCTTTTTTGGTAGAAAATTTCTGAAATATGCAATATTTTCACAGTTGTTTGGGGATTTATTGGTTAATTTCACTGCTGTTAAAAAAAAAAAAAAAAAAAAAAAAAAAAAAAAAAACATTTATTTGCAGCTAAATGCTGAAATTATGGATAATTTTTGCTGCCGGTTTCCAAAATAATGAATATTTGGCACTACCTGGGATGAAACCATTTTTTTCAGTGCCAGTGGCGGATCCAGAACCTTTTTTTTTTTTTGGGGGGGGGTGTGGGGGGGGGGAAGGGGCTAAGGGTTTTTTTTTATGTTATTCCAGTTAGTGAAAAGTTTACAATTGTAATATTCAGTTGTGAATGTCAGTATTTTTTTTTTTTTTCGGGGGGAGGGGGGGGGGGCTTAGATCCGCCACTGGTGTGAGCCTGAAATATGTAATTAGTTCATCAAAATTTCTGCTTTTTTTAAATGTATGATTAACAAATGCACAAAAATTGCTGATTCTCATTTTTTCTCTGTCTTCCAATTAACTGTTTAGTTTACTATAAATTAACAATTATAAATTTTTCTGTTTAATTCCCAAAATACAATTTTTGCATTACATTGTGCGTGCAAGTTCAGACTTTTTGGCGGATTAGCACTTTCATGCCTGATTAAAAATATATATATATACTCATATAAACTAACAAACAATATAGTACATAAATTTTTAAAGATATGTATGTTATGTTAAATTTTTTTATTAAGAATTTTTCTTCTATTTTTTGTATATAAGAAACATTTGGAGAATGATAAAAAAATATTTTTGAATTAAAGCTTTTCTGGACTGTGAGCCTACGTCATTTTGGTAAAAATAGTCCAACTGTTGGTATTATAATTCCGTTTTTTCCAAATTTTTAATTTTGCACTATGAAAAAAAAAACTTATAAATGTGTAGATTGGAAATTATTACATTTTTTCTATAAAAAGAAGGTACTGGATTCGAGAAATTTTTTACCTCAAGTTTTCGATGGGTTTACAGATTTTGAGATGCCCTGAATATGATTTCACCATTTAAAAAAAAATGACTCTATTTGACAAAAATGTTGTGGCAGCTCTAGCTCAAGAACTAATCCGCAGAATTTTATACAAATTCATATGTATTTGCACCTTGATATAAATAAGTGGCTATCAACTTTTGAAAAAATCACCCAATAGGTGGCATTGTTATCCCATTTTCTCATACTTTTTTAATGTGAGAGTAAAGGACAAAATTTTGTATAAATGTGGGCATTTAAATTATTACTTTCTTCTACATATATAAGAAGAAAGTATTGGATTCATAAAAATTTTCGACCTCTGGTTTTCAATAGAAGTACTTGTTCTGAGATATCCTGAACACGATTTGACTTTTTTTTTTAATTATCTTTTTCTCTGTATACATATAATTTTATACATGCTCTATCTTACGTACCAATGGACGAAATCTAGCAAAACTTGATATTTAGTTAAATCTTGTCTTAAATTAGTGTTGATTACGTTTAAAGAAAAATCACTCAAGTGTTGAAAGCAAATTTTTTCCCCATAATTTTTAATATGGCAATACAGGAAAAGCAATTTCGTAAGGGTAAGAAATTATAAAATTTAGATTATTTTTAACCTGTCATTGTAGAATTCTAAAAAATTATTAATAATGGTATTATCAACACAGATTTCTTTAAATGTACGAATTTTTACACTCTCTTCCCCACCTCGGGAGAGTAAATTTTCAATACAAGTATGAGTCAAAAGAACTCGTTGATACCTTCAAAATAAATGGTTGAACAATGTACAATATGTAAAAATTTGAAATAAAGTTTTTTTCCCTCCCACATTTAACTAAAAAGGAAAAAAAAAATGCTTTTTCCATTATTTTTTCCTTTTAATTTTTATAAAATAAAATGCAGTAGTCACTGATTTGTATTAAATTACAAAATTTTGTATAAGAAAATGTAAAAGTTTTGTAATTGCTACAACATACTTTTATAGTTTAATTAAAAATTCGAAAACATTTTATGTAGTTATTAGCTTTTAAAAAGGTTTAATCTATAAATATATGCAATATATCTATAAGTACAAAAATTCTGAAAAAAAAGAGGGAAAAAAAAAAAAAAAAAAAAAAAAAAACTAAGGATTATTTGATTCAAGATAAAGGTGGTTATGAACGATTTTACTTTCGGTAATGAAATAACACGGAATCACAAGTAGTAACTGTTTTATTGATACGGCAAAGTACTTATGAGATAAAAGGAATTAGCTGACGAAATATATGTGTTGCTATGCAAAGTAATTTTGTAGCATAAATATATATATATATATTACCTTTTCACAAAGTCTGAGCGAGTATAATGGATTAGTTATACCCCTCTATCCATTATACTCATTGAAACCTTTGGACAGCCCCTGCCTGCCTTGACGCGCCAAGCTTAACGGGTTGGATCAACGCATTCTCCAGACAGGCCGCGGCGGCGGGACCTTTAAATGCAGTGACGTCAGCAAAATCAGGCTGAAGAAACCTAGCCAACCACCTGCCTTCCCGTTTCCCGCGAAGCCACACTATAAGTAGTAGTTTAAAAAGTGCGGTGATATGTTATTATTTGATTTGATTTGTCGTCTTAAAAGTATTTTTTGTCTAATGATTGTTATAAGGTATACCAATCTTCCTTTGAAAAATGGTTTATAAGTGTTTCATTCCTGGTTGTAAAAGCATTATGGATATGTTAAGCAAGAAAATAAATGCACTTGGTTTTCCTTCACGAAAGATAAACAGGAGATGACAAAATAGCTATCGGCCTTATCTAAACAGAATTTTTGTCGTACACAATATACTAAGGTTAGATAATTTTATTTCTTTTGTTTAACAATATTTCTTAAATCATTATTTTTGCATAGAAAAAAAATTAAACATTTAAGTGACTTACCGTACATTGTAATTATATTAAAACATACACAGAACAGTTTTAAAAACACTTAAGAATTTATCTATTGATAATCAGATCTCGAAAAAATTCAAAGAAATTTCCGTAATGAATGTGAAAATATTTTCTTCATGGGATTTTATTATTTATTAAAAATTAATTAACAAACATAACTAATAAAAAAAAAAAAATGATTTTTGACTGCTAAAATATTTAAGAATATGTTTCAATAATTATCTTTTAAAACTTTTTTCTTTTTTAAATAGAAGTAATGCAATGTCTTGCTACCTATATAAATGTTTCCTTAAATAGAATTATATATAATTCTAATTATGTTTATACTATCACAAATATGCAATACTTCAAAAACATTAGAATGTAAAATCTTATTCAGATTCTCATTGCTCTGCATGTGAAAATGCATTATTTAATTAAAAGATTTAAAAAACTTAAATATTCATTTCATTTATGTCAGATTTTTAGAAATAATGCGAAGTTAATAGAAATGTGAATATATTTTATTATAAATTATCTCTAAAAAAGTGATACGGGATAATTTATTATTTATTATTGCTATTATCATTCATAAAATTAGTATAATTCCATTCAAATTATATATATTCCATCACAAATATATAAAATGTTATTTGAAAAACATTAAGATCAAAAGTTTTATTCATATTATCATTGCTTTACATATGTAATTGCTACCTATCTCTTTTTTTAAATTAAGATAATTTTTTTTTCTTTAAGTCTGAATAATATATAAATAGTTTACAATATGATTATACTAATTATTAAAAATTAATTAGCAAATATATGTACTAAAAGACAATTCTTTTTTGCTAAAATTTTATTAAAAATTAATTAGTGAGCATAAGTAATAAAAAACAATTTGTGGTAGCCAATTTTTTTAAAAATATATTTCAGTTTTTATGAAATATTAGTTTTGGTTTTGCAGCAGCTTGAATGAATGTTATTAATGAATACTATTTCATAATTGATTGCATCCTTTGTTGTAAAATATTATTTGAAATACAACAGAAAGAGTATAGTTAGATGTATAATTTTTATATTGCATTGCACATGAAAGTGCAGTGTTTAAGTAATTTCGAAACAGAAGTAATGCGCCGTTAATTTCTAAATAAATATGTTTAACTTAGTTTTAATGATATTATGATTATTGTAATTACATTTATTCTATCACAAATATAATTTCATTTTGAAAAACATTATAGTGAGACGTTTTATTCAGATTTTCCCAAATTTTGGTGAAAATTGGAAAACCGGAAGTGGAACCGTAAGTCCGTATCTCGAAAACGGCTCTACCGATTTTCTTCAAAGTTGCTATATAAACATTCTATTAGATATAATTTCGCATGATACAATTGGTTAGGTCAAGAAAATTGATAGGAGTCCTGTATAGATAGCTCAATTTCAGGTTTGGTAAGTGCGTTTCTTTTAAAACGGCTGTACGATTTTTTTTCAAACTCGCCATATTAACTCCCTTTTAAATATCCTTTTATATGTAATCATTGTTTTCCGGGTCAATAATTGTGTATGCCAAGTTTTGGTAAAAGTTGGTATCTCAAAAACTGCTCTAACGATTTTCTTGAAAATTGTTACATAAATCCATTTTAGATATCCTTTCTCATATATTACGTAGTTATTACAGGAAAATTAAGTCATCCTGATTGGATAGGTCAGTGTTAGATCTTGGAAATTGGTGTTTCAAAAAATAACTCTACATTTTATTATTTATTTATTTATTTTTCCATATATCTTTCTGGTGACTGATAACAATTTAGGTATATATATACATATATATTGCAATGTGTTGTTGCTCCTTAATTTTTACAATTATTAGTTTTTTTTTTTTTTTTTCTTTGAAACATATACATATTTTTTCTTGAATCCAGTTTTAGGTAGCATCCAAAGGCAAGTTTTACTTTATTTTATCAGAATTGTAGTTTTACACTTTAGTGGAAAATTATGTTCAATATTATTATTATTATTATTTATTCAGCCACAGTTTAAAATTCAGAGTCTCTCACAGTGATAACTAATTTTAAAAATAAGATAATAGCTGTTTTAATTGTAGCAGAATTCAAACACATAATTTTATACATGTTTTAATTTTAGCAGAATAGAAACATTGTTGTTTTAATTTTAATATTTAAATAGAAATTATGTTTAAAATTTTAAAGGTATTTTTAAAATAATATTAATAGTAATAGAGTAAATAAATAAATCTCCCAAGAAAACATTTTTATTTTTGTACCAGCAAAAATTGTTATTATTCAGTCACAGCTCCCTTTACAGTCCAAAGGATAATACATGTGATTGCTTACAACTTTTGTTTAGTATTAATCAGCTAGAAAAAAAAAAGGGGGGGGGGGGATTTCATTATACTATACTCATGTAAAATGAATAATTATGTTTATTTTGTTACAATGATATTATTTATAAAAATGAGCAGATTATATTATTAAAAAACAATTTAAGGGATTTTAAACTTTATGTGTAACAGTGGCTGAAAATTTCAACAGCACAGAATAATTTAAATAATTAATTATGTAATTAACGATAAAGAAAGATAAAACTGGAAAAGAAAATTAAAATTTTATTTAAAGAAATTGTTTTTCAATAAAGTCATAGATTTTGTGCAACTTATTTCTTTTATTTAAAGCAATATTATAATAATATTAAAACTATTTATTTAATCTTAAATTTCTTTCTAAGTATAAAAGTTGCTAAATTATAAAAATTGCTTATAATATATATAAAAGAAAGTTTATAAATTTTGTCACTCTCACACATACATATATATCGTTAGGGTAGTATTTAAAACACATTTAAAAAAAAATTCGCTTTTTTCTTTAGTCAGTTTTAAAAGATGTCTTTAGTTAAAACTAAAAATCCCGTTCTTTTGTGTGGAGATTTCACCGCAATAATACACAAAGTCAGTAGTTTTAATTTCACCAGCAACAGCCTGATGTTCGTGACGTCAGAGATTAGCGCCGCGGCCTGTCTACAGAGGGCGTTGGTTGGATGCTGTCCGCCGGAGCGAATAAATCGCCGGATCACTGCATGATGGCTGCCTACTGCCAGACAGTAATCTAGACGCAACAGAGAATGAGCTGTGTCCGATGGCTCGTTCAGACTTCTAACTTCAATCGAGAGAGGACCACTCTTCTGCTAGGCAACAAGGTGACTTCACAAGACAGGGTGTTAATTGTTCGCTTTGCGAAAAGGGGTTTTTCAAAATCACAAAGAAAACAATATTTCCCAATTTATCGCTACTTCCACAAGAGCGATCCCGCCAAGCGTCGGTCGCCAATTTCATCCTGTAAAGGCGTTATTACTGCATTACATTTTCAAACAGAAGAGACGAGAGTGCGTTTTACATTACGCTCTACGGAGCTGTCCCTTCTTCTCGTTAGCAGTTCTTTGGCTACAAGATTTACTCCCGTAACCGCAGTCTTGATACACTTTAGTTTGTAAGATACACCGTAAAACCACAAACGTTTGCTGAATATATAATAATTATACGACATAAGTACTTCGGTGTGAGTTTCTTATTTAGAATATTGTTCCATAGTAGTATTCCCTAAATATTGCAATGTGGAAAATATCATTATTACACACACAAACTGAATTAATGGGATTATAAGTAAATAATTTTAGTCGTCTAAAACATTTAGATATGAATATGTGTACATTTCCCCTCGTTAGATAGAAAATAATTAAATGACTGTTTTACTGAAGAAATATTAGCTAATTACGAAAAAAACTAAACAGATAAATGAAAGAAAGAAAAACATCAAAGTTGAGAACATTTCTTTTAAAATATTTAGTTTAATGAATATTAAATCGTAATAATAATATATAATTAAAAAAAGAGTGAAATGAAGAGAAAGCACATTGATTTAGAAAGAAATTCCTACGGATACTTAAAATATAATTTTGGATATGAAAATAGATAATTTCAATGTAATAATTTCATTATGATTAAATTAACGATTTATTTGTTTAAATTAAAGAAAAGTTAGTCACCGTCTTCCCGAAGAATTAACAGTTAATGGATTTTACTAATTTGATGTCACTGCGCATGCTTGCCAACCATCTCATTATGAAGCGTAGTACTTTTTGTCACCGCCTTTTTTTGTCCACCAGTAATTTTTTAGAGTAATTTCATTCTTATTTAATCGTAACACTATTTGGAGAGAATTGCTCTAAATATAAAGTGGTGTGGGAAAATGGGCGTATTTTCAAGGGGCGTTAACAAGTCTATGCTTATTAATGAGATGGTTGGCAGCCCTGCGACTGGCATACTTGCCAACCATCTCATTATGAAACGATACTTGCCAACACCCTAATAAATATTCCGTAGTGTTGTTAGTCACGCCCTATTTCACGCACCAGTAATTTTTTAGAGTGATATTCTCCAAATTCAATTACGATTAAATAAAAAGAAAAGTACTCTAAAAAGATACTGGTGTGAAAAAGAAAGTCGGGCTAACAATACTATGGAATATTAATTAGTATATTGGCAAGTATGTGAACCATACAATTTTTAGTACCCGCCTTTTTTTTTCCACACCAGTTATTTTTAGAGTAATTTTATTCTTATTTAATTGTAACGACATTTGAAGAGAATCACTCTAAAAATAAAGTGGTGTGAAAAAAGAGGCGTTTTTTCAAGGGGAGTTAACAATTGTATGGTTATTAAGGAGATGGTTGGCAAGTATACACTGGTGGTATATGACTGACTCCGCCCATTCTTATGCCAGTTTCCGATCATTTATTATTATTATTATTATTTATCAATCCTTTACAAGTCCATTGGGAGTAAACTTTCCACCAACTTCATCAACTTTTAAATGGGTAAGCGTGGTAAACTATTTTACTATGCCTAGCGTTTTTATAAGTAATTTTTGCTATAGAAATGGGTGTTTACACTTAAAGACAGTAGGCGTGGAAAAGCAGCTTATAACGCCTTTAGAACTATAATACTGTACTGGTACTCACTAAATATTGTAATGCCGGAGATTTCGTTACTGAAGTCAGAAACTCATACGGATAATTATGACTTAATTTTGCATATAAAAATAGATAATTTCAATGCACTAATTTCATTACGATTAAGTAGACTTTTAATTTATTTAAACAGAAGGAAAGTAGGTGACCGTTTTTCTGAAGAATTAACAGCCAATGAAATTTATTTATTTAATGTCACCAGTGGCATGCGCCTGGCTCCACCCACTTTTATGCCCAGGTTCAACCCATTACTTTTACAAGTTATACAGGCTTGAAAATAGAAAATGTTCCGAATCTAAACGGAATTCTCTCATCAGTATTTGTTTACAATAATCTCTATCCTATTTAACCATAAAATAATAATATTAAAAATAATAATAATGTAAAAATTGTAATGGAAAGTGCAATGTAATAAAAGCCAATAGTTTCTAAATAAAAATAGTGACGCCGAAAAGACGAAACACTTTCACCCCTGAAGTTATGTTCGTAAAGTCTTTCTCACAATGATGAATTTCTGTTCAAAACACAAGATAAAGTTTTCACTCTATTTGATAACTTATACTTCAAACTTTAAAAGTTTTTACTTGATTTTTATTAAATTTAGACAATTACAATCCTGCGAAAGAAATTTGAGGAGATTCATATTTTTTGTTTGTATTCAATTTTATAGATTCTATGAGAAAAGACGACATTTGCGTAAAATTGCAGCATACATGACAGAGTTGCTAACATTTTAATTTAACTGGAAGCATTTTTAGTCCCACCTTTATTTCATACTCCTTATTATTTAACACTTTCGCGATAGCATGTTTTTGTCTTTTTGGCAGTAAGACCCACCTGTGGGCGTAATTATCCCAAGTCAGAGTATTTCAGAATAAAATTTCCTATATTCCCATTTATATTGCAAATGAATATACATTATAATTGTATTCTTCCTAAACAAAATATTTGTATCCATATTATATCTGATTGAACAAATTTCAATATTGGGTATATTCTAAAGAAATATGTAACATACAAATCGCAAAAGAAAAGCCCACTGAGGAGTTACAGATTTTCAAATGACGTGAATCTACGTCAGCGGCCGCGAAAGTGTTAAGAGATTTTTATATATATATATATATATATTATTGTAGTTATGCGGAATGTCCCAAAATTACGGCAACAAACTTTAAGAGGAGCTAGGGCAAATCAAAAGGATTCAGAATTATAGTAATCCATGTCTGTAAGTGTCATCTTAACCCTTTAAGAACCGGGCGTTTTGTGGTATTATTAAGAGTTATGGGTGGGGCTTTTTATTTTAAATATTTAACAAATACTTTTTTTCGTACGAAAGATTACATAAAAAGATATATCTAGTGATAATGGTGATTTTATTCGATGTATTTAAAACAGGGATTGCCTTATTACGAATACTGGGTATTATTTTGTAAAATAATTGATCGTATACATTTTTTAATTTTACAAAGTAGGCGGAGTTACAAATAATTAAAAATTTAGACTGCACATGATCAGTCGATTATACTAGAGGGTAGCATGGTGGTAAGTGTTAAAAAAAAAAAAAAAAAAAAAAAAAAAAAACCAGAATTCATCTGTTCCTTAAAGGATTAATTTGATGTTTGTTATCATGGGTTGCTATGTATTCCTCATTCTTTCAGCTGTTATCTACATCATTTAGAGTTTGTAGCTCTATGCTTGTTCCATTCACAAATGTTAAAAAGTACCTGAAAATACCCGCCTCTTAAAGAGTTAAAATGACATTTGCGGACATGGTCTCCTGAGCAATAACTGAAAAATTATGATGTCCCCTATCACCTCTTAAAGTTTGTCGCTGTAATTTTGGGACACCCTGTATAATGGGGAAATAAATTTATAAATATAGTTGTGCAAAATGAAGGCGAGGCTTAAAATGCTCCGGAATAAATTAAAATGTGGGCAGCAATGTATGATACTTGAAAATATTGCAAAAATAACAAAACTGAATTTCAAAAATCTGACCCAAAAAACAATACTTTCTCTACCACATATGTGTTTAAGAGAAGGTAATAAAAGAAAGGATAAAATATCTATTTTTATTAATTTGTTTCAGTTATTTAACTAATTAGTTTTTTAATCACGTCAGTAAACAAATGTTTCAAGATCTTATGAGAAAGAAATCTTGTCCCAGTATATATTATACAATATATACTTGCATAAAAATAAAAATTATAAAACATATTAAAGTTTTCTTTTGTTTTCTTTTTTGATGAAAACAAAATGTTAACTCAAACTGCAATTTCAATCGTTTATATCTTTAGAATACAAAAACAAATTGTACCTTATATTTGTACGGAATAATATTTTAGGTGGAAAATGTAGAACATTAACAAATAAAATATATAAATTAATTAGAATTTAATATGGAATTTTTTTACATTTACATAGTTGACAACGTTTTAATTTCTACAGGAGCACTTTTAACCCCGCCTGTATTTCCCAAGCTTTGTTTATGGAGTAATTAATTCTCTGAAATATATAATTACGATAAAATAAGAAAAAATTGTTCTTAAAAAGTAAGTGTTATGGAACAAATGTATTAAAATTCGTTAAAGGTATATAAATTCTCCATAGAATAACATCGGCTGTGGCTTCTGGGGACGATAAGTGGAGAGGCCTCTACAGAGTTCTCTGGGGTGATTTGACGTTTTAATTCAGTGTCGTATTAACCCTCGACGAAAGGTTTAATGCTCCAACCATCCACTAGCGTCTAGCCTCTGACGAGCAACTCCCACCTTTTCCTGCAGATTCCGTGTATACGTCATATTCCGGCACTAAATTCTGTTTTTGTTTATTTTTAAGATTCGTTGTCCCTGTTGTGCTGTTGCCACCACGGATTTTGCCGCACTTCGATTTCTGTTTATGTTTGCTGCCATGAATGAAGCAAATATATTCACTTAATTGTTTATTCTTGGCACCAGTTTTTTTTTTTTTTTTTTTTAATAATTTAAAAAATGAAATAAGTTCTTTACTCATTTTTTTTTTTTTTTTTTTTTTTTTTAAATTAATTATCCGACTGAACTAAAAAATACCGCGTTTGGTAGATTAGGTCATATACTAAAGCTGTAATGCAAAATGGTCTAGATATTACGAATTTCTTTCTATTAAAAAATATATAAATATTATATATTTCAATTTGACATTGAATATGAGGATTTCTATAAAAATTTTCTGCTTTCGTCTTGTAATTTGCACTATTACTATTCCTTTTCAGTGAAAAAAAGCAGCGACTAAGCGGGCAGAGCTTTGCATTTGTTAATAAGTAAAGTGAGTCGGGAGGAGGCGAAGCCTCCCTCGGGGATTGGTGAGCGGAGCGAGCAGGGAGCAGAGCCCCCAAGTTGTATAAAATAAACTTATACAGTTAAGAAGGATCTTATATTTAGAGAATAGTGGTGGAAGATTCAGATTTATCCTTGCTTCCTTCCCGTGCAACTTTTGGGGATTAGAGGATAGATCTAAATGCTGATATTTACGTATGCATCGATTTAAGATCCTATGTGATTTCTTAGTATTTTTTAAAATCCCCATTAAGGATTTCTGATGCTTCGTTTGATATTAGTATCTCGTTCAAAAATTAAGTTCTTCGATTTTTTTTTTCCCTGTATCTCTGAATGACATGACGCCTTTCAAATAAGTGAAATTAAAAAAAATAAATAAATAAAATTAATATAAATTTAAAATTTCATTAAGTAAACTTTGTATTTGCAATGTGCAGCCCTAACACATAAATCTTCGCATTCTTTTAATACTAAGTTGGTTGTTTACACACAGCGGCTGCAGGGTTTATTCCCGCAACTGCGCTTTAGCTAAACATACGAATTAAAAACAGCTGATGCAATTCGTGTTAGCTGTTTATATATAATTTATATACCAAAGAAGCACCTTGGTGTCAGTTTCATTTAGAACTAAAATACTGTACACGTACTCACTAAATATTGTAATGCCGGAGATTTTGTTACGGTTACTGAAGTCAGAAACTCATACGGATAATTATGACTTAATTTTGCATATAAAAATAGATAATTTCAATGTACTAATTTCATTACGATTAAGTAAAGTTTTAATTTATTTAAACAGAAGGGAAGTAGGTGACCGTTTTTCTGAAGAAGTAACAGCCAATGAACTTTATTTATTTAATGTCACCAGTGGCTAGCGCCTGGCTCCACCCACTTTTATGCCCAGGTTCCACCCATTACTTTTACAAGTTATTCAGGCTTGAAAATGTTCATATCTAAACGGTATTCTCTCATCAGTATTTGTTAACAATAATTTCTATGCTATTTAACCATAAAATAATAATATTAAAAATAATAATAATGTAAATAGTGTAATGTTAAAATGTAATGTAAAATGTAATGTAATGTTAAAATCTTATAGATTCTAAATAAAAATAGTGACGCCGAAAAGACGAAACACTTTCACCCCTGAAGTTATGTTCGTAAAATCTCTCTCACAATGATGAATTTCTGTTCAAAACACCTGAAAAAGTTTTCACTTTGTTTGACAACGTCTAGTTTCAACTTTAAAAGTATTTACGTGATTTTTATTAAATTTAGACAATTACAATCCTGCGAAAGAAATTTGAGGAGATTCATATTTTTTGTTTGTATTCAGTTTTATAGATTCTATGAGACCAGACGACATTTGCTTAAAACTGCAGCATACATGACAGAGTTGCCAACATTTTAATTTAATTGTAATCATTTTTTGTCCCACCTTTATTTCATACCCCTTAATATTTAACACTTTCGCGACCGCATGTTTTTGTCTTTTTGACAGTAAGGCCCACCTGTGGGCATAATTCTCCCAAGTCACAATATTTCAGAATAAAATTTTCTATATTCCCATTTATATTACAAATGGATATACATTTTAATTGTATACTTCCTAAACAAAATATTTGTATCCATATTATATTTGATTGTACAAATTTGAACATTGGGTATATTCTTAAGAAACATGTAACCATGGACGTACACTATGGACCGCTCACGCTGTGTTATCGGAATGGCCCCATTTTGGCGCTCGCATGGACTGCCTTTCCACTTCAGACTTGAAAGAGCGCTTTAACGCGAGAATTAAATGAAATAATGTTAAATATCTCGAACAAAAAAACATATATCCGTAAAATTTTTCCTTTAAAATATAGCTAATACAAATGTCTAAAAATCGATTTCTGGAATTTTTGAAATTCGGTCCCCAAGGGGGGGGGGAGGCGGCGAAACGTGATTTCACATAATCCTATATAACTCAAACAAAAAAACAGATATACGTGAAATTTTTGATTTAAAATATAGCTAATACAAATGTCTAAAAATCGGTTTCAGGAATTTCTAAAAATCGGTCCCCAAGGGTGGCGGGAGGGGAGGGGGGCAAACGTGATTTCACATGCGTAAAACGTGATTTCGCATAATCCTATACATCTCAAACAAAAAAAATAGATATACGTGAAATTTTTGCTCTAAAATATAGCTAATGCAACTATCTAAAAACCAATTACTGGAATTTTAGAAATTCAGCCCCCAGGTGGGGCAGCAACGGGGGGGGGGGCTATGGAGCAAAATCAAATAGAAATACAGTTAGGCCGTTCAAAATTGGTACAGATAGGTTTTAAAGGCCTGCAAGACGAATGGGGATATTTTCGATTGTGTAAAGTTATTAGGAGGGGCAAGAAGGGGAGAGGGGAGGGGGGGGGGACAAAAAAATAAAAATAGTGTCAGATCGTTCAAAATTGGTACATAGTGGTTTTCGATACTTACAAATCGATTGCGGATATTTTTGAATTTGTAAAATTATTAGGAGGGGCGGTAAGGGGGTGGGATGGTAAGGGGGGCTATGGGGCAAAAACAAATAGAAATACAGTTAGGCCGTTCAAAATTGGTGCAGGTAGGTTTAAGAGGCCTGCAAGTCGAATGGGGATATTTTCGAAAGTGTAAAGTTATTAGGAGGGGCGAGAAGGGGGGTGCGGAGAGGGGGGGGGGGCAAAAAAATAAAAATAGAGTTAGATCGTTCAAAATTGGTTTATAGAGGTTTTCGATACTTACAAATCATTTGCGGATATTTTCGAATTTGTAAAATTATTAGGAGGGGCGGTAAGGGTGGTGGGGCCGTAAGGGGGGGGCTATGGGCAAAAACAAATAGAAATACAGTTAGGCCGTTCAAAATTGGTACAGACAGGTTTTAAAGGCCTGCAAGACGAATGGGGATATTTTCGATTGTGTGAAGTTATTAGGAGGGGGGAGAGGGGGGGGGGGGCAAAAAATAAAAATAGAGTTAGATCGTTCAAAATTGGTTTATAGAGGTTTTCGATACTTACAAATCAATTGCGGATATTTTCGAATTTGTAAAATTATTAGGAGGGACGGGTAGGGGGTGGGGCGGTAAGGGCGGGCTATGGGCAGAAACAAATAGAAATACAGTTAGGCCATTCAAAATTGGTACAGATAGGTTTTAGAGGCCTGCAAGTCGAATGGGGATATTTTCGAAAGTGTAAAGTTATTAGGAGGGGGAGGGGGGGGCAAAAAATAAAAATAGAGTTAGATCGTTCAAAATTGGTTTATAGAGGTTTTCGATACTTACAAATCAATTGCGGATATTTTCGAATTTGTAAAATTATTAGGAGGGGCGGTAAGGGGGGGGCGGGCTATGGGCAAAAACAAATAGAAATACAGTTAGGCCGTTCAAAATTGGTACAGATAGGTTTTAGAGGCCTGCAAGTCGAATGGGGATATTTTCGAAAGTGTAAAGTTATTAGGAGGGGGGAGAGAGGGAGGCAAAAAAATAAAAATAGAGTTAGATCGTTCAAAATTGGTTTATAAAGGTTTTCGATACTTACAAATCAATTGCGGATATTTTCGAATTTGTAAAATTATTAGGAGGGGCGAGAAGGGGGGTGGTGAGTATACACTATGGACCGCTCACGCTGTGTTATTAGAATGGCCCCATTTTGGTCGCTTTTAGAAGGTGGCGCTCGCATCGACTGCCTTTCCACTTCAGACTTGAAAGAGCGCTTTAATACGAGAATTAAATGTAATATTTAGCGGTTTTAAAAGCACTGATACATATATATATATATATTTCTTTTTCGCATCATCCCCCACAAACACTAAAATATCACATGTTATTAAATAATCACACATTCTGTAAGATTATTTTGTATAAGGTTTTAAAAATATGAAAAATTGTAAAAACGTTTATCCTGATTGTGTATAGTTTTAATAAAGCTAATAGAAATAAATGACTTTTATAGATAAATTGTATATCATACTATCTGAATGAAATGTTTTTTTTTTTTTTTTTTGTTTTTTTTTACATTCTCACACACCGTATAAAATAAAATACTTAAAATTTTCTTACTTTTTAACTATTAATAGCAAGCAACTAGATTCAAGAAACTAGAAAAATTCATCAATTTGATAGATAAATAAAGCAAATTTCCCTGTGAATAAATTTAAATAATAATAATATCAATAAATAAACGAATCCAATATACATAAATACATATATATATATGAAAAACCTATTCAGATATTTCACAGGAATAAAGAATATAGCTATGAAACAATTTATTTATTTATTATTATTATTATTATTATTTTTCAAAATCCAAGAATGAAAACATTCATTATATGTAAATATATCTATAAATATAACCAATTCTCCCCCCCCCCCAACCCCGAAAAAAAAAAAAAAAAAAAAAAAATAGACGAAATAGTATAATGAAAACATAAACATATGATATTTAAAAAATAAATATGAAAATATGAATTTTCATAATTTAAAACAATGAATGTATTTTAAAACTCAGAATTTATTCCTGCATTTCCAATTAAACAAAAAAAAAAATTGCAAAGTATGTAAAAAAAACAAAATTTAAAAATTTATTATGATTTTTTTACAAAGGCGGTGCTTTTCCCTCTTCCGAGACTCCAATGGTGGTCGAGCGGTTTTGCGCTCTAAGCTGAGTGACGGGAAGTGCCTGGGTTCGATGCCAGGTCGCGCTTGTTTACTTAGTCATTCAGAGTTTTCCGTGGTTTTCTCCGAAAATTGCGTGCATACGGACTAGAATCCCTTAGAAAGACCCCCCACGGAGGGCACTCCCCTTCAGACGTAGGACCTACAGTAGTCAATCGACCTTATTCCCAAATTCAATAAATCCATAAACCGAAATACAGCACTTTTTCCCTTTTATCAATATTTTTCATTTTAAAATTTGCACTTTAAAGAGATTTTTAATCTGTATTATTTACTACTCATTTAAAGCAAATAATTTATTCAAAAAATAAAATTAACTTATATATATATATTTAAATATGCGCGATATAAAAATCAATGTAATGAAAAGCAGAGTCAATCATAATAATTTGAGCATTCCCTTTCAAAAAGCTAAAGGAGCATTTTTTTTTATTAATTATTTTATTTATTTATTTTTGGAACCAAAGCCCATAATACTGTATGGGGAAATTTTTTTAATTCTGAATATTTTCTTCTAAAGGATTCGAAAACTGCTTCTAGGTCATTCATCTGACTTTACAGCTTAAAATCAATGTTGGTGTTGGAGATTAAAGCCAGCTGACTGCATTAGGGTCCAAGGCCTGGGTGTGCCCACCGTCGCGGTCCTTCTAAAGGGCCTTTGTCCACAATTACGCACGTTTCAGGGGAAAAAAAAAAAAAAAAAAAAAAAAAACGCACAAAACTCCGAACAGCTAGACCGATAAGCGCGATTTGTGATCGAACCCGACACTTCACGTCCAACAGCATCAATAAGTCAATTTTTGAAGAACTAGAACAGATTTAATGGTCGAGAAATTTCTGAATGGGCAAATGGAATTATGAAAAATACACTGGATAATGTAATTCTATGAATATCCATCTTTGTAACAAACAGTATGATACCACTGTTTCTTGCATGTAAAATAATATTCTGTTCCTTAACAACATTATAGCTGCCTGGTACTCATAATTTCTAAAGTATTCTCTCAGCTTTTTAATACAAGTTCCTATAGTAAGATTTTTAATTAAAAAATATTATATTGAAGCTTAGAGAACATTTTTCTCTTTCTAGAATGCATTTTTTTTCTACTTGTGCAACAAGAATTGGGAAAAAAAAGAAGGGAAAAAAAAAACCCTGTCATAACAACATAATTAAAAAGTATAATGGTTGGGTTTAAGGCCGACTGCCTGCGCTAAGTTCCTAGGCCAGTAGGTGGAATGCCCTCCGTGGGAGTCTTTCTAAGGGGTTCTAGCCCGCATTTACGCGAGTTTCTGAGAAAACCACGGAAAACTCCTAACGTCTTGGTCGATGAGCACGACCTATGATCGAACCTGACATTTCTTGAAAGGTAATAAAAATTACTTTAAAAAAATTGATTCAATTTATAAAATCATGCTTATCTTAGGTAAGGTGACCAGCCATCCTCTTTTCAATAGGACAGTCTTCTTTTTCATCGCTCTGCCCTCTTAAACGAAACAAACATTACAGGACTAAAAAGTCCTCTTTTTTATGTTTTTTGTCCGCTATCCTCTTTTTCAAATGAAAAGGATTTAGTCCTTAATTTCAAAATTTTTGCAAAACTGGGAAGCTCAATCGGCTGTTCGCTGTGTCGAGCGGTGAACACTAACTTTTTTCTGCGTTAGGTTCGCAAAAAGTACAACTTTCTAATAAACTAGCCAAAGTATATTATGGTTTATGTCTATTCAGATTCTTCGAATCATAAAGAAATAAAAGTATTCTCTACATTTGTATGATTCTTTGATCTAGAACACGAAACCACTATTGAAATTGTCATAAAATCATTAAGGTGGTGGTACTCCGGCTGATACGCGGTCGGTTGACGTGTGTTCTCACTTTTGCATGAATAATATTCTTCATAAAAATAGGCCCACCAGTGATCGAGAGGTTCCGTTCTCGAAGCTGGTCTACGTGAAATGCTGGGTTCGATACCCGGTCGCGCTTGTTGGCTTAACTGTTAGGAGTTTTCCTTGATTTTCTCCGAAACTAGCGTAAATATAGGCTAGGATCTCTTAGAAAAACCCACAGAGGAGTCTCTTACTCACGTCTAGAACCCTAGTGCAAACAATTGGTCTTAATGATAACACTACCACCACCTCAAAAAAATATGCAAAAGTTAGTTGAATTCCTTTTATGTCCTTCTAGCAAAAATGCTCCCACAAAGCGACTGTTTTCTTCAATGAACAAAATGTAGACATGTGAAAAAAATCCCCTTTATATACCTACTTTAAAAACTTGTTAACTACTAAGACTAATTTAGCTTATACAGTCGGTAACAAAAGTCTCCGAAAACCATCCTGTTTTCAGACTGACAAAGAACAGGATTCGACAAGGATTTATTTAACAAAACTGTATTAAGTGTACTTTTTTTATATAGGAATTTTTGCTAGTGTTCGGAGACTTTTGTTACCGACTGTACTTGTGAAAACTTTTTTAAAATGTTGACAAAGCAAGACTGTTTTTTAAAACAAATCGTTAGATCTGACGAATATTAATTTTATTTTTACATTTGCCAATTTTATTTTTTCTTTTATGATTATAATTTTAATCAAAAAAATGTCTACCAACTTTTTTTTTTTAATCTAACTACATGAAAGTACGACAAAAAAAAAAAAAAAGTCTATATCAAAAACTAATAATTAAAAAAAAAAAAGTCTATATTGTCCAGTGGCATCTATAAAAATTAGGATTTTTTTTTTCTGGTATCCGTATATTATTAATTTAAATTAAGGTGTACTGGTCGAAATTCATCATTTGAGATAAAAATGTTTCCACCACTTGCGGTTGGTTGGTTGGTAGGGTTTTACGTCGCACTAGTGCTGCGCAGATGGGCAATTAGCGACGGTCTGGAACTCGCCCCTAGTGTTGGTCCGGAGACATGCCATCGCAATTTTGTTCCTCCACGGAAGGGATGGTTCTCCCGCTTCGGTGACCACCAGAGGTACAATTTTTGATGGGAACATGGAGGACATTGCGGCCACGACAGATTTTACGTGCACCAGCCAAGCCACCATTAGTGTACACGACGGTCTTTGGCCGGCTCGAGTACCGAACCCACAATCTTCCGATTACGAGGCCGGCGCTCTACCGACTGGGCTACTGCGGCCCCCAACACTTGTGTAAAGTAGCTTTTGAATCTGTTTTTATGATCATTTTCATTCAATTTTGTGTCCCCTAAAATTACCTCTTTTTCAAAATTGAATGTTTTCCATTTTCTTATAAAATAAAAGTATTTAACATTATGAAGATTAGATAACGTAATTTTTTATATTGATGTTTTATGATTATGAGAAAATTATACCTTAAGTGCATATTTAAATCAGAATATTGTAAGTAAAATTTGAACATTTAAGAGAAATGTAATATGTATATACTTAGTTACAAATGATATGTATACCGTATTAAGAAGGAAGTTTTATCTGACATTTGTTGGATGTCTTTGACTCTATATATTCTTTCACAAATATGCTCATGCTATAATATGCATGATTTACTTATTTATTTATTTATTTATTTTATATATATATATATACATATTACAGATATATTATTTTAGGAGGGTAGGGAATAGCTCGATACACCGACGAGATGACACGGAGATTAAGTGAAAAGCTAACTTTATAAAAACAACTTACCTTGAATTTAATACTCTAATTTTTACATAAAATCTCTAATTTTCAGCTGGAAGAACACTAGCTTATAAATTATGAAATGTGAATGTGGCACTGGTGATGAATTTAATTAAATATAATTTTTCTTTAAAATCTCCAATTTTCAACTGAATTTAGGATTTTTTTACTGTGACATCATAATCATTATTTTTAATTTTTGACAAAACCAATTAAAAATTTCTTTTTTGTTAAAAACAATACATTTCTATAATATGGTAATAATAATGATAATAATATAACGTGATTCATCATCTAACATGAATTGGAAGTTAAAAGATTGGCAGTTTGTAAAATTAATTTAAAATGTCAATGCAAAGTGGCATGAAAAAAAAAAAAAAAAAAAAAAACTTTTTAAATTATTTTTAAAATATCTTAAAACTCAGTAATTTTGAAATGAATTGAAAAAAGTTTGACTGTGAACTCATATCATTTTTTACCAATTTTTAACTCTTGCCAAAATCGGTTTACAATTCAAGATTTTTAAAATACTTTTTTTTTAAAGCTGCAATTAAAAAAAAAAAAAAAAAAAAAAAAAAAAAAAAACGTGATTTATAATTTAACATGATTTAAATTCGTAAGATTGCAAGCTCGCATGTATCAGCCGAATAATATGAAAAAAGGAATACTGCTAGCACGCAGATTTTAAAATCTTAATGCAAAGTGACCTGAAAATTTACATTTTAATTAATTAAAAAAAAAAAAAATCTATCAAACAGAATTTTACTAAGGACCATCCCAATTAAATCAGCCTTTTTTTTTTTTTTTTTTTTTTTTTTTTTTGTATAGTAATAGAATATTTATAAGACAACAATTTTATCATTCAACAAAATATTAAAATCAATAGCTTACATTAGGTGGACGAAATAAACTTGGGTTCTTTTCACCTATTTCTTTTTTTTTTTTCGAACACTTCGATATCCAGAGGTGCAACCCGGTGCGTAACAATGCGACATTATGAAAAAAATCCAATATTAAAAATAAATTAAAAACAAAACTGAAAATAAAACTAAAATTTCGTCTGCGCATAATGCTATTCTACGGAGGTAGTGGACAGTCAGAGAACACATACGACCCCTAGCGGCGAACGAATAATAGCGACCATTTCGGGTCCATTTTTGAGGGAAGGCCGCCGTTGGAGAAAACGGTCCTTCTTCTCTAAGTCCGTGCATGTAACATACAAATCGCAAAAGAAAAGTCCGCTGGGGGAGTAACAGATTTCCAAATGACGTGAATCTACGTCAGCGGTCGCGAAAGTGTTAAGAGATTTTTATTTTATTTTTTATTTTTTTTTATTGTAGTTATGCGGAATGTCCCAAAATTACGGCAACATTCTTTAAGAGGAGCTAGGGCAAATCAAAATGATTCAGAATTATAGTAACCCATGTCTGTAAGTGTTATCTTAACCCTTTAAGAACCGGATGTTTTGTGGTATTTTTAAGAGGTATGAGCGTGGCTGATTATTTTAAATATTTAACAAATATTTATTTTTCGTACGAAAGATTACATAAAAAGATATATCTAGTGATAATGGTGATTTTATTCGATGTATTTAAAACAGGGATTGCATTACTACGAATACTGGGTATTATTTTGTGAAATAATGGTTGGTATACATTTTTTAATTTTACAAAGTAGGCGGAGTTACAAATAATGGAAAAAATTAGACTACACATGATCAGTCGATTATACTAGGTGATAACATGGTGAAGGATTAATGTGATGTTTGTTATCATGGGTTGCTATGTATTCCTCATTGTTTCAGCTGTTATCTACATCATTTAGAGTTTGTAGTTCTATATTTGTACCATTCACAAATGTTAAAAAGTACCTGAAAATACCCGCCTCTTAAAGAGTTAAAATGACATTTGCGGACATGGTCTCCTGAGCAATAACTGAATAATTATGATGTCCCCTATCACCTCTTAAAGTTTGTCGCTGTAATTTTGGGACACCCTGTATGATGGAGAAATAAATTTAAAAATATAGTTGTGCAAAATGAAGGCGAGGCTGATAATGCTCCGGAATAAATTAAAATGTGGGCCACAATGTATGATACTTGAAAATATTGCAAAAATAACAACAACTGAATTTCAAAAATCTGACCCAAAAAACAATACTTTCTCTACCACATATGTGTTTAAGAGTAGGTAATAAAAGAAAGGATAAAATATCTATTTTTATTAATTTGTTTCAGTTATTTAACTAATTAGTTTTTTAATCACATCAGTAAACAAATGTTTCAAGATCTTATGAGAAAAAAATCTTGTCCCAGTATATATTATACAATATATGCTTGCATAAAAATAAAAATTATAAAACAGATTAAATTTTTCTTTTGTTTTCTTTTTTGATGAAAACAAAACGTTAACTTAAACTGCAATTTCAATCGTTTACATCTTTAGAATACAAAAACAAATTGTACCTTATATTTGTACGGAATAATATTTTAGGTGGAAAATGTAGAACATTAAGAAATAAAATATATAAATTAATTAGAATTTAATATGGAATTTTTTTACATTTACATAGTTGTCAACATTTTAATTTCTACAGGAGCACTTTTAACCCGGCCTGTATTTCCCCAGCTTTGTTTATGGAGTAATTAATTCTCTGCAATATATAATTACGATAAAATAAAAAAAAATTGTTCTTAAAAAGTAAGTGTTATGGAATAAATGTATTAAAATTCGTTAAAGGTATAAAATTCTCCATAGAATAACATCGGTTGTGGCTTCTGGGGACGATAAGTGGAGAGGCCTCTACAGAGTTCTCTGGAGTGATTTGACGTTTTTCTTCAGTGTCGTATTAACCCTCGACGAAAGGTTTAATGCTGCAACCATCCACTAGCATCTAGCCTCTGACGAGCAACTCCCACCTTTTCCTGCAGATTCCGTGCATACGTCATATTCCGGCACTAAATTCTGTTTTTGTTTATTTTTAAGATTCGTTGTCCCTGTTATCCTGTTGCCACCACGGAATTTGCCGCACTTCGATTTTTGTTTATATTTGCTGCCATGAATGAAGCAAATATATTCACTTAATTGTTTATTCTTGGCACCAGTTTCTTTTTTCTTCTTCTTTTTCAAATAACTTTAAAAAAATGAAATAAGTTTCTTCCTCTTTTTTTTTTTTTTTTTTAAATCAATTATCCGACTGAACTAAAAAATACAGCGTTTGGTAGATTTTGTGGTTATCAATAAATATACCAATTTTCGATATAATTTAATAATCCGAACGGATACAATTACAAACTTTAAGCTTTATATATTTTAAATAAAAGAAAAAATGTTTGCACATTCATTCAAGATGCAATTCATTAAATGGCGACAACGCAAAACCTCTGTCTGAAAAAAATAATACGATCTGTGGTACTAACCGTGAAAAAGATTTATAGGAAGAGATTTAAGAAAAAAATTATACTTTAGGATTATGCAATGGAATATTACAATCCATTTAAAAATTGCTTATTGAACAGAATTCACATTTAATATTTTAAATAACATTACAAGTTTTATAGCTTTTTCGAAACTAACTTTGCTGCACAGTTTTAATCGTACAACCCCATAAGAAGAAATCTCATTATTGGAATTATTTCAACATTTTTCAATACTTAGATATTAAAATTTTTAATGTCAGCTTCTTGATTTTATCAACATTCTAGCGCTTTTACATTTTCATAAATTAATTCACAATCCTTCAATGCAGAACATTTTGCATGAAATTTCAAAATCTGATGATTCAAAATCAGGATATCTTGCTTTTGGATTTAGTGTATAGACAAGAAGATGCGCTGTTATTAATTTTAATTACCATGTTATAACATTTATCCACTTTTTAAAGACCATTTAGTTCAGTTTTTAATAAAGAAGCATCACAAAACTGGCGTTGTAAAAATTATTACTTACAAACTTTGAATAAACACCATAAAATGCAATAAACTCGCAACAATTGTTTCGGGTCGAAAAAACCACGACCCTTCATCAGGCGAACAAAGTAAGCACGAGTGCTGTTATCAAAGCGGCAACGCACAAAATCGTTTAAGATGAAAAGATAATTGTCACAAGATCTGATAAAGGGGGACAAACTGTTCTACTCAACAAATCGGATTATATTTCCCATGTTGAGTCCTTGCTTACTTCAGGTCCATATTCGAAACTTAAAAAAGATCCTTCTAATGATCATCTTGATCAAGTCAAACACCACGTTAAAAATTCCGTTATTCTTAATGATTATACCAAACGCATGGTAATTCCTTCTGCTGCTAATTGTGCTCGTTTCTATGAACTTCCGAAAATTCATAAACCCACTCTCTGCTTTCGACCCATTGTATCTAACATTGGTGCGGCTTCTTATAATCTTGCTCGATTTCTTTCAAACTCTCTTTCTCATCTTACTTCTACTAATCTTCATACTGTAAAAAACTCGTATGATTTTGTGGACAAAATTAAAGGCATCTCTCCATCTAACTATACTATGATTTCTTTAGATGTAAAGTCACTTTTTACAAATGTTCCGGTTCAAGGTGCTCTGGTTTGTTTAGAGAGAAGACTACGTGAATTCCATTATTCTTCTATTGAAATTGAGGAGCTTGTAAATTTAGTTCATTTGTGTATCAGGCAAACTGCCTTCATTTTTAATGGTACTTATTATTCCCAAAATGATGGTATGGCCATGGGTAGTCCTCTCTCTCCTTTACTTTGCGACATTTATATGCACTATTTTGAAGAAAAACTCTTCTGTGTATATAAATTTCCTCACTGGTTTAGATATGTGGATGACACTTTCGTTCTTGTCTCCCCTGACGTCGATTTGTCCTATTTACTTTCTTTGGTCAATTCGATTTACCCATGCATTCAATTCACTTTTGAGGTTGAACAGGATTGCTCTTTGCCTTTCCTTGACGTTCTTGTGAATAAAGAAAAGGATTGTTTCTCAACGACTGTTTTTAGAAAACCATTCTCAGTCTCTTTGCCGCCGCATGCTCTCTCTAACCACGCCCCTCAACAAAAAATGTCTGCTTTTTACACTTATGTTTACCGTGCCTTACACATTTGTTCTGATCCGTCTAATCTTTCGAAAGAAATTAATTATTTAAAATCTCTTGCTCTCTCTCGTGGCTATAACCCATCTATCATCGATAAAGCTCTATATAAATTTAAGAATCCTAAACGTTCTGCTCCCAAATTAAACGATCATAGTCTCATCCCAGTTGTTTTACCTTTTTATTCTTCACTCTCTTTTAAAATCTCTAAAATTCTTTCACCGTTTGGTTTCAAAGTTATTTACAAACCCGTCAATAAAATTAAATTATCTTCTCTTAAGGATCCCATTCCCACCGAAAACCGTTCTGGAATTTATTTAATTCCGTGTTCGTCCTGCAACTTAGGTTATATTGGTCAAACTAGGAGGCGTTTGAAATACAGAATAAATGAGCACCGTCGGAATGTTCGTAATGAAGAAATTACCAAATCTTCTATTGCTTCCCACTGCTGGTCTCAAGGTCATCGTTTTGATTTTTCCAAAACTAACATAATTTCATCTCCTGTCTGTTCCTCCCATTTGGATATTCATGAAGCATTTTACATTTTTAAAAATTCGAAAAATCTTGTTAATGATATTTCTTCCACTCCTTTCTTCTCTGATGCTTGGAAATTACTCACGTAACTTAGATTTTAGTTTAATTTTTGTTATCCTTTGATTGTTATATGTTTAATCTCACTCATTTATTTATTTCCTTGTTTTTTGGTACAATTCTACTGACACCAGTAGCTATATTTAGTTTCTACTTTATAAACTTTTTCTTTTCATCTTAAACGATTTTGTGCGTTGCCGCTTTGATTGCAGCACTCGTGCTTACTTTGTTCGCCTGATGAAGGGTCGTGGTTTTTTCGACCCGAAACAATTGTTGCGAGTTTATTGCATTTTATGGTGTTTATTCAAAGTTTGTAAGTAATAACATTTAGTTCAGTTTTGAATAAAACTAAAAAATGAGAACAACTTTTTCAGTTATGCAATTTTTACCTTATATTAATTTGACTAAAATAAATTAGCTTTCCATTATTCTTATTTTCATTATTATTGCAAACCTTTTCCTTATTGTATGCGAAATGCTTTATCTACTCCCCCCCCCCCCCCCACACACACACACACACCACACCACCACCATCACCAAAGTAATAATAATAATAATAACTCAGATACAAAATCTTACATGTATACCAAACATACTATAACAAAATATAATATAATCACATATTTTTTTTTTCATATCTGCAATAACTATTTATGATGTTAAAAATTAGATTTATTTAATTATTAAGGGAAAAAAGAGTTTTTTGAAATTGATAAACCTGTTTAAAATGAGTTATAATATTGTTTTCAACCTAAAGTCTCAAAGCTAATTTAAATGTAAACATTTAATTACCAGTTTAAATAAAAGTGTACCCTTCTACAATTTGGTATGGTTGCAAACTATCTTTAACTGGTTCACAGTGCTAACTGGTCCATTTCAATCGTAGTCCTACATAATAACATATGTAGTGGCTAACGTAGACATAGAAAATACAAAATGAAATGTAAAATTATATGCTTTGAAAAAGGAAATAAATGCAATTTCTATTATAAAATTTAATTGAATGAAATTTTTATAATGTATTGTTACACTGAAAGGTAAGGATGTTGTTGGGGGGATGGAAAGCATTCCTTGAAAAAATTTTCTTCTTTCACCATTGATATTTTTGTTAGTAAATAACCATTCGACAAGTTAAAAAAAAAAAAACCTACTTTTAATATTTTGTCTTTATTAGAAAATATTGGCAGTCATTTTTGAATTTTTCCAGGGAAGAGGAATAAACAAACTAAGTGTCCTTCATAACATAGGAAATATGTCATACATTATTATAATATGAGGAAATGAAGCCCCCCCCCGCACCCCCTGTTTCTCCATATGTCTGCCTGCCAGAAAAAATTCTATGTTTGAAAAATTGCCCTTGTTAATTAAGTGCCCCTGTTAAAATCATACGTTAGAAATTTTAAATAAAATATTTATTCTGTTATAAAATATCACCTATTAAAGCAGGTATTTACTTGATAATATCATTTCCTTTACAAGATCAAAGATTTATAAAATTGTTTCTCGCATATATAAATTATTTAATTAACGTGTAATTTAATACAAATAAATAAATACAATTTGTCTATGGCAAATGCTCTAAATACTGTATTTTTTCTACAGCTTGTGCATCATGACGATTAGAGTGTTAATAAGACAATCAATTTTCAAAGTTGAAAATAATTCTGTAATGCGACCTTTACAAAATTTGTATACAATTCTCAAAACTATACACGAAAGAAAGACAATGTATTATACAAACAAAAACTTATTACCAATTTTTTTATTCAAGCTGCATATCAAATTAAACCTAATGAAATTCTCTTTAAAATAAGGGTCAAATGATTCTCTATGGCTTATGAAATATGGGAAATTTAAAATTGAAGTGACTTATGCAACCTTTTTTCAAACTTAAAAAAAAAACGCCAACTTAATACGCCTTATGGAATATGAAAAATTTAAGATTGAAGTAACTTAGGCAACCCCCCCACCAAAAAAGAAAAAAAAAAAAAAAAAAAAAAAAAATGAATTTTCTATATTTTAAAAATTAATTTCCTGAAACCTGAAACAGATGAAAATAAGAAAATATTTTTATACTTATTTTCTATTGGTAAGGATAAAATACTGCAATTCTTGTTGAAATCTAAGATGGTCAGAATGACTCATTAGCTTATTCGACTTGGAATGATCCAAAGATCATTCCATTTCAAAAAAAAATTAAAGTTTGCGCTTTAAAGCTGCAAAATAATAATAATAATAATAAATTATTTATTTTTGTTTATTTATTTATTTTTAGATAACATAAGAATAGCAAAAAAGGTTAAAAATGAAATCAGCTTATTGTAACTATAAAAAAATAAATAAAAAATAAATTAATTAAATAAATAAGTAAATTAAAAACAATAGAATTTTTGTCATAATCCATTTTATTCCACTCTACAAATTTTAAGAATTTTAGCTAATGATATTAGAAAAGACATTTTTTGAAACTTTTTTTAAAAAACGACAACTTAATATGCATATAAGTTTAAATACCAAAAATTTAACAAGTGTAAATAATCTGCATATTAAAATGAGTCCCATGAAATTATCTATAAAATAATGGCTGATAGAACTTGGGAAATTTAAGTTTGCACAAGCCAAACAATAATGTTTTTATTATTATTATTTTTAAATTAATTTTTCCAAGATCTGCCGAGATATAAGAATTATAAAATATATTCTCTTGTACAACAATAACGAAAATGTTGGAATTAATGTTGAAAAAAAAAAAAAAAGTCAAGTTTAAAATTTTGTTTAACTTGAAATGGAAAGTAATTCAAATAGTTATTTCGGACATCAGACGGCTGCACCACCAATGTGAGTACTCAGCACAGAATGAAAATGGCACTACAGACTTTTTATATCGGCAGCTAGATTTTATTCCGGCTACCGCATTTTTAAACACATTCTCCTGATAATTTAAATTGACAAATATTTATGGTAACTTCATACAAAAATATTTTACTAAATAGAAGCTCTGGTGTAGTATGATTTACAAACCATCTAAATATAGTAACCGAAACTTTGAAAACTAAATATTCTCATACTTGCCAACCTAACGCGGAAGATTCTTAGTTTCTGTTCCTTTTTGTACACCACTTAATTTTTACAGTAATTCTCTTCAATACATTTACGATTACATAAGAAGACAAGTACTCAAGAAAAGACTGGTGTGAAAAAATAAGCGGAAAAAGGCGGGACTATACTTGCCAACATTCTAATTAATATTCCGTAGTATTGTTAACGCCGCCTTTTTTCTTCAAACCAGTATATTTTTGTAGCATTTTCTTTCTTATTTAATCGTAATTACAGGGATGGAACACGGGCGCAGGATTCCTATCGGTATTTGTTTAAGAAATTTGTGTACCTATAATATCGTTCATTTAAGAAGTAGAAAATTTTGTTACATTGATAGTGGTATGAATTCTGCGCCCGTGTTCCATCCCTGTAATTACATTTGCAGAATATTACTCTAAAAAATTTCTGGTGTGAAAAAAAAAGGGCGGGACTAGCGACACTACGGAATATTAATGAATATGTTGGCAAGTATGGGCGGGACTAACAAACTTCCGGATTATGTTGGCAAATATGTAACCGGATCGGATATGTTCCACGGATCGTATTCTCCGCCTTTTTTTCAGGACATTCTCAGGAATAAGATTTTTTTTTGCTTCTACCACTATTTTTATGTAATAATCTCTACTCTGAACATTACTATAAATATATCCAGAATTATTTCTGCATAAAATTAGTGATGGCATAAAAGGCGGAAAATTCTTATCTTTGAACATGCCTCGAGAAAAGGGCGGAGAGCACGACCCCTGGTATTCTGATGCACGAAATTTTATTATCATAGATATATGCTCTTTCTTATTATACGCTCTTTTGTTTATGAGAATTTCATAGTTTCCAAACTAATTCCGAGTATTGTTAGTTCACGCCCTTTTTTCTACACCACTTAATTTTTACAGTAATTCTATACCTGCCAGCCATTTCATTAACACTTTCGCGACTGCATGTTTTTGACTTTTTGACAGTAAGGTCCGCCTGTCGGCGTTATTCTCTCAAATTACAATATTTCAGAACAAACTTTTCTGTATTCGAATTTATATTACAAATAGATACACTTCAAAATTATATTCTTTCTAATCAAAGTATTTGTATCCGTAGAATATTGCATTATACAAATATATGTACAGGGTATATTCTTAAGAAGTAAATAACATACAAACTGCGAAAGAAACGCCCACTGGCGGAGTTTTGGATCTTTAAATGACGTGAATGTACGTCAGCGGTCCCGAAAGTTTTACTAATAGGAATATTCTTTTCCGCATTTTTTAGCACCAACCTTTTTTTAGCATGGTGTTATACTTATTGAATCTTAACTACATTTGGAGATAATTACTCTAAAAATAAAGTGGTGTGGAGAAAGGGGCGTGTGCTAAAAACCTTCCGATTTATAATTAGGATGTTGACAGGTATGCAATTCTCTTTAAATGTACTTACAACGAAACAAGAAGAAAAGTATTCTAAAAAAAAAAAAAAAAAAAAGAGTGATGAGAAAAAAAAAAAAAAAAGGGGGGGGGGGGAGGGAGGCGGATACTTAGAATCTTCTGTATTATTAACACTTTCGCGACCGCATGTTTTTGTCTTTCTCACAGTAAAGTCCGCCTGTGGTCGTTATTCTCTCCAGTTACAATATTTCAGAGCAAGATTTTCCCTATTTGCTTTTATATTAGAACAGATATACATTATAGTTATACTCTTTCTAATCAAAGCATTTTTATCTATAGTGTATTTATAGCACAAATACTAATATTGGGTACATTTTAAAAAATAAATAACATACAAAGTGCGAAAGAAACGCCCACTAATGGAGTTAGAGATTTTCAAGTGATGTGAATGTACGTCAGACTTCGTTAAAGTATTAATTAGAATGTTCGCACCTCTAGAAATTGCTATAAAAATATGCGTAAAAAATTATTATCATTTTCTGGTACCCAAAAAGCATAAAAGTTGGTATCTATGCACTATTGAAGCTCAGAATGAATTATCAGAAAGCAAGTGAATAATTTTTAAATTAAAAAGCATGTATTCAAAAGTTCAACTTTGTTGTTAATAACAGCGATAAAATGATTTTTTTTTTTTTAAATAATTGTCTTGCAATGAGAGAAATATTCTTATCGTAAATTTAAATGTAAAAATTTCCATAAGAATAACAAAAAATTGTATTTAGTAGAAGAAAAGTGAATAACAGTTAATTCCATGATTAAAAGCGAGAGAGTGAGAGAGAGTGAAAAATATTTTCTTAAACATTTTCAGATTAATGAAGATTAAATGTAAATAAGCGTACATTTAATGGTACAACTATAGTATTTCCCCTCAGCTAGATTTGGCGATTTTTCGTTGGCGCCGGTTTGAGCGATAACGATGTCGTTCTGGATTGTTTGCAATACAATATGGCAACCTGCATGCAGTTTACTTTTTAAGCCATAGCAACCAGCGTTTGGTCATTTTTTTATTACCATGCAAATTAATAATAAATTATAAACAAAATTAATCAATAGTAAAAAATAAAATACGACCGTTTTATATAATGATTTTTGTAGTAATTTAGGTGAAATATTATAACATCATTTCAACATCGTCTGCAGGCTGCATACTATTTATTTTTTATGCCATAGCAACTAGCGTTATGCTTTTTAATTACCATGGGAGGACAGGAAAATTAAAATTAGTGATTAATATTGTTTACTTATAAGTACGGAACTTGTTTCTATTGTTTTTTTTTTGGGCTAAGCTTTACTATACGGCACCCATTGCTTATTACCGTTGCCGATGTTTTGATCACATGATATGACGGTGATTCGAGACCCGAATCAGAGTATCGATACTTTTTTCTGTTGTATCGAAACGTAACATTTACTGATTCATGCATCGGTAATTAGGGGTATACAGTGATTTTTTTTTTTGTTTGTTTGTTTTAATGCTCGCGAAGCGAGCAAACAGCAGAAAACATAGTGACCGAGGCTCTATGAATCTTCATGCTTTTACTGATTCATGCTCCACGAATTAGGCGCGTCCAGTGATGTTTTTTTTGGTTTTAATGCTCGCGAAGCGAGCAAACAGCAGAAAACATAGTGACCGCTGCTCCATGAATTTTCATGCTTTTACTGATTCATGCTCCACGAATTAGGGGCGTCCAGTGATGTTTTTTTTTGTTTTAATGCTCGCGAAGCGAGCAAACAGCAGAAAACATAGTGACCGCTGCTCCATGAATTTTCATGCTTTTACTGATTCATGCTCCACGAATTAGGGGCGTCCAGTGATGTTTTTTTTGGTTTTAATGCTCGCGAAGCGAGCAAACAGCAGAAAACATAGTGACCGCTGCTCCATGAATTTTCATGCTTTTAATGATTCATGCTCCACGAATTAGGGGCGTCCAGTGATGTTTTTTTTTGTTTTAATGCTCGCGAAGCGAGCAAACAGCAGAAAACATAGTGACCGCTGCTCCATGAATTTTCATGCTTTTACTGATTCATGCTCCACGAATTAGGGGCGTCCAGTGATGTTTTTTTTTGTTTTAATGCTCGCGAAGCGGGCAAACAGCAGAAAACATAGTGACCGCTGCTCCATAAATTTTCATGCTTTTAATGATTCATGCTCCACGAATTAGGGGCATCCAGTGATGTTTTTTTCGGTTTTAATGCTCGCGAAGCGAGCAAACAGCAGAAAACATAGTGAAACATAAAAAAAATGTTTCATAGTGATGAAAAGTATTGTTTCATAACATTTTGATTCGATTCACGACGTTGTGAAACGATTCGCAGTACCGACTCACAAACTGAATCAAAACACCATCATACCACGTGATCAAAACATCGGCAACGGCAATAAGCAATGGGTGCCGTATAGTAAAGCTGTTCCTTTTTTTTTTTTTTTTTTTTTTTTATATATATAAATAAATGTACATATATGTACATTAAAAATAATTTTTTCCTTTTGTTAAAAATGTTAAACGAAATTCTAATTTATATAATCATATTTTACCGGTAAATATAAAATAGCATTTAAACTGAATAACTGTATGGAATGTAAAAGCATAACGAAATTCATAAACATCAAGAAAGTAAGTCAATTTTAAATACATATTTGTTTTGTTATTATTAGAAATAAGTTCAATGAATTATTTTAATGATGCGATTCTGAAAAACATATTTCGGTTTTGTTTACGTTAGAAATCCATGGCAACCACTTCAAAAGTAGAATTTACCCATAATCGCCAACGAAAAATCGCCAAATCTAGCTGAGGGGAAATACTATAGTTGTTCCCATTTAATTTATTTAAAAAAAATCTAAGTGATGGTTTTCAGGCAGAGATGTCAGCTAATTAAAAGAAAAATAAATACATAAGAAAGAGATAAATACATGAATATATCACTTTGATTCACCACTATTACATTATACAAAAATAATAGTATTTCATTAGGGGGAAAAAAAAACAGTAAATTGAAAAAATCCACATTGTTTTAAAATAATTCACTTGTGATTTAAGTTTATTTATTTTATTCCCCCACCTAAATCTACATATTTTAGAATTTATTATCATATTATGTGATTAAAAAAAAAAAAAAAATACATGATTATGAACACAAATTCTTTAAAAAATTGTCAGCGAACTATTTATTATCGAATCATATTTTCTTTTTGTGAAATAAATTAGTATTTATTTTTTTATGCGTGACAACACCCCGAATAAATAGTTATTAAAATGACAATTTTTCGATAACTTTTGGTCCGACTACTGAGAAACAATCTTAAGCTTTAAAAAAAGAAGTCTTTATTTAGTAACCACACAAGTAGAGGGTTCCCACGGCGTTAAATTTGTATAGCACTATTTTTATATAGTACCGCATTTTCAAGCGTATAATGCGCAGGTCAAATTAATAAGTTGAATCATCAGAAAATTTAATTTACAAATAAAACTATATTTGTAAGAAACAAAAGCTTGTTAAGGAATGGCATTTACCGTAAATTTAATTTCCGGTGTATAACTGGTTTAACAACCTGCGCGTTATATGCCTGTGTATTTAAGAAAAAAATTACTTTTGTACAATATCCATGGAAAAATCCTTGAAAAGAGGCGGGGTCATGGGAACCCTGAAGAGTACACACGACATACATAGTTCGTATAGTCCTTGAATTTTCTTGATTTTCTGCAACAACAACATTAAATAGCAATTTTTGACATAATTTTTGACACAATTTTAAAATAAAAAGTTCAATATTATTGATGTATGATATTTAAAATCTTAAACTTTAAAAAATTTCCAGAATTTTGAAGAACATAATAATGGATAAGAATGCGTTTAGCAGAAACTTCAATTAAATTAATAATAATAATTGCCGAAACGTCAGTGGAGGCCGTCTGTTGAGACTCAAAACGGTTTTGGGCTCCGTCTGTGTGTTTGTCGCACGAAAGCGGCCGCAAAAATCCCGCTATTGACTTGAAATTTGGTACACATGTTCATGATCACCACGAAATTAGCTGTAGAGTTTTGGGTGTGATTTCCATTTGTAATTCGTGTACAGGGACACGACAGAATTCTTATCATTATGGCGTATGGGATGAATTTCGTTTAAACACATTTTAACATCATTACTTCGCGATCAACAAAGGGAAATTAGCGTGTATTAGTATGATGCTTAAACTTATGTTTTTCTGCAGAAAATATGTGCTGTTAGGCTTCCTAATTAATGTACAGGACCATACAAAACTGTTCTGACAATGTCACGTAATCATCCAAATTATGTCAAATTTCGAACAGTTATTCATAAAAAACGTAGAATAAACTGAATAGTTTTTACTGGTGTATACAACGGTTTGGGTTCGTTTACAGGGACACAGAAAATAATTTCGTGACATTAGAGACTATGGACAATTTTCTATTTAAGCGGATGTTAGTGTGTTTATGCTCCATTGAAAAGAATAAAATTAACGTACATTGTAAAGATGCTTAAAAGCATGTTTACTCTTAAAAAAGATATGTATAGACTAAATAATTTATTTATGGACCACACAAAAGAATTCCGAAGACGTTTTGTAATCATCCAAATAATGTCAAATTAGTCTGCAAAAATAATAAGTTATAATTAATTAGGTGTTTTCTTATTATTGCCGTATATAATCAATTTGGCTACTTTTCCGGGATACATAAAAGAATTTCGTTCTATTACGGTCTATAGTCGGTTTTTCTTAAAAGTGTATTTTAACATAGTTACATCCCCATTAAATATAATGGAATTTTACTGGTATTGTAAAATCATGTTTTTCGGTGGAAAAGTGTGGGAATAGAATGATACAGTGTTACGCAAAATAATTCCGATATGCTGTGTAATCTTTCTGCATGAAATTTGGTACAAATATTTCTGAATTTCAGGGAAATAATGCAAGACTGTCGGTTATTAAGAACACATATATATGATATACAGATAGGTGTAGAAAGAGGGATATAGCGGGGAGTCGAGGGGGGCGACAGCCCACCTCAGGAATGCATCTGATTATGGTAACCAGTCGATCGAGTCAATATATACTATTATATAATAAGGAAAGAATAAAAACGACCTGTTGAATAATGTCTGATGCAAATACGACGTTGAGGCTCCTGATCTGCAGATCCACTAGTAATCTATAACCATAAAATAATAAATGAAATGTTTTCTACCCTATTATAATTTTATTTTTTGTCTCTATAAGAATGTTTATTTCATGTCGATAATCTTTACAATTTGACTATATTTCAATGCATTTAGCTTGAAGAAAATTTGTAATAAATTGTAATTAAATTAAAAATAAATAAATAAATAAATAAAAATGTATGGAAGTATATAAACAAATCAAACAATAACAAATCTATATAATCAACATGATCAATTAAAAATAAGAATAAAAAATGGAAAGTTCTATGAAAGACAGAATTTAGTTTAGAACGGAGGATTATTAATTTTCATCTGTAAATTTTCATTTTCATTTTTAATTTTTTAACACTAGAAGCGCCAAAACTGTCTTTTTGACGGTTTTCGTTCCCCTGAAATTTAGTTTAGGCTGTTTCATCCTTTGGCGTAGTGAAAGCGTACTAATTCGCCAAAGTGAAGTGAAGTTTATTGTATTGTTGATTGATTTATTGAGGTTTCAACGTGACGTTAATATTATGCCATGGGCGATTGGCGACGATTTATGTTTATCGGTGGGCTGGAGATATACTATCACCACGGAGTAATATTAATAGGAGTTGAAGTTCCTATGGGAGAAATCTGCGAAACTGTGATGTAAATTTTTGGTAAATATTGAGGGCGCCACTTGTCATTACTCCCTATCTCGACGCGGATATAATGTTGTTTTCAATAGACTTTTGCCGGAGTACATTTAAAAATTTTAATTTTAAGCAATTTAATTTTTTTTGTAAGTGCTTAAAACTGCATAATTCAGATGTTTCAAAATAAAAACTTGTTCAACAAAGAATTATCCTAAGCTTGATGTTGGTAAAAGGAAATAAATGCAAAAATCAAATCGCTAGAAACTTATTTACTACATTTTTTTATACGTCAAATATACTAATAATGAAAAATTATAAGACCTCTATAAGATATCCATAATAATCTACATTTTCAAACGACACAATACAAACGATCTCCATTCTTCGGTTCACAAGGATCGTCATTTTTTAAAAGTTCTCTTTCAAAGTAAAATTAGTATAAAATGGCTCTTAAAAAAAAAAACATGTCGCTTAGAATACCCTATTTAATGAAATTTGCTTTCAATCGAAAAATTTTCAGCTTGATATTATTTAAAAAAAAAAATAATTAAAACGAGACATTTCCCCATTGAATAACATTGCGGAAGCTGGAGAGAAGGAAGTATTGTACGCTGGCGCCATCTGTAAACATTAGAAAACCACATCACAAAATTTTAGCGTTACATTCTTCTCCTGTCTTTATACTCCGTGGCTATCACATTTGATCCTTCCTAGGATGAATGTTTATTAAATGAATGGAAAATTTTGTATACGATTTGAAAGTGTTAAAAACGTATTTTGGATAAGATGGCCAAACGTCTCAGGTCTCAGATTTCTTCCGACAATCTTCATTTTTGGATTCTTGTGCCCAGAAAAAAAAAAAATTATTTCTTGGAACCCTATTTTTACTGTTTTCTTTTTCTTTTCATTTCTTTCTTTCTTTTCTTTTCTTTTCTTTTTTTTTTTTTTTTTTTTTTTTTTGTCCCCACTTATAATTTCGCTATACAAAAACATGTTTTTTAAATCTAGTCATACGTCTGACCTCTTTTTTTTTTTTCTTCCCCAGAATATGCATATTGTGACGAGTAATTTCTAGTGGTGGAAAGATCTTCGCGAAAGATTAAAATTTTACTATGACTATCCAATGGGTGAATTGCAAACCGTCGCCAATTGTTCACTTCACTATGTATAGCTAGTGCGACAAGTTGTTAAACAATTAAACCCATTTAACCAACATTAACACGCTGAGTGCGCAGTCAACCATCGGTGGCTGACAGTGACCTTTCCGTTTAGGCCGCGTCAACCACCGGTGGCTGACAGTATAAAATATATAAAACAAAAAATATGAAAACCAAAAATATCACCAACTGACTCCAAACTTTAGATTCATCATTCGTTACATATTGTCACGGATGAATCAAATTTACAAATTCTTAAATTCTTGTTTTTTTTTTTTTTTTTTTTTTTCCCACAAAATTCGTTCCGATTCGATAACTGTATGGGATTTCGCAGAATAGTATGCGTTCGTTATAAATCCGCAAAATACCTTCCTGAATGGTTAATTAACACCCTCCCTGAAACAAACTAATTCCTCTTTGATTCCTAATTAAATTATTGAAGTTTGAGGCTGAGTGAGTTTTACGTCGCAGTAGTGGTACGCTTGGGATAAATGACGATGGTCTGGGAGTCATCCCAAAGAGTAGGCAAGAGACATGCCATTGTAATTTTGATCCTCAGCGGATATAATGGCTCCTTCGCCTCGGTGAACCCCCAGAGGTATTAATTTGGAGGAGATCGTTATTTAAACTACCTTATCAAATAATACTATGAAAGCCACACGATATAAAACTTTGGAAGCTATGAGATTTCTTATAAAATGGAAATGAGGAGAGTAACAGATTGTTTCAGCGCATCTAGTGTTAAAGAAAATTTCTTTGCGTAAATTCCTTTAATAAATAATATTTTTATAGGTGAATATGAATGTTAAGGTAAATATTGGACGTAAAATGGAAAGTATTATTATTATTATTATTATTATTTCATTTTTGTTGTAATGGTTGGGTTGTTAGTTGGGCTTTACGTCGCCCGAGTGTTGCACAGTTTGTAGATATAATATTTAATATTTTAATGAATGAAGTAAATTTTAGATGTATACTAGTAAGATATACTGTGACTTTGCGTTTCTTATCTAAGCTTTAAAAGTGGAAGATTACAGCAAGTTTGAAAAAAAAAAAAAAAAAAAAAAATAAATAAATAAATAAATAAAAAAAAAAAAAAAATAAATAAATAAATAAATATTTTAAATTTTAAGAATTATTATTATTATTATTATTATTATTATTTTTTTTTTTTTTCGTAGCTTATATTTAACGCCGCAAGAGTTAGTTGATAGCCACGTAGTTGATAATGGTCTGGGATCAGCTTCCAGGGTTGATCAGGGGACAGGCTATCATAATTTTGATCTTCCACAGAGAGGAGGAGGGGATGAATCCTCCACTTTAGTAAGCCCCAGAAAATTATTTTTAGGAAATATTAATACTCAAAATGAATAAAACTCGCATTTTGCGTACATTGATTGCTTATTGAGAATTATCACGCTTTTTGTGAATGTTTATATTAAAATTGATACTTTGATTGATTTTTTTTTAAATTTACGTAGAATTTTATGTATTTTGATATATGTTCCTTAAAACTCTGTCTTTTTTGTATCTATATATACGCTAAATTGTTTTCTTGTGTACGTATTTAGCGTTTTGCTTTATTCGGCTGAAAACACGAACTCTTACTTGCGAACTTTCTTTTCCGAACGAGAAATTTCGGCACTTCTAGTGTTAATTTTTATTATTATTATTTTTTTTTTCTCATTTTTTGGCCTTAAAACCTGGCTAAGTACTTTTTAAGATGACTGAAATGATTTAAAATGACGTGTTGTCACCTAAATTTCGTAATTTGGTTAATTAAAAAATAATCTAATTGTCGTGTCGAAAAATTGCTTGCTCCCCTAGATACAGAAAAATCGCCCTTTAATTTTGTACCGAATTTGAAATGATAAAAACAATATTTCTCATTTATTTTTCCCCTTTTTGGTGTTACACAAAACTGATCTACAAAATTGGCAACGAATTTTTCACCCAGATTGAAACAAATAGCCCTCCGTCCTAAAAATATTTACAAAACAGTATTTAATTTTATACATTAGTCTTGTTTTTGACACAGACGTTTCTTATTAAATATTTGTAAAGTCTTAGATTCTGTAATGGATAAGAGTTTTCTTTATTATGCTAAATTCAAGATTGTCGAAGGTGAATAGTAGCAACCCTTTTATCCTTCCCCAAATAAAGGAAAAAAGGGTTCCACAAAGGGGAAAAAAAAAAAAAAAAAATCTTTCATTTGATTAATTTAGTCTTTGAATCCGGGAGCGAATTTACTAATATCGATAACATCGTATTGGGAACAGATATCAAAACTGAATTTAATACCTTTCATAAACAGTTTTTCTACCTAAAATAAATGTATTATTTATTTTCATTTCGTACATTATCGGATAAAGTCCATTCGCCTCACGTCCTTTGTGTTCCTACTTTATTACTGTCCTTAACAACAATGCTTATTTTCCACTACCCTCGCTTTTCGGTAATTCCATATAGAGTTGAGAGGCTGCATGGAATTTTAGACACACAAATACAGTTAACGCAGTACAGTAGGGCCTTGCTTATCCGAAATAATGTGGACCGAGAGACCCTCGGATAATTGAAAACTCGGATAACACGGACTCTGTCGTAAATCAGAGGGAAAAAATAAGGCAAAATTTAAAACGCATGAAAAAGTAGTGAATGAAGTAAACTAATACTTGTAACTACTTGTAATACTAATAACATACTTGCCAACATCTTAATTATGAACCGGAAGATTTTTTTTAATACACGCCCCTTTTTTCATACGAATATATTTTTTGAGTGTTTTTCTTCTTTAATCGTATTTAAATTTGGAGAAAAATTACTCTAAAAATATACAGGTGTGTATAAAAATGGGCGTGTATTAAAAATATTCCGGTTTATAGTTAGGATGTTCGCAAGTACATAATAGTACTTGTAATACCAGTAATACTTGTAATATAAAGTAGTCATTCAAAAGTGCAATACAGTACATACATACTTGCCAACATACTATTTAATATTCCGTAGTATAGTTTACCACGCCTTCTTTTTCACACAGTATCCTTTTAGAGTATTTTTCTTCTTATTTAATCTTAATTGAATTTGGAGAATATTACTCTAAAAATTTACTGGTGTTTAAAGAAGGGCGGGACTAACAACACTACAGAATATTAATTAATTTGTTTGCATGTATGAGTACATACATATATAAATTATAATATGTAGTAATGTATAGTAAAAGTTGTCAAAGTTATCTACGTCATTTGTTAAAAGCCACGCCTTCTCCGAGACGTGGCTTTTAAGGATTACCACGGTTAACCCGAAACTCCGTTAATCGAAGCTCGGAAAACAGTGGTTCTACTGTATTATATTTCCTCTAATTTTAGCTTCAATGTAAATCTACTTTGTTTAAAAATTTTTGGTAACTATTTTAGTCCTATGATAATTCATTTTTAAAAGAAAATTTTATTTTGAGAAAGGTTGTGCCTGTTTCGATTTCTGTAATTCAGGTTCATAATTGTAATTTTTTTTTAAATAATTAGTTCCTCATAATGTCCCAGATTTTCTTTTTAGGTCAACTCTTCGGATTCTTATCCTTGTTTTTATAGTTTGCATTGTAGTGTATAGTTTTTTTTTTTTTTTTTTTTTTTTTTTTTTTACATTAATTTAAATATTAGTGTTACAGCTTAGCCAAGGTTTAAAGACGGGTCATGCTGCTTGGAGGTGGGGAGAAACCGAATCTCATCTGTAAAACAAGATTGGTGGGAACGACAGAAGGATCTTCCATTACTGGTTTGGTGAGATCACCAAACCACTAATGGAAGATTTGATAATGTGCCAAGCCTAATCCATTTTTTCGTATTTTCAGGAATGGAACACGGGCGCAGAATTCATACCACTATCAATGTAAGAAAATTTTCTACCTCTTAAATCAACGATATTATAGGTAGAGAAATTTCTTAAACAGATTCCGGTATGAATTCTGCGCCCGTGTTCCATCCCTGTATTTTGCCAAGGTCAGTCTTTAAAATTTGGCCGAACAGTAGTAATGATTCTCTGTTACAGGCAGAGGAAGTTATAACATTTTATTTCCATTTTTCATTTCATTAGGATGAATAAATGTAAAGTTGACGTGAAAATAAAAATATTAACTTACTCGCCACTGGTCAGTAGATAATTTTTGCTTACACGCCACTTTTTCGAATATTTTTCAACTGATTGCCAAAATAAACAATACTCCCTTCCCCATATTTCGAAGAATTTTTTTGAAATCCTTCGAATTTTGACGTCAGGGGTGCAGAATTGCGGACATTTTAACCCTTATCGCTCGTATATCCCTTCTGAGGGGACATTAAAATATCGAGCCACGCCTTAAGGCATAGACCTTATATACTAGACCACGCATTCCCCGTCGTTATTTGACTGCATCATGAGCGAGCTTCCCCAGCAAAATTGTCACGTGATGTTGGCCTAGAGGAAGAGTGAAGAATGATCACTATGTTATTTTTCTGTAGGAACGAATTTTGTGTTTTTTAATATTTTTATTGTGCACGCACTTTTTATTTTAGCATTTAGATTTACACATGGATGGAAAGCTAAACTCTCATAGATTAATTACATAGAAAAAAAAAATTATGATAAATCATTTTGCAAGCGAAAAAATTGCGTTTGAATTCTTACTTCAGTCAGAGAAGTATGAGATTATGCTTGCATACGGGAAAAAAAGAGAGAGAGAGAGAGGAATCACCCCTAGGTCAAGTTCACGTGACTTCCGAGACTCAGAGCAAAGGATGGAGGTATCAGATTACACCCTCATGTTGAAGACATTCGCTATAATGGTCAGTCCTATTGATGGCGTGGTCTAGTATATAAGGTCTATGCCTTAAGGTGTTCGTCTGCAAATGAAATGTTATTTTTCTAAAACGTGTAACTATAGGCTATCTTTCGGCTACCGGAAAATTTTAACAGAAAGATTTATTTTATTTAATGATGAACTAAAATAAAACAAATTATTACAATTTTTCGGTAGCCAAAAGTTAGTAAGTTGGAAACTATACGTGTGATGTTTTATAGGAACGCCAAAAGGCGCGTCTTACTCATCAAAATAGGAAAATATGCGGAGTGCAAAGGGTAAATTCACTCCGGAGCAATTATAGCACCGCCTTTTTCTCGCACTATTTTATTTTTAGAATATTTTTCTTCAATATATATATAACTACGATAAAATATGAAAAATTTACTCTTAGAAAAAGAAAGATAAAAGTTATATGGAATAAAGGCGGGGCTATAAATACTGCGAAATGAATTAAAATGCAACTATACAGATGGTATGTGCCTGGTTCCGCTTAGTTTTATGACCAGGCTCCACCCATTATTTTCTCAAGTTATACAGGGTAGAAAATGTTCCGTCTCTAGACTGATTTCTCGCCTCAGTATTTATTTACAATAATCTCTATTGCATTTAATGACAAAATAATAATATTAAAAATAATGATATTGTAAAAATACAGTTAATTGTTTTTAAATAAAATAGTTGTACTGAAAAGAGGTAACATTTTAACCACTTTAGTTATATTCTCAAAATCTTCCGCACAATAATGTTCATAACACAAAGAACAGCTTTCAAGTCTCACAGTTTGGTATCTTCTTGTTTCAACTTTAAAAATCTTTACGTAATTTTATTTTATTAAATTTAGGCAATTACAGTCTTGCGAAAGAAGCTTGAGGAGGTTCAAATTTTTTGTTTGCATTCAATTTTATTGCTTCTACGAGAGCAGAAAACACTAGCTTAAGGGGACATACGACCCTCAGAACTTCAAAAAACATCAAAATATAATCATTTAATTACAGTCTTTTTTTAAGTAAATTATTGTTAACTAATCTTCATTGGACATGTTTAATTGTTACCTATAAGCTTATTATGCATTTTGGAATATAATTTAAAGTCTGTGGTGAATTATTTAACAATTTATGAGTTAATAATAAATGTTTTGTCTTGAAATTTTCACAGAATATGTAACATATCAGATCCTTGAAATTGAACCTAAATTTGTTCAAATTTTGGTTAGAAATATATATATATATATATAAAGTTTAAAGATCATTTATTTTTTAATAATATCTGAAGTATCACCTGTATGAAAAAAAAAAATCCCTTTTCGGCAAACTTAAAGGCACAGGTAGATTCCTTTATGTTAATGTTACAAATGTAAAGAAATTTTACATCTGCATTAATACTTAGCCAATGGCTTTGTTCTCACACATTGCATTATTTACGTTGCTATTCTGTTTTCAAGAAATTTAATTTTCAATTAGAAAAGGGTTTTATTCAATCTACCGAAAATTTTAGGCTAGATTTATTGGTCTGTAAATGTTTCAATTTTTTAAAATTCAAGCGCATAATCATTCAACAAATAGAAGTCTTAAAGATATACAATCCCAGCAATAGTGAATCCCGGAGGCGGCTATTGGGCTACACCCCCCTCCCCACCCAAGCTTAATCAAAATTATAAATTTTATTTAAAATCCATAACTGTTGTTCAATATCTTTCTTAAAATAATAATAATAATAATAATAATAATAATACAAACGTGAAAATGCACTTGTTACCTTATATGGTCAAGCACTGGCGTTGCTATGGTCAAGTCAAATACAGTTAAGTCGTAGCGGTTTTTAGATAGTTATTTCCCTGTAATTTTTATTGAATTATTGAAAGTTTTCTATTGTGTTTTTGTGATTTTTATTGTCAGATGAGTAAAAATTGTAAAGTGAATCTGTTTTGGTTCACATAAGCTGGAACACTAACATTAACATTAGTTAACATTGGACCATTTGGCACCGCTGAATTTCAATGTTAATTGTTACGAATTTAATAAATTGTATGATTTGGCGAGATTTTGGGTGACAAAACTTGCGACTTAGCAATGAAATTTGTGATTTGGCGGCAAAATTTGATAGTTGGCGACGAAAATTTTGACTTGGCGACAAAATTCGTTGTCTGACGACAAAATTTGGTGAGCTTGGCGATGGAGAAAGGCAGCTTTGGCGTCATTATATTTTCTTTCCACGCAAAAACCTCATATCTCTTCACCGATCAATATCTTGTTTCGACAAGATAAAAAGTCAAAGGAAGCTGTAACGTATTACTCTCAATTGTAAATTTTAAATTCTTGCCTAAACTGACATTCTAAACTATTCAACACAAACGATATTTGTATTAAGATTGGCGTATTATTTTAATTTTATATTTTTAAATGATTAATAATTAAAGCGTTTAACATGGTTTTTAGTTAACACACTTTTATTAACTTGATATGATGCAACTATTAATGTATGTAACGGAATTTTGCAATTCAATTTTCGGCAACTTCTTGTCGTCCGAAGGACCTGAAATTTTGCACACGACTTCATAATCAATGGTAATACTAGATACAAGTATTTGCAGGCACTTTTCCCATCAGGGGCAGACAAAAAGTCTAAACTTATACAAAACTATCGTATGTGACACAGGATTTGGATGTATTTGTATAATGTCGAGTGGCAACAATTATTTTTTTTAAATAAAGATTTAAAAGTATGTAATAGTTTACTAAAACCTTTATTAGTTCACTTTTCAATAAAAGAGTGTTCTTAATTTTTGTTTTTAAATGGCATAATTTTATTTATCAAAATAAGGGAATTCGAATAATGAAATACTTTAATTTAAATTTAAGTTTTTATGAAAATAAACTTCAACGTAAAATTCATTAAAATCGTCCCTAGTCCATTTGTCAAAGGGATAATACCTAAATGTCCCCAAATTTATGACTTTATCTACCATGCCAGTTTAATTCGTTTAGCATCCATTTACACGATTTTTTTTTAACGATGACATTTATTTTTTACATTATAGCATCTATGTCATAATAAAAAGCTAAGTCTAAATCTGCTTAGCCCTAAGATATATTGATTTTATTTACATATTTATTTATTTATTTATTTATTTATTTATTTATTTATTAACTTTTATTTCATTTGTTTAAAATCATGGATAAAATTTTATTTCATTTTTCTCAGTACGAGTACATTGTTGTAAATGTGACGTCATATTTTCCGTTAAATTAAACATATTTTTTTTAATCATATTATTATATTGTTTAAAAACATGATTAAAATTTTATTATATTTTCAGTTATCTTTTTTATTATCGTTTGCACGTGACATAAGCATCAGATTATAAATTTTTTGCAATGAAAGCTATCCGCGTTTGTAATGATCAATAGATGGCGCTCTCTGAACTGAAGTTGTTAGTAAATATAGGTGCCACGTGTATTTATTCTTCTTCTTTCTCCGCCATTTCATCATGGAAAATCGATTGCATAATATGATGATATGCAGTGGTGTGATAATTTCACCTTAGCCCACCAGAGGGCGAGCATTTCATTACAATCGCGGATAGAAAATGTCGGCTTCAACACACAATTCACGAAAAATCACTTTTTAGCTTGTAACTTCTAAGCAATTGAAGCTATCGAAAAAGTTTAAATACAAAAATTGATCTTTAGAGTAAGGCGGTAATTCGACTGATTTGAAATTTCCCCCTATTTTCAATATTAAAGAAATTATGGGCAAATGAAAATTTCCACCCCCCTCCATTTCCACCCCGTTTGAGCTGGATACCCCATCTACGAACTTGACCGAGATTTTTACTGCCCTGACAACATATCTTGAGCTGGTTAAATTTAAATAAAAATTACTCCAGTTATCGTGTTCACAACTTAACATGGGAAAAAGCGTTATTTATATATATATATATATATATATATAAACTTTTGAACGGAGGGTGGTTTTGGGTTTTAGGGGTCATGATCGGTGAAGATATGAAGAAATTTTCCAGAAGTCGTGTCATGAGAACCATTGCAATAGGTAGATCTCCTATAAGGAATCTACCTAATAGGGGGGTAGGGATACAAATTTAAATCGGGTTTGAAGGATCTGATATGTTACACAATCTGTGAAAATTTGAAGAAAAAATATTAAATAGTTTCAGAGATATCCTGCGCGCAAGGTGAAAAAAAAAAAAAAAAAAAAAAAAAGTTATTATTAGCACATAAATTATTAAATAATCCACATCTGAATTTAAATTATATTCCAAAATACATAATAAACTTATAGGTAACAACTGGACATGCCCATTGAAGTTTAGTTAACACTAATTTACTTTAAAAAAACTATAATTAAATCGATGTTTTTTGAAGTTCTAAGGGTCGTATGTTACCTTAAAATTTAATCATATATGACAGAGTTGCCAACATTTTAATTTATCTGGGAGCATATTTAGACCCACCTTTATTTCATACCCCTTATTATTTAATTTTTTTTTTTTTTTTTTTTTTTTTTTGTAGTTATGCCGAATGTCCCAAAATTACAGCAACAAACTTTAACAAGAGCTAGGGCACATCAAAAGAATTCAGAATTGTATAGTAATCCATGCCTGTAAATGTCATCTTAACCCTTTAAGAACCGGATGTTTTATGGTACTTTCAGAGCTGCCAACCTAATCCGGCAAATTGTTAGTACCGCCCCTTTTTCTACACCACTCATATTTTAGAGTATTTTTCTACTTAATTCATCATAGATACATTTGAAGAGAATTGCTCTAAAAATTAAGTGGTGTAGAAAAAAGGGCGTTTTTCAATGGGCGTTAACAATTTGCCGGATTAGGTTGGCAGCTCTGTACTTTGATCAGATGTTGGCGTGGCTTTTTATTTTGAATTTTTAACAATTTTTTTTTTTTTTTTTTTCGTACGAAACATTACATAAAAAGATATATCTAGTGATAATGGTGTTTTCATTCGATGTATTTAAAACACGGATTGCATTATTACGAATATTGGGTATGATTTATATGAAATAATGGATCGTGTACTTGTACATAAAAAAACACAATTTCTCCCCAGTACACTGGTGGGAAAAAGACACAATTTACTTTGAATATTTGAATGGTTACACAATAACACCCATAAAATAAAATCACGCAATACAAATACGAAGTATAAAATTTTACGTTTATTACATTTATTGTTTTTTTCACAGAATATATAAAATATTTCTCTTACATTACATTCTAGTAAATAAAATGGGTCTCCCAGACCTAACTCGTGTACTGACGGCTTAAACAAATATATATATATATTATATATATATATTTGTTTAACCCGTCAGTACACAAGTTAGGTTATTTACTAGAATTATTACATAAAAAGATATATCTAGTAATAATAGTGTTTTTATTCGATGTATTTAAAACACTGATTGTATTTTTACGAATATTGGGTATGATTTTATGAAATGATGGATCGTATAAATTTTCAAATTTTACAAAGTAGGCGGAGTTACAAATAACTAAAAAGTTAGACTACACATGATCAGTCGATAATCACATGGTGGTAAGTGTTAAAAAAACACCAGAATGCATCCGCTCCTTAAAAGATTAATGTGATGTTTTCTGTCATGGGTTGCTATGTATTCCTCATTCTTTCAGCTGTTATCTTCATCCATTTATAGTTTGTAGCTCTACGTTGGTACCATCCACATGTTAAAAAATACCCAAAAATACCCGCTTCTTTAAAAGTTAAGATGACATTTGCGGACATGGTTTCGTGTGCAATTCTGAATACTTATAATGTCCCATATCTCCCTTTAAAGTTTGTCACTGTAATTTTGGGATACCCTGTATACGGGAGAGAATAATTTTATAAATATAGTGGTGCAAAATGAAGGCGAGGCTGAAAATGCTCCGGAATAAATTAAAATGTTGGCAACAATGTATGATATTTATTTTAGTCTTTACATCTTTAGAATACAAAAATAAATCCTATTTCATATTGGTACTGAATAACGTTTCAGGTGGAAAATGTAAAACAAATGAAATATATAAATTGATTACATTTTATTTTATTTTTTTTATGGAATTTTTTACAATTACATAGTCTGACATTTTTATTTAGACCGGAGTATTTTTAGCCCCGTCTGTATTTTGCACAGCTTTTTTAATGGAGCAGTTAATTCTCTGCAACATATAATTACGATAAAATAAGAAAAAATTGCTCTTAAAAAGTAAGTGGTATGAAATAAAAGCGGGACTAAAAATGATCCGGAATAAATTAAAATTTTGGCAATTTTGCAATGAATGGACTTAAAGTTCAGACGCCTCACTTTCTCATTTGTATTACTCTTGAAACAGCACTTAATATTTATTTATTCTACATAGAAATATAAAGGAGTAATTCACTTAATAATGAATACAATTCAATACGATCTATTAAATATTAGGTGTACCGGAAAGTTCTGTCGTTTTGAATTAAAATACTGGCATCGGCAATTTATCCTGGATAAAATTTAAGATATTCTTAGGTAACTTATAGAATGATTATTTGTAAAGTACCATGTAAACTCTGTTCAACAAAAATTTCCGGTTTCATTTTATTAATTCAAAACGACATAACTTTCCGGTACACCTAATAGCTGCCAATATTTTAATTTATTCCGGAGTACTTTTAACCCCGCCTTTATTTCGCACCACTTCATTTATAGTAACATTTTCTGCAATACATAACTTCCATAAAATAAGAAAAAAAACACTTAAAAAAAATAAGTTGTACGAAATAGAAGCGGGCTAGAATTACTTCGGAATAAATAAATATATTGGCAGCTATGCTATTATATTCAGTGTTGCCAGATCTGGTGGACATTTTTAATCAACAATCACTAATAATTTTTAATGGTAGCGTCTGCATAATTACTTCAAAGGGGACTCATGAGCATGGCTCCCTGCGATGTAATAATTCTACTGAATCGTAGAGAGCCATAATCCGAGAGATGAATGCATGTCGGGTACCCGGGGTTTAATTAATGATCTCACACGTCTCAGCGACCAGAAATATAGAAACAGAATTAAATACAAATACCAGATGATAAGAGAAAAAAAAAGTTGAACAAGGTCACCAGTCGGAAAGTTAATTAAAATTATCAGAAACATTGCAAATTACTTCGAGGATTGATAGCCTGTTGTGTATCAAATGTTACTTCTCAAAATTATTCGTGATTATTGAATAAACAATCCCCCAGATTTGGCAACACTGATTATATAGGCCTAAAGCATAAACATAAAACTCAGTTGTACAACCCATCTGAAATAAAATAGTGTGTCACCAAATTACCATGCGCCAAGCAAGCAAAAATTATTGATTCAGCTCTTTCGTAGAGATCTGGGGCAGAGGGAAGACGCTAGTTGCATAGCTGTCAAATTGTACGTTTTTTCACAAACGAAAATTTTTAGTAAGTTTTTTAGCAGCCTTCTTTGATTAAACATGATCGAATTTTTCACAAAGAAATAACAGTGTTGAAGAGTCGTACAAGTAGGCTATGCTTATCTGACCACAATTGCATAATTCTAGATTGTACGTTTTTTTAATGTCACTATTTCTTTGTAAAAAGAATTCATCATGTTAATCGCAGAAGACTCCTAAAAAATGTATAAAAAATTTCCGGTAGCAAAAAACGTACAAGCTAGCAGCAATGCATCTGATACGTAACAACGTAACCCCATAAGATAGAAGTTGCTCATACAGGTGGCAAGATTTTAGTCCAGCTGCCATATTTTTAATGAGACTCCCCTGACGATAATTATTTACGATGTTCGTTTTACACATTAATATTTTACTCAATACATGTTTCGGCTTAAGTTTCATTTAGAAACCTTCGAGATATCATATTGTAACAGAAATTTTGAAAACTGAATATTGTTATTGTAATACGTGAGATTTTTACTTTCCGAACACTATAGTGAGGAAAGTATTGTAATCATGTCAAAAATCCGAATTCGAGATTTTGATGTTTCTATACGTTTTGAGGTCCCCTGAGTCCGTTTTCACTATTTTTACGATGATGTATGTATGTGTGTGTGTATGTGTGTATGTGTGTATGTGTGTATGTCTGTGGGTGAACACGCTAGCGTCTAAACGCTTCGTTCGATTAACCTGAAAGTTGGTACGCATATTGTAAGTCACCATAGTACGAACCCTATAGATTTTGGTGAATCTAGCACTTATAGTTTTTTTACAGGGACACAAAGAAAAATTCTTTATCATTATGGCCTATGGGAGCAAAATCTTAAAAGTGCGATAGCATCTAAACGCCTTATTCAATTGAGCAAAAATTTTATACACATATTATAGATCACAAATACTCAATCTGTATAGATTTTGGAGAATCTAGCACTTATAGTTTTTTTATAGGGACACAAAGAAAAATTCTTTATCATTATGCCTATGGGGCCAAATTTTTAAAAATGTGATAGTGTCTAAACGCCTTATTAATCCGAGCAAAAAAATTGTACACAGATCACAAAATAGATCACAGTTGAACTAACTGTATAGATTTTGGTGAATCTAGCACTTACAGTTTTTTTACAGGGACACAAAGAAAAATTCTTTATCATTATGGCCTATGGGACTAAATTTTTAAAAGTACGATAGCATCTAAACGCCTTATTGAATTCAGCTGAAAATTTATATGAGTATTATAAATCACTGTTGCACTAACTATAAGCATTTTGGTGAATCTAACATTTATAGGTTTTTACAGGGACACAACGAAAATTTCTTTGTCATTATGATCTATGGGCTCAAAGTTCAGTAGCGTTAAATAAAACAACGTGTAATAGATGGAGAAAAATACTCAAACACTCTGTTATGGTTTTCTCTCTTTTGTTTGTTTAACAACTACTCTTTCTTTACTTTATCTACAAAACTGTTAATTACTCAATGTTCGGAAAGTCGAGTGGAGTCACTCCAGATTTTTTTATTATAGTTTTATGTTCTTTTGTTTATCAGAAATTGTTAAAAAATGTACATAAAGAAAAAAAAAATTAACATTTTTTGGTAGCTAAAAAGCACAAAAGCTAGCAGTTGCGCATAACTTTAGTTCAGATTCAACTATCAGAAAGCATGTAAACAATTTTCAAGTACAAAAGTATGCATTTAAAAGCTCTACTTTATTGTTTAACACAGCGGCAAGAGGGTTTATAAAGTATTTTACAATTAGAGAAAATTCATTGAGATTGGATTTTATTTTATTTTGCCCAATAATTTTTCTTTTCCTTAGGATGAATACATGTGAAGTTGACATAAAAATAAAAATGTTAACTTACTCGCCGCAGGTCAGTAGATTATTTTTGCTTACAAGCTACTTTTTCGCATATTTTTCGACTGATTACCAAAATAAACAATATTCCCCCCCCCCTCCCCATATTTTGAAGAATCTTGTTGAAATCTTTTGAATTTTATGAAATATCCACATAAAATAAGCTTATTTAACTTTTTTTTTTTTTTTTTTTTTTTTTTTTTTTACGGCTTTGTATAAATTTTGCCAATTTTTGTGTAGTATCCTTCTGTGTTTGTTGGTTTTTCTGAAGTATCCATTTCAAGATCGTCGATATTTCTAAAGATATCGTTTTCAGACACAAGTTATTTCTAAGAAGCATTTTTATGACCGATTGCCGAAATAAGCCCTATTGCGCTGCTGAATGAAACAAATTGTGTTTTGAACAATGTTACTTTAAATAATGAGCAGAATCATGTATTTCTGCATTTTCAGTTAAGTACAGAGAAAAGGATGATTTTCGTCAATAAATGGTGAAACAGGCAATTATTTCAGGGCTAAAATTTACGCTTTTTCCAAAGCTGATTAACGAAGTACGTGTTTATTTATGATTTTGTTTTACTAAATTTTACTTTGCATGCCGAAATACTGAATTATTGGATGGCTAACTAAAGAAATTTATTGTGCTTAAGGAGCTCACGAAAAGAAAAACTGGCGATTTGTTTTAATTCGTTACTTTATTCTAGGAATGGAACACGAAGGCAGAACTCATACCGGTATTTGTTTAAAAATATTTCTATAAATAAAATCGTTTGTTTAATGACATAGCTTGTAAGGGAATAAAAGTAAAGGTGGCAAAGATGAAACTCGTGACTGCTGGAAAAAGGTTATCTTTTCTGGCATTTATCGCGTAATTGGCGATTTTTTGTTCTGAATATAAATATTATTGTGGTGTATTTCGCCATTGTATTCCTGATTCAATCTATTGGTCTTGTGGTAAGTGACATCACGTAAAAGTACCTGTAAACTGTATTGTCCAATCAATGATCTGTTAATACCCCTTTACTTGTATTAATGCTAAAACAGATCAGTCTTCAATATGTAGTCGTTTGTGCAACATGTGTATGTCAACTGTAATTGTCTTAATCATTTATTAAATTCTATGTGTTTAAAATGTAGACGCCTCGTCATATCATAGTTATGGATTACTTATGAATCTTCTCCCTGCCCAGCAAATATAATAAAATGGCGACAAGGATTAAAGAAAAAGAAAAAAGCAAAAAAGTTTTGCTCTTCAACATTTACGAATATCTACTTGAAAATAATTAAAAATGCAATCTCCAGTTCATAAAAAAGAGAACGGAATTATTTCTACATAGCAGTTTATTCAAAATCTACCTCTTTCATAAAGAAAATTATTTATTGGAATGAAAAGTAAAACAATCGGAGACGGCAGCTGTGAATCTTTGTCTGCTGTCGGGATGGTGATAGGATAGGCGCCATCGATAATTACTCATCTTTAATAGTCTGCGATTTTATATTTTTTTTCGAGAAAGAGAGGGAAAAAGGTATTTATACATTTATTTTATTTTTTTCCTTTCTGTTCTTTTATTTGATTGCATGTTTTTATTATTAGAAGTAGCATATTTTCATTAAAAATGTTTTACAATTTTAAGGAATTTAATGATTCTGTTGAGTCTTTTGACACTTATGTCAGGAGATTGGAACAGAATTTTATATTGTTTGATATAAAGGATGGAAAAAACTTAGTGCTTTGATTACTTTTATCGGACCGAAATTATATAATTTACTAAAAAATTTATTGTTCCCAGATCTTCCTGAATCAAAAACTTACACTGAACTAGTAGATTTTTTAACAAAACATCTGTGTAAGACCCCTAACAAAATTACAGAAAGCATTAAATTTAGAAAATGTTTTCAGGGGGATTCTGAATCTGTTCAAGATTTTAGTGTTCGTTTAAAGAAATTTACAACACATTGCGCGTTTACGGGCGATTCGCTGTCAGAAAATTTGTTACAACAATTTCTACGCGGATTAAAAAATGAAACAATCCAAAGTAAATTAATGTCGCAGGTTGAAGATTTAACGTTTGAAAAAGCAGTAGAACAAGCCGTAACTATGCAAAGTACTGAAAATGACATGGTAGAATTACAAAATAAGAATTTGAATTTGAATAAAGTTTCTGTTAATGCTAGGAAAACGGAACAAAATTATTCTCAAAATAACGTAAGTACTAAACAAAATGTGAACAAAACTGCGAGTGCAAATAAAAGTAAAACTCATTGTTATCGTTGTGGAAATAGCTCTCATTTAGCAAATGTTTGTAAATTTATTAATGCAATTTGCAATTTTTGTAAGAAACGTGGTCATTTGAGTAAGGTATGTCGGAACGCACAAAACAATGTTACTCAAAAGAAAAGTGTAAACGTTCTTGATACTATGGACATTTTGTCATTACAATCTGAAGGCACTAAACCTATAAAAATTCGGGGTTTGATAGAAAATAGTGCTAAAGCAGAAATGGAGCTCGATACAGGATCAGCGATTTCCGCTGTACCGATAAATCGTTTTCGGAGATTATTTCCAGAACATAAAATGTTTCCTGCTGATGTACAATTAAAAACAGCTACTGGAGAAATTTTCCAGCCCGAGGGATTTGTTAGAGTAAATGTAACTTACGAAAATAAAACTAGGAATGTTAAGTTATATTTAGTTAAAAAAGACAATTTTCCTTTATTGCTAGGTAGGGATTGGATAACTACATTTAATATATTTCCAAACAATTTACAAACTGTTTCGGTAAACAAAGTACAAATCTCGGAAAATTTAAATAATTTACTGAATAAATTTCCAGATTTGTTTACAAATGACGTAGGTGAAATTAAAAATGTTAAAGCTGAATTACGTTTAGAGAAAGACTCATCACCAATATTTTGTAAATTGCGAACAGTTACGTATGCATTAAGGAATGAAGTAAATGAAGAATTAGAAAGGTTAGAAAATGATGGGATAATAAAAGCAGTTAGTACTAGTAAATGGGCAACACCTATTGTTCCGGTGGTAAAACCTAATGGAAAAATTCGTTTGTGCGGCGATTTTAAAATCACGGTAAATAAATTTTTAAAGGTTGACAAATACCCGCTACCAAAAATTGAGGATATATTAGCAACTTTAGGGGGTGGATTACATTTTACAAAAATTGATTTGAATGAAGCATACTTGCATTTACCGGTAGAGGAAAATTCACAAAAATTACTTACTATTAACACTCCTAAAGGCTTATTTCAATTTACGCGATTACCATACGGAATTGCCAGTTCGCCAGCAATATGGCAGAGAACTATAGAACAAATTTTAAAAGGTATAGAGGGTATTTCAGTTTTTATCGATGATATATGTATCTCAGGGGAAACTGATGAAATATATTTAGAGCGATTAAAACATGTGCTTGAAAGGTTACGTGAATATAATCTTAAAATAAATAAGGAAAAATCTTTTTTCATGAATGATGAAATTACATACTGCGGTTACAAAATTGATAAAAATGGCATACACAAAACACAAGAAAAAATTTCTGCTATTTTAAATGCTCCAACACCTAAAAACGTAACTCAGGTAAAAGCATTCTTAGGCTTAGTATCTTACTATTCTAGATTTGTTCCTAAATTATCTACGATTTCTTATCCTCTAAATGAATTATTACTTAAAAATGTAAATTTTCGGTGGACAAAAAATTGCCAGAATTCATTTAATGCAATTAAACAGGAAATTACTTCCGAAAGGATTCTCATCCACTTTAATCCTAAATTATCCTTAATTTTAGCCACTGATGCTTCTCCTTATGGAATTTCGGCAGTACTTTCGCATACAATGCCAGATAACTCCGAAAAACCCATAGCTTTTGCTTCTAGAACTTTGTCTTCTGCAGAAAAGCGGTTAGTCAGGTAGATAAAGAAGCGTTATCAATAATTTTTGGAGTAAAGAAATTTTTTCAATTTTTATATGGTAGGGGATTTACCCTGTATACTGATAGTAAACCCCTAGTTTCCATATTTTCACCCGTAAAAAGTATTCCGGTACTTTCGGCAGCTAGAATGCAAAGATGTGCATTATACTTACAAACATTTAATTATGATATTAAATATAAAATATCTGCAGAGCACGGAAATGCCGATGCTCTATCACGTCTTCCATTACGTAGTGAAGACTTACTGCTGCCGTCGTCCGATTCTTAACCACCAGAAAAAGTGTCACCAACTTTGTCACCAAATTTATTTGGCAACACTGATGAATCCGATTGTTTATTTATTCATCAAATTACTACTTTACCTTTAACTACAAAAATGTTGTGTGCAAGTTCTAAAAAGGATCCAGTATTGAAAGAAATGTACCAACACTTAATATCTGGCACACAGATGCCAAGTTACTTACTTTTCGGACATAAACAAGAAGATTTTTCATTACTAAATAACTGCATATTACAAGGAAATCGTGTTGTAATTCTGACTGTTCATAGACAAAAAGTTTTACAAGATTTACATTTTGGCGATTTTGGCATAGTTAAAATGAAAGCACTGGCACGTAGTTTTGTATGGTGGCCAGGTATTGATAAAGACATTGAGGATTTATCAAATAACTGTTCTGTTTGTGTTAAATTAAAACACAATCCTCCTAAAATGGATAATCATCACTGGGAATGGCCTACAACACCTTGGAACAGAATACATGTAGACTTTTTTCGTCCAATTATGGGAAAAATGTTTTTAATCGTAGTAGATGCCCATAGTAAATGGACAGAAGTGTTCATTGTTCCTAATACTACTGCTGAGAACACTATAAACTGTCTTTCTTCTCTTTTTGCCAGATATGGCTATCCTGTGTCCCTTGTGTCTGATAATGGGCCACAATTCACTTCAGAACAGTTCGAACATGTTCTACAAAGTAAAGGTATAAAACATATCTTAACTGCACCATACCATCCCTCTACAAATGGTCAGGCAGAAAGATATGTCCAAATAATAAAAAAAGGATTGAAATCCTTAAGTTCAGAACCAGGAAATCTGCAATTTAAGTGAAATGAATTTTTATTCCAATACCGAATAATGCCTCATATTACAACAGGGGAGAGTCCCGCATCATTATTTCTCAAAAGAAATATAAGATCAAAATTAGATTTACTTATACCAAATGTTAAAAATTATGTTGAAAACAAACAACATAAAAATGTTTTTAACAAGAAAAAGATAAGAGAATTCCAAGTAAATGAAAAAGTTGCAGTACGCAGTTACACACCAGGAGATAAATGGAAAATAGGTAAAGTAATTGCCAGAATAGGTAAATTACATTATAAAATTCAAGTAGGTTCATGTGTATGGAAAAGACACGTTGATCAACTGAAAAGTGTAGGTTCCAGAGTACAACTGGAGGAAACTACAAGTCCTGGTGAAATTGAAGAGAAGACCCTTGATGCAAACATGCCCATGGTTCCCGATAGCAAGAGTCCACACCTGCAAAGTGATGGAGAATCTAAGTCTGGTAGGGGGCCTGCCATTACACCAGATCCAGTGCTAACCGATCCTGCCATTACACCAGATCTAGTTCCAACCGATCCTTCCATTACACCAGATCCAGTGCCAACCGACAGTAGGTCTGTGTCTACAAAGCCTGGAGAAATTGACTGTGATAAAAATCGCAATAGTACTGTAAATAATAAAGAACTAAAATCTGAACATTCAAACTTTAAAAATACTAACTTATCTTTTTCTGAACAGGTTGTAAGAAGATCATCCAGAGTAGGAAAACCTCCCATCAGGTATGGTATACGGAATTAAGGGGAGGAGAGTTGTGGTGTATTTCGCCATTGTATTCCTGATTCAATCTAATGGACCTTATGCACGAGTGGCAACGGCTGCGGGTATTTACCGATTTAAGCGGTTGGTATTGGCTGATAGAGAAGTAAACAAAAGATTCGAGCTCAGCGATTGGCGAAGAAACTTTTATACACCCGCAATGACGCGCCGTGCATAAAGTCCATTGGTCTTGTGGTAAGTGACGTCACATAAATGTACATGTACCTGTAAACTGTATTGTCCAATTAATGATCTGTTAATTCCCCTTTACTTGTATTAATGCTAAAACAGATCAGTCTTCAATATGTAGTCGTTTGTGCAACATGTGTATGTCAACTGTAATTGTCTTAATCATTTATTAAATTCTATGTGTTTAAAATGTAGACGCCTCGTCATATCATAGTTATGGATTACTTATGAATCTTCTCCCTGCCCAGCAAATATAATAATTATCATCATTATTATTAAAACATACAGCAAACAAAACTTGTGTAAAACACTACAGTCGGTAACAAAAGTCTCCGAACACTAGTAAAAAAAGTACACTTAATACAGTTTTGTTAAATAAATCCTTGTTGAATCCTGTTTTTAGACTGACTAAGAACAGGATTCGACAAGAATTTATTTAACAATACTGTATTAAGTGTACTTTTTTTACATAGGAATTTTTGCTAGTGTTCGGAGACTTTTGTTACCGACTGTACAGCGGCTGAAATTTATTTTTACTTTGTTATTAACACTTTCCAACAAAGTTCAAAAGTATTTCCAAATTCGGTTTGTCTATACTCGCTTTAACTCTCATAAATAATCATGGACATATTTGAAATCATATAAGGTATAACATATTTAAACTAATTCAATTTAGATAATTAAGTATACAATTATAAACAATAAAAATAATTACTTAAAAAGTACGAAATAATAAAATATTAAAAAGAATCTTACCTGTGAAATAAAATCCTTATTTTACATAACTTCTAGGGCTTTTACAGTACATCTAATTACTAATTGTTGCTATAAAATTCTTTTTTAAATTAAAAAAAATCTAAATTTGATAGTGAAATAAAAATTTTAAAAATAACTTTCAAAGAAAGGGGAAACATATCGTCTGTTTAAGAAAAAGCAGAGTTTAGAATGTGGCGAGAAAATTTCGGTCCGCGTTTGTAATGATCGATAGATGGCGCTTTTTCAACTGATGATGTTAGTAAATGTAATAGTCACGTGCATTCATCATTGTTGTGTTTGTGTTGCTACTTGCTATACGTGCTATAAATTTTTTACCATTACATCATAGAAAATCGATAGTATATTTGTCATTTGGAAATAAATGCAAGCTTAATTCTGGGTTTCTGGATCCTTTGGAATTACATTGTGGTACACAGTAGTATGTGTTACCTTTTTTACTGGATTTATTCATTTTTATTCAATAAATACGTGAGAATAAACATCGAAAATACAGAAAACAATGGCGTTTCGACGAAAGCATTCGCGGTATTGTAATTTCACCTTAACCCACCAGACGGCGAGCATTTCATTACAATGGACAATATCCGTATTTTTGGGTTCGAGGTTAAATCATACCCAACATGTAACATCTGATTCTCCATTTCCCTATGAATTTCCCTCTAGGATACAAATATTGCCCTATAGAATGCAAACATTTCCCCATAAAACACAAATATAAACATTATAATTCTGCATTTTCCCTGTAGTAGTCACGTGTCAAGGGTTTATTACGTAACGCGGATAAAGACCATTGCGGATACTGGCCAGTTTGGCTTCATGTAGTTCAACAGTCACGTGACTTTTTATGAGTTATCTTTGCTACTGAAAAAGGTTGCCATTGTCCCGTCTACTTTTATAATGGGTCTATGTGGTAAACTGGCTTAAATTTTTATTTTTTCTCACTGCACTGTTTAAACTAATTTAACTTAACCAGAGTTCAAAGCAAGACATTTAAGGTCCACCATTGCCAGTTCTTTAGATTTCATTTGCAGACTGCATAGTTTGAAGCATTTGTTCAGAGTTTCTCCCAACATTTTGGCAAAATTGTGTCTGACTCGACAACTGAAATATATTTCTTTTAAATTCTTTAATTGAACATATTGTATTGTTCGTTCAACTTAAAACTCAATCAGTGAAATCAACTAATTTTTCCCTCATTTGAAAATAAGTTATCGAATCAAATTTCGTGTTTTAAATTTTTCAGCTGTTTAAAAGTGATGTATAAAAAATAATAAGAAAAACACTGATAGAGCCTTAGCGTAAAAAATATTATTTTAGTGGGTTGAGTTGAGTCGAATTAAATAGCTTAATGTCTCACGGTAGTTATGCTATGGGCAATTGGTGATGGTCTGAGAATCAACCCCGGGGTGTTCCCAATACAGACAGCAGCAAAATTATTCGAGCGCCAGCAATATTTCTATATAAATAATCTGGTGTGTCATCACAGCTTTTCTTACGGGACACGGTCCCTTTCCTGCATACATCAAAAGATTTCACTGCCGACGTTCACCTCTGTGTCCTTGCGGAGAGGAGGGAACTCCAGCCCACTATTATTTCACATGCAGGCTCGCCTCTTCTTTTCACCTTAGAAATTCTTTTCCTAGACCTCAAAATTGGTTAGATAATATAGTAACGCGTAAGAATCTCAACATAAAACTTAATAAAATCTTCACTCTTTTAATGGATCTATCAAATCTTACTGATTAAAAGTCTCTGTTTTTCTCTTTCCTCTTTGCCCATATGCTCAGTTTGCAAGTGCCATTGGTAAACAGAAAGATTCACCAGCTCATTCATCGCCCACTGTCGGCTCTAGGCAAAAGCCTGGAGAATAATGTAATTTTTTTTTTTTTGTTGTTAATGATATTTTAAATAAATTGCGAGTAGTAACCCTAGCAGCGCTAAAAATCGCTCCAAGAGTGATGAGCGGGGGTTGCTCCCTGTTCAATCTGGTGTGTCACTCACACTACTTTCTCTTACCCTGAAATTTAATACTATAAATACAGGTTGGAGGTTAAGAGGTAAGATAACGAGTACTGTTATGTAAACCTATGTTAAACAATTCAAATCAGACTTAGGAAGAGTTTTATATTATAATAAGTTCTGTGTGAGGGGGGCTGCCGCCCTCCTCAACCCCCCGTTTCATTAATGTACAAAAAGCAAGCGATGAATATTTAGCTTAAAACATACATTATTTACCATATCTCTATGAGGAATTTATTTCAATTCCCGAACAGCTTTCCTGGATATGGTAAAATATTATTAGTAAAGCACATCCACTAACAACAAAAAACTAGTGTGTTGTGGCCACCACACGACTTTCTTCTATATTTTCCTATACAAATTTACTCAGTAAAAATAATTTATTAAAATTATTATTAAAAAAAATATTTTCCATGATACTACACACGGTTTCCATATTAGAGAAGTCGTATAACACTAAATATCCAAAACAAAAGTGGGATTTATTCTCAATGTTACATAATTTTTTTTTTTTTGGTTAAAAATGAAAAAAATCGTTAACTTTATTTTAAATTATCGCTGATCGATTGTTCAACCATTCGTTTTAAAGGTATTGGCGAGCTCTTTTGAAAGATACTCATCATGAAAATTTACTCCCCTCGAGGGCGGACTCCCCACTAAGGGGGGGGGGGGGAGGCGAGGCTCCTACATACGCAAAATTTTTTTCCCAGTTGACTATCTCTATTACAAAAAATATATATTCGTTTCATTTGGTTTAGTGCGGTCTATAGATGTTAAACTCTACGTACGTGTAATTTACCCCATAGACGTAATGTATTAGAATTTTTGAATACTTTTAAGTGTCCCTGCACACGGACCATTTGCTTCATCTGAACAAAAAGCTTCCTGTAGCATCCCTATATGATACACAATTCGAATACCGAGTTTGGAATTTCTGCTACTATTTGTTCTTGAGATATGCTGATAACAGACACACATACAGACAGACACACAGACCATTCTCTAAAAACATGATTTTCGTATTGACGGGACCTCAGATCATGTAAATATAACAAAAACTCACGTTCGAAAATTTGACCCTAAAACAATATTTTCTCGACCCTGTGGATAAGAGAAAGTAAATAATCTGGTGTGTCACTCACATGACTTTCTCTTACCCTGAAATTTAATATTATAAATACAGGTTTCAGATTAAGAGGTAAGATAACGAGTACTGTTATGTAAACCTGTGTTAAACAATTCAAATTAGGTTTCGGAAGAGTTTTATATGGTAATTAGTTCTGTATGAGGGGGGCTATCGCCCTCCTCAAACCCCCGTTTCATTAATGCACCTACATTTATATAGGATTTAATTCGGTTATTAAAAAATAATTCTGTTTTTAAAAAATAATTTATTAAAATTACTATTAACAAAATCTCACGTTTGAAAATTTGACCCTAAAACAATACTTTCTCGACCCTATGGGTAAGAGAAAGTAAAAAAAGTACACTTAATGCTGCTTTGTTAGATAAATCCTTGTCGAAATATGTTCTTAGTCAGTCTAAGAACATGATTCCACAAGGATTTATTTAACAAAACAGTAGTAAGTGTACATTGTTTTTGCATAGGAATTATTGCTAGTGCTCGAATAATTTTGCTGACGACTGTACATGCCATCACAATTTTTACACTGTGCACTGTGCAAACCTCATAAATGATGCGTACGGTTTAGTTATTGAAATATCCATTATTAAACACATTAGATCGGATGCGACAGTTTGTAAAACTTGAAAAAACAACCTTGTATTTCATACGTAATATGTTTTTTGCTTTTATTTTTACAAAACTGTAACATATTAATGTAAAACATATTGTTGCAAAACCTAATAAATTTATTGTAATCTAAAAATATAAATTCATTAAATATGTGTAAATATGTTAAGAGTTAAATATCCTAATATTTTTCAATTCATTATAAAATTAATTTATCTTTTATTATTTAATTTACTGTTATTGGCAACGACCATTTGTATATGGCTTGTTTCAAAATTTTCAGATGGAAAAATCAAAATTACATTAAAATTATTTTTTAAATAAGTAATTTCTAAATTTCAATTAAATTTTATTTCAAAATTTACAAAATTTAAAGTATATAATGTCTAATTTTTCGGATCAATTTAAACGCAAAAAACACCATTCAAGAGCAGATCAAGTGACGCAGCAGAAGACTAATAGTCTTATTAAAGATCGATCAATTTTGGCCAATCTTGGATATTATGTGGGGAGGAAACTTGACTCAGGAACATTTGCTACGGTCCGCTACGCAGAAAAATCAACAGCAAACAGTACGCTACCACTTGCTGTAAAGGTAAGAGTGATTTTACAGCGATTGGGGTTTCTTGTCACATTTTCGGCGAGGTTACTCTGTGCAATATGTGAGTTAGCGTTATGAATCAAGCAAGATAGACGATAACTATTTCTAAAATCTATCAACAAGGAAAAAAAAAAAAAATCACAACAGTTCACCACCCTTCAACAAAATAATAACAATAATAATAATAGTATTTTTCTGTTATAGGAATCCGCGACTTTAGCCAACATGGCATAGACTTGATATCAGTCGTCCTTGGCGATTTTTGTATTTGACGATCAAAATCATAATACGATACATGCTAGATGTTTATTTTCGTAATATACATAGCACGAAGTATTATTTTATATCATTGATTGCTCTCTTAATATATGTTATTCAAATAACTATGATTTTTTGAAGGAAATTAAATATGTTCATTACATACCTTAGCGATCCTTTTTTCTTTTTTGCCAAGAATGACGGATACCAAATCTGATCTCCAAACGTTTCGAGAAACTCGCCAATGTTTTAAGAAATTTGCTAATGTGGTCGGCTTTTGATCTACGGAAGTAGCGTTCAGTGCTTTATTTTACTTTACTACAGTAACAACGTTCTGTGAAGCTATATTGGATAAAAGGTGAATTTATGTGTCTCCAATTGTGTCCAAAATCGCAAAATGTTTTCAGATAACTTTTCTTTAAATGAAATTCCTAGTTTCAATTTTATTCTTCCGCTTTAATATTAATCCACTGACCGCCTTTGAAACGGCATAATTACAATGTTGTTTACATAGCACGATTTTTACACTGCAATAAATTAAAGATTATTTCAACTTGCGTTTAAAAATGCAACTAGAAGCCCGAAGAAAATCTTTATAATTCTATTATTTGACCGTCGTGCTATATATATATATATACATATTATCAACTACTTTTTTTGCAATTACTGAAAAATTTGTCGATTTTATTATTTATTTATAAAATTATTGGTAATAATATATTTGAGGGTGCCCCCTTGGCGAAATTGTTTGGCGCATTTTTGTTAATAACCTATAACAATACATACATATAACCTATACATATACGTTATATACATATAACCTATACATATAAATAGGCTAACCTTAGTGGTAAAAATATATTTACCGCGACCACAACTTGGCGAGAATCAAGGGGCACCCTCAAATAAAGTCTAACCAAATTATTTATTATTCATATTATTAAATCATTTATTATTTAAATATATCAGGATTATTTAAGTTAGAACAGCGTTAGTATAGGACCCTTTGGCGAAATTTGTAATTTGGCACTAAAGTAGCTTGCATGCTTTTTGGCAAGAATTTTATTAACGTAACTGCAACAGCCACTTTAATTCATTGCCAAAAAAGTAACAAAAATTAAAAAATCGCCAAGCGGGTCCTATACTAAAGCTGTAGGTACACTTAAGTTTTTTGCTTAGAGTTGTGTGTAATTTAGCAAAATGTTTTAAGTATAACTTGGCAGTTTAATACCAGAAACTACAGTAAACCAGACAAAAAGGCGACGAGCTAGTAATTGAAGGTAGTAGCACAGCTGTAGGAGGGAAACCCACCCCTTCCCCGTTCTTGACAAAATTTGGAATTTGGCATCTAAATAGCTCGGACATTTCTCGCCACATTCTTTACTCACACTATTCCTATAGCTATTTCAATTCTTCGCCAAAATGGCAAAAAAATATTTAAAGTTACCAAAAAAGTCTCATACTAAAGCTGTGCTTACTGGTTAAATAAATAGTTTAAATGGTTCGATACTCGAACAGGTAAAGACAGTTTTGTACATTATGAGTGGCTGGTGCACTTAAATCCGCTGTGATTAGAATATCCTTAATGTTCTGTAAAATTAATGCACCTGTGAAGCTATCCCTTCAGTGGAGGATCAAAATTTTGATGGTATGTCTCCAGACCATCTCTAGGGGGCCAAACCCAGACAACCACCAACTGCACCTACTACGTAGCATTAATGCGATGTTAAAATCTCTGAATCTCAACCTCAACTGTAGTAACTTTTATTAAAAAAAAAAAAAAAAAAAAAACGGTATTTTCCAACTGCACTCGAAATATATCAACTGCACTCGCTAGTCTTAATCCCCCTTTCACTTACTCTCTTGCAAGTTTTTATCTTACCACCCCTTCGCTCTGAATAGGAAGAACCCAAAAGTTTGTTGCTAGAATTATACTAACTGCCCTAGCTAGAACTTTATAATTTTATTTGTAATTTAACCGAGTTACCTGCGTTTTAGATTCATGCACAGCGAGGTAAGGGAGTCCAGTAAAGTTTTTTTTTTTTTTTTTTTTTTTTTTTTTTTTTTTTTTTACGTGTCTGTTGTGGTTACTACAGAACCGAGTTGCGGGCGTTCTCAGATTCATGCACAGCATGGTAGGAGTGTCCAGTGATTTTTTTCTTTTTTCGCGCGTGGTAGTGATTGCCGCGGAAGCGAGTTACGGACGTTCTCAGCTTGCTACACAACGAGGTAGGGGTGTCCAGTGATGTTTTTTATGGTTTTAACGTGCGTGATAGTATTGCCGGGGAACCGAGTTACGTGCGTTTTCAGATTCATGCACAGCGGGGTAGGGGTGTCCAGTGATGTTTTTTTGGTTTTAACGTGCGTGATAGTGATTGCAGCATAACCAAGTTACGTGCGTTTTCAGATTCATGCATAGCAAGGTAGGGGTGTCCAGTGATTTTTTTTTTCTTTTTACGTGCGTGGTAGTGATTTCCGAGTTACAAACGCTCTCAGATTCATGCACAGCGAGGTAGGGATGTCCAGTGATTTTATTAATATTATTGTTATTATTATTATTATTATTATTTAATTTCCCATTGCATCATTCGTTTTCTATTTCATTAGTTTCAGTGGAGGGATCTAAATTCATAATGAGGGTTTCAGGTAGGAGGAGGCGTTTGCATGTCCGAGTGCAGTTTGTAGTTTTTTAAAGTGTGTGTGTGTGGGGGGGGGGGAAGCGAGTGCAGTTGGTAGTCGCCTCAAAAAAGGTACAGAATTTTATAAAATCGATTACAATTTTTCCTTTTTATGTAGCCTGCTCATAAAAAATTTCCAATGTATAAAATGTACCTCATTTTCTACTAAAGAGATCTATAAAATTTTTGCATCGTATCATAAAAGTTTTGACAGATATTATTATATAATTTTTTGTGGGCGGATTTAATACAAATTTAAATGTAGGGCAGAATATGGATTTTTGATCATTTGGAAGTCACAAGCAAACCCGTTTTTAAATTGAAACGTATATTTAACTGTCCACATATGCCAAAAAGTAAAAACTTATTAGACAAAGAAATTGAATGAAAATTGCTGTTTCTTTTCTGTCAATAACGGGAAAAAAAGACTAAATTTTACTGCAATATTTTATTTTGTAGAATGAAATTAAAATAAAAAAAATCACTATATTTAAAGGGGACTAATGTGCAAGTTGTACCTGACGGGACTAAAGTGAAAGTTGTACCTCAAGAATGTGAAAGTTGTACCTCACGGGACTAATGTGCAAGTTGCACCGAACGAACAAACTATTTCTTTCAACGAAAATGCCTACTAACCCTGGACGATAGGTCTAATATATCGTATCATATTATATATCGTATTTATCGTAATATAACTCAATACTTATTTCGCTTCCTTCTTCGACTCGTTTTAATATGCATTTTTTATATGCATGAGCAGCCCCCGAAAAACAAAAACATTAAATTCATTTTTTTACTTATTTTTATTTCATATTATTTCACGCGCACTTTTTATTTCCTAATTCAAAATTACTAAAAAAAAAAAAACTTTTTCGATATCGCTTGTAACGATACTGATTATTATTAATTTTCTTTTCTTTTTCTTTCAATAATAATAATAAAAAAAAAAGATTTTGATGAAAGACGGAGGACTATTAGTTTTTTTTTTTTTTTTTTTTTTTTCTTTTTTCAAATTATAACATCGCTTTCAAATTATTCGGAACAACTATAGTATTTCCCCTCAGCTAGATTTGGCGATTTTTCGTTGGCGATTATGGCTAAATCATAAATCTAAAAATCATAAATCATATAGCATAAATGATGAAATCGTAAGCTAAATTATAAATCATAAATCATAAAATGATAAATCCAAAATAAATAGCATGCAGGCTGCCATATTATATCACAAACAATCCAGAACGACATCGTTATCGTTCATATCGGCGCCAAAGAAAAATCGCCAAATCTAGCTGAGGGGAAATACTATAGTTGTGCCAATTATTCAATTATATTTTCGATAAATTTTAGATTTCGACAAATGTCCAACTATCGAAATCGACAACGCAAAAATCCCAGATTGAGACTAATAGGCCTTCAGTCCTAATAAATAATAATAATAATAATAAAAAAAGGCCTAAGACTATTTTTGTTTTCTAAGTAATATATATAAAATTCTGTACGAAAACAGAGTTTAATTTAGTAAGACAGGACTTATTTTATTTTTCCATATAAAGGCATGCAGTAACTGTGTTTTATTCCCTAGCGTCACTAACTATATTCATTTCTTAAGACTTCTTTGGTATAACTTTAGCATAGGCACCCCTTGCCGGCTTTTAAATTTTTGTTGGCATTTTGGCGATGAGCTGAAATGGCTATCACAATTAAGTACTTGAATATCTTGGCGAGAAACTTCTGATCTACTTTTGTGCCATATTTCAAATTGTGCCAATAGGTTCTTTACTGATGCCGTTCCATTTCCTGAGCACGATTTTTCTCAATCTTATTTTAATTATTATTTTTGTCGTTTTAATAAAGGAATTGTTTGCATGCACATTTTTTCTTTTTCAACATTTAAGATATATATATATATATATATATATTTGGCTTCGCTTCATTATAAAAATAAATTTAAAGTTAAAATGGGGGTTTTATTTAATGCTTTTTGAACCATTTATCCCATTGAACTAAAAAATAAGGCGTTAGCTAGATTTTGTCTGTACAGTATGAATGTACTAATTAATAAGCGTACCAGTTTTTGAAAATATCTAACAATTCGGACTAAAAATTCGGACAGATACAACAGATTTGGATATTGTTGCGTACTTGGGAGTTCTGAATGAAAGGCGTAAGTTGCAGAAGCTCAACAGTTTATTTACAGAAAATTCTAGAAGAATATAGCTATATAAACCAAGTATGAACTCCACTTTCACCAGTAAACACAGCTTAAATAACAGCTGTCAACGGCAAATTCACAATACAAACTGTATCAGAGCATTAACATACAGCAATCGACTGCAATCCAAAGAGGCTCAGAGCTCTTTCAGTAGCGATGAAAGCATTGGCGAAAACGGTACTTACGTATAATCGCAACCAGGCCAAAATTCGCATAAATCGCCAAATTTGGCGACCCTACTTACGGCAACCCTACGTGTTATACGTGGTTTTTCGTAAAGAAATTATTTTGCTTACTGGTTAGATTGAATGCCGTGAAATACTTTAACTAATACTAATAACTTAACTAATAATAATAATAACTTAATAATAATAATAATAATAATAATAATAATTAATATATATAATGATCCTCATCTGTCATCTGTCATGAACGAATCCGGTTAGTACCGCTTCAAAACTGAAACTTTTGGAAGCCATTATTATTATTTTTTTTTTTTTCTGTTTGCTCAACTTACGAAAACATACATATAATATATTTTTTATCACACCTATTCTTATTTCCTTTAATACCTTGAAAAACTATTCAATTGGAATGTTTAAAGGTATATAAATTACATATAACGGATCACTGGCTATTATAAACAACACAATTCCTGATAAAAACAAACCAAAACGGTTGCCATTCAGAAAATACAAATTCCAAGTGGATGACTCTTTAATCCCGAATGAATGACTCTTTGACCGTTTTATTTTTAAAAAAAACTCTTAAAATATTTCAGAAACATATTAAAGCCTTAAAACTCTTAAAATATTTGTAGAAACATATTTAAAGCCTTTAATTATTTTTATCAAGCTTCATTTTTTTTTTTTTTTTTTTTTTCCAGCATAAAATTGAATATGCTTTTACGGACAAAATAAATAAATAAATAAAAATAAAATAAATAAATAAAAATATTAAAATATTAAATTAGCTCATGCATATGAGAAAATGACATCTATTAAATAATAATAATAATAATTTAAAATTTTAAAGTTGTCGAAGAGATAAATAGAGCGTGAAATTTTCGCACGGTCTTACTAGCAAATGAATTAATTGAAGTGAGAAATAAATAAAATGAAATGATCATTTTTCAACTTTTGGCAGCGATTTTCTTTTTAAAGAAATGCTGTGTATTTCTTCTAAATTAATCTACATAAACCTTACATCATTAGAAAAATCTTTCAAAACTGAACATTTTTTTTTTAATGTGAGATTTTAATTTTTTTTCCGAATGGATCTGTCTGAAACACTCATTGAAAAACGGCGTCGTTTGGAAAATGAGAGGAAAAGAAGATGGTTACAAAGACAAAGTCCAGAGTCATTGGCAAGAATTCGACAAAATAATGCTGATATTCAAAGGCGACGGAGGAAACGAGAATCTGAGTTTGCAGCACAAATGCGAAGGCAAGCTGATGTTGAATCCCATGATCAAAGAAATGAAAGAAATAGTCGTAGAGTTCAAGAAGTATTTACCAATGAGAATGATGAATTACATTACTGTGGACCAATGATCGATGTTTGTGAATTCTGTGGTTCGAAGAATTTTGCCGCTGAACGACCTCTAGACAAAAAATTCAGCAGTTGTTGCCGGAAAGGGACAGTTTCTTTGATTAAACCAACGGATTCTCAAGGAAATCAGTTGATTTTTCCACCAGTTCTTCAAGATTTGTTGATGAATCATGAGAACCCTGATTACAAGAATTTTAGAGATAACATTCGCTCTTATAACAGTGCTTTATCTTTTGCATCAATGGGAGCCAAAGTATTAAATTTCAGTGGAAGAGGACCTTACGTGTTTAAAGTTCATGGTCAAATATGTCACAGGACCAGCCATCTAGAACCACGCAGTGAACAATCTCGACAGTATGCCCAACTGTATGTCATAGATAGCACTCAGGCAACAGAATGCAGAGTTCTTAATCCTGCTAATCAACAATGCATTCCCCGTCTCCTGGACCAGTTGGACAGGCTATTCAGAATGACAAATCGATTTTGTCACACTTACCGTATGCTAAGGGACGTTGAAGCTCAAGCGATCGATGAAGCGAATGAAGCAGGACAAGATATTCCCATAGTGAATCTGGTATTTCGACGAGATCGTCATACTGATCAGAGAAGGTATAATGCACCTACAGCAAATGAAATTGCAATGGTTTTTGTTAATGATCATGGTGAGCCTCCTTTTGACAGAGACATTAGAATTTATCCAGTAAACCCAGAAAATCCAGGACAGCAGTTTGTCAATATCAACATTCTCAGCCCTAACTTGGACCCAATGGTTTATCCCATTTTATTCCCGTATGGCGAACCAGGTTGGCAACCTAACTGGACTTGCGAGGCTTATGAGGTTGCACAGACAAATAGAACGAGAAATAATGTTACTATGCTGCAGTACAAAGCAGCTTTGTTGGCCATAAGAGAACACTTCAATCCAGTTATTAGTGCGGGACGACTGACACAGCAGTTCATAGTGGATTCTTACTTGCAAGTTGAAGCCAATAATTTGAACTACATTAAAACACACCAGCAGAAGCTGCGAACAGAATTCTGCCAAGGACTAGCAGATCACATTGAAAATAGAGTCAATAATGCACAAGCAGCTGGGATTCCAGTCATTCTTCCCTCATCATTTGAAGGATCACCAAGAAACATGCGTGAGAGGTGTGCTGATGCTATGTCAATACTTGCAAAATTTGGTCCGCCAGATCTTTTCATAACTTTCACAGCCAATCCTAAGTGGCGTGAAATTACAGAAAATTTGAGAAAAGGTGAAGAGCCAAGTGACCGTCCTGATTTGGTTTCACGAGTTTATAACTTAAAGCTAAAATCCATTCTTGAAGATTTGATAGTGCATGGTGTTTTAGGAATTTCAACGGCTCATGTTTACACAATAGAATTTCAAAAGAGAGGTCTTCCACATGTCCATATTTTAATTGTCTTGCGTGCAGAAGATAAATTTTCATCGGTAGAACATATTGATCGTTTAATTAGTGCTGAGATTCCTGATCCTGGTTTAAATCGACGCCTGCATGAAATCGTCACGCGCTGTATGATTCATGGCCCTTGCGGTTCAAACAATCCTCGAGCTCCTTGCATGGAAGCTAGAAAGTGTAGAAAAGGTTTCCCAAAAGATTTTCAAACAGAAACTTTATTGAGTGTTGATGGCTATCCTAAGTATAAGAGATGCATGAATTCTACAGTTGTTGTACGTGGAACCACAATGGACAACAGATTCGTTGTTCCTTACAATGCCTATCTGCTTCTGAAATATGATGCACATATTAATGTCGAAGTTTGTACATATATGTGAGCAGTGAAATATATTTACAAATACATCTATAAAGGTTTTGACTGTGCGAATATAATTGTCAGTGCTGGGGAGATTCAAAACAATGAAATTGCAAATTACATTCATGCGAGGTATGTCAGTGCACCAGAAGCCATGTGGCGATTGCTCCAGTTTAAAATGCATGATAGGTCACATGCAGTTATGAGATTGCCAGTACACCTGCCAAATCAGCAGCGCATAATCTTTACAGAAGGTGAAGAAGAAGAAGCCTTACAGGCTGCAAGAACAGGGAAAACTAAACTTGAGGCATGGTTCGAATTAAATCAAACCAACCCGGATACTGAAACAATATTGTATTCAGATATTCCCTACAGTTACGTATACAAAAAGAACAAATGGCAAAAAAGACAAAGAGGTGGAAATAAGATAGTGCCAAGAATGTATGTTGTTAGTGCTAAAGAAGAAGAACGATTCTATCTACGGATGTTGCTTCTTCACGTACCCGGTGCTACAAGTTTTGAATTTTTAAAAGCTGTTGATGGTATTGTTTATGATACCTTCAAAGAAGCAGCATTTCACAGACATTTACTTGATTCTGATGAAGAATGGAATCACTGTTTGAGGGAAGCTGCTGTTTACCAGATGCCAAAACAACTGAGACAGACTTTTGCCTTCATACTGATTTTATGCAATCCTACTAACGCACTTGAACTATGGAATAATTATTGTTCTGATATGGCTATGGATTTTCAGTGTAACAAAAATGAAAGTTCTTTTAATCTGGCTCTACATGATATCAATGCAACTCTCAAGCAACGCGGAATGACATGCGAATCTTTTGAACTTCCAATGCCAATAGGAAATCCTATTGAAATACAGCTTTACAACCCAGTCGAACAAAGAGAACTGGCAGAAATTCAGATTGCATCGCTTAATCCACAACAGTTAGAAGCCTTCAGAAAAACCATCAAAGCTATCGAAGACATAAATAAAATGGACAGGTATTTTTTCATTGATGGTCCTGGGGGTTCAGGAAAAACTTATTTGTACTCAACCCTGTTGCACTATATTCGGGGAAAAGAACAAATAGCACTTCCATTTGCAACTACTGGCGTTGCAGCAACACTTCTCGAAGGTGGGCGAACAGTTCACAGCGGTTTCAAGTTACCTATTCCTATTCTTGACACATCAGTTTCCTCAATGAGGACAAATACTTCAGAAGCTGAAAACCTTCGCAAAGCTCAGCTCATCGTTATAGATGAAATAACGATGCTGACAAAAGATGGTCTTCGATGTATCGATTCCCTTCTGAAAGAAATCATGAGCAGTGATAAGCCTTTCGGAGGGAAAGTTATCGTTATTGGAGAAGACTTCAGACAGACACTTCCAGTTGTGCCAAGAGGATCTACAGCAAATATCATAGAAGCCTGTATCAAATCTACACCTTTATGGAGATACTTCACCCACCTTCCACTCATCTCAAACATGAGAAGTGCCGGACAAGAACAACACAATATTTGGCTCTTAAATGTAGGAGAAGGAACTCTTCCTAGCATCCCCGAATTACCCACCGATTCCATAGAAATCCCTGAACACATGATTGAAAATAACATCATCGAAGCAATTTACAGTCAATTAGCCACCATGCAGGTTGAAGAATTGGGAAACAGAGTTATTTTAGCTCCAACAAATAGGAAAATTCTGGAAATTAACATGAAAATAATATCAAGAATTGAAGGAGACCCACATGTGTATTACAGTGTAGATTCTATTGTTTCTGAAGACAATAATGATATATTAAATTATCCAACAGAGTTTTTACATGAGCAAACTCCTTCTGGCATGCCACCTCATCAGCTAATTTTAAAAAAAGGTATAATAGTCATGTTGCTAAGAAATCTTAATCCAAATCAGGGTCTTTGCAATGGGACTCGCTTATCAATACTTGAAATGCATGAAAATTTCATTTCTGCGAAAATTTTATCTCAGTGTCATCATGGTGAAACAGTTTTCTTGCCACGAGTTGATTTGTGTCCAAGTGATGTCACTCTTCCATTCATCCTACAACGTCGCCAATTTCCTGTCATTCCTGCCTATGCAATGACAATAAACAAATCTCAAGGTCAGACATTTCAGCATGTAGGAATTTATCTTGATGAAACAGTTTTCTCTCATGGACAACTATATGTTGCCTTATCCCGATCACGAAATCAAAATAACATTAAATTTCATATTCAGCCAACAGACGCACAAGGACAGATTGGAAACAGCAGAAACTTTTTTACAAGAAATGTCGTTTTCAGAGAAGTTTTATAATTATTTGAAATTATTTACTCTTATATATCCACAATAATTGTTTTTTTTTTTTACAATATTTATAATTGTAAAATTACCACCATGATTTGCTCCGGCTAAACATCTTAAGTACTTTTTCACAACCCATTTCATTTGAAGTTATTTAATTAATAGTTAAATGCTTAAACTTTATTTTATACATATATTTATATATATTTCTTTTATCGGTATTTCATATATATCTTAACACTTTTGCGACCGCTGACGTAGATTCACGTCATTTTTGATATCTGTAACTCTACCAGTGGGCGTTTCTTTCAGGGTTTTTATGTTACTTATTTCTGAAGAATATACCCAGTATTCAAATTTGTACAGTCAAATGTAATATTGTTGCGTACTCGGGGGTTCGTAAGTTGTCCGAGAATGAAAGGCGAGGCTTGCAAAAATTCAGTAATTTATTCACAGAAAGTTCCGGAAAAATACAGGTCTGTAAATTAAGTATCAGCTTCAATTCAATCAGTAAACACAGCTTAATTAACAACTGTCAACTGTAAATCCACAGTACTAACTGTATAGCAATAGCGCATAAAGCAAGACTCATTCAAAGAGGCTTAGAACTCCTTGAAATGCAATGCAAGCGTTAGCGAAACTGCCTGACTCTGATTTCAGACTGAACTGAACTGACTGCCTTGGCGAAAAACGCAGCCCTTATATACCCCTGTAGAAAAGTGTGGAATGTTCCAGAAATTTCTGTATCTCCTGAGCCAATCATATTTCAGCATCCATATTTGGTATATCACTAATAAGGATTTTCTCGCCAAGGTCACCAAAAAAATCAACAATTAGGGAAAAAGTCGCCAAATTTGGTGCCAAATCCATTACCTGCCTTATTGGAGATTTCTAATGCGTTTTAAGGGAAAATTACGCTTTCTTATTCTTTTTATAATATAATATGCATTATTTTAACGCTAAAACAACAAGAAATGTCGAAAATTAACATTCTAACGATTTACTAAGCCTCTTTGAAAGAATTTCTTCAAGAATGAATACAATTATTTACAAACTCGCAACAATATGGCTATAAATAATTTGATTGGGAAGAATATAATTATAATGTATATCCATTTGTAATATAAATGTGAACTTAGAAAATTTTGTAATGAAATATTGTAACTTGGGAGAATAACGCCCATAGGTGGACCTTACTGTCAAGAAGACAAAAGCATGCGGTCGTGAAAGTGTTGAATGAGATTTTTAAAAATTTGAAAGAAATTTTTATAACGAAACTACCACCGTGCTTTGCACGGGCTGATCTTCTAGTAACTAATAATAATAACTTAATTAATACTAATAACTTAACTTTCTTACTCAAACTTGCAAATCGCGCCAACCTGGTTGCGATAATACGTAAGTACCGCGAAAACTAAACTGAGACTGACTGATTAAAAACTTCTTAAATACCCGCGTAGAAAAATGTTTAAAATTGCAGAAACTCGTAAGCCAATCAAGTTACAGTTTCCATATTTGGTATATTGATGATAAGGATTTTCTCGCCAAGGTGTCCAAAAAAGTCGCCAAGGAGCAAAAAATCACAAATTTGGCGCCAAACCCATTATCTGCCTTAATGAGGATTTTAACGTGTTTTTAACGGGAAATGAACTATTTTAATGCGAAAACAAGCTAGAGATGCTGAAAATTAACATTTTATCACCTGACTGAGCCTCTATGAATGAATTTATGTAAAAATAACTACGAATTATTTACATATTTGTAACAATATTTAAATGACAACAAATGTGTTCGCATGTTCATCCAAGGTAATCGATAAAAAAAACTGGCAACGACACTGGCTTAAAGACATAGTAGTTTCGATTCGAGTTTTGAGTTTGCTATATCCTAGTGCATTGCTATTATTAGCGCCCTATTTGGCGATTTTTTGTTTGCGCCCACCTAACAAAATAGTACTAAAAATTTAGGGAAATGTGGAAGATTTTTGAAAGTTTTAACTTAAATCTGCAATTTCTTGAAAATTTTCAACAATTTTCATAGCACCCGTATCTCAATTTCCTATGGGCAGATCTCCCACATGCTTTTCAAGTCTATAGGGCAGTTGCAAACAGCTGATAACAGCATGGCAACGTGGACAGCGTGACCTCCAGCATTGGTTGCCATGCGCCGTTGCCATGGTGCTGTGAGCTGTTTTCAACTGCCATTTGCTTACTGTGCTTCTACTTATTTTCACGCGGAGTTGATAGCCCTCCATCTACGTCACTCTGACGTCATATGAAACTGCTCTATTGGTTCATTATTATATTAGTCCCACTCACTCACTCACTGACTCATCAACGCACAGCAAAATCTACTGAAGTCACTGACCCGAAACTGGGTCAGATTGTAGAACATATAGTATAAGCACCCCCCTAAGAAGAGATTTTGCGAAATTCGCTCCCCAAGGGGTAGTAGGGGGGCAAAATGTGATTTCACAAAAACCTTCACATCTTAAAGAAAAAAAAACAGATATCCGTAAATTTTTTGCTTTAAAATATAGCTAACACAAATAATGTCTAAAAATAAATTTCTGGAATTTTAGAAATTCGGGTCCCAAGGGGAGAAAGGGGGCAAAACGGGATTTCCCATGCTCAAAACGTGGTTTCACATACTCCTATACATCTCAAACAAAAAAACATATATACGTGACATTGTAGCTCAAATATATAGCTAATACAAATACCTAAAAACCAGTTTCTGGAATTTTAGAAATTCAGTCCCCAAGAGGGGGAGAGAAGGGGAAAAACGTGATTTGAAATAATCCTTTATGTCGCAAACAGAAAAAAAGATATACGTAAGATTTTTGCTCTAAAATATAGCTCCCACAAATATATAAAAACTAATTTATTTTATTTTAGAAATTCGCCCCATGTGGGGTGGGAAAGTGGGGGTTATGGGGCAAAAAAATAGAAATACAGTTAGACCGTTGAAAATTGGTACAGGTAAGTCGAATGCAAGTCGAATGAGGATATTTTCGAAAGTATAAAGTTACTAGGAAGGTCATAAAGAGGGGGGGGGGGACGGAGAGGCAAAAAAACAAAAATAGAGTTAGGCAGTTCAAAATTGGTACATAGAGGTTTTTGATACCTACAAATCGATTGCGGATATTTTCGAATTCGTAAAGTTATTAGGATAGACGGGAAGGAGGGGTGAAGGGACAAAAATATATAAATAAGAGTTAGAGCGCTGAAAATTAGTTTTGTTAGGCTTTGAGGCTAGATAAATCGATTGAGGATATTTTCGAAAGTACAGAATTATTACGAGGGGCAGGAAGGGGGACGGGCGCATTGGTAAAAATAAAGAAGTTCAGATGGAATGCTATAAATTAATATTTTTAGGTTTAAAAGCCCGAGAAAACGATTGCGAGCATTTTTTAAAATTTTAAATAATTAGGAGGGGCAGGAACGGTAGGTGAAGGAACATGCGCGCCGTGTGCACCTATATACGCTGCCGCAGACAGTGGGGACCCGGACCGATAATTCCACTGATGGGAGAAGATTTTTTTTTTTCGTGTTTTATATTTATGTTTTTCCCTTACTATGGTATAGCGATTCATTAAGAGTGTCGAACATAAATGCGCGCACGCAGCGTAGAATGGCCTGCGCTGCCGAAGGCAGTAGGGATCCGGTGAGACATCGTTTCCAATCAGATTATTATTATTTTTTTTCCTCATGATAAAAATTAATGCAATTTTGAGAATTCATTAACTATAATGATTCATTTAAAAATAGTGACCAGCGAAGCGGGCGTAGCCTGCTAGTATATATACATATACATATATATATATATATATATATATAGGAACACTTATCCTTTCCCTCTTTTATGCATTGATAATGGAGATGGAATGCTAAATGCTACAAAAAGAGCTGTCTGAATTTTTGCTTCTTCTTCTTCTTCTTATTGTTATTGTTATTATAGCGTTCTATATGTTCAAGTCTTTTTCTTGTAATTTATTTATCAATTGTTAAGTCTTCTTTTAATACCCATTGTAATTCCACGTTTGCTTTACTTACAGGTAATCGACAAAGCAAAAGCTTCGCCATTGTTCACCCAGAAGTTCCTCCTGCGTGAATTAGCAATATGGCCGAAGCTTAACCATCGCCATATCATTCAGGTAGAAAACATCTGTACGATTCAAGAGCGTATCTACGTGTTCATGGAATTGGCTGCTAGAGGATCTGTAATAGAATATCTTCAAACGTAAGTAGATGCGGAGTAATTTTCTAAGGTCCAGTTGTAAATGAGTTTAATTTTGAATCATTTCGTTTAGACGATTTCTGTCCGTCATGTCAGGTTTAACTTGCTATGCCAAGCCCGTTCAATCGATTTGGTATACTTATTATTCAGGAAAATTCTAGCTAACGTTGTATTTTTTTTTTTTTTTTTTTTTTTTTTTTTTAAGTTCAATCAGATAATTGGTTCAACAGATATTAAGTAAGATCCAATTTTAACCTTTGAGGAAGGATATAGTAGGAGATGACATGTACGGAAAAACATGAAGCCAAAATCGTAACCGCAGAAGCCATCAAGTAATCAGAACTAGATAATGTTCTAGTAGATACACTATGACTCCGACAATAGCGCTGCTATTGCTGCAGCCATCTTAAGTAGACAACAGCTATCTTCATTTGCTCTGAATATCAACGCCTCTTATATCAATCCTCCAAGATTATAACTTTAAAACTATTAAAAAGAAAAAAAAAATTGATCTCCCCCCTCCCGAAAAAAAAAAAATAAATAAATAAATAAAATAAATAAATAAATAAAATAAAATAAAATAAATAAATAAGCGTTTTTGAAGTGAAAACTCCTTTAGGCGCGTTGAGCACTTTTTGGGCGAACAAAAATCATGGAACTCGCGTCATCGTCACCGAACGCTTTGAAGTGAAAACTTCTTTAGGCGCGTTGAGCACTTTTTGGGTAAACAAAAATTATGGAACTCGCGTCATCGTCACCGAACGCTTTCCATGAGCTATATGTATACTGTGTATATATGTACATAGATATACCTCCGTGCGTTATTAGTATACATTATATATATACAAAGAGTATATCTCTCTACATATATATCCATATATGTAGCGCACGGCGTGGCATGCCTCATATACACATATATATATATATATATATGTATAAAATGTATACTAATACGAGTAGTATACTGGCTACTGACATCTGTCTCTTTCTAGTTCTATACTTTATGAATGTACTCGTATGTACTTTTTTTACAGTATATACATAGTTCACAAAGTACAAGCACGTGTTTTTATACAGACTGTTATATTCTTCTTTTTGTTTTCAATATAAATTTTCAAATAAATAACAATAATAATAAAACTATTTTAGTCATGTTATTTTTAATATAAAAATCATGGAACATTTAATTTGGGTAGCTTGGTAGCTACAAATATTGTGCCGGATCATATAACACAGATCATAAACACTTCTTTACAAACCAAAAATAATCCGAAAAAAATAATCTAATAGCTCGACGATACAATTCACAAGTTACTTTGTTTTCACTTCTATCGGCAGTCCCCAAAGACTGCTTTTAGTATTTTTTTTTTTTTTTTTTTTAATGACATAAAAGAAATTCATTTACACGAGAATAAAAATTCTGCAAAAAAGAACAAAAATGAACGCGTAACAATTTCATTTATTTAAATTGAGGTACAAGACAATTATCCCCCCCCCCCCTTTCTTTTTTTTTTTTTTTTTACGATTTTCGCGTACTTAATAATTATAATTTGTATTAAAAAAAAAAAAAAAAAGTTTTCCTTTTTTTGTCTCTTGCATCAAGTTAAAGAAGATATTTAAAATTAAACTGTGAAAAAATCGAGCAAAAGAAATGGAACAGCTTTAGTATAGAAACCCTTGCCGAAATTTTAAATTTGGTACCGAAATCACTCGGAAGTTATCCGCTAAGGTCTTTACGTAATAGAATTGCGACAAACATTATAATTCTTCACCAAAATGGCAACAAAAACTTAAAAGTTGCGAAGGAGTTCTATATAAAATTTTTAGCAGAGATTTTTAAGGAATGAATAGTATAGTAACCATTGGTAAAGGACGCAACACAGTTACCACACGCCTTTATATGAGAAAATAGATTTGAAAAAAACCCTGACTCCGTATGCATCACAGCTGCATTTGGCAATGGTACCGACATCTTTATATATATATATATATATATAAAGCCACATTGCCTTATGTACACACACATTGCCTTATGTATATATATATATATACATAAGGCAATGTGTGTGTGTATATATGAGGACAGCGTAGCACAAAGAAGAAGGATAGCCAAGTGATTCAACACAAAGATTGTAAGGTTGAGACTGTGATGGGTAACTATAGTTTTTCAAATTGAGCTGGATCCAACGACGCAATAGATGAGACAGTTGAACGCTTCGACGCCAGCAGTCGGCGAAATTTTAGGTTGGAATAGTTTTGCGTCAACATAAAGCTGCAACGGAGGAAGTAAGTTGCGGAGTGTAGGCGAATGCGAAGCGGCTTTAAAGTTTTGTTGAAGGGAAGAGATGGGAAGTCGATTGAATGAAGTATAAATAGGAATGTCAAGGGGTCAATAATTTATGTCAAGGGGTTACTACATACCAATTTATATGAAATTCTGTGCAGTAGTTCCTGAGATACTGTTGCCACAAAATTTTGTCACACACACACACAGACAGACGTTTCGTAAAAATGGTGAAATCGTGTTCTACAGCTCTCAAAACGTGTAAATCCATCAAAAACCCGAGGTCAAAAATTTTTACGAATCCAATACTTTCTTCTATTGAATATAGAAGAAAGTAATAATTCTCTTCATGCAAGTTTATACATAATTTTGTCCTATTCCACCATGTTAAAAAGTTATAAAAAGCGGGGTGGCAATACAACCTGCAAGACAATTTTTACCAAAAGTTGATAGGCACTAATTTAGGTCAAGGTGTAACTACATATCAATTTGTATGAAAATTTGTGCTGTAGTTCCTGAGATACAGTTGCCACAAAAATTTGTTCACACACACAGAGACAGACATTTTCTAAAAATGGTCGAATCGTGCTCTTAAAACGCGTTTTTAAAACGTGTAAATCCATCAAAAACCCGAGGTCGAAAATTTTTACGAATCCAATACTTTCTTCTATTGAATATAGAAGAAAGTAATAATTCTCTTCATGCAAGTTTATACATAATTTTGTCCTATTCCACCATGTTAAAAAGTTATAAAAAGCGGGGTGGCAATACAACCTGCAAGACAATTTTTCCCAAAAGTTGATAGGCACTAATTTAGGTCAAGGTGTAACTACATATCAATTTGTATGAAAATTTGTGCTGTAGTTCCTGAGATACAGTTGCCACAAAAATTTGTTCACACACACAGAGAGACAGACATTTTCTAAAAATAGTCGAAACGCGTTCTTAAAACGTGTAAATCCATCAAAAACCCGAGGTCGAAATTGTTTACGAATCCAATACTTTCTTCTATTAAATATAGAAGAAAGTAAAAAATTCAATCGCATGCTTCTACACAGCGAGGTTCACTGGCTCTCCAAAGGCGCTTGTCTAAATAGATACTGGAATCTTTTCGACTCTTGAGTTTCTCAAAGAAAAAGGTGTAGCTCTGAAAGAGAAATTGCTTATAATTTTGAGCCGATATTGCATATAAGACTGATTTATTCGCAAGATTTAATGCAGTTAATAAGCAGCTTCAAGGCGACGATCTCAACTTCATTATGACAAAATCGGTTACTTCTGCCTTTTTTAAACTAGTATGTTGTGGCCACCACAAGACTTTCTTCTATATTTTACTACACAAATTTCCTCAGTAACATAAAAATAAAAAAAAATTACAATTTTTTTTCCTGTTTTTTTTTTTTTTTTTTCATTAAAAGTAAAAAAAAAAAAAAAAAAAAAAAAAAAAAAAAATCGATAACTTTGTTTTAAATTATCACGTATTTATAGTTCAACCATTCGTTTTAAAGGTATTGACGAGACCTTCCGAAAGATACCCAACTTGAAAATTTACCCCCCCCCCCCCGGGGGTTACTTCCCCCCAGGGGGAGGAAGCGATGATCCCACATGCACATTTTTTTTTTAAATTAACTACTACTATTATCAATAATTCATATTTATTTTTACAATCACAGGTTAAGAATAACTCTCATTATGTACATTTATACGAAATTTTGTCCGAAAGTTTTTTTTCGTTAAACGTAAAAAAAAATCGATAACTTTGTTTTAAATTATCGCAAATTTATAGTTCAACCATTCGTTCAACCTTTCGAAAGATACCCATCTTGAAATTTTACCCCCCTCCCCCGGGAGGTACTTCCCCCCAGGGGGGCGGGGGGAAGCGATGAACCCACATGCACAATTTTTTTTTTTTTTTTTTTTTTTTTTTTTTTATTAACTACTACTATTATCAATAATTCATATTTATTTTACAATCACAGGTTAAGAATAACTCTCATTATGTACATTTATACGAAATTTTGTCCTATACTGCCATGTTAAAAATTTAGAAAAAATACGATCACAGCGTCACCTGTTGAGTGATTTATCCCCAAATCTAATCAGCACCAGTTTATGTCAGGGGCCAACTAAATACGAAGTTTGGTTAAATTTCGTTAAAAAAAAGAAAAAAAAAAAAGATTTTTTTTCTAAGTTTTTTTTCGTTAAAAGTAAAAAAAAAAAATCGATAACTTTGTTTTAAATTATCGCAAATTTATAGTTCAACCATTCGTTTTAAAGGTACTGACGAGCCCTTTCGAAAGATGCCCGTCTTGAAAATTTACTTCCCTTGTGGGGGGACTTCCCCCCAGGGGGGGTGGGGGGTGGCGAGGCTCCTACACATACAAACATTTTTTCCCAGTTGACTATCTCTATTATAAATAATTCTTGTAAATTTTATAATGATTATTAAAAATAATTCTCTTTATGTACATTTATACAATATTTTGTCCTATATCACCATGTTAGAAATTTAGAAAAAGCGGGATGGCAACGCAACCCGTAAGACAATTTTTACCAAAAGTTGATAGACACTAATTTATGTCAAGGTGCAATTACATACCAATTTGTATGAAATTCTGTGCAGTAGTTCCTGTGATACAGTTGCCTCAAAATTTTGTCACACACACACACACACACAGACATTTTCTAAAAATGGTGAAATCGTGTTCTACAGCTCTCAAAACGTGTAAATCCATCAAAAACCCGAGGTCGAAAATTTTTACGAATTGAATACTTTCTTCTATTGAATATAGAAGAAAGTAAAAACTAATTTTGTGGAAGCAGAATTTCGGTAGCAATGAATTCAGCCAGTTCCCAACCTTCTGAAATGTACCGTATTTTCCGGCGTATAACTTGCATGCCAAATAAGCGAGTTACACACCAGAAAACTTAATTTACAAATGAAGCGATATTTGTAAGAAATAAAAGCTTGTTAAGAAATAGCTTTTGCTGTAAATTTAAATTTCCTGTGTATAACTCATTTAACAAACCTGCGCATTATACGCCGGAAAATACGGTACATTAGAAAAATGAAATCTCCTTCACGATACTCAAGTGCTCTGCAAACACCTTGAGTCTTTGTACAAAGACTTTACTGAGCGTTTTCAAGTTATTTTATCTTTGGAAGTTATTCAGTGGATCATGAATCCTTACAGGAATATCGAGAGAGCAGAATGGGCTCTTCCCACCGTCGTCTGCTCGATCACGTGATAGAGGAAAACGAATAATCGAATTCTAAGAATAGAATTCAATTAAATATTGTTCTTAAGAACAAAAATGTTAATATTTAATATAAAATAAAATAAAAGTAATATTGTGCATTTGTAAACAGTAGAATAATTGTATTTGTAAATTTAATAATTTTAAAAAACATTTTATGTGTTTATTTATTTTTACCTATAAGAATAGATTTTTGTATATTGTAGTGTAACTGTAACATTAACTGATCTAGCAATAAATAATAGCTTCTTGTGGAATGTTTATGGATTATAATTTGAAATTTTAAAATGTTTTCATTTAATTTAATTGCATAAAGGTGTTACAACAATTTAATTAACCTAGTTACTGGCCTAAATGGATTTACGCAGTACGATATTGCACTGTCACTGATTTAAGTACCAAAAATCAGAGCATTAAACATGTTCTTCCTGAACATCAATAACAAACATAAACTAAATGATGATTGTAAATGTATACAACAAAAAAAATGATGATGAATAATGATATAAAATGGATTAAAAATGATGATTTATAAAAATTAACATAGATTAAATACGATTGATCAAAAATAAGAATAGAAAATATGTTATTTCAGCATTAGCTATAGATAAACAAGACTTTGTCTGCTATTTGTTTTTCTCTATCATGTGACCTCTGACGGCAGATGGGAAGAGCCTATTGAGATTCAGGAGGAATTGGTCGAACTCTCAACAAAATAATGTTTGAAAGTCAGCTTAATGCCTCACAAAATTTTAGCTTCAAAGTAATATCAGTCATCTCTATCCTGGACTATGGACTATCGTAAAAAAAAAAAAAAAAATAATCGTCTTTCCTTCCTCCTACATCATTGACCGAGGATTTAGTGCTGTGACGGATCTAGTCACTAAAAAAAGAAATCGGCTCCAAATCGTAGAAAGAGGGGACTTGTGTCTTTGAGCCGCCAGGGCCGCCGCTAGGCATTAAGCAACTCAGGCAATGTCTGAGGGCGGCAGTTGTCTAAGGGCAGCACCCGAAACATTAAAACGAAGAAAGGAAAGTAAAAAATTATGCAAAATTGAAAAAAAAAAAATATATATTTACAAAAATATACATTGATAAAAAAGCCCCCCCCCCCACCTCACCCTCCTCACAAAAGAATCTAAATTGGTTGAGAAACCTGCTGAGGAGATTGAGATTTCTGATTTTTGAGGCCGGTTGACAACGCTGGGGTCCTAGGCATATGGGTAGAATGTCTTCAGTGGGAGGTTTTCTAAAGGGTCCTACCCGTATTTACGCGAGTTTCGGAGAAAACCACAGAAAACTATGAACGGCTAGGTGGGTGAGTTCGACCTGGAATTGAACCAGGCACTTCTCATCAACCAGCTTTGAGCGCAGAACCACTCGGCCGCTGGTGGGCCACTAGATTCGTCAATGTATTTTCTATTTGTTTTACAAACCTGTGTAAAGTTTCGTGTGCCTAAATCAATTTATTTTGAAACCATTTTTTATGCAATGTTTAATTAGTCTACTTAAAATTGTGGATTTTAAAAATGTGACAGCACGCGAAAGTGAAGGGGGGGGGGATACTAAAATTTTAGAATAGATCTAAAAGAAGACAGTGAATTTTTTAAACATTTTATTTTGTTACGGTCTTAAATACACTTAAATTTCATTAAACCAAATTTAAGTGTACATAAGTAACCAAAGTCTTAATGACTAAGAAGGGAAAATGGAGTTACCATTATAAAAACTTCAACTGACAGAAAATTTCGAGTTATAAAAATTCGTCTAAGCAAAGTTTCAGCATATAAAGGGGCGGCAAATTGGAGCTTGCCTGAGGGCGGCAGCATACCTAGCGACGGACCTCTCACGAAAAATATTGAACCGGACTTTAAAAAGATGAAGCACAATCATCCCACTAACATAGGTATTTGTTACATTGTTACTACTTTTTAGCGTAAAACATTTTCTTTACAATATTTTAAATTACGTAATGGACTCTTCCCACCTGACGTCAGAGGTCACATGATAGAGGAAAAACAAATAGCAGACGAAGTCTTGTTTATCTAGAGCGATTACTAAAATAACATATTTTCTATTCTTATTTTTGATCAATCGTATTTAATCTGTGTTATTTTTTACACATCATCATTTTTAATCCATTTTATATCATTATTCATCATCGTTTGTTTGCTGTATACATTTACAATCATCATTTAGTTTATACCTATTATTGATGTTCATGAAGCCATGTTTAAATACTCTGATTTTTGGTACTTAAATCAGTGATAGTGCAATATCGTACTACGTAAATCCATTTAGACCAGTAACTAAGTTAATTAACTTGTTGTAACACCTTTATGCAATTAAATTAAATGAAAACATTTTAAAATTTCGATTTATAATCCGTAAACATTCCACAAGAAGCTATTATTTATTGCTAGATCAGTTAATGTTACAGTTACATTACAATCTACAAAAATCGATTCTTATAGATAAAAATAAATAAACACATAAAATGTTTTTTAAAAATTATTAAATTTACAAATACAACTATTCTACTGTTTACAAATGCACAATATTACTTTTATTTTATTTTATATTAAATATTAAAATTTTTGTTCTTAAGAACAATATTTAATTGAATTAGATTCTCAGAATTCGATTATTCGTTTTCCTCTATCACGTGATTGAGCAGACGACGCTGGGAAAAGCCCATTAAGGATAAAGAAACCCTTTAACACATATATTTTGGCATTAGTTATTTTAATTTTAATGGATTGACTGCAATTACCGGCCAGTATAGAAGTATCCACTTAATATGAATTAAGGTTTGGTATGATTAATTTTATTATTATAATTAATATGATTATGATTTATTATGTTTATCCATAATATTATTTATTTATTTATTATGATTTAATAACGTATGACTGTAGAAACCAAACAAAATTTGATGTGTAAATCTACTGAAAAAGTTACTTAAAAATTTCCCCTGTTATAATTCACAAAGCCGCCTTACCCATAGTCTAAATTACGGGATTTTCACAAAGGAGGACATTGAAATATTTTTCGCTTAAGGGGGCGGACACTCTAAAACGGTTAAGAATCAATTATTCTATATGAAGTATGTAAATATGTTTGCTGTATCAACTAAATCACGGATGGCGACATTTTCTAGTGTCGTATTTGATATCTTGTGGGTGAAACATGTGAGATGATTGGCCATTAGCAAACATTAATTTTTTTTTTTTTTTTTTTTTTTTTTTCGTAATGTGAATGTTAGATAGTACTCCAGCACACACACACAACCACGCCCACGCATACAAAAAAAAAAAAAAAAAAAAAGAAAGAAAACTTATTCGTATTAAAATATTATTTGATATTTCGCATTCTTGTAACAATTGACTAATCACAATTTTCTTTTTTATAGCCATGGCGCCGTAGATGAAGATTTGGGGCGCAGCTGGTGCAAGCGCATGTGCCAGGCGCTGCGGTACTGTCACAATAAAGGCATCGCCCATCGGGACCTGAAATGTGACAACCTCCTTCTCGATAAAGATCTGCAAATAAAGATTGGAGATTTCGGGTTCTGCTGTCGGAGTGTAGATCGATACCGTGGAAAGCCCATCTTCAGCGAAACATACTGTGGGAGGTAAAGCATAGATTTTCTTAAAACCAAAAACAAACTAGTACATGCTTGACAACCATCTCATTATGAACCGTACAATTTTTAATACACGCCTTCTTTTCCACACCAATAACTTTTTAGAGTAATTTTAGTCTTATTTAATCGTAACAACATTTGGATAAAATAACTCTAAAAATATAGTGGTGTGAGAAAAGGGGCGTCTTTTCAGGGGGCGTTAACAATTGTACGGTTATTAATGAGGTGGTTGGCAAGTATGCTAGTATAGTGTAAAAATTTTTCTTCTTCTTTTTTAACCTTAAACAAGTTCACACAGAGGAAAACATATACTAAAGTTATTTTCCATGAAGACAATTTTCCTTTCAGAGAGGTATAACACAAAATGTCAAAAAAAAAAAAAAAAAAGAAAAAAGAAAAATGTATCCTATGTATTTCAGGAAATGTATTTTTTTTTTTTTTTTTACTTTTTTCTTTTTTTGCTGAAAGTGAAAAAATCGACAAATTTGCTTCAAATTATTATTACGGATGCTTGGTTCAACTATTCTTTTTGAAGGTAATTATTTTGAAAATTATTCAAAATTTACAACCGTCAAAAGTTAATGAGGACCTTTACATGCTCAAAAAAATTTTCATAGTTGACTATCACTATTATACAAAATTCTTTTTATTTTCATAATTACTTTTTAAAAATAATTCTTATACGGAATTTTTTTATATTGCCGTATTAAACCTGTCGATGTGTTGATTCGAGTATACATACAACTGTGCTCGGGTTCAAATAGACCCAATGTTTCTTATTCCAGTTACTAATACTGACATTTTCAATATTTGAACAAAGTAAATGGGACAATTTCTTTTTGTCTTTATGGTGTTGGTGTTGGTGTTTGCGAGTAAGGCCGAGTGACTGCACTAGGGTCCTAGGCCTGAGGTGAAGTGCCCTCCGTGGGGGATCTTTCTAAGAGGTCCTAGCTTGCATTTATGCAACCACGAAAAACTCCTAACGGCTAGGGCGACGAGCGCGACCGGGGATCGAACTTGGCACCTCACGTCTACCAGATTTAGGCGCAGAACTACTTGGCAGCTGGTTGACTTTGGTCTTTATGAATGTATTCGACATAAAACACAAAGTTTTTTATGCATATTTATCCACATTTAATTCCAGAATGGCCAAAAAATAAATGTACAAATATCAGAAACTTCATATGTTTCATACAAAACAAACCTAAGTTAAAATTATATTAAATAAATTTTGTTACATTTATCAAATATCTTCAATATTAAATCAATAGGTTGTGACCATCACAAAATTTTCTTCTATATTTTCCTACACAAATTTGAGTTATGCAAATTATTTACTATTATTATATTCAACTATGAATACAGACTATTTTCATGTGAGAGAGGTAATACACGAAGTATCAAACGGAAGTGAATTTTTACATTGCAGATGACATTCTTCCCGTTCTCGAAGAAATTTGAAGTATGGCAGGTAATCACAACCTATCGGTCGATAAACACCCAAAATGGATCAGCATAATGTCTCATAATGACCTTTTCACATAGGAATGCTATAGGCTATCGGCATACGACCTATACAGATCGTATGAGGATAATGAACTAGCAACTGTATTTTGACGATTTCTGAAAGTGATTAGCTACTATATTCTGACGATTTCTGAAGTGCAGGTCGTATGACTAAATAGGGCAGTTGCAAACAGCTGATAACAGCATGGCAACGCGGACAGCGTGCCCTCCATCATTGGTTGCTATGCGCGGTTGCCATGGTGCTGTGAGCTGTTTTCAACTGCAATTTGCTTACTGTTCTAAAAATGGCGTCTATTTATTTTCACGTGGAGTTGATAGCCCTCCATCTACGTCACTATGACGTCATATGAAACTGCTCTATATGTAAAATAGATTTTGATAAGTGCTTACAGCTTTTTTTTTTTTTTTTTTTTTTTTTTTACAGAGGCACAAAAAATAATTCTTTATTAGTACCGTTATAGGCTCACATTATTTAAAGTGCACAACATATAAATTCTACACTATCTTATATATTAAAACACAAGCGATTTTCTTTAAGACCAAAATCGCACGATCTGGGCGTGCGCGGAGGCTGTTCCTGTCTTTAGACGAAACCCGTGACCAATCGCTGAGAGCCTCTTCGGATTTCTAGAGCGAGCGAATTCAGAAACCTGATTGGCTCATGCTTTCTCGAGACTCGAGAACGAGATGATGGTTTACACAGCGAAGATGTTTACACAGCGAAGATGTTTACACAGCGCTGATGCTATTATATAGGATAAAAATTTTACAATTGTTTATATTTACAAACAGTAAAATGTGTATGCATTGTTTTTTTTTTTTTTTTTTTTTTTTTTTTAGTTATTAAATTATTTTTTTCACTTAAAGTTTATATTTGCCATGCATTCTAGAGTATTGTGATAGATATTTTGTTTAGTGTTTCTGTTAACATTTGTATACGCTTATATTAAAATGTTACTGTTAGCATTTTAAGCTTTAACTATTCTGTATATATATTTATATGAAATATTACTGTTTGCATTTTTTAATGTTTTGTGTTCCTATTGTATATTCAAAATGTTAGATTATTACAATTTTCGCGAAATTGCATCGAGCTTTATCGATATTTTTGTATTGCACCAAAGATAAGTATTTTTATTATTAGTTACTCCCATTATGAATTTAGTTTATTTTTGAAATTCGATTGTAAATTGTATGTTTTGGTTGCAATATACAAACTGCTGAGGTTTTTTTTTTTTTTTTTTCTTTGCATATTTTAAAACGCTATGCTGAGTAAATAAATACCATCATTCTATATAGTTTGTTGATTATTTTCGGTGCCATATAGAAATAATGATAATGCACATAAGCATATATAATTTTTTGAATATACTTAATAACATATACATATGTAGCAGAGAGAAAAAATGTAAATGGTAACATTTTAAATAAACGTAAAAAAAAATAAGTAGTTTCCAATGCTAAAAAATATAAACAATATTCTAGAACTCATACAAACGCATGGATTTTACACATACAGAAAAAATAAGACAATGCATATGCACTTTATTGTTAACAAAAAAAGAAAAAGAAAAAAAAAAAAAGGTGGGATATTTCAAATTTAAGTGAGAAATTTTTTGATTTTGAGCACTCAAAGAGTGCAATAACTGGCGTAACCTAAATTATTTAACATTTAATTATTGCAATTTTTAGCCTTCACACTTTGTAGTTGTTTGTTGATATAATAAACACTTCATATATCCTCTTAACAAATATTTATAATTGAAAAGTATTCTGAAATAATTACATAATATTTCCTTTTTTTTTTTTTTTTTTTTTTTTTTTTAAATCAAGAATTTTTATAAAAGTTAAGTAAATAAAGGACACTACAAGCTTCGAACTAATCAATATATTACCCAACTGAACTAAAAAATTGAAATACTCAGAACAATGTGAAAACATTAAGGGGCAATCCCCCTCATGATATATTTTTGAACGAGAAATTATTTTTTATGTTATCTTCCTATATGGTCAATTAGAAATATTGTTTTTCTAAACAATATGTAGAAACTACAACCTAACAAGTTTTGGTTTATCAGTACTAGACATTAAGCAGTGCAAGCAACAGTTCCTTATTTAAGTGTGTGCATGTGGCGGCATGATGCTTACATCCATAAGTTATGTAAAGTGTTGAGCCATTGTGGCACTAAGCCTAGCATGCTTGAACGATAAATTTGCCGCTAGCTGTATAGACATCTCTCAATTTTAGTTTTCCTGTCGCCTGCTTATGGGAGCACTGATCTTTTTCTTGGGCGAAAGTTTCGCAAAATTTTTCTAATTAGATTATGAATTATTGTTTTTTTCTTTTTTTTTCATACTTTTAAGAGAGAAAATTCGTGAAGCTGTGTGCTGAATTTATTTATAAAATGTGATTCTTTAAACACAATTCGCATGTGGGGAAAGATGTGTGTGTGTGTGTGGGGGGGGGATTTTTGTTTATCATATCTTAAAAAGTAAAAACAATATACCTTTATAATGAAGATAAGTTAGGTGTACAGATGTGTTTATCAAATTTTGGTAAAAAATTGGAAAGTTGCAAATCAAGTCACAATTTATTTTTATTTGTATCTAAAAAACTATTTTAACCATTTTCTATTAATTCACCATATATACCATCTTGCAGATGCTTTTTATTGGTTACTTGCATAAAAATTGTTATGTTCTGATTTCGTAGTCCAATTTTAACTCTGCATTCAATTTCTAAAAAAAAAAAAAAAAAAAAAAATGGTTCTACAGGTTTGTTTGCAAAATCACCATTTTATCTACCCTTTAAATATCCTTACATATGTATTACCGTAATTTCTGGTAGATACCCCGCAGGTTATATAATCCAATTTTGCACCAGAAATTTAATTGATAAATAAATTTATATTTGTACGAGCTCTTCCTTCGAAAAAGTATAGATTTCTCTATAAAATAACAGGGGTCGATCCAGGCAAAATTTGGGTCCCTTTTGCGGCCCCTTCACAAAATTTCACATAGTAAAAAGGGACCCTTCACAAAATTCAAATTCATAAAAAGGGACCCTTCACAAAATTCAAATTTATAAAATGAGTCCCTTCACAAGATTTTGTTTTATAAAAATGATCCTTTTATTAAATGTTTTCATATTTTCAGTATTATTTTTAATGAATGCCTTAATTTGGCTCGACGAAACTCTATTAACTTGATATTAAACATTACATAAAGTGATTGTAAAAACGGAAGATTTTACATAATATTTTACTTTTTCACAAAAATATTTTATATTTCACAAAAATAAATAAAAATTTCACAAAAATATTTTGTTTTTCACAAAAAAGCGACCCAAAAATTAAAACTTGGGTCGACCCCTGAATAAAATTTCTGGTGAAGAAATGACGCATCTTACCTGCGGGGTATCTACCAGAAATTACAGTAGTTGATTTCCAGTCTACAGATCTGTTTGTAAAGTTTTGATAAAATTGGATGTAGTATGGAATACCAACATTGGTATCTAAAAAAGGTTGATTTTCATTAATTTTGCTATGAAAACCTCTGTCTAAATATGTTTTTGTCTGAATTAATTGGTTAGCAAAAATTTTTTTTTATATTTTTCTGATATGAAAGTTCTGAGTGAAAATATTAAGCGAAAATGACAACCAAATTCGCAGGCCTCGCAGCGCTCCTATATTTCCTGTACTTCCTATATATTTATGAAACCTCCTATTTTTCCTATATTTTTTAATTGCCACTCAATATTTCCTATATTTTAGTTTTGACTACTTCCGAATGTCTGATTGAATGTGCTGTATCTACATATTAATATGAAACGTGTTTTGTCTGTATCCACTAAATTGAGAGAACGGCTACGTGTAAAAATTTGGTTGAGGTGTCTAAAAAAAGGTCTTGGTCTGTAGATGTATCATCTAAAGAGAGAAAAAGAAAAAGTTGAACGGATTCCCCCCCCCCTCTGGGGGGTAGAGGTTAAGAACATGTTTGCGAGCTTAACTCAGCTCCAAATTACTTCACGGTGAAAAAGTTGTACATGAGGGGACTAAGCTCAAATACTAAAAAATCAATTTCTGCGATTTTGGAATTTTCGATTTTAAAGGGGGGAAGTAGATTTGGGGGAGGAAAGGGGGAAATTAGTTTGAGAGGGAAGTCCGTTCTAAACCCACACATGTAGCACATCATTTTAAAGGTCTTGAAATTTCATGAAGATTGGGGATATTTGTATACAATATAGTGCACCCCCTGTTGGTGAAAAATGGAACTAGGTGATTTTGTAGTAGACCCTATCAAGTTACACCTTATTTTAAAGGTCTTAGTATTTCCTGACCGTTGGTGATGTTCGTACAGAACACACTGTGCCCCCTGGTGGTGGAAAGTGCAACTAAAGGATTTTGCAGTTGACACCACCATGGGACACTTTATTTGAAAAGTCTTGGAAATTCAAGGCAATTGGTGTTGTTTGTATACAACATACTGCGCCCCCTGGTGGAGAAAAATGAACTTTGCATAACATGCCTGCTATGCGGTGCCACAGCCACAGGCAGCAGAAACACGAGTGAAAGTTTCGTTCATTTCAAGGTTAATTTTTGAGAATTTTTTCATGTTATTAGTGGTCCGCATATACACTGCCACAGGCACAGGAGTCACAAGGCAGAGTTTTGTTCAGTTCAAGGTAATTTTTTTGTTATTGCTGATTATTTTTCTCCCTGTGCTTTTATTTAAAAATAGAAATTCAAACAAAATCGAGTTAAAGATATAAAATCGTACAAATTTAAGGTTAATTTCTATTTATAAGGATTTTTCCGAAGTTCTTTTTAAGTGAAATGTCATAAATTATATTAGATGTTTTAACTCGAAATATATTTAAATAATGATGCAACGATTTTTGAAACATTACAGTAATAAAATGACCGTCGAATTCGACGGGTTCCAGCTAGTATTAAGATAAAATTACGTAGCCATGTTATCGATCACAGCTGCAGGAAAACTATATAAACTTTTATAAATATATAAATTATATACACTCTACAAAAAAAAAAAAAAAAAAAAAAAAGAACACACCAAGAAGGAGTTATCCGAATGGGACAAAAATTGGTAGATGCGATGTACATGTGGAGAAAAGCAATTGATTACAGTTTCTCAGAAAATTTGAATGATTTAATCAAGAGAAAGGGCCTCACAAAGTAAACAAGTCAATAACGCCTTGGTCCACTTCTGGCCCTTATGTGCGCAGTCATTCGGCGTGGTATTAATTGATAGAATTGGCAGATGTGCTCCTGTGAAGTATCGTGCCAAATTCTGTCCAATTGACGCGTTAGATTGTCAAAATCCCGAGCTGGTTGTAGGACCCTTTTTATGATGTTCCAAACGTCCTCAGTGGAAGAGAGATCCGGGGACTGAGCTCAACCCCATTTCACTGAACCTCCTATTAAGGGTCTTTGAAGTCACTGAAGTACCAGTTGCATGTAGGATCGACAATAATGATGAATTGGAGCTTTGAGTACCGCTTTGAGTACCGATTGACTGGTTCTCACTTTATGTCCTCTCTTTAGCCCGACCGCTTCCTTCCTGACACTGTATTCTGCCATAGTTCACCCATTCCTGTCAATATCATCTAATAGTGGTACCGCCCCTATCCAATTGTCAAAAAATTCGCAGATTAGACCAACCGGCTTCTTTGAGTCCAACTACACACCACATTCAAATGCTGATATCTGCGCATGTTGTTTGCGCACCTGTATGCGAGGCATAGCTACTGTCTTTCTGAGTAAACGGAATAAAATTCTCGAAGAATTTATGACCCGGAAAAAAAATTTCTCATTTTTAATATTCTGTCAATTGCGCAGTTAAGATGCGCTGCAGCGTCGCATGCTCATTCGATGGCAGCCAAACTTTAAAATTTTGCATTTTCCATCGAAATCTGTATGTATGTCAATTTGTGTCCAGTTTGCATTATTCTTTCTTGGTGCGTCTTTTTTTTTTTTTTTGTTCTTATAGAGTATATATATATATATATATATATATATATATTACTTGAATTTTGTTTGAATAGTATTAAATTGTTTAAAACATTAAAAAAAAAAAAAAAAAGAAAAAGAAAGAAAGAAAAACTGATATATGTTACATTGCTTTGATAATGTATGATCACTATGAAAAATGATGCGCGTATTACATATAGTTCTTCTGCAGGAAAGTATGAAATATTTTACACGTGTGTTGTCCTATTGGAGCTAATAATATGAATATATGAAGTTCACTAAATTATTCAAAGTAGACAAACTTATATACGTTTCAAAAATTTTCTACAGAATGGTCATCATTGGAAATTGTCTGTATAAAATTTATATTATTTTACAGGGATGCACAAAAGTATTCCGATACACTAACCGTTCATTTTAGAATGTTCGAACTTGAAGAGAAATATTTATGCATCCTAATGTATTTTTCCCTTTTGATTATTTATTGAACTACTCAGTGTTTCAAAAATTTTTAAAGGTCTGATAACTACTAAACGCCCAGAAAATCGAGTGGGACCATTCCAGGTTTTTTTGTTTCATTGCAAATGCAAGGCATATTAAATCACATTTATAAAAAATTGTTTGCTTAATTTTCATGTTTATGCTGAACAACAGACACAAAAATAGAAAAATCTGGAGTGACTCCACTCGACTTACCAAACATTAAGTCATTAACGGTTGTATAAATAAATTAAAGTGAGACAAATCGCTAAATAAACAAAAGTGAAAATTATAATAGGGTGTTTGAGTGTTTTTCTCCATTGTTTAATTTTAAGCTATTGCACTTTGAACCCACAGATCAGAATGATAAAGATCTTTTCTTTGTATTTCTGTAAAAATCTATGAGGGCTCTAGATTCACCAAAATCTATTCAATTCGCGCGACGATAACCTACAGCATGTGTACAAATTTTCAGCTCAATCGGATAAGGCATTTAGACTTTATCGCACTTTAAAAAAATTGGGCCCATAAGCATGCTGATAAAGAGTATTTCTTTGTGGTCCTGTAAAAAAATTTATAAGTGCTAGATTTACCAAAATCTGTACAGCTCGTACGACGGTGACATATTAGGTGTACCGGAAAGTTCTGTCGTTTTGAATTAAAATACTGACATCGGAAATTTATCCTGGATAAAATTTTAGATATTCTTAGGTAACTTATAAGATGGTTATTTGTAAAGTACCATGTAAACACTGTTAAACAAAAATTTCTGGTTTCATTTTATTAATTCAAAACGACATAACTTTCCGGTACACCTAATACATTATGTGTATAAATTTTCAGAACAATCAAATAAGGCGTTTAGACGCTATCGCACCTTAAAATATTTGGGCCTGTAGACTATAATGATAAAGAATTTTTCTTTGTGTCCCTGTAAAAAAATATTTATATATATAAGAGCTAGATTCGCCAAAATGTATACAGTTTCTGCGATGGTGGTAATATGTGTATAAATTTTGCAGCTTAGACGAATAAGGCATTTAGATGCTGTCGCACTTTAAAAAATTTGAGTCCACAGACCATAATGATAAAGAATTTTTCTTTGTGTCCCTGTAAAATACTATATGTCCTGGATTCACCAAAATCAGTAGAGTTCGTGATATGGTGACCTATAAAAAACGAACCAATTTCAGCTCATTCGAACAAAGCGTTAGGCGCTGTAGTGTTCACTCTCACTCATACATACACACACAGTGTAAAAGATAATGGTAGTTTTTACAGCAGAATGTGCTGACAAAATTGGTGCCAGCATATTGTGCTGTTAACCCGTTAGTAGTCGCTAGTTGGTCGATTTGCCGCCCATCTTTTAGTGTTGCCACATTTTTTTATTCAATAGCCACCAAAAATTTTTAGAAGTAGCATTTGATATACATAAAACGCGAATAAAATCGAAGAAACGTGGGTCACATCACTTCTTAAAATTATTGGTGACAGTTACATAAACAGTGTGCAATTTTTAATAGGTGGCGCTGTCTATAGCACCTACTAACGGGTTAAAATGAAATAATTTACAACGGAAACGCCTGTAAAATTGTCTCTCTTTACATATATTTCTGCTATAAACTACTTTATTTAACAGCAGAATGTGATGGCAAAATGCAGGCCAGCACACTCTGCTGTAAAAACTACCGTTACTTTTTACAGTACACACACACATACATACATCATCGTAAAAATGGCAAAAATGAACTCAAAAGACCTCAAAATATACAGGAACACTAAAATCTCGAAGTCAGATTTTTGACACGATTACAATACTTTCCTTACATATGTATGTTCAGAAAGTGAAAAAGAGAAAATAAAAATTAAATGAGTAATTATCTGATCGACTGACATTCATTTTAACTAAAATTTGAAGGTATGAAATAAGAGGAGCTGGCATACCACGTTTCAGCATGCTGAATGAAGTCCACTGTTGTCCATTCAAAATGGCTGCCGTTATAGTAGTGCTATGGCAGGAGCCATATTTAATCTACCAAAACATTAGCTTGTGCTATGTTACTTAATGGCTTTTGCGGTTACGATTTTCACTTCATGCTTTTCTGCACGTGTCATCTCCTCTTATACCATCCCTCTAAGAAACAAAACGTTACTAACTTCATCATATAGCTGAGCCATTTATTACATTTGTTATCTCTATATTCTGGATTAGTTTTTGAATAGATTCTGTTATAAAAAATGACTAATTATTTTCATTTTCCTTTCGATTTAGTTCATCCTATGTAGCCCCAGAAGTGATCGAAGCTAAACCGTACGATCCAATCCCTGCTGATGTATGGAGCGCAGGCGTCTGCATCTATGTCATCTTGAATAACGCTATGCCGTTTGACGATAGTAACATTGCAAGAATGCATGAAGACCAAATAAAGCGACGGTGGCAATTCTCGCCAGAAGTCGAGGGTAAACTTTCTCAGAGTGCCAGAAAACTTGTAGTTCGGATGCTGGATCCAGATGTGGAGAAAAGACCGACTATGGATCAAGTACTTAATACATCCTGGTTGAGAAATCCAATGATTCAAAGTCGTCGTCCTTGAACAATTAATAAAATCTTTTGGCTTTCTAAAAAATAGATTGTCTTTGATTTATTAGTACATCTTTAATCCTTTTTTTTTTTTATATATATATAAAACTATCGGTTATCGAATATCAGAACTCTGCTGGATACGGATATGCGATATCCGGCAAAATCACTGTCCGTTTCATCCTTATTTTTTAATGATTAAATGGCCGTATTTTAAAGGAAAAAAAATTATTGCATTTTTTTTTTTTTTTTTTTTTTGTCATTTAGTGCATATTTATATTTTTTTGTGCATTTAGTGCATCTGTTTTACATTGTGCTCTGCTCGGATTGAAGTAGTGATTATAAAATTTGAATTAAAAAAGAACAAAGTAAAAAAAGTGTGACATGGAACAAAAATTACATTAAAATAAAAAATCTGCCAACTATATGATATTGAGACAGAAAGTTTTGAATAAATAGATTCTTAACTCAACCCAAGTACTCGATAAAACATGTTGACCGATACATCTGTGATATTCCTGACTAAACAATAATTTTACTTTTCTCTGAAGGAGCATAAATATAAGGATTGTTAAAAGTCCGTATACAGCTGCCTCAAATATATAATTGACCGTGAGAGAAATATATCAGCAAGGCGTTTGGCATCAGTTTGAATTCGACAATGACGTTGCTCTTTTATTCCTTCTTTTCTTCAAGCTCTGTCCTTTGGCTTGTCTCCGCTCGTCAGCTTCTTCTCGTCTCCGAGCAGCTTCTCTTTCAGTACGTTCCTGATACCTAATTTGTGCCTATTCTTCACTTTTTTCTTGTATTTTAGCAGCTGTCCATTGATCATCTGACATGTCGTGTGGCATCTACCTGACAGGTGGCTGATCGACATCTTTTCCCGTCTTCTATCAGCTTGCCTTTCAACATTTTTCTGAAGCTAATCTTGTGAATGTTCTTTATGCTTCAATTGCGCACAGCAGTTTTTCGTACAACTTTTAAGCCAATTTTGTTAGCTCAAATCGTTTCAATGCCTAGTGTAATAGGAGTTGGAAATACGAACAATTTTTGTTTTAGCTGGTCATAAAATGTTATTTGTACGAGCATTTTTTTTCTCCGATGGTAAACCACTGAAATGGTCGCTCATTATACGCGTCGAGAAAGATAAGGGCCGGCGACGTGAAGTCATTGATTGTTCTCTTCATTCTATACGAAGACTTCGCGTAGGCTCCGAAAAAGAGTGATAAATAGGTGCGCCTCGATATATACTGAACACCGTTAAAGCCTGTTATTTGGACGATCTTTGACACAATTTTTGCAACCCTCTTTTGGATTTCAGCCTCCAGAAATTGGCACAAAAATTGGCTCGAATAAAAGTTACGTTAAAATTTTTTGTGTGTAATGGCAGCATTAGGTTTTTCTTCTAGCCTCGGTTCGTTGAGGCACGGCCCTTCTAGATAACTCCTCGGCGCCAACGCGCCAACGTCGTGAAAGCGGCCGTAACAATCGACGATTTTTCCGGAATCAAATGCATTGGAAATTAGGGTCGGCGCGCAGCGCCGCCACAGGAGGACTAACTTAGTTTCGTATACGAAGTTGCATCAGTTTTTTCGTTTTTTTCCGTTTGCAGAGCATTTAAATTGATTTAATTAAACTTAAAATGCAATCTTCAGATACGCAAAAATATATGAATCATAAAAATAATTGTGGCAATAATTTTAAATCAATTCATTGAAAAATAATAAATGATGTTAGTCGTTATCTCTTAAATAAAAAATACTCTTCTTCCAATTTCTGTTTTGCATGAAAGAAAATAAATAAGAATTAGAAAGACAAAAATAAATAAATGAATAATATATATATATTTCTATTCTCCCATTATTATCCTAGAATCAATTCTAGCGAAAGTGGGGTCATTAGAATATATCGGAAAATTCGGCTGTACTTTTACTACTTTTATAAAAATAATTTTAAATTGTGTCTTTTTTTAAATTAAATTATATACATACATTATTATTTTGATGAACCATGGATGGATATTTCATATTTCTTGGCATTTTTCACGTTTGCTGAAGCCTGGGAAAGTAGAGGGCGCTCGTTACCGACCCTGAAAATCCATTCCGCGGCATCCTTTGATCATTGCAGTTTTGTTACGGCCGCTTTCACTTTGGCGTGTTGGCGTAGAGTGATCTTGTAGGGCCTTGGATGAGGTGACCTACTTTCGTCGGTCAATACTTACCATGTCGCTTTTCATCAGTTTCTCCTCGTCTTCTAGCAATTTTTAGTTTTTCTTGAATTTCTTCATGAATTACAGAAGAACTTCCTAACACTTCCTGTAGTTGTTGAACAGTTTTCCTGTTGTTGTTCTCTTTTTATTTACTTGCACTGCAGTTTTTTTTCTAGCAATTTTTACATATGAAACACTTGTTTTTCGTATGGATTACAGTTTTTATTATAATTCAAACAAATCAAACAATTTCTTATCAAATCAATACAGCTTCTTGAAAAGTTATAGCACAGGCATCCGATGCAATTAAATTATTTCAGGAAAGCAAATGTTCGAAACTGCATTCTTAAATCTCGATTTTAAATATTAATTAACAATTTTTTTTTTCTTCTTCTTCTTCTTCTTCTTTTTTTTTTTTTTTTTTTTTTTAATTTCCTTTTTTCTTCTTATTTGCTAGCAAGCCCACACAAAATCTTCGCACTTTATTTATCTCTTCGTTACCTTTAAAATTAAAAATTCTTATTATTATTTTATAGACGTGATTTTTTAGAACATTACGACATCATATAGACGCAAATTTAATATTATATATATATATATACTAGCAGACTCTGTCCGCTTCGCTGATCAATATATTGAAATGAGTCATAAAAACACCATATCATTAATAATAATTTAAAAAATCGTAAAAAAAAAAAAAAAAAAAAAACATTGAAATCAGTTAAAATCTAAGTTTAAGTTTACGCTATTTTCTGTAGCGGTATTCCCGCTCGCCACAGTCGAGTCTGGAGCCCCAATGACTTCGGCAGTCTCTTACCTGCTTTTTACTCTCCTTCCCTCGCGGTTAAAGTTCAGAATTTTGCAAAATCTTATCAAAGTGCATATTGCGTAAACTTAATCAACACCCACACGCCACACACCAAAATTTGCCATTCTTAGGTAAGTTGGACGGATTTAAGTTTGAAAATGTGTTTTTTGCTCCGCCCGCTCCAACGGGAGGGGGGTGGGGTAAATTCGCAAAATTACTTTGTATTGCATGTTGCATACACGTACCTAACCGACACATAAAATAATCAAGATCCTGAAATTATTTAAAGCAGAGCTAAGTTTTTAAAACGTGTTTTTTTTTTTTTTTTTTTTTTTTTTTTTTTTTTTTAAATCTCCCCCGCTCTCAAAGGAGGGAAGGAGAAGGGAATTTCGCAAGATCTCTTTATACTATGAGTTAGAGAGTTAGATATATATAATCGACCCACACGTCAAAAATTTCCAACCTAAGATAATTTAGTGCAGAGTTACGCATGGATACACGTTTTTACCCGCTCTCCCAACCCTCCAAAGGGCGGTAGGGTGGAATTTCACAAAATCCCTTTGTAGTGTGTTTTGAGTATGCATAAGCAATCCCCACATAAAAAATTACCATTCTAAGATAATATGGAACAGAGTTACGCATGGAAACATATTCCCTCCCCCGACTCCCAAGGGGGGGGAGGACGGAATTTCAAAAAATTCCTTTGTAGTGTGTCTGTTGAGTACTCATAACCAATCGATATACCAAAAAATCGCTTTTATGAGATAATTTAGAGAAGGGGTACTTTTAAAAACCTCTTACCCCCCCCCCCCCGCCCTTAAACGAGGGGAGGAGAAATTTAGCAAAACCCCTTAAAAGTGCGTGCTGGGAATCCATAATCATCCTCCAGATAAAAAATCGCCTTTTTAAGATAGCTCGGAGCACAGTTACGCATGGAAATATATTTTTTGTCACCCCCCCCCCCACCTCCAAGGGAGTAGGGTGAAAATTCACAAAATCCTATTGTAGTGTGTGTCGTGAGTACGCATACCACTCGACATATCAAATTCGTTACCCTGAGATAATTTTGAGCAGAGTTACTCTTAAAGGGTTACTCTTCTACTTTACTCTTACTCCCCCCCCCTCGCACTTAAAGGGAAAGCAGGGGGAAATTTCATGAAATTTCTTTATAGTGCGTGTTGGGAACGCATAACCAACCCATATATAAAAATTAATCTTACTGAGATAGCTGGGAGCTAAGTTATGCTTGGAAACGTGTTTATTGCCCCCCCCCCGTCCCCAAGGGGGCAAGGGGGTGATTTCTCAAAATCCCGTTACAATGGGTGTTGGATACACGTAATTAAGCCACACACTAAACTTTGTGATCTTAGCTTCTATAGATTTTCCCCGACGAATTTGTCCCCTCGTAATCCCCCCCTCCCCCAAAATCAAAAATCGCAAAAAAAATAATAACGAGTTTTCAGAAATATTCTTACGAAGATGCTATCTGGTTTTTTATATGTTTGTGCTATTATTAGTGGAGTTCTACTCGAAAATCCGTATTTTGCTAAATTTGTCTTCTAAAATCGTTTCCCTCCCCTCCCTCTTAAAAATCTAAAATTCCAAAATCACAGAAAAGGATTTTTTTTTATTTAAGACTGGTCTTTCCATCTGCAATTACATTGTATAATGGAGGTATTTCGCAAAATTCCGTCTTAGTGGTGGTCAGGGTCCAAAAACCAACCTGGTCACCAAAACTTGTGACTCTATCTCCCATAGCAGCAGCGCCGACTTTGAAAAATTTCTGGGGGGGCTCGAACCAAGGCCGTAGCCAGGATTATTTTTTGAGGGTGGGGGGCATCACATTTCTAATACAAGGTCATCAAATATGGTGAAATAATGTACACACGCTTACCCAAGGAAAAGAACATATGCACACACAAACAACGGCCTGATTAACACAGGGGCACGTGCCAGGGGCTCTGAGTAGCTAAGGGCCCCAAAACTGGACCTGAAAATGCCATCATAATCTTTGCCATTTAGTTTATGTAAATCGAATTTATATGGCAGTAACTTTTGTAAAAATAGTTATATTACTTTGCATCGATGTTTCTGAAAACTTTTGCTCCTCATGCACAAACCATAAGTGTAGCACAGTAAAGGGAATCATCTTCCTCTGAACTCACCCCGCGCCCCATACAGAGACTTTCAGCCTCTCTTGTTTTTCTTTCTTTTTTTCTTAGTCGATTTATGCCCATTTTCAATTGCAACAACCTTACTTTACAGCTATGATTTTGGTAAAAAACTAAATAAGAAATAGAGGAAAGAATTTCTTGTTTAATAGAGAATCAGTATTCAAAATTTCTGGGGGGGCTGATCCCTTACAGAAAATTTTCTGGGGGGGCTCGAGCCCTCAAGCCCCCACATAGTCGGCGCCACTGTCCCATAGAATCGTCGTGGCAGTATTGAGTCAGTGAATCAGTGAGTTGCCTGTTTGTATATACAGATTTGTTTATATTTTTTTATGGACTACTTGGCTTAAGGTGGTTGTCACGAAAATAGAGTCCATGGCGAAAAATGTCCTAGTTACTTCAGCATCAAAAGTTAAAAATATACCCAGGATTATCAATAAATAAAGCTCTTTAATATAGAACTGAATTAGCTTTCATTTTATTATTATTTAATTTTGATAATGGCGTCATTTTGTCATGTGCCTTAGCAAATTTAATATTTTTTTATTATTATTATTATTCGCGTGAAAATATATTTTATTATATGTCGAAAGATGAATTAACTCGTAAACGTTTTTGGCAGCAATTAAAAATTAAAATAAATAATTTTAAAGCTTTATTATAGGAGAAATATCTATATTATATAGAAGATATAATATAGATAACGTTTTGCTTCCTCTTTCTCCGCCTTGGGGGCTGAATTTCTAAAATTCCAAAAATTATTTTTAGGTATTTGTGTTAGCTATATTTTAAAGCAAAAATTTTACGGATATCTGTTTTTTTCTTTGAGATATAAAGGTTTTTGTGAAATTGCGTTTTGCCCCCTGTCCCCTCTTAGAGGCCTTATTTCTAAAATCTCAGAAATTTTTTTTAGGTTTTTATGTTAGCTATATTTTAAAGCAAAAATTTTACTGATATATATATATGTATATTTTATATATGAATGTTTTTTGCGAAAACACTTTTTGCGCATGTAAAATCATATTTTGCCTCGCACCCCCTCTTGTGGACCGAATTTCCAAAATTCCAGAAATTAATTTTTAGGTATTTGTGTTAGCTAAGTTTTAAAGCAAAAATTTTACGGATATCTGTTTTTTTTTTTTTTTTTTGAAGATAAGAAGGATTTTGTGAAGTCACGATTTGCTCTCCCCCTCCCCCCTCGGGGGCGAATTTTGTAATATCACTTCTTAATGGATGTCAACGTAACAGAAGGATCACTATCACAATATCTCATGTTTCTAGGTCCAGTGGTTTGGATTGGGCGATGATGAATCAGTCACTCACTCAGGACAAACGCTTTCATATATACACTAAGCGACAAAAAAAAAGAAGCCGCACTTGGATAATTTACTTTACACCTTCTACAACCGCAAATTTCATCGTTTAAAAAGCAAATTTTCGAACTGATTTTATTATGTTGTATATACACTTTAGGATAAAGTCCAGTGTTAAAAATAAAATGCAATTGTCTGGAAAATTGTAATTTTAGGAATTATTTCAAAAATGGTAAGAATAAGGCAGTTAACGATGCCACAAAAAGTAATCATTTTTGAATGAGAATCAAAAAATATTTTAATACGTGAGATGCAAAATAATGAAATGTTAAACGAAATATTGATAAAATGGTTTTTAGCAAGATATAAAATTTTTTGGCCATTTAAACAAGACATTTCGCTTTAGGCGGCCATGTTGCTCATCCAAGCGAGATGACCATAAGTTAAAAAGCCATTGCTTATAAAATCGGTTTATATTATATTTAGAACATAAAAGAGATTCAGAAAAAGTGTTTTGCAGCATAATTTCTTTAATTACTGTGCAGCAACTATTAAACAAAGCAGGTTTAAATGACAGAAAATTTGAAAAAATTCCATTCTTAGTGAAAATAATTAGAAAAGCATGACCTCAGATGGCTGAAAAAATTAAAAAATGGTTAGTTGAATATTGGGCTGAACTGGTTCTCTCTGATGAGTCAAATTTAACTTATTTCGAGTTAAAGAAAATAAGCAGATCTGGTAACGAAAATATGACCGACTTAATGGAAATCGCACTTTTAAAACAGTGGCACATTCTCCGCACATGTTTATGCAATGTTTATGCTCAAGGAATTAATTAACTCAGAAATAAAACACGGCCATCATAAAAGTGGTGCCTGACCGATTATTTTGGAGGTATTTTGGACATTTCCACAAACAGCATTTCAAGATGATAATGCGCCTTACTACACGGCGTCTGTGGTAAGTTTATTCAATTCAAATTGTTAAAATTTCCTATCCATTCCCCAGAGCACCTATAATTCTGTAAGTAATCATACCTTTTCTTACTTTAAGTTAAATCCCACGAAGGATATAGTAGAATTTCTTCTTTACCAGACATGGAAATAGTCCTAATCGCGATTCGCTCAAAAATGTTTCGTCTCTAAAAAGACGGGGGAGAGGGGAGAGGATTTGAAATTTGCAGCCTACAACTCTGCCAGAACTAGAAAAATTATTTGTGATATTTTGCACATTGAAATTTCTGAGATTTATATTAAAACACTGTATAATACATGTCATTGCGCATTAAAGCAGTAAATTCCACATAAAAGTGGAATTAACCCAATGCAGAATTGCTTAGATCTCACAAATAAATAGTTTTATTTCATATATTAAAATATAACTTGTTCAGAGCTGCCAACATTTTAAACTTTTAAACCAGAATTGACACCAGTATTTTTAAATTAAATATGTTATATATTATTTCGATGATTAATGTTACTGAAAACAGCTATAAAAATTTTCCGGTTTGAAGTCTCCCTTGAAAAATGGGAGACTTGGCACTTATGCTTGTTTATTTCATATGATAAATCATAATAGAATACAAAATGTATGGTTATTGCAAGATGTATTAAAAGAACGTTTTATCTAGATTTTTGTAATTTACTTCGTAGAGTGTAATAAAATGAATTATTACATAGAAAATGTATAGGTATCATTTTATCCCTTTGGCATTATGCAAACATGACAGTTTTATTTGTTTCAACTATTAATCTTAAAGTTATTGCAAATAAAAAAGGTGCAAGTCATTTTTTCTGCAGTGCGGCTTTTTTTTTTTTTTGTCGCTTAGTGTGTGTATATATATAGATTTTTTTTTTTTTTCACGTGAAAGCATATTTTATTTTATGCTGAAGGAAAAAAAAAGTGGCATCAGTTAAAAATTTAAATGTCTATTTTTAAACTATGTCTATTTTCATACTTTAATTAATTTTAAAAAATCTAATAAAAAATTCGTTACAAATAATGTACCAAATGAAAGGGGCAATTTTTATGGATCCGTCAATTAAACAGCTTATCAATCGAAGAGTTAGATTTTTTAAAATTAACTGAAGTAGGAAAATTAGGTGGCAACTTGCCTTCACTCACAGACAGAGTCCAAGGAAATATCTTAGCCTTTTTAAGCGTGACAGAGCCAGTCATTGATGAGTGTATCTGTATATGCTGAATTATAAGCGGTTACGTAAAATAAACTTATTTAAACCAAAACAGGAGGCTCAAACCAAGGTTTAAATGGTACACCTGCTCACTATTGTACTCTTTGGCATATTTCTTAGTTTTTTGTTTTTCTATTTTTTTTTTTCTATTTGTTATTTAGGGTTTTGATTGTTTGTTTATATACTAGCAAAGCACCGGTTCGGGAACGAACCGAATTCCGAATGCGGGAAAAATTTCAAAATCAAACTCGAAATGTAAAAAAGTCGGCCTGATGCTGCCTGCGTGCCAATAGATCAAAGTTTCTTAACGAAACCATTTTCTAATTCATGAAATCAATGAAGGTAGTGAATCAACGAACGACGGTTTTTCTCGCTTTGCTGGTCACTATATTTAAAGGAAACTCTTTTCTATATCGCTTTACAAACAAAAATAAAATTTAACGAAATCATGAAATTACTTTAAAGCCCTCTTTGGTTCCCCGCTGCCTTCGGCAGCGACCCACTCATTCGCAGACTCTCGGGTGTCTATCCCTATTGCCTGTGACACTAGCTTACCACTGGGCTTCCATGTGGGTGCTTATCAGATGACAGTTTCGAAACGGACAGTATCGAAAAAAATGAAGTAGCCATTTTATATTTGAATCCCAGTTTCATATGAACAACACTATACGTGGTGCACATAATATTTTCTTTCACGTTATTTTCTATATTTATATAATTTATTCGATCAACCATAAAATGACAACAATTTCACACCAAATATAACATTACAATGTGCTACGATCGGCTACGTCTATCGCATGAGAGCACCACGAAAAAAAAGAAAATCATTTAACTATTCTTTATGCAAGTAAATTTCACCAGATAGAATAAAAACAAAACAACGCCATCATAACAACAACAAACATACACAGAGATATAACAAAAGTTGAGAAATCCAACATCTGACTAGTGGTTTCCTCCGAAACTTGCGTAAATACGGGCTAGGACCCCTTAGAAAGACCCCCACGGAGGGCATTCCCCCTCTAGGCCTAGGACACATCCAGGGATGGAACACGGGCGCAGAATTCATACCGGAATCCGTGTAAGAAATTTCTCTACTTATAATATCGTTGATTTAAGAAGTAGAAAATTTTCTCACATTGATAGTGGTATGAATTTTGCGCCCGTGTTCCATCCCTGCACATCAGGAGTCAATCGGCCTTAAATCCTACAACCAACAACCAACCAACATCTGACTAAATCATATACAAAATAAAAAATGAGAAAAAATAGTTTCATTCCGCGAAATTTAATCTTGCAAAAAATAAACTTCCCTAGATTTGATAATAACATACAGAAAATGGCGACGGTAAAGTATAGTTTTAGTTCCAGTATCTACGTAAACTGGATTAGTTCAAATTTCGTTCCCTTTATGTACCTTAATTGACGTCCATATTTTGTACGTGTTTCGTAGGTATGTCTACGTCGAAAATTGCACATATTCTGAACACGTTTGAGTTGGAGATCTACGTTCAAAATACGTCTATAGACGTAATTCGGACGCGATGGATAAAATATGATTGTATTCTTCGACCACATTTCATGAAACCATGGAAGTACTAGCTCAACGAGTCCAATGCTAAAATAGGGGTGACAATCACCTGACAGAGAAAATGAGCAATAACAGGGCGCGGAATTATTGGATGTTTTCCAAATTTCAAACTGTCGGTCAAGCTAGTATTCCTCCAACATTTTGGACGCGTCCTCACTGTTAGTTTTAGGATATGTGGCTGCACTGTAATATGGACATATGTGTTGTTAGGGGCAGCACTAGTGCGACGTAAAAACCCATCCAATCCAACCCATTACACAGAATATATTTTTATATTGGGAGATTTTTAGTCTTTGCAACATCATACATTAAAATATAAAGATTTGAAAAAAAAAAAAAAAAAAAAAGGGAATTTGCATAAAAGTATAAAAATTTTAAAATGTAACATGAAGAAGGAAGTTATTTTATTACTAATTAGATTTTATAACTAACTGAATTTAAATAACATTTTAAATGGAAAAACATTTTTAGTAAGATTGAAAACTGACTAATCAGGGATAGGAGCTGAACACAAATTACCTTGTTAACATCTCATGATTTTTTGCTCTCAAGTGAGTAAATAATGCTACTCGAAGGTCATCATAATAACTCAGTTGTACATAAATTGATCAATTCTTATTCCTAACCTAGCCAGTTTTGACATTCTTCAGATTGCCTTTTCCTTTTAAAATGTTATTTATTGGATCACTTCCATTTGGAGTAGTTATGATTTCGTTTATACTAAAAACTTGGTCTATACAACAGTGACAATTGTATTAAAACAGTTTATAAAAGTATTAATAGAAGCAGATATAAAATAGTTTAGTATTTTCGCGTCAATTACATATCAGAAATTAATATTAACAGCATAACATGTCATTACATTATAGGAAGAGAAGTATGATGTGTACGAGTTTATGATAATGTTTATTATAAATTTAATAACGCTTATATAAATATTTTTTTTATATTGTTTATCGTATAAGTTCATAAGTAGTATAAATTTATCATAGTGACGATTAATGGCTGCAAGTGGGGTTAATATAAGCTAATTTTGCGCTATAATTTGTGAAATTTTATGTCCTCAGAAATGTCCTCATTTTTAAAGAAGATTGTCCTCATTTTTCTTATGGAAATGAGTACATTGCATAATTTGTCCTCATTTTGCATTAAAAAAAAAATCTGGTCGTCCTACATTAAAGGAATTTAGCACCCTTGACTTGGCATCACTGAAGGTTGCAGTTCCCATTAATGAATTACATACACACATACTTGCCAACATCCTAATTAATATTCCGTAGTGTTGTTAGTCCCGCCTTTTTTTCACACCAGTAAATTTTTAGAGTAATATTCTGGAAATTCAGTTACGATTAAATAAGAAGAAAAATATTCTGAAAAGATACTGGTGTGAAAAAGAAGGCGGAGCTGACAATACTACGGAATATTAATTAGTATGTTGTCAAGTATGCATACACACATGCACATGCATTATTAACATTTTTTATATATATAAATCTTTCAAAATTTCACCATGTAAAAATTATAAATAAATTATTGCAACAATTTCTTAATGCAGTCTAATGTGTCTACGCAACGCACACTAATATTAGGATTGTAAATTTTTTATTCATCTGGAATAAAGTCTCGAAAAGTCTTAGCCCCTCCCAAAAGTGAAGTTCTGGATCTGCCACTGATTTCAAAGGCTTAATAAAAATAAAGGAATAGCATATTCGACACAAGACAAAACAATATGAATTTTAATTTTAAAATTAACTGCCTTTTACATATTTCAAGCGCTTTGAAATAAAGTTTTTTTTTTTTGTCGCAGTTTCGATTGCCTTTGCTATGCAGTTCTATCACGATGTGTTTTTAATACGATTAGTTCACTAGTATCATATTCTTTCTGCTGCTCCAGCCATTCCAAAACTATTGCTAATAAATCAAAATTTCAGAATTATTTCGCTTTAATTATTCGGTTTTCCGCCCGCATCGTTGTCCTTTCTTTAAAAAGAAAACTCTACACACACACACACACATATATATATATATATACAGTAACCGCCGCTTAATGAATTCACTGTTTAATAAAATCAGCCGCTTAATCTCATCAAATTTCCAGGACCGGAATCAAATCAATACAAACTACTACTTTTAAAGCCGCCGCTTAATAAAACCAGCATCGCCGGTTAATAAACTCAAAAATATCTACTCAGCAGCAAAAATATCATTTATACTCACTCAAAAAATTTTATTTGCATTGTGATTTTTTTTAAACAGAAAAAGAAATTAAAACACAATAAACCCTCCTTTATCGCTCATTGTCAAAGATTTGCAACACAGTTACAAATTAAACACGCCCCATAACTTATCTCCCTAACAATTTCAAGGAATGTATTCTTCAAAGCGCCGTAATAAATTACAAATTTGATATGAAATGTTTTTTTTTTTTTTTTGTTTTTTTTTTTTAATTATTAAGAGGCAATTTCTAGTTCTTATTTTGAAATTACTATAATTCGTAAGGTTTAAACGGAAAGATTTTAAATTTATAAGGGAAAAGTAATGATGACTTTCCTCAAAGAAAAGCGCATGGGAATTTGGAATGCGTTTAATTTACTTATATCAAAGGAACAATTAATTAATTATCTCTCAAAAATTACTAATTAATATTGTTTATTAATTCCATTATTCGTTACCTTTTGCAGTTTTTTTCCGAATTCAGGGAAGTAATACCTTTTCCTTAAGTGTAGGCACATTCGCCGAATGTAAAAATCAGCCGCTGAATAAAATCACTTTTGCTCAGAACGAATGTGATTTTAATAAGCGGCGGGAACTGTATATATATATATATATATATATATATATATATAGATGAAGAGAGAGAGAGATCCAAAATATTTATCTGCATTCGTGATTCGGAAAGGACTGCTTGCACACAAGGAATGTGATAGAGAGAGAGAAAAAAAATAATCTGGTGTGTCACTCACACGACTTTCTCTTACCCTGAAATTTAATACTATAAATACAGGTTGCAGATTAATAGGTATGATAACGAGTACTGTTATGTAAACCTATGTTAAACAATTCATATTGGGCTTCGGAAGAGTTTTATATGATAATTAGTTACGTGTGAGGGGGGCTACCGCCCCCCTCAACCCCCCGTTTCATTAATGCACCTACATTTATATAGAATTTAATTCGGTTATTAAAAACAATTCTCTATTTAAAAAATAATTTATTAAAATTATTATTTAAAAAAATTATCTTTTATGATAAGGCAGACGATTTCCATATTAGAGAAGTAGTATAACACCAAATATCCAAAAAAAAGTCCATTTTATTCTCAATATATAAAAAAAAAAAAAAAAAAAAAGTGCGATTTTTTTTTCTGAGTTTTTTTTTTTTTTTTTTTTTTTTTTTTTTGTTAAAAGAAAAAAAATGATAACTTTGTTTTAAATTATCGCAGATCGATGGTTCAACCATTCGTTTTAAAGGTATTGGCGAGCTCTTTTGAAAGATACCCATCATGAAAATTTACTCCCCTCGAGGGGGGGACTTCCCCCCCCAGGGGGGGAGGCGAGGCTCCTACATACACACACACACACACAACAAAAAAAAAAAAGAAAATTCCCAGTTAACTATCTCTATTACAAAAAATATATATTCGTTTCATTTGGTTTAGCGCAGTCTATAGACGTTAAACTCTACTTTCCTGCAATTTCCCCCATAGACTTAATGTATTAGAATTCTCTTGATTGTCCCTGTACACGAACCATTTGCTTGATCTTAACGAAAAACTTACTGTATCATCCCTATATGATACACATTTAGAGTACCAAGTTTGAACTATTTGCCATAATTTGTTTTTGAGATATGCTGGTAACAGACAGACACACACACACACACACAGACCATTTGTTAAAAACATGATTTTCCTATTCAGGGGACCTCAAAACGTGTAAATATAACAAAATCTCGCGTTCGAAAATCTGACCTAAAAACAATACTTTCTTTTCCTTATGGGTAAGAGAAAGTAAAAAAGCGAACGAATAAATATCGCAAATAAACCAAAAGATAAAAAAAAAAAAAAAAAAAAAAAAAAAACTGCGAATTTGCACACTAGGAATCAATGTTAAAGAAGCGGGGGGAAGGGGGGATTTTAAAAATTGATTTTGCCTAACATTGAGTTACGATTTAAAAAGTTTCGAATAATAGAAGTTTTCTGCATGTATGTATAAAGAAGTTTATACCTGCTTTTTTGTTTACATTGCTTCGTGAAATTAACACATTTTATATAAGTGTTTTACCATTTTCGAAGGATACGCTCACTCCTCCCATGTTTCGTTCAACGGTAATTTTTGTATTAACTATTTTTAAAAATAAAATTACAAATGATAATGAATGCATATCATAATACAGATAAAAATCTGTTAATACAGATAAACACACAATTATTGCCTATGAAATAAATAAACTTAAATTAATACAGATAAATATGATAAAAAGTCAACTATTAAGGGATGTTGATAAAGTTTCAAACGTGATGGGCGGAGTCTCACTTTTCGAAAAGACGAAAACGAATGACACGTGACAAATAATTTAATAATGTGCTAAATTTTTCCTGCATTAATTTCCAATGAAAAAAAAAAATAAATAAATAAAAATAAAATAATAAATAAAATAAAATAAAAAATAAAAATAAAATAAAACAATATAATATAATATAACATAATATAATATAATAATAATAATAATATAATAAAATAATATAATAAAATAAAAAAAGCTTTACTCTTTTAATTTATGTAAGATTTTGTTTACACTTCGAAAACTGAAGTAAAATATTTCAAAATTCGCCGATAGAATAGCGAAATGAAATACTCGAACGATAATAGGTCTTTTTTATTTATTTATTTAAGCCCTGTTTAATATAAAGAAATAAATATTCACAGCATTCAGCAAAATCCATGTTCTTAAATCTGTAGGATGTGCAAAATTCGTATATTTACTTTTATAATTTTCAATTATTTCTCCTTTTCTTCTTCTTACTAAGGGATGAATATTTCTATCATCTTGCTGGCGAAGAATATACAAAATGCTTATTAGTACTTAGTAATTAGTATTCTTATGGAAATGATCATTGTCATGAAAACAAAAAAAATATATTCCTCATGATACTATAGAAAACAAACCTGTCTCTGAAATTTTTGTTATATGTTTTAATATTTTACCAATAATTAAACTTCTTTTATACTCATATTTTAGTTCAGATTAAACGCTTATTAAAAATATCCTCTGATTTTCAGTATTTTGTCTGATATACTGAACTTATTTTTATTGTTCACGTAATGCATTCATTATTTTCTGGCTCCCTCTCTCTTTTTTATGTTATATTTATTGTTTTGTAATTTAATGTCAAAGAAAACAAAACATAAAATAAGAAAGGAAAACACAACTAGAGATTTCTGTTGAGTTATTATAATTATTAATAAAAGATTACCTTTAGTAAAAAAAAAAAAAAAAAAAGGGAAATATCTCCACTCTGTATATTTTAAAAGACATTATAATTATTTTAAATTTAGAATAGCAAAATTTGTTGGATGTGTTAAATGTTAGATAGATAACATTTAATAATTTGTTATCAACCAAAATAATAATAATAATGATAATGATAATACAATAAAAGTTTCAGTTTTCAAAGCAAAATATGGCAGAGTTCAGCGTTGTTTTTACAATACTAGAAGAGTTATTTAAATTAGTTTCATTTTTATGACAATTCTACAGTTTATTTAGTACTATTATTATTATTATTAAAGTCTGATTAGTGATGAATGCCAATAATTTACATTGCCCATCATATATGCAGTACAGATCAAAGTTTATTTTTATTTTTTAATTTAATTTCCTAAATTTTAAATTTAAATAATTAACCTATAAACAGATATTTATTTGAATACAATAAATAAAAAAATTAAAATCTATCAGAGAGCATTTTAGAATTGAGATTTACGCCGAGAGATGTTTTTTCAATGTGGGATTTTTTTTTTTTTTTTTTTTTCAGATTTTGTACGAATAATTCAAATTTTCATCTGGCAACAAAGGTTTTAAGTACCAAAATTCCCTATAGAATTACATGGGATTTACGTGCAGGTGACTAGGCCCTCAAGGGGATTCTTCTTCAACTACCGCCCATGCCGACCAAATTCCATGGTGTTGGAGAATTTTAATACCCATAATATGCATTACCTAATATATATTTTGAACTTCCTTTTTTTACATTCAAAAAATTCACAACTGTTTAATTTGCTTTTGTTTTCTAAAATTTGATTTTTAAAATTTTTAATAGTTCGTTTTAAAGTTATAAAATACGAAAACTGAATTAAGTTAACCCTTATCGATCGTGTGTCCCTTCTGAGGGGACATTAAAAAATCGAGCCACGCCTTAAGGTGTTCCTCTGCAAATGAAATGTTATTTTTCTGAAACGTGTAACTATAGGCTACCTTTCGGCTACCGGAAAATTTTAACAGAAAGATTTATTTTAGTTAATGATGAAGTAAAATAAAACAAATTATTACAATTTTTCGGTAGCCAAAAGGCAGTAAGTTGGAAACTATACATGTGACGTTTTAAAGGAACGCGAAAAAGCGTGTTTTACAGAAAATATACCGAGCTCAAAGGGTTAATTTCTCTCACGTTTTAGCTTTAACAGGGTTCGTACGGGCATGTCTTTTTTTGAAGAGTCTTCCTCCAGAATTTTTTAATGATGAATTTCATTCTAATTTGTAGGCTTCTATTATAACAAAATTTACAATATAAAATTAGCGATTGAAAAGATCAAGAAAATTGTAGTAACATGCCAGTGTTGCCAGATGGAAATTTAAATTGTCCTTACAAAATGGAGAAAAAATCCCTACTTTTCGTACACCAAAATATTTTATCCAAACAAAATACTCTACACAACAAATTTATTGATATAAAATCGTATTATTATTATTATTTAATTTCTTCGACTTAACAATAATTCCATTAGTTCTTATTAACACACACATAAGTTGATTGCTGAAAACAACGAACAAACAAAAAGAAATGCCCGATAAATGGACGAGTGTGACTTCATAAAGGGCGTGACTAAATTAGATAGGTGGCACGAACATATCGAAGAGAAATAAAAAGGTTAACACTTTCGCAACATCTGACATAGATTCACGTCATTTGAAAATCTGTAACTACGCCAGTGGGCGTTTCTTTTGCAATTTTATATTTAATTCTATATTTCTTAAGAATATTTCCAACATTCATATTTGTACAATCAAAATATTTTGGATTTTAATTCTTTAATTAGAAAAGGTATAATTATTATGTATATTAATTTGTAATATAAATATTAATACAGTGAACCTTGTTTCGAAATAATGTAGCTTAACCCTCGCTTTCCCAAGATCAAGGCGTTATTACAGAAAAATTGCTTTCAGGTGCCGCTTGGCACGTTTGGCGAAAATCACCAAAACCACGCCTTTGAAGTTGCAACATCCCACTGGTTACGTTTGCTATCTCTGGCGAATTAGCGCACGTTTTGACTTCAAAATGGGGTCAAAATAACCCCATCTTGGGAAAGCGATGGTTAAAAGAATAACACAATAAGCGAAAATCACTATCAAAGCAACAAAAACTTGAGATCGCGAAAGTGTTACTTTACAGAAAGGAAAATACTTTCGGACACGATACAAAATAAAATACACATTCATATTGATATGATACATTTATGAATAGAATTTATATGTCTAATAGATGAATGTAATTAAAAATATGTTATGTTGATTAGAATTATAAGAAGTGATATAAAATTAATTTCTTAAATTAATTTCTTGAAAAAAAGAATATATATATATATATATATATAAAATATAATAAATAAAAGGTTTTTAACATTTAACAGACGGGTTGTATTTTCTCTATCTGTCCCGGTTTCTGGAAAATTTTCAAAAGAATTAAATAAACACGTATATATGGGCGTTGTAGTTTTATTGAATAAGTACTATTTTTCAATAAAATTGTATAATGTTATTATTTACATGTCTAGTAGTCCCTATAAATGCGATATTTTATAAAATATCTACTCTTACGAAATGGAATGTGCATAATTGACGTATCATAGACAATAATTTTCCACGAAACCCCGCCCTTTAAAACAGCAAACGTAAATCTATGTTGCCTGTCTTAGGCAGTCATAACGTAAAGATGTAGATTTACGTGGCCCGTCCGTTAAGTGTTAAGTTGCTTTTACAGCATGTTTTAAAACTTATATATTTATTAGATTTGATAATTTCAAATTAAAATTTAACTTTAAGTTGCAATTAATCATTTAAGTATTTCTTTTCTTTCAAGTGTTATTAATGAGTGAGATACTTTAAAATATTTGCATAGTTTCAGGTTAGATTAAAAAGCCTTGGATACTATATTGTTTATTGTCAGAAATATTTTATGAGAAAATGCTACGGCTTTTCTTCTTATAACTGAGCTTCTGTCGTTAGATATTTAATACAAATACACTTAATTCAGATTAATCTTCTACGGCACGAACCACGATTTTTGGGAGCAGAATCGAAACTAAGAGTCAATAAAAATTATTAAACATTTGTCGTTATATTTGTCCTTAAACTAATATTTCTGAAATGTTCTTCAAAATTGCTTACAATTTTTATTTCTAAAAATATGTTTTTATATTTATTTTATTAACATTTTATTTTAGCTTTGAAATTTTTATTGGTAAACTAAAAATTCCCTACAAAACAGAATTGAAAAAAAAAATCCCCCCTATGCCAAAACAACAGCTGAATATTCCTCTGGTAAGGAAAAATCCAAAACTTTACAAAGTAAGCTTGTTCACATAATGTTAAAAAATGTTGCAAAGTAAACTCGGCGTTAGCGCTTCTCGTCGTACAATGGCTGGTGTACCCAAATAAAAGCTGCGACAAACCCGCCCCTATTGTGCTTTCTTTAAAAATGTTATTTCTTATGTTTTTAATGAAAATAAGAATTAATTTTAGCCCTAAATGAACATTATAGATGTTATTATTTATTTGAAATTATTAGCTTACATTTGGCTTTAAATACAAAATATGTTAGATATTAGCTTATAATACCATAGCTGCAAAGTTTTTTAATTTATTCCGTAATGCTGTTAGTCGCGCCCTTTTTTCACACCGTAATATTTGTAGAAAAATTTTCTTCAATATATAATTACGATTAAATATGAAGAAATTTATTCTAAAAAGATTACGGTGTGAAAAAGGGATGGGTCTAACAACATTCCGGAATAAATTAAAAAACTTGGCAGCTATGTAATACATACTTGCCAACATACTAATTAATATTCCGTAGTATTGTTAGCTCCGCCTTCTTTTTCCCACCAGTATCTTTTTAGGGTATTTTTCTTCTTATTTAATCGTAACTTAATTTTGAGAATATTACTCTAAAAGTTGACTGGTGTGAAAAAACAAAGGCGGGACTAACAACACTACGGAGTATTAATTAGGATGTATGCAAGTACGGCTTATAATCTCAAGTAAACAATAAATTTATTATTTGCTAACATCTTATATATATCGTATTTAAGTCAAATGTACGCAAATAATATCAAGTAAATAATCACATCTACAGTGTCCACTTAGAACCAGAATTACCTTATTAGCGTAAAATATAATTTTTAAAATCGATCTTCTAATGTTGAAAATTGTATTTTATGGACGAGAAATTCATGTATTAGTAATTTAAGAAGAAAATGTTAATATACGCAATTTTCGAAATTAAAATTTTGGTTTAAAAATAAAAAAAAATTTGGGAAAAGGAATCGCTTATAAAAGGTGACTTTATCATTATTTCTTTTATCAATAAATGCATTATATCGTGTTCCATAAAATCAATCAGACCCAGACGAAACCCTTCGCAACAAATTTATCATCTGAACAAAATATATTTGTATTCGCTTTATAACCAAATCTATAACTAAAATAACATTTAGGAATGATAAAATATCATTTAGGAATGAACAAATATAATATACACTAACTTGTTTTAACCTCATAACAAATTAAACAATTTCAAATTCCATAGATTTTCTCTTGATCCGTAATGAGAGAAAAATTGAAGTGATTAAGATTTCAATAACTACATTGAAAAAGCCCTTTTTGAAAATTAATTGTAAAATATATTACTTATCTTAAAATACGGGAAAATATGCGAAATTTGAATATTTTAAAAATACATGAATTTTTTCGTTCAGATGTGAATTCGTTCAAACACAATTTGATTTTAATTTTAAATATGGAGCATCTTTCGAGTAAACAAATTCTATTCGAGCATGCGCAGTTTCAGCCTGTGTAGTTCAGGTACCGCCGAAACTAGAACTCCTACATTGATAGGCTGACGCATCCGCCATTTTTTAGCCCACAAGACCGGCTGACGATTTATTATTGGTGTTTTTTCGGCAATAAATTACACGAATAACTCCAGAAAAGGGCACCGCCTGTATATATTTTCTTCTGATCAAGAAGGAAGGAAAAAGTGGATTATAAGTTGCAGATGTAACTCGTGGATACCGGGAGCATGAGCACAACTTTTTAGCGTAAGACTCCCCTTATTTTACACTTATTTCATTTTATTTTCAAAGTTGTTTGACAAATTTAATATGAATGTACTGTTTTTTTTTAAGTTATTGTTTTTAAATTCTTTTAAAATTAACTTTAAAATTACTTTTCTTTTAACGCGAGGGGTTTCAGCTTTGAGAATGTTGGTGATGCTCTTAAAATTGACAACTTTTCTGGTGTTCTATAAATAATAAAGATATACTAATTGTATATTTTTCCGCACTACGAAACTCTCAGATGTTCAAATATGTAGTCAAAATTGGATGATGCTATGGGGGAAAAAATAGTATTGTTTTTAATATGTAAATGACCCCTAATTAAAAATTTTATATCATTTTTATTAAGTATTCTTAATTTCTTGTTGAATGGTTGAATATTATCTATTAGATCAGGGATGGAACATGAGCGCAGAATTCTTACCGGTATTTAAGAAATTTCTCTTCTTGTAATATCGTAGATTTAAGAAGTAGAAAATTTTGTTACATTGATAGTGTATCACTTACAAACTTTGTATAAACACCATAAAATGCAATAAACTCGCAACAATTGTTTCGGGTGCGTTGCCGCTTTGACTGCAGCACTCGTGCTTACTTTATTCGCCTGATGAAGGGTCGTGTGTTTTTTCGACCCGAAACAATTGTTGCGAGTTTATTGCATTTTATGGTGTTTATTCAAAGTTTGTAAGTGATATATTTTTTACAACGCCAGTTTTGTGGTGCTTTTTTATTAAACATTGATAGTCGCAAGAGTTCTGCTCCCGTGTTTCATCCCTGTTAGATTTTTCTGCGTCAATTAATAATGAAAACACATCGATTGTTGCTTTTTTTTTTTTTTTCCTTTTCTTTTACTTTAGGAATTTTACTTAAAATTACATAAAATATTAACACACATAACTGAGATGCAAAAATGTGTGTTTGATATAGAATATAGCATATTTAGCAATAATGATTATTTAAATGACAACGCAAAAATAATCAAGCTGATATAAGTGAAAATTGCTCTATGTACATTTTCAATTATGTTGTATTTTTTTTTTCCACACTTTTCATAAGTAAAAAAAAAAAAAAAAAGAAAGAAAAGAAAGAAAGAAAGAAAAGAAAAATACACAAGACTTTCTGTACGTTTATCTATCTGCCTATCTGCGTTCACATTTCCATAAATATATTTAGAATTACACTCCTGCTCAAAAGTTTAGCAAGATTTGCAAACGATCAGTTTTTTTTTATGTTTTCAAACATCGGACATTTAAAGAACTGGGTCTTATTCATGATTTTCAGTGAAGACAACATTTTACATCACAACTAAGACAACATTTAGGGGCCGGTAACAAATTGAGCAAAATCAATAATATTTTTGTAATCACCCTGTACCGTTAAGTGAACGAAATGGTCTGTAACTTAAGGATAAATTAATATAGACCCAGTACAATTTGTGGAAGAATTTGTGTGACGACAGCGTATTAAATAACGGAGATATAACGAAAATTATTCCCACTTATAGATAAGTTCGAAAAACACTTTTAAAACAATATACTGCAATCAGAATGCAAATATCTTAAATATCTCATGAAATATAAGCATTTTTATGAAAAACGTTTTCATTGCGCTTGTGCGAAAGATTATATATATATATATATATATATATATATATATATATCGCATAGGTTGAAAGTTCAACCTATCATATTGTTCAACTTTTTCAAGAGTGCATTTAAATAGAGTAAAAATTAAACAAATTGTAAGAAAAAGAACAAGCCAGATTTGAGATATTTTCCAAGAGTTGAAATTTCTTAAAGGGTTTTTCACGTGCCGCGTAATTAATTTAAGGATCCAATTATTTTAACCACTTAGCAAAAGTTCTTTTTTGTAAAAAAAAACACTTATAAGCTTGTAAATCTAACATATTTTTGTTTATGTACTAAGATTTGTGAGAGTACTCAGGGTTCCCACGGCCACGCCTTTTTTCAAGGACTCTTTCACCAGAATAATCTTAAGAAAAATTTATTCTTAAATATACAGTGTACATTTAATAAGAAATTTTTTTTAGATATTTCTGGTGGAAGAGTCCTTGAAAAAAATCGGGCCGTGGGAACTCTGGTACTCTTAAGTAATTTTTACAAATTTCACATAGTTTAAAATAAAGTTCTATTTGTCGCAGTTTCGACTGCCTTTGCAATGCAGATCTATCACGTTGTATTTTTAATACTAACAGTTCACCAGCCTCATAATCTTTCTGCGGAACCCTACTTGCCAACCATCTCATTATGAAATGTAAAAATTTCAGTACTCGCCTTTTTTTCCCCACCAGTCCATAGCTGCCAATATTTTAATTTATTCCGGAGTATTTTTAGCCCCGCCTTTATTTCCCTCCACTTATTTTTTAAAAGTAACTTTTTCTTATTTTATTGAAGACATTGGAGAAATTTTTTTTTAAGAATAAAGTGGTGCGAAATAAAGGCGTGTCTAAAAGTTCTCCGGATTAAATTAAAATATTGGCAGCTATGCCAGTCACATTTAAGAGTAATTTTATTCTTATTTAATCGTAACAACATTTGGAGAGAATTACTCTAAGAATAAAGTGGTGTAGAAAAGGAGGCGTTTTTTCAAAGGGCGTTAACAATTTTACGCTTATTAATCAGAGGGTTGGCAGGTATGCTGTTCCAGTCATGCCAAAACTATTGCAAAACATTCAAAACTTTGAAATTGCTAATTTTTTCGTTTTTCGCTTGCATCGTTGGCCTTTACTTAACACGAAAAATTCTAAGAAAAGCGATCTAAAATTGTTATCTCTATTCGTGGAGCGCTTGTATACAAAGAATGTAATACGCACACACACACAAAAAAAGTTTAAATATTGATTTTGAAAAACCGAGAGTTTTGGTTAAAAGATTTTTCGATAATAGAGGTTCTACTGCATGTATATATGAAGAAGATTATACCCACTTTTTCATTTAAATTGCATAGATGCCAACTTAAACGATGTTTTAACTCCGATATTTCTTTGCAAAATAATTAATCATGTTTAATCGGATAAAACTGCTAAAACCCTTATTAAAAAATTCTGTTAAAATTTTACGGTGGCAAAAAAACATACAAATTGGCAGCTATGCAATTTTTTGTATGAGTATCACATTTGATAAGAATGCTTTTCATATTTTGAAGGATAAACTCCTCCCATGTTTCATTACAGTAATTTTTTTATTAACTTTTTTAAAAAATCAAAATACAAACGAATGCATGTCATAATATTGCGATACCGATAAAAATACAATTGTTGCCTACGTAATAAATAAACTGCAAATTAATGCATATAAGTATGATCAAAAGTCAAATATTAAGCAATGTTGGGGAAGTGGGTTTCAAAACGTGATGGGCGGAGTCACATTTTGAAAGCATTAAAACGAATGATGCGTTAAAACACAATCAATTAAATTTCTCTTGCACTAATTTTCACTGTAAAAAATAAATAAATAATAAAATAAAATAAAATAAATAAATAAATAAAAATAAAAAATATATAAATAATACTACACCTTACAGTTTTATATATAATTCTGTTTCACAACTTCTTCGAAAACTGCAGTAATTTTTTCAAATTTTGTCGACAGAATGGTAACATAAAATACTCAAAAAATTATAAACTGATATACATTTTTTTTTTTTTTTTGTTAGAATTTAAACTTTGAGCAAAATGAGAAAATAAATATTCACTGGATTCAGATTAGTCTATGTGCTTAAATCAGTACGGAATATGAAATTCGTATATTTCTTTTTATAATTTTCAATTCTTTTTCTTTTTTTCTTTCTTTTTCGTAGTATTTATATTTTGCCATTTAATTAATAAACAACTAAGGGACTTCTTTAAATTCACATTGTGAAACACATATATCTTAACATTTTAAAGAGTACGTGTTTTTATATTCTAACTAATAAGCACGAATTTTTGGCTACGCCTAAAAAGATCTTTTTAAAGGAACGGATTTACGTATTCGTGTTTCAAACATTTAAATTTTATAACCATAAGCCGACTGAAGTCGAATACATGTTTAATAATCACAAATTAATAATGTAAAAGTTGGCAGTATTGTATCTTGTTGTAAATCGACCAGGAAGAGCTGAGAGAGGAATGATCTTGTGGCATTGTCAGGAAAACAAAAAGAATAATTAATTACTCCTCAGGGTACTATGGAAACCAAAACTCTCTCTAACTGAAACCATTGTTAAATGATTTAAAAATTTGGCAACAATTGAACTCCTTTTATGCTCATATTTTTGTTCAGATTAAAGGATTAGTAAAAAACCTCCTTTGATTTTCAGTATTAAGTCCAATGCATTGAACTTACGTTTAATGTTTACGAAATGCATTCATTTTTTCCCACTCTCAAACTCTCTCTCTTTTAAAGTTATATTTCTTCTTCTATGATTTAATATCAATGAAAACAAAAAATAATAAAGGGAAAAACTGTACAATTACAGATTTCTGCTAAGTTTTTTTTTTTTTTTTTTTTTTTCATCTAATTACTAACAAATTACTAAATAAAAATTTACACTAAGTAAAAAAAAAGAAAAATCTAACTAATTTATATATTAAAAAAGACATTATAATTTTTTACGCAATAAAATTAGAATAATAAAATAGATAGATGGATATGTTAAATGTTGAGTATATAACATTAAATAATTTTATCATCGGTCAAAATAATAATAATAATGATAATAATAATAGTAATATAAAAATTTCAATTTTCAAAGTACAATATGGCAGAGTTCAGCATTGTTTTTACACTAGAAAAGTTATTTGAATTATTAAGTTCATTTTGGGGGAAAATCTACAGTTTATTTATTATTATTATTATAAATCTGATTAGGGATGAGGATGAATATTAATAATTTACAGAGCCCAGGGATGGAATACGAGCGTAGAATTCATACTACTATCAATGTAAGAAGATTATGTGTTTGTTAAATCAGCGATACTATAGTTAGAGAAGTTTTTTAAACAAATACCAGTGTGAATTCGGCGCCCATGTTCCATCTCTGAGAACCTAAACGTGCAATACAGACAAAGCTCGAAATCTCCATCCTTTTTTCAGGACACTTTCGAGGATAAGAAACGTTTGTCTTTTTTACTACCACTACTTTTAAGGGGATCCGGACATAATATCGCAGGACAGAATCTCGCGTCAAAAAAATAGTGCGATCTATTTGAAAATGCGATTTTGTGTCACGTGTGATCTCTAGCGGGGACCACAGGGCCTTATAAATGTTAATTAATTAATTAAAATAAATAATTAAATAAATCATAGAGTTGAATTTCCGTATTTTATCTATATTTATTTTTAAGTTATTCTATCTTTTGCTTTTCACTATTCAAAATGCATTTTAAAAATCGTGTACGTCACTGCTGACATTAAAGCTGAACACTGTTCACAAACTTGCATTAAAAATTTTAAAATTAATAAGCACGATTGAATTCATTATGACTAATTTTGACAAAAGTTAATAAATATATTCTTTAAACTATTTTAAGTAAAATTTATAAAAAATTTTGTTGTAGGTTTGTCAGAATGTCAGTGCTCTGGCCTAGGTATGTGTTGTCATGAAATTTTATACAACATTACTAATAATTACCAACTCATTTTTGATTTTTATTCATTTACGTCGGCGATATTTTGTTCTCGCGATATTTTGTCCCGCGAGATTTTGTCCCCAACCATTATTACTATTCTATTAAATCACGACACAATACTTCAAAAATACTATTAAGATTTTTATATGAAATTGGTGGTAATAAAAGAGCAGAGATTTCTAAACCTTAAAGTGTCCTCAAAAAATGGGTGCAGACTTCGAGCTCTGAATATAGATAAAATTTTATTTTTATGTTTTAATTAAATATTTAATTATTTATTTATTTTTTGTTATTTAAACACTGATCCTATAAACAGATATTTATTTGAATACGATAAGTAAAAAATTAACATTTATCAGAAAGAATTTTAAAGTAGGGATTTGCACGGAGAGATATTTGTTCAGTGTAGGGAAAGAAAGTGTGTGTGTGTGTGTGGGGGGGGGGGGGGTGCACATTTTGTAGGGATAATACAAATTTTCATCTGACAGCAATGGATTTGAATATAAACGTCTCTGTAGAATTACATGGGATTTAACTGCAAGTGTCTAGGGCTCTTAGAGGTATTTTTATTCAACAATCGTCCATGGCAATCACGTCCCATGCTGTTTAATGGAGAATTTTGTAACCCATAATATGCATTATCTAATGCATATTTTAAATTCCACTTTTTACATTCAGAAAGTCACAACTGGTTTAATTTACGTTAAAAAAAAAAACTTGATATATATATATATATATATATATATATATATATATATATATATATATATTAATTGTTTAATTTAAAGTTGTAAAATACAAAAACTAAATTTAATTTTTCGCAATTTTTAGTTTTAACAGGGTTCGTACGGCCATAACTTTTTTATAGGTGTCTTACAACAGTGTCTTTTAACAATGAAATTTCTTTCTATACTCCGTTTCACCTTAAGTTGGCAGTAGGGAAAAGGCTACAGTGACCTAATCACACCTGTTGTCATAGTAACAGGATTACTATTAAAGCAGGTGAGGTTGTTAGCAAACAATGAAAGCTGTAATTTTGGCGAAAAAAAAGAAAATCTACTTAGTAATAAATATTACATATTATGCGTTTTAGCGAAACTCAGAAAGGGAAAGAAATTTTGCAATAATTAATATTTTTAATGATTAAAATAATTGTCTTTTTTATATATATTTATATATTATTAATTTTTAACTATGTAAAGTTACATGAAAAAAGTATATATATAATTTTTTGTTTCGTTCCTGAATAAATACATAAATAAATAAAAATAAGAAAATATTTAGAAAAAAGGTTAAAATTTCAAAATCCTGGAAGAGTCATTTTCTCTATCCTATTTTACATTTCCTGTTGGTGTTCATGAGTACTTTTTATTTCATAATACTATACAATAGTTTATTGAAAAAAGTGTTTTTCCTTCTCAATTTAAATATTATTAATTAATTAGTTTGATGTTTTATCTGAAATACTATTTAATTTGGTTACAATGAGGACGAATAAAACGCAGCGATCGTTTTTTATTACAAAAATAAAATAAAAATAATAAATATTACACTTTACATTTCATAAAAGGGTTTCAGATATAATATTTTAAAGCATAAGATAATTTATGAAATTGCAGTTGAATTATTTAACCCTTTAATACTCGTTTTTTTTTTTTTTTTTTTCCACACAGGAACGAAACGTATTTATTTATTTTTTATGCAACAATTTTTCAATATTTTTTCACCTTGTTTTAATGGATTTTTAAACTTTTGTTCCTTTTCTGTTCTTTAACTAACTGCATTATTCTGAAATTTAACACATGATATTTCGAAGGCAGAAATAAGCAGAAGTCATTTTAAATTTCTTAACAGGTATGAGTGTACCTTGCTGCTTTGAGAATGCACTCGTGCCTGCTGTTCACCTGGTGAGGAGCCGTACTGTTATTTTGACCTGAAACAACTGCTGCGAGTTTTTGAAATTTATAGTGTTTATATGCAAACTTACTTATGTTTTAAATTAATTACTATTTGAATTTAATCAGATTATTTAACATATATATAATTAAAACCAAAAATTTCTCAAAAACTAAAAAGTGCTATTTTCTTCTTTTTACGTATTTGTATTCAGCTGTGTTTTTAAGAGCCATTTTATTTTTTAGCCACTTAACAATTTTATTCGTATGGTGCACGGATATTTTACATTGATTGGCGAGGGAAAATTTTTAGTTAAAATCTTAAAAAAAAAAAAAAAATACAATGCTAAAAACTTGCCATACAATGCTAAAAACTTGAAACAATTGTTTCGGGTCGAAATAAAACACGGTCCTTCGTCAGGCGAACAAAGTAGGTACAAGTGCTACAAAGAAAGTGCGTTTTATTTCGATCCTAAACTAGAAGTTATTTATTAAATGAAGATTTAAACGAATAAATAAATAATAAAATATGAAGCTATTAAATTATTAATTAGCGGAATAGAATCAAGCTACTAGTGGTGTTTTGAAACTTTCTTTAAATATAATTTTTCAGTTTTAAACTTCCAATTAGAAAATGTTTTTCCAAGGTAGTTGAATAAATCACACTTACTATATTTATTTGCTAACTTAAATAGGTTTATTAAACAAGGTTATTTTTTATTAAAAGTATAGAATATATATGAAATCCCATATGCAGATATAAATTTATATATCCCATATATATTTTCAAGGAAGTATGAAAGGAAGTCTCTCTGGCGAAGAAATTTTAAATAGCGCGCCAGATGTTTAACCTTGAAACCGATTCGAGCCAAAATGAAACTCAGAAATGCCGTCGTTTCGTCACTACGCGTTCGCTTTGCTAAAAAGATGTTTATTATTTAAATACTTTTAAAATAAGAAAAAAATCAAACATTTCTTGCGTAAGCTGAATTTCCTTATTTTATAGCATATATTTATCAAATATATGAACTTAAAAACGCAAAATAACTTTAGAACTACTTCTTTGCGCGCAATATTACCTTCCCTACCTTCCTCAATGTTGCCAACTTAAGGTGAAACGGAGTATAATTTGTAGGCTTCTATTATAACAATAATTACGATTGGTAGTTGAAATGATAAAGAAAAGTATATGAGCATTCCATCCTGTTTAGAAGTAATTATTATAAATTAATTTCTTGGAAGACAAAAGCAAATTAAACAGCTATGAATCTTCGGTATTTGAAAATGGAACAGTATTAACAACGTGTTGCTAAACGTAGGGTTTTCCCCCTACAGTAGAGATATTTGGCTCTGTTTTTGGCGTAGGGGGATTTTTCAAAAATTTCGTTTTTGTAGGGATATTTTAGGATTTTAAGTAACCAATTATTTTTTTTTTTCTGTAATTGCAAAAATATTTAATTTGTTTTATTGGTACATTGTATTTCAGGTTCAAGCAACTTAGTATGCGTAGTGTACAGTGTACGTAGTACTAGTGTACAAAGTACTAGTTTATAGATTAAAAAAAGGAATATTTGGTGATTCATCCCTTGCACTTAGCTAATACAGAGCACTTATGTTTTACAAATTAAGCAAATATAAGCTGACTTTCATACTTAAGCATTATAAATAGTTCTAAAAATGCTAGGCTTATATTCGAAAATATAGGGTACTTAATACTTTTTAAGTAAGTTATCCTTAACAGGTGTGGAAAAAATAACTTTTCAGGTACTTCGTAGCAAAAACTACCTCTCCTCATGCTGAAACCATTGTTTAAATTTTATTAAATTTAAAAATATTCAAATTCCTTTTACATTTATATCTTTGCTCATGTTAAATGATGGCATAAAATAAATCTCGCCTGATTTTTAATATAAAGTTTGAATTACTGATCTCGCATTTAATATTTGACAAATGCCTCTGTTTTTATTTATTTATTTTCTAAAGTTTTATTTGTGGTACTTTTACAGTGGCCCCGCCCCATGAAACCACTTTGTAGTACTTTTCTTTTATAGCGGAGCGGCCCCATGGCTGCTAAGAAGGAAACGTGCCATATTGGTTTAATTACAATTTAATGTCAAGAAAAACTAAAGATAATAATACAAAAAATAATCTGGTGTGTCACTCACATGACTTTCTCTTACCCTGAAATTTAATGCTATAAATACAGGTTGGATGTTAAGAGGTAAGATAACGATGTTATGTAAACCTATGTTAAACAATTCAAATTAGGCTTCGGGAGAATTTTATATGATAATTAGTTCTGTGTGAGGGGGGCTACCGCCCTCCTCAACCCCGCGTTTCATTAATGCATCTACATTTTTATAGAATTTAATTCGGTTATTAAAAATAATTCTGTTTTTAAAAAATAATTTACTAAAATTATTATTTAAAAAAATTATCTTTTCTGATAATGCAGACGATGACGATTTCCATATTAGAGAAGTAGTATAACACCAAATATCCAAAAAAAAGTCCATTTTATTCTCAATATTTAAAAAAAAAAAAAAAAAAAAAAAAGGGTTTTCTTTTTCAAAGTTTTTTTTTCGTTAAAAAAAAAAAAAAAAAAATCTATAACTTTGTTTTGAATTATCTCAGCTCGATGGTTCAACCATTCGTTTTAAAGGTATTGGCGAGCTCTTTGGAAAGATACCCATCATGAAAGTTTACTACCCTCGAGGGGGGGGGGCGAGGCTCCTACATACACAAAAAAAAAAATTTCCCAGTTAACTATCTCTATTACAAAAAATATATATTCGTTTCATTTGGTTTAGTGCAGTCTATAGACGTTAAACTCTACTTACCTGCAATTTCCCCCATAGACGTAATGTATTAGAATTCTCTTGATTGTCCCTGTACACGAACCATTTGCTTGATCTTAACGAAAAGCTTACTGTAGCATCCCCATATGATACATATTTAGAATACCAAGTTTGAACTCTCTGCTATAATTTGTTTTTGAGATATGCTGATAACAGACAGATACACACACAGACCATTTGCTAATAACATGAATTTCGTATTCAGGGGACCTCAAAACGTGTAAATATAACAAAATCTCGCGTTCGAATATTTGACCCAAAATCAATACTTTCTCTACCTTATGGGTAAGAGAAAGTAAAAAGGTAATTTCCCTATTCAATAAATATTTTACACTGAATTAAAAATGCCATTGAGTTATTTTTACATAATTTTAACTGGCTAAATAAAATTCCAAGTTGGGTGTTTTTATTGAAAAGATTATGTGTTTTCACGAAGATCTGATTTTATCTAAATTTACACATAGTCAATGTAAAAAAAACAAATTGTATATTAGAAAATATACTAGAATTCAGCAAATATTTCGTAAATAAAAATAAAGAAGAAGAAGCACTTTAACTGTACCCTCGTAATCTGTGTTTTTAAACAATATAATAATTTTTTTGAATGGAATTTAACAATTTTACTATTATTAGAAAAAGAACAGTATAAGAGATTTCGTTTTCAAAGAACCATATACATTTTCATTAATTCCATTTTTATAAAAATACTGTAATTTGTTTTAATAAAAAATAATGATGAATGATATTTCACATAATCATATTACGCAAAATTGAATTTTTAATTTAACATTTCAGTACTAACAATTGTTACCTTTGACAAGATAAATAAGAAATCTATATCAATCTTTTCAATAGATGGCGCCACTAGTGCATTTTGAAGTAAGGATTTCCGTAGGGTGAAAAGGGATTTTTTTATGATTTTTGTAGGGAGAATTCAAATTTTCATCTGGCAACACTGATTAACAATTAAAAATAACAAATAACCACCTAATATTTAAATAGAATTCCCGCTTGCTTTCACTAATGACTAATGAAGCTAACGGTATTACAGGAACCGAAATAATAACCATCTCATCAAACATAAACGTAAAATAGCAAAGTTATTTACTGTATACTAGAAATATCCAGTGGTGTCAGCTATATATTTATTTTACTGCTATTCATTTATTTCTTTATGATTCTTAGCCATTTGTAGCAGCTTGTTAACACTTTTTAATCCGTTCATTAATAGTCATGCGATATCGCGTAATGCGAGTTCTTACTAAAAAGCCGATCACGAGATATCACGAGGACGTCACTATCACGTTTCTAACTAGAAAACCATCCCTTTCTGTATTAAAAAAAAAATCTAAACAAGCATTAATTGAAAGAACATACATAAACATGTGCTTTGACGCATAAAACATTTGCCCTCGTCAGTTCGTTTTCCAGTTATAAATTCAGAAATTTCACTAATGATTGGTGCAACTAAGTCTGAATCTGTAAAACTACGCCTTACTGAAATAATGAATGAAATCTAAAGCAAGCAGAAATCGAAAGAGCATAGACAAACGTGTTGATAATCTTTGATGCATAAATCAGTTGCATACATTCTTTGATGCATACATTCTATTAAGATATAATGTATAAAAATTCGCTAATGTAATGTAGAACCTAAATATTGATAAAATTCATGTTTCTGACAAGTTTTATCGGGACACCTCCCAGACCTTTCTTGCTACTGCATTTTCACTTAAATTTAAATGTAGAATTCTCGAGAACAGATCAAGAGGGCAAACAGTTTACACGTCGAAAATCACATTAGATTATGTTCTTCGAATGAACATAAAGTAAGTTGAATAGTATAGCGGCCACAGCGAAACGGCGCGTAATATTTATATTGGCTACTAGGAGAGAGATCGACTAAAATCTGCCCGACACACGAAATTCCAATTTTCAGCTTGGACAGTCGGAGAGGGGGGGGGGGGGGGTGAGTAAGTTACACTCGACGTTACTCCGTTATTAATTGATACAGAAAATGCAACGCATCATTCAACGGGGAATCGTGTGTACTCTTAAAGTAGAAAGTGAAAATTTGGATTTGGGGTAATCTACACATTAAGACACATGGCAATATTTTTATTTCATTGGCATCCTAATTTTTTATTATATTTGATTTCTTGGAGTCGCAGTAATGCAATAAAGTATATTGGTAGGCTTAATTATACATTTTACTTATATTTTTATAACGTTATAAAATTTAAAGTTTGAATATGCTGTTGTTAAACCCACGTCTCTAACTTTTATTTATATCCCCACAGATATTTATTTGACTAATTAACTAGTAACTAGCCGTTCCGAGATAAATTTGCTCTCGAAACCGCTTAGGGAATGTCGTTTGTTGACATTTACTTGAAATAACGAAGAAAAACTTAATGACAACAGAGTACAATAATAACCAGTTGACAACAATAAACAAAATATATTTAACTTTTAACTGTGGGTTTTATTATATAAAACTATAACACCAAACGGAAAAAAAAAAAAAAAATCTGTTTTAAAATATTGGGGTTTGCAAACAAAAATTCGTGTGAGATGAATAAAACGAGCCCTGCGTTTCAATTTTCTCCTATAAAAATACAGGTAAAGGGAGAAAAAAAAAAAAAAAGAAGAAGAAGAACAAGAAGAAGAAGAAAGGAAAACGAAAAGTATATTTGCAATTCGTGCTTAACTCATTATTTTCCGTAGGCAAAAATATACGTCAAACGTATTTACCACATGAATCCCTGGAGATAAAATTTGAATATTTGTGCGTAAGATAAACCAAATAGGCGGGGCTTCATATTTAAAATTAGTGTATGATTAACACTTTCGTGACCACATGTTTTTGTCTTTTTGACAGTAAGGTCCGCCTGTGGGCGTTATTTTCCCAAATTACAATATTTAAACAATATTTTCTGCATTCACATTTATATTACAAATATATATGCATTATAATTATATTCTTTCTAATCAAAGTATTTGTATCCATAGTACATTTGATAGTAAAAATATGAATGTTGGGTATATTCTTAAGAAATAAATAACACACTAACATCAAAAGAAACGTCACTGGCGGAGTTACAGATTTTCGAATGAGGTGAATTTACAACAGCGGTCGCGAAGGTGTTATGGACGATTGATCACACCAGAGTTTTAAGCCTGAGGTGTTTTACCTTCCGTGGGATCTTTTTGGGAGGAGGGGGAGGTCTTAGCTCGTATTTTCAACAGCTTCATGCTTAAAATAGAAAAGTTGTTGAACGTAATAATTGTCAATTGATGATTATCAACTACTGGAATGCAAGGTAGATTTTTTAAATGGCTTTTTGACGACTAGTTAACTGGTTAATAAATCGTTAATTTTGTTCAAATATTGCTCCATTTTTTGCATTATTATTCAGATATGCCAACATATAAATTTCTTCCGGAGACCCTTCCTTTTACCAATCTACTTTTCCTGATATGTATTTATCTTCTTATTTAATCGTTATTACATTAAAATATGAATTTCGTAAAAATATTTTAATTAAGAAAATACATTTTTTGATAAATTAAAAACAAATTGTTCAAACAGTTTCATAGAGTTTAATTAAATATGATGAAAAATAGTTCAGATTACTATATGCAGGGGTCGTTCTTCCCGCAGAACACCATCAGGCACCAGAAATTCCCGCTTATTTTTGTAACCACTAATTTTTGCAGAAATTTTTAAAGTACTTTTATAGAAATGTGTCGTGATTGAATAGAATATAGATTATTCCATAAAATTTGTGGTAGCAACAAAGGCAGAAATTTCTTATCCATGAGAGAGAACTGAAAAAAAAGAGGGGGCGGAGAGTACGACCCTTGTACATGTATATAGATGTGTTAAACCGATACCTTAAATATTTTGTCTGAAAATATATAAATTATGGTCAATTTTGTTAAGCATATAACAAGGGTTGGCGAAGCCCCTTTTTTTTTTCATACCACGACATTTATGAAGCAGAATTTGTATCATTCAATCGAAGTCATGCAGCAATCGTCTTCGAATGAAGAGTACAATGTTATTTTATAAAACTAGTGTTATGAAAAAAGTGAGCGGGCCGAACTCTGATACAAGTATATATATCATAGATGCTAACATTTTAATTTATTATTTTTAGCCCCGCCTTTATTTCATACCACTTATTTTTTTAAAGTAATATTTCCTAATTTTACCGAAGATATAGATTCAAGTAAAATTTTCTATAAATTAAGTGGTGCGAATTAAATGCGGGGCCAAAAATATTTCAGAATAAACTAAAATGTTAATATCTATAATATATCTATGAATATTCTTGAAGCAAGTTTATTATGCAGAGTTGCTAACTTTTATAATTTATTCCGTAGCAATTTTAACCCTGCCTTCTTTTCGCACGAGAAATTTTATAGAATATTTTTTTTTTAATATAAGACAATGATTAAATAAGAAAAAAAAAAAAAAAAAATCTTTAACGTACACAAACATCAAACCGTCTCAAATATATATATTAAAGCGAAAACTGTTTTATTTATGAGACAAAAATTTAAGTTAAATTTTTGTCTCATAAATAAAACAGTTTTTGCTTTAAGAAAAAAAATCCTTTTTCAAATTTTCCTGTATGAAAAAAAAAGGTGGGGCTAACAATGCTCCGAAACAAAATATAAAAGTTGGTAACTCTGATCATGTGACGACTAAAATACAAAAAATTATATATATATATATATATTTAATTTACTGAAAATTTCATTAAATTTTTTATTACTGATCAGTATTGCAGTACTAGAAAGTCTTTAATTGATATGTATCTCGCAATTTCCAAATAGCATTTCTGACACAGTATTGTTCACGTGAAGTATATTTAACCTCTTACCTGCCGACGAAAAATTACCGCATTCACTTTCCAGTGACACCATTTTTTCACACAGGCGCGTGTAGTTATACTTTCACTGTTCCAGAAACATTCCCTTTCCGATTCCTTCCACTCCCCATCGTCTCTGAAATAAGTAAACCCTTCAAAAACACTGTCATTGTCATTTAATTGCATTACAAATCCGTGAAAATGGGAGTAAACACAAAAGACTGTACTTCAGCAAGACGTGTACATACGTCCGGAGCCAAAAACGCATCGGCATAGCAGGACAAACACCACTTTACTTGTAGAATATTTAGTTTATAATAATAATAATAATAATAATAAAACATTTTTTGTAGTACAAATTTTAAGCCACCCCTTCTTCAGAACAAAACTAATGACAGAAAACGACGAGCTTTACAGAACGTGTTTTCGTACTGTAAAAAATAAAATAAAATAAAACAAAATAAACAAACAGAAACTTACAACATAAAATTCTAGAAATATAGGTAGAGGAGCGTGGGGCTAGTACGAGGGTTGCTATTTATATTTCTGGCCTTGGCAACAGTAAGTGTTGCTAGGCGACCGCAGACGATTTTAATCGAAAGTTTGATATTTTTAAACGTAAATTCAGCAGACGATTTACCATTATAGCTTTATTTGTGTTGTTGACAGTAAATTGAAAAGTTCTTCTCTTTCAAAAAATGGAATTGAATCGTGAAAATTTTCGTGCGATTATTTTTCATAACATTCGACGTGGATTGTCAAGACAAGAGTGCTTCGATGAACTTAATTCTTTATACAGCGATAAAGCGCCATCCTACAGCACTGTAAAAAATTGGTATAACGAATTTAATCGTGGTCGATGTTCGATCCAGGACGAATCCCGTGCAGGTCGTCCAAAATCCGTTGTTGTGCCAGAAAAGATCGATGCTGTGCGTGAACTGATAAAGCAAGATCGTCATGTGACATACCGTGAGATTGAGGCGTCTTTGGACATTAGTATGACTAGCATCAATAAAATATTGCATGAACATTTGAGCGTAAAAAAAATTTGTTCGCATTGGATCCCGCATAATCTGACAAACGCTCAAAAAAAGGCTCGTGTCGATTGGTGCAAGGAAATGTTGGAAAAATACGTTCAAGGTACATCAAAGGCTGTGTATAACATCTACACAGGTGACGAATCATGGATCTATGCATATGAGCCGGAAACAAAACAGCAATCAACTGTATGGGTCTTCCAAGGCGAGGCAAAACCAACAAAAGTTGTTCGAGGAAGAAGCATATCGAAACAAATGATTGCTTGTTTCTTCGGCATTAACGGTCATGTGGCAACAGTGGCGTTAGAGCAACGCAGGACGGTCAATTCTGAATGGTACACGACCATTTGTTTGCCAGAAGTCATCGGAGAAATTCGAAAAAAGCAGAAGAACAGGCGAATCATTCTTCATCATGACAATGCGAGCTCTCACACATCGACTCAAACAAATGCATTTCTGACTGAGCGAAAGATCGAACTGATGGGTCATCCGCCGTACAGCCCTGATTTGGCACCCAATGACTTCTTCTTATTCCCACACATCAAAAATAAATTACGTGGAAAACGATTTTCGACCCCCGAAGAAGCGGTTGATGCATTCAAAACGCATGTTTTGGAGTTACCTCAATCGGACTGGAAAAAGTGCTTTGAAAATTGGTTCAAACGCATGCAAAAGTGTATTGATCATCATGGAGAATATTTTGAAAAACAATAAAACCAATTTCGATCCTACATATTTGTTTTTTCATTATTAGGCCAGAAATATAAATAGCAACCCTCGTAGTCACAAGGGTAAGAAGTAACACGCAATGTACGAAATAGTTTGTAATATTTGTGATTAAATGTTTTTATAAACATAATTCTTATGACGCACTTTATAATGTAAGCACAATCGGTTTTTGTTAGTGAGAGGTTCTGTACACGTGCTTCATTTTAGCTAATTTTGGGGGGGGGGGATGTTTGATTAAAGTTATGTTAATTTATATTTTAAGGAAGTGTTTATAGCTATTTATTTAGTCTGTGTGTTGAGTTATAAAATAGATGTTTAATTTTTTCGTATAAATCATTATCCATATATACATACTTGCCAACCATCTCATTATGAACCGTACAATTTTTAGTACCCTCCTACTTTTTCTCACCAATATTTTTTTAGAGTAATTTCAATCTTATTTAATCGCAACAACATTTGGAGAGAATAGCTCTAAAAATAAAGTGGTGTGAGAAAAGGGGCGTTTTTTCAGGGGCGTTAATACTTGTACGGTTATTAATGAGATGGTTGTCAAGTATGTATATATATGTATATATTTTTTATAAATAAACAAAATGTCCAAAATCATACGATGGGGCAAGTTGTAACATGTTACAATTTGCACTTTGTGTTTTGATTCATGCAATTAGACATTCTACTTTAAATGTTAACAAGCAAATTATTTATTTTATGCATTTTTTTAACATGAGAAACTATAAAGAAAAAAAAAAAAAAAAAAATCTGAAAGAGCTTCAAAGGGTCAAGATATATACTATTTGGCTACAGCTGAAATCTACAATAAAGGTACAAATATTAGACAACCACCACCCGAAAGAAAAACATTTGAAATATATAAATTGAAAAGATAATTAAAAACTAACACAAACATAAAGAGAAGGGAAAGAGGAAGGAAAAGATTACAGGAAGAAACAATTAAATAAATAAACGAAGGGATAAAGACATAAATAAAATGTTTTTAACTCCAGATACAGATTCTGAATTAGTGGAGTGGCTTGTAGAGATGCCTACAGCCAGAACTCGAAGTCTCCGCCCATTTTCAGAAATCTTCAGAAATGAATTTTGGCTCCTTTCCCATTACTATATTTCTATAGCAATATTTTCTGTATTTTTATATTATATTGCGTGACTATTTAATCCCGAATTATAATCACGAATTATAAAGACGATTTAATCACGAATTACAGAATATTGCATAAAAATAGTGGTAGAAAGAAAGCAGAAATTTCTCATCAATGAGAGTGTCCTAAGAAAAGGGCGGAGAATTCGAGCCCTGGTAAACATACTTGCCAATATGCTCATTAATATTCCGTAGTGTCGTTCGTCCCACCCTATTTTTTACAGCAGTAAATTTTTAGAGCAATATTCTACAAATGCAATTACGATTAAATAAGAAAGAAAATACTACAAAAATATACTGGTGTTAAAAAGAAGGCGGGGTTTACAATAGTACTGAATATTAATTAGGATGTTGGCAAGTATGTCTGGTAAACCTTTTCTGAGGCAGAAGAATGGGTGTAATACTTAATTTGCAAAATGTGGGCACATGTTAAATGTATGAGAGGAAATAAAATATCATTTGTTTCAATTAATTTCAACTCTGACTAAGATTGATTTCTACGTTAATTATATATTTAATTTTCTCTTTATTTTAGTAAAATCCATTTGATATAATTCATTGTTACTATACCAAGAAGGTGATAATTTAATATTAGTTATTAATTGCCTTTTTTATTAAATTAATGAGTGATTGACAACAAAAAAACATTTTGAAATATTGTCGTTTTATTGTTAGAGTTATCTTCATATCTGTTACAATTTGCCTCACGTGTGTTACAATTTACCCCAAATCCGGGGCAAATTGTAACAGGCAAATAATTTTGAAAAAATATTTTTTGTTTTTTCTTTTCTTCCACCCCACCCCACCCTTTCTTTTTCTTTTTTTTTTTTATGAATATGATAGATGAATAAGTGTATTATGGAAAACAGCTATTATAAACAGGAAAACGTAAATACATTTCAAGATATATTTAATTTTCTAAAAACTGTTAGAACCAGCCCCACGCTCTTCTATATAAATATATATATATATTTCGGTAGAAATTTTCCCCAATTAAATGGAATAAAAATTCTACGGAATTTTTACTAGAAAATTTTTATGTATTTCTATAACAATTTTCAATAATGAAATTGTAAAATAAAAATTTCCATTCAAATTTTTCGGTCGCCAAAAAAACATAAAAGCTGGCAATCCATTGGGGAAAAAAAAAAAAAAAAAAAAAAAAAAAAAGAAAGTTGTCGCTTATTTCAATTTGTAGATGTACCCTATTCTAAAATTTCATGTCATTTTTATTAAATACAGTTAATTTCCGATGAATGTTATGTATTCGATTTTTCTGCGTCAGAAAAAACGTCAGTTCTTGTTTTTTTTTCCCGATTGTGCATTAATAATAATAACAATAATAATTAAACTAATAGTAATATTCATAATACTAAAATTCAAGGCTTTTGTAAGTTAATGTCAAAGACAACTAGTATATTGTAGCCACCACATGACTTTCTTCTATATTTTCCTATACAAATTTACTCAGTAAAAATAATTTATTAAAATTATTATTTAAAAAAAATTATCTTCCATGATAATGCAGACGATTTCCATATTAGAGAAGTAGTATAACACTAAATATCCCCCCCCCAAAAAAAAAAAGAAAGTCCATTTTATTCTCAATATTTAAAAAAAAAAAAAAAAAAAAAAAAAAAAGCGTTTTTTTTTTTTTTTTTTTTTTTTTGTTAAAAGTAAAACAAAATCCGTAACTTTGTTTTAAATTATCTATAGTTCTATACAGTTACCTATACAGTTATCTATAGTTCTATCACAGATCTATAGTTCAACCATTCGTTTTAAAGGTATTGACGAGATCTTTCGAAGGATACCCATCTTGAAAATGTACTCTCCCCCCCAGGGGAGGAAGCGATGCCCCTATACGCACAGAATTTTTTTCCTAGTTAACTACTACTATTATCAATAATTCATATTAATTTTACAATCACATGTTAAAAATAACTCTCATTATGTACATTTGTCCGAAATTTTGTCCTATAGTGCCATGTTAAAAATTTAGAAAAATGCGATTACAGCGCCACCTGTTGCGCGATTGATCCCCAAATCTAATCAGCACCAGTTTATGTCAGGGTCTAAGTAAATACCAAGTTTGGTTAAATTTCGTTCATTGGTTCGTGAGATACAGCGTCCACAATATTCGTGATACACACAGACAGACACACATTTTCTAAAAACTATCAAATCGTGTTCAGGACATCCCAAAACGTGTAAATCCATCGAAAACCGTAGCTCGAAAATTTTCACGAATTCAATACTTTCTCTATATTGCATATAGAAGAAAGTAACAAACAAAAGATAACGATGGGAAAAACAATTACAGATTTCTGTTGAGTTGTTTATATTTATTAACAAACTAGCAGGCTACGCCCGCTTCGCTGGTCACTATTTTTAAATGAATCATTATAATTAATGAATTCTCAAAATTGCATTAATTTTTATCATGTGAAAAAAAGAAAATGATAAAAAAAAAAAACTCTGATCTGAAAAAATGTCGCACCGGGTCCCCACTACCTTCGGCAGCGTAGACCCGTGCGCGATGCACACGCACGAATGCATATATATGAGCGCTGCGCACGCGTACTCCTTCGCCACCCTTATGATTTCTCAAAATTCCATGTTAATTCTCATAAACTTTAATTCTTAAGAAAAGGAATTAAAAAAAAAAATAATAATAAATCATTTCTGATCGGGTAAAAACTCACAACGGCTCCCCTCTGCCTTCGTCAGTGTAGACCCGTGGCCGCGCAGTGCTCACGAATTCATATATACGCTCTCGAATAATTGCGATTAGCGCCCTCTATTGGATAAATTTAATGTAGGATATTCGATAATATAAAAGTACTTTAAAATAAGTTTCGAATGATGTATTAAAAAAATTTAATCATATTTAGAATTCGAAATATTGAAATTTAAAATATTGCAGCGCCATCTGGTGGTAGAAATTTCTGTAATCTACTGTTCAATTCCAAATCAACAAAGCTTTAAAATGATGTATTACTTATGAAATTATTTTAATTAGTAGCTGAGATACAAAAGAAAACCTAATCAGGAAACCTTAAAACGTGTAAATCTGGTGAAATCTCCAATTCCACTTTCGATAATTTAAAAGTTCTTTAAAATATCTTTCGAATGATGTATTAAAAGTAATTTAATCATATTCAGAATTCGAAATTTTGAAATTCAAAAATTTTACAGAGCCATCAGGCGGTATAAAATACTGTAATCTACTGTTCAATTCCAAATCATCGAAGCTTTCAAATAATGTATTACTTATAAAATTATTTTAATTAGTAGCTCAAAGACAAAAAAAATACCTAATCAGGACACCTGAAAACGTGTAAATCACGTGAAATCTCGAATTCCATTACTTACGGTAGTCGGTTAATGGAAGGTGACAGAAATTTGTAGCGTCTACTCTTGAAATTCAATTCAAATAAGTTTTAAAAGCGTACATGGGGAAAAAAAAAAAAACCTCTGTGTGTTTTAAAAAACATAGTTTTTTGTTCGATAAATTTAGAATGGTAAAATATATAGATGTGTTAAATGTTAGATAGATAGCATTTAACCCTTTGCGGCGCAAGACAATTCGGATCATTTAAATTATACCCCCACCGGAAATCATGAACTAAATAAAACTAAATTAAACTAAATTAAAATAAATTTTGAATTTTAAGGCTAAAAAAACAGGCCTTTTCTGATATGTTATAAACATAAAATTTTGCTAAAAAATTTCCGGGATGAATTTTTGCAGCTGGATCTTAAATTTTGCGTCCTCGCAGCGAGGACAACGCGCGTTAAGGGGTTAATAATTTTATTATTAATCAAAATAATAACAATAATGATGATAATAATAACACAATGAAAGCTTCAATTTTAAAAGCACAATGTGGCAAAGTTTAGCGTTGTTTTTAGAAGTACTAGAAAAGTTATTTAAATTAGTTTCATTTTTATGAAAATGCTACAGTTTATTTAGTACTATTATTATTATTATTAAAGTCTGATTAGTGATGAATGGCAATAATTTACATTGCCCATATATGCAATATAGATCAAAAATCATTTTTATTTGCTTTTAACACTTTCACGACCGCATGTTTTTATCTTTTTGACAGAAGCATGCTTGCCAACCATCTCATTATAAAGCGTAGTACTTTTAGTCACCGCCTTTTTTTTGTACACCAGTAATTTTTTAGAGTAATTTCATTCTTATTTAATCGTAACACTATTTGGAGAGAATTGCTCTAAATATAAAGTGGTGTGGGAAAAGGGGCGTATTTTCAACGGGCGTTAACAAGTCTACGCTTATTAATGAGATGGTTGGCAGTCCTGCAGAAGGGTTCACCTGTAGGCGTTATCCTTCCAAGGAACAAAATTTTCTGTATTCACATTTATATTACAAATGGATATACATTATAATTATATACCTTCTAATCAAAGTATTTGTGTCCATAGTATACTTGATTGTACTAATATAATATGAATACTGGGTATATTCTTAAGAAATATATAACGCACAAATCGCGAAAGGAACGCCCACTGGAGGAGTTACAGATTTTCAAATGACGTGAATCTACGTCATCGGTCGCGAAAGTGATAATTTAATTTTTTAAATTTTAAATTTAAATACAAAATATGTAAACAGATATTTATTTAAATACTCTAAATAAAAAAACAACATCTGTCAGAGACTATTTTAGAGTAGAGATTCACGCAGAGCGATGTTTTTTCAGTGTAGGGAAAAAAGATATTTTTTGCAAATTTTGTAGGGATAATTAAAATTTTCATCTGACAGTAATGGATTTAAGTACTGAACATTCTTTATAGAATTACATGGAATTCAACTGCAGGTGACTAGGCTCTTAAAGGGATTCTTCAGCTATTGTATATAGCGACCAAATTCCACGCTGTTCTATGGAGAACTTTGATACCCATACTATGTATTAGTGTATATTTTTAACTTCTTGTTTTACATTCAGAAAATTCACAAATGCGTAATTTGCTTTCGTTTTCTATTTTTTTATTATTATTTTTTTTTTTTTTAATAGTTCGTTCAACAGTTGTAAAATACAAAAACTGAATTAACACTTTCGCGACCGCATGTTTTTGTCTTTTTTACAGTAAGATCCGCCTGCGGGCGTTATTCTCCACAGTTACAATATTTCAGAACAAAATTTTCTGTATTCACATTTATATTAGAAATGGGTGTACATTATATAGTTATACTCTTTCTAATCAAAGCTTTTATATCCATAGAATGTTGATAGTACAAATATGAATACTGAATATATTTTTAAGAAATAAATAACATACAAATTGCGAAAGAAACGCCCACTGGTGGAGTCAGAGATTTTCAAATGACGTGAATCTACGTCAGCGGTATCGAAAGTGTTAAGTTAATTCTTCTCACTTTAGTTTTCACAGATTTCGTACGGCCTTTTTTGTAGGAATTTTCCGCCAGAATTTTTTAACGATGAATTTCTTTCTAATTTGTTGGCTTCTATTATAACAAAATTTACAATATAAAATTAGTGATTGAAAAGATCAAGAAATTGTAGGAACACACAAACCCTATTAAAAATTAAATATGAAAAGTAAATTTCTTGTAAAACAAAAGCAAATTAATCGTGAAATTTCTGAATGTGAAAATGGAATTAAAATAATAATAAAACATTGTAATTTAAGCACTAAATTCCGACATAGAATAACATTTTTGAACTTAACTATCAGCATTAAATTGAGAGATATCTACAACCACAATAATTCCCGTCGACACTCGCTATAGAGGCTGACTGCATCACAAGAACCCAAGAACGAAAAAAATCAGATTTAAAGATCAAAAATAGGCAGCAAGGCAGTTCGAGCGTTGGATGAGGAGTGCTGAGTTCCCGGGGTCCATTGGTGACCCCACACCTCAGCGAACCAGAAGATGGAGCTGGAATGAGTTAGGGTCATGATGGCTTACAACACACACACACACACACACACACAAACACAAACACACACAAAAAATAAAAATAAATAAAAATAAATAAAACGGACATAAAGAAAGAACAAATTCTGAGCTCAAAAAGACAATAAAAAGAAGAACATAAAATAAAATAACGAGTGATAAGAGAGAGATTAAGTATAGCATTACGAACATAGAACAAATATTTTTGGGAATTTTTTTAAAAAAATTTAATTTTTTTTTTTTTTTTTTTTTTTTTTTTTTTACGAGAAAACAACGAAAAACTAGAGGCGGGAAGTTAAGACAATGCCGCTGTTAGGGCGGCGATAGTTAGAAGGATCCGTGTGGTCATACACATCAAGAGTGTTTAAAGCACGATTATTAATAGAGTCTAATTGTTCATGGAAGTTAATATTAAGGTGTTGTATAAAATTTTCAAGGCGCGGGAATTTAATTTCGTGGTACATTTGATAATTATGGATATAGTAAGGTAGGTTGAAAATTTGCCTAATAGTGGCATTTTGGCTTTTAAGAAGCAGATCAATATTAGTTTTGGATGCAAATGACCACACAGGTGATCCATAAGTTAAAAGAGGACGGAGGTGGGAAGCATAAAGGAGCGTTTTATTACTCACTAGCAGGCTACGCCCGCTTCGCTGGTCACTATTTTTAAATGAATCACAAAAATTAATGAATTCTCAAAATTGCATTAATTTTTATCATGTGATAAAAAAAGAGAAAAAAAAATTCTGATCAGGAAAAATGTCGCACCGGGTCCCCACTGCCTTCGGCAGCGTAGACCCGTGCGCTGCGCGCACGTATTCCTTCACCATCCTTATGACTTCTCAAAATTCCATGTTATTACTCATAAACTTTCATTCTTAAGAAAAGGAATTAAAAAATACATCATTTAGCATCGGGTAAAAACTCACACCGGGACGCTACTGCCGTCGGCAGCGCAGACCAATGCGCGCTGTGCGCGCACGTTTGAGGATATACGTGCGCTGTACACGCATATTCCTTCTCAACTCAAACTTTTATTATTAAGAAAATAAAATTAAAAAAAAAAATCTTTTATCAACGGGTAAAAACTCGCACCGGGTCCCAAACCCATGCGCGCCTATTCCTTCCCCACCGTTCCAGCCCCTCCTAATTAACTTGCATATACCAATTTTGAACGGTCTTACTCAATTAGCTGAGATGCAAAAGAAAACCTGATCAGGACACTTTAAATTATAAATCAGGTGAAATCTCGAATTCCACTTTCGATAATGTAAAAGAACTTTAAAATATCTTTCGAATGATGTATTAGAAATAATTTAATCATAATTAGAATATGAAATATTGAAATTTAAAAATATTACAGCGCCATCTGGCTGTAGAAATTTCTGTAATCTATTGTTCCATTCCAGATCAACAAAGCTTTCAAATGATGTATTACTCATGAAATTATTTTAATTAGTAGATGAGATACAAAAGAAAACCTAATCAGGAGACCTCAAAACGTGTAAATCGGGTGAAATCTCCAATTCCATTTTCGATAATGTAAATGTACTTTAAAATGTGTATCAACTAAAATAAGCTTTCAAATGATGTTTTACTTATGAAATTTTTTTAATTAATAACTGAGATACAAAAAAAAAAAAAAAAAAAAAAAAAAAAAAAAAAAAACTGATTCAGGACACCTCAAAACGTGTAAATCTGGTGAAAACTTTCGATAATTTAAAAAACTTTAAAATATCTTTCGAATGATGTATTACAAATAATTTAATCATAATTAGAAATTGAAATATTGAAATTTAAAAAAGTTACAGCGCCATCTGGCGGTACAAATTTCTGTATTCCACTGTTCGATTCCAAATCAAAAAAGCTTTCTAATGATGTATTACGAAATTATTTTAATTAGTAGCTGAGATACAAAAGAAAACTAATTCAGGAGACCTCAAAACGTGTAAATCTGGTGAAAACTGTCGATAATAAAAAAAAACTTTAAAATATCTTTCGAATGATGCATTAAAAATAATTTAATCATAATTAGAAATTGAAATATTGAAATTTGAAAATATTACAGCGCCATCTGGCGGTAGAAATTTCTGTAATCCACTGTTCGATTCCAAATCAAAAAAGCTTTCTAATGATGTATTACTTATGAAATTATTTTAATTAGTAGCTGAGATACAAAAGAAAACCTAATTAGGAGACCTCAAAACGTGTAAATCGGGTGAAATCTCGAATTCCATTTTCGATAATGTAAAAGTACTTTAAAATGTGTATCAAGTCAACAAAGCTTTCAAATGATGTATTACTTATGAAATTTTTTTAATTAATAACTGAGATATAAAAGAAAACTGATTCAGGACACCTCAAAACGTGTAAATCTGGTGAAAACTTTCGATAATTTAAAAGAACTTTAAAATATCTTTCGAATGATGCATTAAAAATAATTTTATCATAATTAGAAATTGAAATATTGAAATTTGAAAATATTACAGCGCCATCTGGCGGTACAAATTTCAGTATTCCACTGTTCGATTCCAAATCAAAAAAGCTTTCGAATGATGTATTGCTTATGAAATTATTTTAATTAGTAGCTGAGATACAAAAGAAAACTAATTCAGGAGACCTCAAAACGTGTAAATCTGGTGAAAACTGTCGATAATATAAAAGAACTTTAAAATATCTTTCGAATGATGCATTAAAAATAATTTAATCATAATTAGAAATTGAAATATTGAAAGTTAAAAAAATTACAGCGCCATCTGGCGGTAGAAATTTCTGTAATCTATTGTTCCATTCCAGATAAACAAAGCTTTCAAATGATGCATCACTCATGAAATTATTTTAATTAGTAGATGAGACGCAAAAGAAAACCTAATCAGGACACCTCAAAACGTGTAAATCGGGTGAAATCTCGAATTTCATTTTCGATAATGTAAAAGTACTTTAAAATGTGTATCAACTAAAATAAGCTTTCAAATGATGTATTACTTATGAACTTTTTTTAATTAATAACTGAGATACAAAAAAAAAAAACTGATTCAGGAGACCTCAAAACATGTAAATCTGGTGAAAACTTTCGATAATTTAAAAGAACTTTAAAATATCTTTCAATTGATATATTAAAAATAATTTAATCATAATTAGAAATTGAAATATTGAAATTTTAAAATATTATAGCGCCATCTGGCGGTACAAATGTCTGTATTCCACTGTTCGATTCCAAATCAACAAATCTTTCAAATGATGTATTACTTATGAAATTATTTTAATTAGTACCTGAGATACAAAAGAAAACCGATTCAGGAGACCTCAAAATGTGTAAATTAGGTGAAATCTCGAATCCCACTTTCGATAGTATAAAAGTACTTTAAAATATCTTTCGAATGATGTATTAAAAATAATTTAATCATATTCAGAATTCGAAATATTGAAATTTAAAAATATTACAGCGCCATCTGGCGGTAGAAAATTCTGTAATCTACTGTTCAATTCTAAATCAATAAAGCTTTCAAATAATGTATTACTTATAAAATTATTTTAATTAGTAGCTGAGATACAAAAGAAAACCTAATCAGGAAACCTTAAAACGTGTAAATCACGTGAAATCTCAAATTCCATTACTTATGATAGTCGGTTAATGGAAGGTGACAGAAATTTGTGGCGTCTACTCTTGAAATTCCATTCAAATAAGTTTCAAAATGACATATTACTTTTGAAATTATGCTAATTAGAAGCTGAGATACAAAAATGATATAAACACTTTTATAAAACGATTTATGTCTGACTTTTTCGTGGTTTTCTCCGAAACTTGGGTAATTCCGGGCTAAATACTGTTCAAAATCCATAGTATGAAATGTGAAAGGAGTATCAGAATTCGAAATTCTGCAAAATATAAAAGAATAAAGGCGTTCTGGGTTTTCCGTTGTTTTCTCCGAAACAACCGTTCCTTTTCTACGTTTTTGCCCCTCCCCCTCCTTTCCGTCCCTTCTAATAATTTTACACTTGAAAATATCCGCAATCGATTTATCTTTCCTTGAAACCTAATAATAACAATTTCAAACGCTGTAACTCTTTTTATTTATTTATTTTTATTTATTTTTATTTATTTATTTATTTATTTTTTTTTTTTTTTCTGGCCGTTTGCTTGCCCCCCCCCCCCCTCCCCTTCAAGCCCTTCCTAATAATTCTACACTTTCAAAAATATTCAGAATCGAAATATCGGGCGTTACAAACACCAATATTACGAAATTTCAACGGCATATCTCAATTTAAAATAGTTGAAAATATAATACAAAATTTAATCTCATTTTTTTGTTTATCCACATATTTTCATGAAAATTGAACAGTAGCTTTATAATATGCTGTCTAGGCCGAATATGAATTCAAATGTAACGTGAATTAAAATTTGAAAAAAATTGAAAATTGCAATATTTTTCCCCACTACAAAACACGTGACATCTTGATCGGTTGCAATCATTTCCTTTTTGATGACAGACCATTGGTCTTCATTACTGGCATTTGAAATGATGTTGCCACAGAAAATTCATACTTTAGTTAATTTTAAAAAATCTAATTGTTGTACCGATAAACCACTTGCACACTTAGATTCAGAAAAAATGCCCCTTTCATTTGGTATCGAAATTGTATCGATCGGACAAATATTTCTAATTTATTTTCCACTTTTTCTGCTTTGAGATCGCTTTTAGATTAGACATGAGTGGACATTTTAATTAATATCTCCACAACTAATTAAAATTTTTAAATTCTGTTTCGAGGAAAACATCGGAAAGGCTCCAGAGCATCCGTATGTCAATTTTTGTACTTCTGCGTTCAATAGGGGCTGAACGTATAAAAGAACAGACAGACAGACAGACAGATAGACAGACAGACAGACAAACCTTTCCTTTTATTATTATAGATTGATAAATCACTGTTCCGAGCAATTAGGGGATATAATAGACTTTTAGCACGTCGGAACTTAGTACGCGAGTTTAAGATGTGTTGATGGAATGTAAGTCTCTGGTCAATGATAATTCCTAAGTATCTACAATGGTTGGACCATGGAATTAGGTGGTTATTGAATTTAATTTGATATTTATCCCTATTAGATTGGCTCATAGCCGAAAAAAGAATGGCCTCCGTTTTTGAATAGTTAATGGCAATTCTCCATTTCTGAAACCAATGGGTTAAAATATTAAGATGCTTGGAGATTGCCGCAATAGCATATCTTCTATTTCTGTTTGCCGCAAAAATGTAGGTGTCATCTGCATAAATAGCCAATTGAGTATGAGGGGGGAGTAGGTTAGTTGCACCCGGAGAATACCTAAACGGGAGAGTTGCACCGCTTACTCTCTGAACCAAGGGGTGAGTTGCACCGTTTACCACCTCGAACCAAGGGGTGAGTTGCACCGCTTAGCCATTTCTACAAAGGGGCGAGTTGCACCCTCCAAGATATTATTACATAATTTTTTCTATACATAATCGCATAATTTTCCCTTCACACTTTTCACAGGCTTAGGACTGTCATGGGCTAAAAACCCATGGCGTGTTTAAAAAATTTGCGAATAATTTTTCTTTGTCTCATAGTGGTAATAAGTTTACCTTGTCTAATAGCCGAGCATATGCCCATTGTCTTTGAGAAAGATGATCATCTGTCGTCTTATTTTATGCATAGGTTTTAATTTGTTTCCTTTTTATCTTTCTTTGAACTGTAGTAGGAAATAGCCTTTAAAAATTCAAATCTTGTAAGTTCTTTACTCGTATATTTCTGCTCCATTTTTTCCATGTTTTCCATTCTCTTTTTCAGAAATTTATTTGGTTGTTTTGTGACATTTACGCTATTTTTCAAAGCATTTACATCAACCTGTGTTTGCTTAATTACTTCAATAAAAGCATAAATATTTGCACTAGGTGCACTGAAATTGGCATTGAATTTTGCGTGAAACGATTCACAAGCGTTAGTTGTTCTCTCTCCGTCAATTGTATCCAAAGCTCACAAAAATAATTGGTGGAAATTTCGCATCTTCTGAAATAGATGTATCAACCAAATAATCCATGTATTTTTCCAATTTTTCATTCTGAGGAATTTCCGACATGAAATCCTCTACAAAACAATCAGCAACTTCCTCATGATTGAAATAAAGCAGTCCGAATGACCAACGTAGCCACTTTCCAATATCAGAATTCTTGTCTTAATATTCTTTTGATAAACCAAGTTCTTGAATTTTTTTCCACCATGATTGAGATGCATGGAAACGACATCCTCTGATATTGCTTGTAGGCCATATTCTTTTAATTGCCGAATGAATTCCGATTTCAAAATCAGCGACAATATTCTTGGGCACGAATTTCAATTATAATTTTTCACAACACTCTGTCAGCAATACAAACATATCTTCATAAGTATTTTTACTTTTGTTTGGCAAGAGAAAGTGAGCAAGTGGCATATAGTGGCCATTTTCATTGATGTGCAACGAAAACATCTGATAAAAAAACTTTAGACAATGTTTGAATGTTCCATCGATGAATATCGTATCACTTTTACGCAAAAATTGCAGATGAGAGGCGCTTGAAAAGCAAAAGATACCTTTTTCTTCATTGTTAACTTGAAGCATTTCTTGCCCCTGATATGTTTTAATATCCAATGAAGCTAGAGCAGAATGCACTTCTTTTGCGTTTTTGGGAAGGGGTGGTAATACTGCACGCCGTGCTCTACTCAAATTTTTTCTTATATATTCCATATCTTTTACATTGAATTCTTCTGTAAAACTTGAACGTGCACCCCTTATTTCTCTTCTAATTAATTTTTGTGGGCGTTCGTTTACTTCGTCTGAAGCTTTCCTTTTGACACTATTCGAGATGGCTTGTCTTTTCAAGTTGTTATCAAGGTCATGATTATGGTTCACATCAGATTTTATAATAACTGTAGCATTTCCATCCGTATAAATCTTTGCTAAACAGTTTCTTTTGACGCATCTCCATTTAAGTCCTTCTCCGGTTTCATTTGTGCTTGTAAAATTTGTAGTTACCGTAAACCATAAGCCTACGTTTTTTTTTCGCTCAACATGAATTCCATTATTACTAACGAACTTAAACGCTCCTTACGACTTAACGACAGCACACTACGTGAACAAATGACTATGTGGACGCGCGCAGCACATGCAAAACCCTGTCAGGAAACCCTCGGACCTTTATTGGCTGATGGAAAGGGAAGGAAGGAACCTTTCCCCTAATGACAAGAAACCTTTTCCCCTAATGACTTATCAGTAAATCGTTACAATTCGCCCGTCGTTTGATTAACAGGTAAAGAGAGGGGTGCAATTGACCCTCGTCCGAAAAGTCCCAAGCGGTGCAACTCGCCCGAGATTTGATTGACAGGTTAAGAGAGGGATGCAATTGACCCTCGTCCTATGAGGGTAATATATCGTTAATAAAAATATTAAAGAGTTTAGGAGAAATTTTGGAACCCTGAGGGAGACCATACGGGGCAAAGTAGTTATCAGAGAGTTTGTCAGAAACCCTAACATGGAAATTACGGTCCTGTAAATAAGAGAAAATAAGTTTAATGAGTGGGGGAGGGAAGTTGTAATTAATTAATTTGAAAATAAGACCGGGTACCCAGACCTTGTCAAACGCTTTTTCGATGTCAAGGAAGACTGCGGCTGTAATTTTCTTCTGAATTTTACTGGTGGTAATATGCGCGACAAGACGATATACTTGATGGGTAGCCGAAAGATTATTCATAAAGCCGAATTGTTCTGGCACAATAATGTTATTTTCCTCAAGAAAATCATCAATTTGTCGAGCAATAAAGACCTCGGTAAGTTTACTGAGGGAATTTAGTAGGGAGATGATCTGTAGCTGGAGGCCTTTACGGGGCCTTAAGGATTTTTTCAGCCTTAAGGATTGGGGCAATAATAGCAGTCTTCCAGGAATGAGGGAAATAACAATAATTTAAAATATTATTAATAAGATGGGTAATTTCGGCAGACTCGGAGCTTCTAAATTATTTTTAGAAAAAACATTTAGTGGTGTTAATTAAATATTTTTTTTTTAAATATTTATTACTTTTTTATATATTCAATAGAAGAAAGAAAGTACTGGCATTCGTAAAAATTTTAGACTTCCGATTTTTGACGGATTTACACGTTTTGAGAGGTCTAGAACACGATTTGATCATTTTTAAAAAATGTCTGTCTGTCTGTTCGCCTGTGTGTGTGTATGTGTGTGTGATAAAAATTTTGTGGCAACTCTATCTTCAGAACTACTGCTCAGAATTACATCTAAATTTATATGTAGATGCGCTTTGATCTAAATTAGTGCCTAGCAACGTTTGGTGTCAACTGCTCAACAGATGGCGCTGTTATACAGCGATTTCTGCAATTTCAGATTTCAGGGCGAGCTATATCTTAGGCTCTACTGCGTATAATCAAACAAAACTTGGTATGTGAGAAGACTATTATGAGATAAAATGCTCATTCAATTCGAAAGAATGAAAGAAAGCAGTCGATTTTAAGACATTGGTGATAGCAAACAAGAATTTATGTTGTATAAGGAAAAGACGTCTTTCAACGTTCTTCTAAAAAACACAATATAGAAAAAGAAAAGGAAAAGTGATTTTACGTATTTGTGTTTTACCCCTTAATTTACTTTGTCAAAAATATACGTCAGTGGCATTCAGAGTGGCCTCATCGATTATTGGTGATAAAGTTTGAAACCTCTGAACTAACACTAAAGAGTAAAATAAACTAAATAGGCGAGTCTACTGTTTCAAATAGAAAAATAGATGGACGTAAAAAGTTATAAGTAAAAGAAAGAAAGAAAAAAAAAAGAATTGTCCATTGACAACTATTGGAAAGCAAGGCAGACTCGTTAAAATCTCTTCTTTACGACCGTTTTAATTAAAGGGTTAATCATTTAGTTCATATGTTTCTTATTATTTCATTTCTGCCAATATTTTAATATGTTTTTTGGGGCCGTGCACTTAGCGACATTGCCCTTAGCGGAAATCTATAAACCCGTGCCCTTAGCGGAAATCTATAAATCCATGCCCTTAGCGAAAATTTTATCCCCCCCCCCCTCGGTGGCGTGCTTTTAGCGGAAATGTATAATAAATTTAAAAATAAATTAATAAATAAAAAAATGAACTCTTCAATTTTCCCCCACACTTTATCCACATTTAGCACTGACTATATTTTGCTTCAGAAGTAACCTGTCGCAGAAATAGGTATGCGTACTGTAGAATATCCGTTATTTGAGAGAACGGTGATCTATAACCGTATAAAATTTAATGAATCAAAGTACGCGATACAAAAATGTACATTATAGCTAATTTATGATTTTATTTAAGTTTTTGAAAATATAATATTACACCTTTGAAAACTAAAACAGAAACGAAAAATCATGAGGTACAAACTGATAATCAACACTTTCCAACTGTACGAACTCGTTGTGTCGTATAACATTCTATGTTCTTTGTCTATATTATCACACAACGGACACACAGAAAGACATACATATAGACAAATTAAATTCATAATCACTCTGAAACATTGTTGGAAAGTGTTCAAAATGCTTAACACAAACACAAATGCTGCTCTTAATTTCCTTTTTGTATCCCTTAATGTATCGATACGTTTTTGCGTAGCCCTGTAAATCTGGAGATTAAGCATATTATAGTTCATACAAAACATTTTCTTAGCATGTGAACAAAAAATGCGAATTTCTTTATGGCTTTTTGATAAAGTTATTTAAATGTGATTTATAAAAATGTCTCCCCTAAAGTGCATTGGCATTTTTTGGATGTTTGTACACAAACAAGTGGCACAGGTTATATTAGAGCCATTTTAAGTAGGGAATATTCAATAACGAATTTGAATAACATATATCATTAAAAATAAAACAAAATAAAAACTAGTATGTTCTTGCCACCACAAGACTTTCTTCTATATTTTCCTATACAAATTCACTAAGTGCAAATAATTAATTTGATCTTAGAGAAAACTAACACTAAATATCCAAAGAAAGACAGTTTTATTGCCTTTAAATGACATTTTAAAAAGTGCATTTTTATAATAGTTATTTCACATATCAAGTTTCGTACAGTTATATGCCATAGAAGTTGATATATAGCTTTCCCGTTATCGAGGAAATTTTCAGTATAGCAGCGCCACACACTGGCCGATAAGCATCCAAATTGAATGAGCATAATGTCTCATAATGGCCTTCACATATATCACGTTTTGTTTGATGATACGCAATAGAACCTGAGATATAGCCTCCCTTTAAATTGCGGAAATCGCTATATAGTAGCGCCATCTGAGGAGCGGTTGACACCAAAAGTTGGCAGACACTCATTTAGGTTAAGGTGCATCAACATATAAATTTATATGCAATTCTGTGCAGTATTCTGAGAATATTCTGTGCATTATTGTGCAGTTCCTGAGATATACCTTTTCCTTAAATTGCAGAAATCGTTGTTTAGCAGCGCCACCTGTTGGTCCATAAGCATTCAAATTGAATCAGCATAATGTCTCATAATGGCCTTCTCTTATATCAAATTTTGTTTGATGATACGCAATAGAACCTAAGATATAGCTTCCCCTTAAATTGTGGAGATCGCTATGTAGCAGCGCCACCTGTTGAGCATTTGGCACCAAAAGTTGATAGGCACTAATATAGCTCAAGGTGCATCTACATGTAAATTTATATACAATTCTGAGCTGTAGTTACGAAGGTACTGTTGCCACAAAATTTTTGTCACACGCACACACACACACACACACACACACAGAGAGAGAGAGAGAGAGAAAGAGAGAGAGGCGGACAGACAGACATTTTCTAAAAATAATCAAATCGTGTTATAGACCTCTCAAAACGTGCAAATCCATCGAAAACCGAGGTCGAAATTTTTTACGAATCCAATTTTTTCTTCTATTGAATATAATAGAGGAAAGTAAAAATAAAAAATTCTTGAAATACTTACGGACGCTGGAGGCGGACAAACGGACAATAGAATAGACAAATACAAATACAAATACTAATTCAAATCATATTCACATTTTAAAAAATGGTATAATAAACGCTTAATGTAAATGCAATTCAGCAAATTTCCAATAATAACCCTCACTGTAACTGAATATTTTTGCGTGACTCTGTAAATCTAAAGCTAATCATACTACATTCTATAGAAATCACTCTTTTGTACATTTGAATAACATATTTCAATCTGCCACAAGTACATTTTATTTCCGCTGAGGGCACGGCTTCTTCTATTCCTCTTTCTTCCTTTTCACCCCATTCCGCTAAGGGCACGGTTGCTAAGGGCACGACAACTATTTCTTAGCCTCATCTTTATTTCATACCACTTATTTTTTTTGTGTAATTTTTTCTTAATTTATCAAGGTTATACAATGGTGAAAATTTTTTCTATAAATAATGTAGTGCGAAATGAAGGCGGAGCTAAAAATACTCTGGAATAAATTAAAGTTTTGGCAACTATGTTATTTTAAGGATAATTTTAATTTTAAAAAATTAATTTTTTAGGTATATTTTAATTAAGAAACTCTATTTTCATAGCAATTATAAAACAAATCGTACAGATTCATAGGGTTAATCTAAGTATAATTAAAAATGTTTAAGATATACTTCCTTAAAGTAAAATGTGTTAAACCGACATCTTGCAATAATTATCTGAAAACATATAATTTATGCGTTGTTGTCGTATTTAATTACTTTATTTACTCATAAAGTTTGTATTTATCATCATCCAACGACATCAATTCATATAAATTTTGTTAAACATTTTATATGTAGATTATGTCACGCCTAGAACGTAAAATAGATAATTTTTATTAAAGTAAAAGAGAAGTTAACTTAAGTTTTGTTGCTGATTAGTATTCCCATGAAAGACACTTTCTAATTGTAAAATATTTCATAATTTCCAAACAGCATTGTTTGACCAATTTTAAGTTTTATATATTTAAATGTATCTAAATTGTAATATATAAACATACTTGCCAACATCCTAATTAGTATTCCGTAGTGTTGTCACTCCCGCTGTATTTTCACACCAGTATTTTTTTTTTTTTTTTTTTTTTATATATAATATTGAGAATAAAACTGACTTTTTTTGGATATTTAGTGTTGTACTACTTCTCTAATATGGGAATCGTCTGCATTATCATGGAAGATAATTTTTTAAATAATAATTTTAATAAATTATTTTTACTGAGTGAATTTGTATAGGAAATTATAGAAGAAAGTCATGTGGCGGCCACAACATACTAGTTTTTTTTATCTAATTTCTTTTACTTTTCTTCTTTTATCTAATTTCTTTTCTTAATATATTTTTAGATTTTTACTTCCTTCTATACTCAATAGAATTAAGTATTGGATTCATTAAAATTTTCGACTTCCGGTTTTCGACGGATTTATACGTTTTGAGAATTCTAGAACATGATTTTATCATATTTAGAAAATGTCTATCTGTGTATGTGTGTGTGTGACAAAACTTTTGTGGCAACTGTATCTCCGGGACTAGTGCTCAGAATTGTATATAAATTTATATGTAGATGCACCGTGACCTAAATTAGTGCCTTTGAACTTTTGGTGTCAACCGCTCAACAGGTCGCTCTGCTATACAGCAATTTCAGCAGTTTAAGGGGAGACTATATCTCAGATTCTATTGCATATAATCAAACCAAACTTGATATATAAGAAGGTCATTACGAGACATTATGCTGATTTAATTTGAATGCTTATCGGCCAACAGGTGGCGCTGCTATACAGATATTTTGGGTGGGCTATATCTCAGGAACTACTGCACAGAATTGCATATAAATTTATATGTAGATGTACCGTGACATAAATTAGTACCTATCAACTTTTGGTGTCAACCGTTGAACAGGTGGCGCTGCTACACAACGATTTCTGCATTTTAAGGAAAGGCTATATCTCAGGTTCTGTTGCGTATTATCAAACAAAACTTGATGTGTGAGAAAAACATTATGAGACATTATGCTGATTCAAATTGGATGCTTATAGGTCAATAGATGGCGCTGTTATACTGGAAATTCCCTCGATAACAGGAAAGCTATATCTGAACTTGTATTGCATATAACTGTACGAAACGTGATATGTGAGATAACCATTATGAAAGCGAATTTTTACTTTCTTCTACATTCAATAAGAGAAAGTATTGGATTCGTAAAAATTTTCGACTTCCGGTTTTCGACGGATTTACACATTTTGAGAGGTCTAGAACACGATTTGACCGTTTTTAGAAAATATCTGTCTGTCCATCTGCCTGTCTATCTGTGTGTATGTGTTTGTGTGTGTGACAAAAATTTTGTGGCAACTGTATCTCCGAAACTACTGCTCAGAATTACATATAAATTTATATGTAGATACATCTTGACCTAAATTAGTGCCTGTCAACTTTTGGCGTCAACTGCTCAACAGGTGGCGCAGCTATACAGCGATTTCTGCAATTTAAGGAAAGGCTATATCTCAGGTTTTGTTGCGTATTATCAAACAAAACTTGACGTGTGGGAAAACCATTATGAGACATTATGCTGATTCAATTTGGATGCTTATAGGTCAATAGATGGCGCTGTTTTACTGGAAATTTTCTCGATAACAGGAAAGCTATATCTCAACTTGTATGGCATATAAATGTCTGAATTTTGATATGTGAGATACCATTATGAAAGCGAATTTTTATTTTCTTCTATATTCAATAGAAGAAAGTATTGGATCCGTAAAAGTTTTCGACTTCCGGTTTTCAACGGATTTACACGTTTTGAGAGGTCTAGAACACGATTTGACCATTTTTAGACAATGTCTGTCTGTCCGTTTCTGTGTGTGAGACAAAAATTTTGTGGCAACTGTATCTTCGAAACTACTGCTCAGAATTACATATAAACTAATATGTAGATGCACCTTGACTTAAATTAGTGCCTATCAACTTTTGGTGTCTTCTGCTCAATAGGTGGCGCTTCTATACAATGATTTCCGCAATTTAAGGGGAGGCTATATCTCAGGTTCTATTGCGTATAATCAAACAAAACTTGATATGCTAGAAGGCCATTAGAAGACATTATGCTGGTGCAGTTTGAATGCTTATCGGCCGACATGTTGCGCTGCTATACAGCGATATCTGCAATTTAAGGGAAGGCTATATCTCAGGAACTACAGGACAGAAATACATATAATTTTATATGTAAATGCACCTTGGCCGAAATTAGTGCCTATCATCTTTTGCTGTCAGCTGCTATACAAAGATTTCCACAATTTAAAGGGAAGGTTCTATTGTGTACAATCAAAGAAAACTTGATATGTAAGAATGCCATTAAGAGATCTTATGCTAATTTAATTTGAATGTTTATAGGCCAACAGGTGGCGCTGCTATACAGCGATTTGCGTAATTTAAGGGGAGGCTATAGCTAAGCAGTTACTGCACAGAATTGCATATAAATTTACATGTAGATGCATCTTGACCTAAATTAGCGCCTATAAACTTTTGGTGTCAACCGATCAACTGGTGGCGCTGCTACACAGCGATTTCCAAAATTTAAGGGAAGGCTATATCTCAGATTCTATTGCGTATTATCAAACAAAACTTGATATTTGAGAAGGCTATTATGCAACATTATGCTGATTCAATTTGGCGGCTTATCGGTCAATAGGTGGCGCATCTATACTGAAAATATCCTCAAAAATGGGAAGGTTATATCTCAATTTCTATGGCATGTAACAATACGAGACTTGATATATGAGAAAACTGTTATAAAAATGCACATTTTAAAATTTTATTTACAGACAATAAAACTTACTTTGGATATTTAGTGTTAGTTTTCTCTCAGATGAAAATCATTTGCATTCATTATGTTAGATAATTTTAATAAATAGTAGTTTTAATATATTTTTTGCACTTAGTGAATTTGTATAGAAAAATATAGAAGAAAGTCTTGTGGTTCCCACAACATGTTAGTTTAAGATGTTATTTATAGATAATAAAACTGTCTTTCTTTGGATATTTAGTGTTAGTTTTCTCTAAGATGAAAATCATTTGCATTCATCATGTCAGATAACTTTAATAAATAGTAGTTTAATAAATTATTTGCCCTTAGTTAATTTGTATAGGAAAATATAGAAGAAAGTCTTGTGGTGGCCACATCATACTAGTTTAAAGTAGACTAATATCTGAAATGCAGGAATTTTTGTTTTTTTTTTTCCTCGGCGCTCATTTTCATTTAGGCGATTGTCGCACAATTTTGCGCATTTGGCGATTCACACACATGACGCCCATATCAGCTTATGTTTTGTTTGTAACTGTAGTAGTTTGATTTTAAAGAACTACTAAAAGCTCCATGTTTAAAAGAATCAGAAGATTTTTTAATTTATACTAACACAATCACAAAACAAAAAAGGTTTTTTTATCAAATAGAACAACACTTTCGTTTTCACATTTTTTAACCTGAGACTCCTCTCAGTTCAGTTCGTTTTTATTCTCAATAAAGTTAAAAGTGTTTTTTCAGTTCAGTTCGTTTTTATTCTCAATAAAGTTAAAAGTCTTTTTTCAGTTCAGTTCAAAACTGTAACTCTTGAGATCACTACACTACTCTCCATCCAGTGGCAACGATAAAGAATCCATATATTTCCTGTTGAACTTCACGTGACGACCAGAGCGTGTAGTTGTAGTTACTGGCAACTTGCGTTTCGGATGGTCACATGAAGGGGAAGCTTCAGGTAAAGTAACAACCGGAGGTTCCATTTTGTCTGGAAAAGATGGAAATGGCAATGCTGAAGGTAGTGCAGGTGACTGTTCATGTGCTCAGAGGTAAGCAGCCTTTAACCTATCGACACTAACGGTTACTTCTTTGTCTTTGACGAGTATTCGATAAGTCTTTGGATCACGGGATAAGACAAGATGAGGGCCGGAATATGCTGGAGCAAATGTCTTTTTCGTAGCGTCGCACCGTAAAAACACATATGAAGAATTGTGTAAATTTTTATGGGTGAACACTGTTCTTGAGCCATGAGAGCTGGTGGGTATCGGCTTAAGAGCAGCCATATGTTGTTTTAGAAGCTTTAGGAATTCAGGAGGATCGACACTACTATGTGAATATGATGCTGAAAAAAATTCGCCGGGAAGACGAAGAGGTGATCCGTAGACGAGCTCTGTGCAAAAGGCTTTCAGATCTTCTTTATAGGCCGATCGGAGTCCAAGCAACACCGTGGGAAGAACGTCAGACGAGTGGATATCTGTTTGGCATCGTATTGATTGCTTCAAAGAACGATGGAAACGCTCCACTAATCCATTGGATTGTGGGTGGTATGGCGTAGTGCGAATCTTGTGCGTCCCCAGGAATTGACTGAGGGATGTAAAGAGCTGAGACTCGAACTGGCGTCCTTGATCTGTGGTTATCTGTTCTGGGACACCAAAACGAGATATCCAGATGTTATAAAAAGATTTCGCCACGGTATCTGCAGAGATGTCAGATATTGGGACCGCTTCCGGCCAACGAGTATACCTGTCTATGCAAGTCAGCAGGTAATTAAAACTATTAGATGGTGGTAACGGTCCTACCAGATCAATATGCACCTGACTAAACCTTTTATTAATTGTTATAAAATTTTGTAAAGGACTGTTATTGTGGCGATTAATTTTTTTATTTTTGGCAGTCTAGACATGACCAGTTAGCGATATCTTTAAGCATCCCAGGACACACAAAACGTTCTTGGATGAGTTTGAGTGACGCTCTTATTCCAGGATGCGACAACTGGTGAAGATTGTTAAAAATTGCACGCCGAAATTTTTCAGGGACATATGGTCGGATACACTGGTTCTGAACATCGCAATACAGTGATGATCCAGGAACCAGTTGCATGGGTTGCAAATTTAAATTAGTTTGTGGGATATTATTTTTTTAAATATTTTGGAGTTCAGGATCCCGTTTCTGCTCTTCTGCAATAGCAGTGAAATCAAATGAAGAGGGCAAAGAGATTTCACTAACGCGTGACAAAGTGTCAGCTACAATATTTTTCGACCCCTCTATATGCCGAATGTCAGTTGAAAATTGTCCAATATAATCAAGGTAGCGTAATTGCCTTGGGGAAGCCTTATCCGAACGTTGTCGGAATGCGAAGGTAAGCGTTTTGTGATCAGTGTAGATGATAAAAACGCGACCTTCCATTATATATCTAAAATATTTGATAGCTTCGTAAATTCCAAGCAGTTCTCGGTCGTAAGTGATATATTTTGCTTGTGCCGGAGAGAATTTTCTTGAAAAAAAAACGCAAGACGTTCCCACGCGCCTTGATTTAGCTGTTGTAGGGCCCCACCCATAGCTGTGTCCGATGCGTCAAGCATAAGGGCCAAAGTTTTAGACGACGATGGGAAGGCTAATGCTGTAGCTGAAATAAGGCTATCTTTACACTTTTGAAATGCATTACGGGCTTCCAAGGTCCAAGAAATAGGACGTTTATCTTTCTTTTTGGAGTTTACTAGAAAACTATTCAGCGGTGCTTGCATAGCAGCTGCATGGGGAAGGAAACGTCTATAAAAATTTACCATCGCTAAGAAACGACACAATTCTTGAATTGTTTGTGGCTCTAGAAAATCCTTTATTGCGGATACCCTCTTCGGCAGTGGACGTACACCGTCAGCAGAAATTTCGTGGCCCAGAAAGGAAATCTTGATTGGCCAAATACGCATTTGGATAGATTGAGGCTCACTCCATATTCTTGGAAACGCTCAAAAACTAAACGAGGATGTCGCAAATGTTCCTCTTCAGACGCGGATGCAATCAAGACATCATCAAAGTAGGAAACACAAAAATCAAGTCCTAATAAAATTTTGTTCATAAAACGCTGAAACGTCTGTGCAGCATTACATAATCCAAATGTCATTACCGGAAACTCAAACAAGCCGAAAGGGGTAACAACGGCAGTCTTAGGTACGTCGGCAGGGTTGACAGGAATCTGAAAATATGCTCGTTCTAAATCTAGAGTTGAAAATATGTTTTTGCCTTCCAAAACTTGCATGCAGTCTTGAATGTGCGGAACAGGGTAACGATCCGGTATAGTGACAGCATTGAGCCTGCGGTAATCTCCTCACGGCCGCCAATCACCATTACGCTTGGGAACCATGTGTACAGGGCTCGCCCAAGAGCTTTTGGAAGGGTGGCATATACTCTGCTCTAGCATATACGCAAATTCTTCTTTAGCGGCTTTCAGTTTATCGGGAGGGAGGCGTCTCGCTTCAGAAAATATAGGTGGACCAGCAGTCTCGATGTAATGCATTACGTCATGCTTCGGAACTTTTGTACCGACTACTGGACGAGTTATGTCTGGAAATTCTTTAAGGAGTTGGTGGAATGGGGAATTACCTGATATTAGCTTAATATTGAAGTTTTGTGCATTACGCACGAAACCTACGGATGACAAGTGCGTAATGGAATCCAATAAGCGTTTATTTTTTATATCGACCAAAGGGGAAAAATTTCGAAGAAACTCAGCACCGATAATTGGATGGGAGACAGCGGAAATAATGAATGGCCACTGAAATTTCCGGCATGGACCTAAATCGACGGTAAGAAGTCGTTTGCTGAAGGTGTTGATCGGAGTACCGTTTGCAGCAAATAGCGGAAGTTTTTCGGGAGTTCGTTTTTACTCGCACGGTAAAGGAGGAACAACAGAAATATCGGCTCCTGTATCCACAAGGAAACGGAGACCGGTTAGCATGTCGGTAACAAATAGTCGAGCAATGAATCGGCCTTCGTCACTCATGACTTTGAGTGACGGCTCATTTAGTTTTCTGAATTTGATTGATAATTGCAGGGAGTGGTACATTTACGGGCGTTATTACTGAACTTACGGTGATAATAACAAATATCGTTATCAATATTTCGTCTTCGGGAGGGTGTACGGCGTCGCCAAAGTTGGCGGTTTCTCTACGGTGTGCGACCACGCGAAAAGGGTTGCCGTTGGGTAGTTAACCTGACAATCTGTTCAGTTAAAGTATTAATTTGCTGCTGTAAGGCTGCAATAGTCGGTGAGGAAGAATGAACTTCATTAATTTGATGTGAAGTCGTCAATTCCTGAATCTTATCAGCCATATCAGCTAATTTGGCCAACGGCTCACTACTAGCAGCTAATATCGCTTGTGTGTTGTTGGGCAGTCTACTTAACCAAAGAGATTTTGAAACTTTATCTTTGAGATTACCACCCGAAAGACCGGTCACCTTAGATAAAAGTTGTTTTTCAGCATCTCAATATATGAAGAACATAAATTATAAAAAATTATCACGTCCAAAAGTCACCAATGTAGTAGTTTGATTTTAAAGAACTACTAAAAACTCCATCTTTAAAAGAATCAGAAGGTTTTTAATTTGTACTAACACAATCACAAAACAAAAAAGATTTTTATCAATTAGAACAACACTTTCATTTTCACATTTTTTAACCTGAGACTCCTCTCAGTTCAGTTCGTTGTTATTCTCAGTAAAGTTAAAAGTGTTTTTTCAGTTCAGTTCAAAACTGTAACTCTTGAGATCACTACATAACTAAGAAAAATATATATATTCTTTACATGCACCTAATTAAATAAGAGTCTGTGTGTTTGTTGACGTGTGTGCACTTTGTAGTCAAACGGCTCACCGCAAAGCTTCAGAATTTTGCATGGAAATCCTTTCTAATCTCTCCTAATGCACGACGAAGCCTGATTTTCAATTTTTTTAATTTATTAAAATATGAAAACAAAAACTTATAGTAGCTTTAAAATGAGCTTTAAAGCATACTGCTGTTGCCAAAAAAAAATTTACGTACTCATTTTTTTTCCTATATAAAAATAAATGTATTTATTCCTACGTAAGTAATAATAACTAGCAAACCCGTGCTGAATTTTCGCCCTTTATTTATTTATTTTCTTCTTATTTTCATTAAAAACTTGAAACTTATAAATCTTATACCAATTTCCCCACACAATTTCAACTGTAATTCACCAGGAGTCAAATTATTGCCATAACCAAATTTATATTGTACGATAGTGAAAACAAAACCATACAAAGAAAGAATTCAAGATAAAATTCGTGTTTGACGAACCAATTTTCATGCTTGCGCCGGCACTACAGTTTTAGTATAAGGCCCCCGTCGCGATTTTTGTTGACATGTTGGCGATGCTTTTTTACTTATTTATTTATCTTGACAGAATTTTTCATATAATAATAATAATAATAATAATAATAATAATAATACCTATTTTTATTATACATTTTATTATTGCGTTTTTTAGTCTATGCTTGAGAATAATTCATATTCTGTTTATATATTTAAAGTATTGCTAACTTTAAAATGACGCGTGCAAAGATTGTAAAGATGCAACTTTTAAAATACATTTTTACATTTTCCTATCCGCGTTTGTAATGATCGATAGATGGCGCTTTTTCAGCTCTTATTGTTAGTAAATATTACAGCCACGTGTATCTATTTTTGTTCTTTTTGTTATTCTACTTAATATTCGTACTATAATTTCTCCGCCATTACATCATGGAAAATTGATTGCTTTTGGAAAAAAATATTTCAGTTTATTCAAAGTTCGATCGAAAGTTGATATTTAACTGAAGCTGAACAAATATTAGTTTCAAATCATCTGATTAATTCTTTATTTCCATTAGCCGAAGCAACTGAAATTTTAAATTTGTCATTTGGAAATAAATGGAAGCTTAATTCTGGATTTCTTGGACCTTTGGAGTTACACTGGAGCACACAACAGTATGTGTTATCTTTTTTACCGGATTTATTCATTTTTATTCAATAAATATATGTGAAACTAAACATCGGCCAGCAATGGCGGCTTGATGGAATTCGAATTAAAGCATGTTTATTGTAATTTCCCCTTAGCCCACCAGAGGGCGAGCATTTCATTACAATCGCGGATAAAAAGATCTCATTAGACAAATGTCGTTATTTTTCTGATTAAATCATTGAACAAAGTCCATGTGCTTAAATAATTCTGCCCACCATAGATATAGTACTTTATATAGATCTATCATCCTCATGTTAACGAGCAAAGATTTTTGATGCTGAAAATGTTTTTTGGCATCAGCCATTAGAGAGTTAAAATTTGAAAATAATAATAGAATAAAATGGTGATGAATTTTGAAAATGTCGAAATATTGCGCAGCTTTTAAGTGTTCTAATAAATATATGAAAAGAAATGGGATACGTTTTCATAAATAAGTTACATTCAAGTAATTTATGTAAAATATAATTTTTATAATCAGTTGCTTTGTTATTATTATGAAATAATTACTGTCTTCATATTTAATGGAATACTTTTTTAAAATGTTAATATATTTTAAAATATTATTTTAGTAAGTAATATGGAATGCTCAAAATTCTTTTAAATATAGTTAGTAGTCGCGGAAGTTTTAATATATAACGAGTATGTTGTGACCACCACAAGACTTTCTTCCATATATAATCATAATCCAATAGAGCATTTCCTCGTGACGTCTGGTGGTTGGCAAAAAAGCGCGCTCGACTTTCCCGCGCCCCGCCCACCATTGATTTTCCGTTGGTGATCTGTTAGATATTGTCCATGTTTTATTTTATTCTCTGTTAGATATTGTCCATGTTTTATTTATTTCTCTCATTTTTATATTTTAACTCACGTGATGTATTTTTGTAAAAAAAAAAAGATTATTGAGATGATGCTCGTGCGCGTGCATCTAGTTTGTTTTTTCTGAGTATTCAAATTTTTCAATGGAATAAAAGCAGCAAATAGATTTTGTTGTTAGAATTTATTTAGTTTTTTAGAAAGCTTAGAAGTTTAAAATAACTTCTTCTGTATGCTTTAAATTTATTTGGCATCCGCGATTATATCTAGTAAGCTAGAGAGTTAAAATAACTTTCTTTTTGTACGCTTAGTAACATTTTGTGGCGTCAGCGACAGGACGAAGTAAAACAATATGTTTCAAGCAATTAAAGGTTTTAGAAAAGCCGATCTGAAGTTTGTAGCGGAAGAGCTTGGCGAAATAATTCCTCCTGAATGTACTATTTCTACTTTGAAGGAAATTATTTTGAATAGCAACGAATATAAAAATTATCCCAGTTTTGTGCAAGAAATTCTATCAACGGCTGTTGTTGAGAGGCAAGAAAAAGAAAAATTGAAATCGAGCAAGAAAAAGATCTACAACAACAAAAATTTAAATTTGAACAAGAGGAGAAACTTAAGCTTGAACAACAAAAACTTAAACTTGAACAAGAAGGAAAAATTCAATTAGAAAAGCTTAATCAAGAATTAGAGATAAAGAAGATGGAATTAGACCAACAGTTGGAATTGGCTAGAATGCAGTCCCAGGCACACATTCAGGGGGAGTCAATTTTAACTGTTAGTGAAAATAATTCATCTAGAAGAAAAATTTCCTTACCCAAGTTACAATTCCGACAATTTGATGGGGATTTAAAAGAATGGCTACCATTCTGGAGTCAGTTTGAGCAGATAGATAAAGATAACGATATTCCTCTAGAAAACAAATTCCAGTACCTCATTCAAGCAACGGTCGCTGGTTCCAGAGCACGAGAAGTTGTAGACAGTTTTCCGCCAACTGGCGCCAACTATGCCAAAGTTATAGAGAGTCTAAAAGCTCGTTATGGAAGAGATGATCTTCTAGTTGAAGTGTACGTTAGAGAATTATTAAAATTAATTATAGTTGCTCATACAAGAGAAAAATTTTCTCTTACTTCATTGTACGATAAACTTGAATCATATTTAAGGGCTCTTGAAACGTTGGGTGTCACTACTGATAAATGCGCTTCTATATTATATCCTATGGTAGAATCCTGTTTTCCAGCTGAATATTTGAAAGCTTGGAATAGAAGTAACATTGTTTCTACTAGTTCTGATGCGAAAGAACGGTTGGACAATTTGATGCAATTTCTCAAATGTGAAGTTGAAGGAGATGAAAGAATAAATTTGGCGGTCGCCGGTTTTGGTCTGGCAAGGAAAAATGATGACCGAAATTATAGAAAAAGAAGGACTTAAGCCGCTATCAGACGAAAGACCGTATCTTCTGAAGTATAAGCTATTGCATCTCAAACCTGCCGAACGACACCCTTTCTCCGAATACAGGGTTGTTTTTCAGCACGAAAAAAATCCACAAAATGTAAAGAGGGAATGCAATATTTGGCTATACATCGCTAAAAATAGATCGAGTAATGGAATGGAGATGATGTTTATTCTTTGCCTTTTGCTTCCTGCGCTCTGATTGGAGGAGTTCAGGCTAACAACTACAATATAAGATTTAAACAGTCGAAAATGCGTGAAAGAAGACTATACGATAGGCAAAAGTATCAAACGAAGGTATTTCGTCAGTTTTCCTCCTGAAAAACCGGTTTATGCTGAACTATAGGCTAATGCAGTTTATACGGTCTTTCGTCTGATAGCGGCTTTATACTGATGTTGCTAAGCCTATACCCACTGCCTCTACTTTATTAACGACTTCTTTTAAACAGGATCTAAAGAAAAATTGTGTGTTTTGTGATGGAAAGCATATGAGTTCAGACTGTTTTACGGCACGAAAGATGAGTTTTAATGAGAAACAGAATGTTCTAAAGGATAAGAAGTGCTGTTTCCTCTGTTTGGGGTCAGGTCACACTACCAAACAGTGTAAAGCTGTCCTGAAGTGTTTTATCTGTGATAGAAAACATTCCACCGTGATGTGCCAAAGTCTTGATAGAGGCAAAACAAATGAAAGAGAAGAGAAAGAAAAGTCAAATGAAAGTGAAGTAAATATGGCAAATTTCAATAAAAATCCAAGGGTATTTCTTCAAACTCTCAAAGCAAAAGTCGTTTCTGATAATAAAGAAAAGGATATTCGTCTAATTTTAGATACTGGTTCACAAAGATCGTATATTTTGAAGAAATTAGCAGAAGAAATGAAATATGCAGCCATTAAAAAAGAAAAGGTTGTACATTCACTTTTTGGCGGAGTCTCAACCAAAGAATATGAACATAGCTTTTATAAAATAAGATTAAGAGATTTGACAGGGAAATTCAGATGCAATTTTGAAGTTTTGGATCAAAATATTATATGTGAAAATGTTAAGCCTGTGGGAAAAGGTTCTTGGCTGAAAGAATTGGCCGAGAAAGGCATTGTTTTGACAGATGTTGGCGATGCAGATGAGTCTATTCAAGTACTGATTGGAGCCGATATAATCGGTAAACTATTGACAGGTCGAAGAGAAGTGTTGTCTTCTGGGCTAGTTGCAATGGAAACACTTTTTGGCTGGACATTAATGGGAAAAGTTCCTCAAGAAAGTTCATCTAAAGAAAATTTAGCTCTATCAGTTACTTCCATGTTTGTAAAAGAAGCAGAAATTTCTGACTTATGGAGATTAGATTTACTTGGAATAAGTGATCCAATCGAAAAGCTATCTAAGATGGAAGTAGATCGTCAAGTAAAAGAGCACTTTCTACAGACAGTAACACGGAATAAAGACGGTCGTTATGAAATATCCTTGCCATGGGCTGAAGATAAACCACCTTTACCTGATAATTTGTGTTTAGCCAAGAAAAGGTTAACGAATGTCACACAAAAACTACTTGCGAGTAATATTTATGAAAAATATGAGGAAGTATTTTTAGGATGGCTTGGCGACAAAATTATTGAAGAGGTCCCTGAATGTGAAAGGTCCTTTTATGGACACTACTTACCTCATCGACCAGTTATAAAGGAGAATAGCACTACTCCAATTCGTCCAGTATTTGACGCATCAGCAAGAATCCAAAACCATCCATCTTTGAATCAATGTCTACACTGCGGTCCAAATCTCATTGAATTAATTCCTGACATACTTTTACGATTTAGAGAAAATAAATTCGGTGTCTTAGCTGATATCAAGAAAGCGTTTTTGCAAATAAGCATCCGGAAAGAAGATCGGGATTTTTTACGTTTCCTCTGGTGGAGCAATCCAGAACAAAGTGAGCTTAGAATATTTCGTCATGCTAGAGTCGTTTTTGGAGTCAAGAGTTCACCTTTTTTGCTAGCTTCAGTAATAGAATACCATATTAAAAATGATGAAGAATACGACCCAGAACTTAAGCAAAGATTGTTGAGAAGCTTCTATGTTGACAATGTTGTTACGAGTGTCCGTACAGAGGAAGAGTTAAAGAGATTTATTACTTGCTCTAAAAACCTAATGTCTAAAGGCGGATTCGACCTAAGAGGATGGGAACATACAGAAGAGAGAAAGGACACGGAACACGGTAAAGAAGCTGTTGTACTTGGATTACACTGGAACAGATTTTCGGACATTTTAAAGGTCAATGTATCCTGGACGAAAGATGTAAATCTGGAGAAAATAACAAAACGTACTATGTTGTCAGTGTCACATAAAGTTTTTGATCCAATTGGTTTTACTTCACCAGTCATGATTTGCCCCAAGATGATGTTACAGAAAACCTGGAAAATTGGTTTAACCTGGGATGAAGAAATTACCGGGGATCTAAAAAACGAGTTTATCGGATGGTTTCGTGAATTAAATATATTGGAAGAAATTGAGATTCCGCGATACATTCAAGTCACTCCAGATAATTTAAAAAAATGTACTCTTCATACATTTTGTGATGCTAGTAATCAGGCTTATGCTGCTGTTGTATTTTTGAGAATAGAAAAAGCTGATCAAGTGAAATTATTCCTTCTGGCTGCCAAATCCCGCATCAGTCCTTTAACGTGCCCAACTATACCTCGAATGGAGCTTTTAGCGGCTTTGATTGGTGCTAGATTATCGAAATCAGTAACAGATGCATTCAGTTGGGAAAATATGGAAAGATATTTTTGGAGTGATTCCACGACAGTTCTTGCATGGATAATCAGAGAAGAGAACTGGTCAGTTTTCGCCAGGAACCGAGTTCAAGAAATAAGGAGTTTGACTGATCCTTCTTTATGGAAATATATTCCCAGTGAAATTAACCCATCGGATCTACCCTCTAGAGGTTGTAAAGCCAAACAACTTGTCTCTCTCAAATGGTGGGAGGGTCCATCGTGGCTTAAGAATACATATGAGTATAATAAACATATGAATTTCATCTGCCAGAATATAAATGAAGAAGACGTTGAAAGAGAAAAGTTAAAATCTACAAAATTACTGATAAATGTAGATGAAAATTCACAGAATACTTGGTACTATCACTATTTTTCATGTTATGAGAAAATCGTTCGCCTTATGGGATGGATTCTCCGTTTTAAACATAATACTTGTAATACAAAGGATAAAGTGAAAGGAGAATTGACAAGTCAGGAATTTCACAAAGCAGAAATGAAAATAGCGTGGATGATTCAGAAGGAAGCTTTTTCCTCTAAAGATTTTGAGAAATTGAAAACTCTTGAGACTTTCAAAGATGAGGAAGATATAATACGTGTGAAAACTAAAATTTTGTATAGACAAGACAAGAAGGATTTTCTCACACCTATCGTTCTACCATCTAATCATGAAGTTGTTAAACGACTAATTTCATATTTTCATCTGAAAAATTGTCACGCAGGTCCTCAGATACTTTTAAATTTGATTAGAGAAAAATATTGGATTTTGAATGGAAGAAGAACTGTGACATCTGTTTTATCTAAATGTACTACTTGTAAAAGATTCAACTCTAAGAACGTGGAATCTTCGCCTATTTCTCTACCAGAAAATCGAGTAAAAGATGCAGCTGTGTTTCAGATCATTGGTATTAATATGGCTGGTCCTTTGTTTCTGAAAGACAATCAAAAGAGTTGGGTTATCTTGTTCACATGTGCTATCTATCGGGCAGTACATTTTGAGCTTATTCATGGCAAAGATGGAAAAGTGCGCCTCGTAAAGTTACAAACATCTCATTCAGAGATACTTCGACCAATACAAAGAATCTATCCTCTAGAAGTATCATCTAGTGACGGTGCTGAAAATACGTTTCCTAATCCAGCTGTGAAGGAAGCACAAATTGAAAAGCCTTTGGAGGATAAGTCCTGCAGGGAAATTAGAAAGACTAGATCTGGAAGACTAATTAAAATGCCAGATAGACTGATTTTATGAAGTTTATGAAATCTTCTAGAGATGTCAAAATGTAGAGTTTTGATTATAAGATATAATCAAAAGGTGGGAGGATGTTAGATATTGTCCATGTTTTATTTTATTCTCTGTTAGATATTGTCCATGTTTTATTTATTTCTCTCATTTTTATATTTTAACTCACGTGATGTATTTTTGTTATTGTAAAAAAAAAAGATTATTGAGATGATGCTCGTGCGCGTGCATCTAGTTTGTTTTTTCTGAGTATTCAAATTTTTCAATGGAATAAAAGCAGCAAATAGATTTTGTTGTTAGAATTTATTTAGTTTTTTAGAAAGCTTAGAAGTTTAAAATAACTTCTTCTGTATGCTTTAAATTTATTTGGCGTCCGCGATTATATCTAGTAAGCTAGAGAGTTAAAATAACTTTCTTTTTGTACGCTTAAATAACAGTGATCCGCCATCGCTATGCTTTTCCCAAGCCTTTTTGCCAACCACTCATAAAAGTTGAGATGTTTGTTTACAAACAAGGAACTGCCCTATACAAATTTACGCCATACAAATAATTTATTAAATTATAATTTATTAAAATTGTTTTTATGATGAATGCAGACGATTTTTATCTAAAAGAAGTATAATAATAATAATAAGAAAGACAGTTTTGTGTAGACATGTGTATACTAGAGTATCCGCGTTTGTAATGATCGATAGACGGCGCTTTGTGAACACTGCAGTTGTTAGTAAACATTAGCCACGTGTGTTCCAATAGTGTTCTTGTTATTCTACTTAATATTCGTACTATAATTTCTCCGCCATTACATTATGGAAAATTGATTGCTTTTGGAAAAAATACTTCAGTTTATTCAAAGTTCGATCGGAAGTAGATTTTTAACTGAAGTTGAACAAATATTAGTTTCAAATCATCTGATTAATTCTTTACTTCCATTAGCCGAAGCAACTGTAATTTTAAATTCGTCATTTGGAAATAAATGGAAGCTCAATTCTGGATTTCTTGATGCTTTGGATTTACACTGTGGCACACAAAAGTATGTGTTATCTTTTATACCGTATTTATTCATTTTCATTCAATAAATATATGTGAAACTAAATATCGGCAAGCAATGGCGGCTATATGGAATTCGAATTAAACCATGTTTATTGTAATTTCACCGTAGCCCACCAGAGGGCGAGCATTTCATTACAATCGCGGATAGTAAAAGAAAAGAAAAGGGAATGTTAAAAGAAAGAAAGAAAAAGGGGTATCTGGAGTTTTTCATTCTCTTTTAGTTCATAAATTTTATTTGCGATAAAATCCCTGCGATTGTTTTAGCTCACTGCGAGCGTATGTACTAAAGCTGAATCCTGTCCCTAAACATTTTAACAAATATATTCGAATATTATCGATTACTTACTCTTAGTTGAATCGCAACGCAACACAACTCACATCACAACTGTAGATGTTGATAAACAATGCAGTTAATTATAATTATATCTCATTTTAATTAAGTTTATTCTATTATTTAAGCATTCTTTCTTCCCATTGCATGATTTGGTGAGTAATTATTCTTCTTTATTCTTAAAGCAGCCGTGCCTTATAGTAAATCTTAGCCGTAACATATACTATACGAAATATTGTTTCATATTATTGATTGTTCTCTTAATATACGTTATTAAAATATTCATGATTTTGAAAGAAATTAAATATGTTCGCTGAATGACAACTTGGTGATCTCTTTTTCTTTTACGCCAAGGATGACAGATATCAGGTTTTTTTCTGAAATACTTTCAAAAAGTAAAACAAGAATGAGCCGTGGCTAAAGTACGATGTTACCTCACATAGGCACCGACTTTTCAAAATTCCAAGGTGTATACAATCGATCTTGGAGTTCTGAAGGAACTAATGTTGCAAAAATTCTACAAACGATATACTTGCATTAACTTGTAAAATGTATTTACAATATTATCACCCAGCTCTTGGCCGCTGATTCCATTTGCTTTGCTGTGGAAATAAAAAAAATATGTATTTATGAAAAAAAAATAAATAAATAAATAAATAAAATAAATAATAATACTAATCTTTAAGTTTATAGTTCACATTGAGCTGGAATTACCTTTGATCTGCTAAATAAGTAAATAGATAGATATCCCATAAAATACTGCAAAAGCGCCCTCTCCCTCAATTAAATAAATGCCCCCCACAGTTTTTCACATGAATTTAGTTATTAAAATACTAAATAAATGTCCCCTTATGCTTAGAAACATACTCCATTTAAATTGAAAATAGTTGCTTGTTGTTTATTTCTATTATTAGATTCAATTTTGTAAATACAGTCGAACTGCATTAACGTGAATTACTTTTAACATGAACTGTTTTCACAGTCCCCATCAAAATGAAGATTAGTTATTGATAGCATGAACTACTGTACTGATAACATGAACCAATTGTTTATCCCCCTTGAGATTCACGTTACAAGGTTAGAATGTAGGTATAAACATTTATTTGTTTTTATTAAATCAGACACTATGATTATTTAAAATTGAGAACCATGACCTTCCTAAAATAGCAGGAAATACTTTAAGACAATTTATTGAAAGGGATAAAAAAAGATTTTTCTGATTTTTTTCGATTAGTTTAATGCCAGTTAACTAAGCATTTATTGTATTTTTTTTTTATCATTGTTATTTAAAAAGTACATATGTTTTGATTTAAAATCATTATCTATGCCATTTAATTTTAGCAGGGAAATACATGTCAATTTCTATATTTTTGCAACTTTTATTCTGTTTATCTGCCGCTTTTCAAAATACATATCGTTTTTTCTTGAATATTGAGTGGGCTTTTGAATGATATTTTATGGTACATATATTAGTGCAATGCATACACTTTTTCTATATCCTATATATAGATTCAACTTAGGAAGGCAGAAGATGAAAAGGGTTGATTATAAATCACTAATTTCTGTTTGTAAATATATCGGATAATTTGCTAAAAAATATATTCAAAAAATCAAAAGTAAACTTAAAAATAGAAATAAATAAATGATTATTCAAGAAAATTTCTAGTTTAAATACATATATCAGAGCGGTTTATTTTAGAGGTACAGTAAACAGCCAGAAATCCTCCGAAATCCCCACAACTTGTCAGATACAAACGATGAAATTCACTATCAATAAGTTACAAAAATGCAAATCAGAATTTCTGAAAAAGATCTTAAATACAGATTTTTATGTTTGCATTTTATGAATACAAAAAAAGAAAAACAAAATAATAATAATATGAAAGAGAAAGACTGCAAGAACGAAGTTGCTGCTGATAAAATTACTGACAGTATATTAAATACATCAAAAGAAAATAATGATTATTGCGATATAATATCAATCAGGTAAATAATAAACTAATTTTTTTAAATGCTTTCTGATGAAGGCGTAATTATAAGGGAAAACTCTATAAAATTCTTAAAAAAAAAAAAAAAAAAAAATTGTTTTTCTACTATTTACAATAAATAAATAAATCATACAGGTTCAAGTGTAGTTTAAAACTAACTACATGTGAACAGATTTTATCTAAATTTGACAAATACTTTTTTCATTTTTATTTATTGTTTTCATTACATTTATTTTTGTAAATGTTCATTATTATTCTTATCTATCTAGTAATTTAATATTCAGTGTTATTATTCACTAGTATGTGATGTGTTTAGTTTGAATAATAATATGTTTTTATTATTCAAAATGAAAATCATTTTTTATGGGCCCCGAAATCCACAAAATCCTAAAATCCGCACAACCTCTGGTCCTGAGTTGTGCGGATTTTTGACTCTCTACTGTATTTGCAAGAGTGTTAAGCATGTTATCGATAGTAGTCAATTGTAATTTTGTCACAACAGAGTGTGTGCCATGGCAAAAATAGCCACATCGTATGTAGTTATCAAGGGTGGGGCAATGCTTAATTTAATTGCCACTGGTGAGTAATTTTTTGGAAATGACAAGTAAAATATAAAGTCAGTTTTGTTGCCGATATTCATCATAGTAAAACAGCCAAAACACTGTTAACAGTAAAAAAAAAACTCTTCCCCAGAGGTGAATGTTTCAATAGGCAACTACTTCAGATTTTTATTATCTTTATTCTATATACTGAACATTGTATTTTAAGAAATAATGCATTGGGAACTTGAAAAAATTTTACTAAGTGGTCAATTCACTTTACATTTGTGTAAATGTGAATTTTGCTGTATATGTATCCCAGGGTTAGAAATAAGCAGTTGTTAGTCGTATTTTGCGACCAGTTTTTTCATTTTGATGCCTAGAATTCTAATCATAGGTGCCATATTTGACACCTGAATTTTTTTCTTATCATATCTAATAATTTCCCCAATCCCATCAGACTGTAAACAAGTCTATTTCAGTCAATTGAACCTAATAAAAACTGATTTAAAAAACCGTATCTGTATGAAAGTAGTTGACGATTTATTAATGATTAAATTAAACGGCCCTAAATTGGAAGATTTCTGGCCAGAAAATGTTATTAAGTTGTGGTGGAATGATGTGTCTTATGGGCGAAGAATGAATTTGCGATTTTAAATATGTACGTTTAATTGTCAATGTAATTACAATCTTTACATAAATATTTTTTATATCTTGCATATATTATTTACAAGTTGATGCTTTATTATTAATTTTAATATATAAATTTAATTATAAATGGCACTTAGATTTTTCATTTTGACACATAAAAATTCTTATTTCTAACATTGATGTATTCACATATTGCTGGCTGGTTTAAAAAAAAAAAGTACTTGGCTTGTAAGAACTTCTAAAAATTCTTCACCCCTGGTAGTTACAGTCGGTAACAAAACTCTCCAAACACTAACAAAAATTCCTACATAAAAAAAGTACACTTAATACAGTTTTGTTAAATAAATCCTTGTCGAATCCTGTTTTTAGACTGACTAAGAACAGGATTCGACAAGGATTTATTTAATAAAACTGTATATTGACTGTCCTTTTTTTAAATAGGAATTTTTGCTAGTGTTCAGAGACTTTTGTTACCGACTGTATGTGATCACAAAGTATATTTGTTCTTTATGATTGCATAAAATAGTTGATTATTCAACTATTTTATATTATATTTGTTATGTTACATAATGATATATACTCATTAAAAAAATTTTTGAATGTGTGTTTTGTGGAATGCTATATTAAGCAGCATGGAATATTTTTTTGAGATAATATCTTTTTTTAAATTTATTAAAACATATTAAAAGCTATTTTGTATGACTTTTCATAATCAAATTTTCATTGCTGGTGTCAACTTTTTACCCATAGTTTTAATCGTTCATTCAATGTCAGAAAAATTCAAAGTTTCTTTTTCTTTTTTAATTAGTATGCTTTTTTACATGCTTTATATATTAAATGATATTTTATTAATTTACAGCATATAAAATATGGCTGATCTCGAAGATTTTCAAAAGCAATTGGAGTTAGAAGAGTTGGAGAAAAGGAAAAAAGAAAATGCTGATCTCGGTGATCCTTATACACACATTGATCCTGATGGCACTGCTTATGAATGGGATCATGAAAAGCATGCTTGGTTTCCCAAAGTATATAAAATCAAAATCAATTGGAATTGTTTTTCTAATCAACTATTTTCATTTTTTTTCTTTCTTTAATTGGGAAGGGGTTATTGTATATATTAATCTTTTATTTTTATTACAGAATAGATGTCAGTGGCAACTTATCGGGTGAAGTAACATAAATGTGGTAATAGCAAAGTAATGTTAGATAAAGATGGTGTTAGTAATTGAGTCTAAAATTAATTTGACAGGTTGCGATATTTGGTAGCCTTTTATAACACATTTTATAATACTTGTCGATTTTTTCCAATATTGAATGCCTATAGCCTTTTCATTACTTTTCTACTTGCCATAGAGCTTTCTGAGGAAAGTTTCACAGCATTTACATATCATCTGTGTTAACATTCATCAATTTTCCTCTATTCTTTTCATCATTTTTGTTTCAAACTACTCTGCAGAGACGTTATATATATATATGTATAATAAATAAAAAGCTATATAAGCTGTATATAGGCAAGTAATGCTTCTTTTATTAAATTCTCCCTGACAGCTTTTTTTAGGGAGGGGGGAAGGTAGGCTCAGAACTAGATGTTACAGCCTACCTAGCCCTATACTATATTTATTTTTCCCATCTTAACTTAAAATTACCTTTCCCTAATGCTTTCAAACGTTTCATCTACTTGTAATGATTTAGCAAGTTTAGATGGCGTCTGACATGAGTTTTCATGAAGTAATACCTTCATCTTGAAACTTTTTTGGTGCTCCAGAGCGTTCTTTATTTCCGAGATGAGATAAAAATAATTATTTTTGAAAAGTCAAAACCAGTCTCTGCATGTCATTTCTGACAGAGCATGCTCACTGTAAGTCTCAACAAGAATTCTGTGTGCTTCAGCTGTAGATTCCAACAGACATGCCAAGTCTCCTGCTTTTTGCTTGTTTTTCCATGCTCCTGATTTTCCACTCATTTCTCCTGCTTTTCTGATATAATCTTTATCTATCCCTCTTAGCATAATTTATGCTTAAAATTTGTGGGATTGGGTAAAAAAAATTTGAAAGAAAATCTAAATTTACCATGCCCTGCAATTTATCAAGTTCAGTTTGAATGTGAATTACTATACAATACTTTAAAACTAATTTTTGCTTAGAATAAATTTTTAACTTTCATTTTTGCATAATGGAAAATGACTTATTATTAAAAGATTTCTTTTTTTTTTTTTTTTTTTTTTTTTTAAATACCATAACTATTGAAACTTAAAGAATTCAAATTTCATTAGAATATAGCTGATATTTTCATTTCTTCATTACCTTTTCTTTTACAAAGATAATTAAGAACCTTATTGTTTTATATTAGGAGCAGAATGATCAAATCTGTCTATTTTCACTTAAATTTTAAACAACTGTATGCCTGAGGGTTTTTTTTTTTTATAGTTTGTTTTACTGCAAAAAACATATAGTATTCATTTAATTTTAATACTGATGCTTTGTAAATACATCCTAAGCTTATAAAGCTTTACTTAAAATTAAATTTGCATTATTTTACTCATTTTTCTTACAAACTTTCTTGTTGGAAAAAGTCTTCTGATTTTTGTTAAAAAATCTGCTTTTTTGTCATTAGAAGTTGACATTTCTGCTCTTAAGTAAAATACCGTAAAATCCCGAAAATAACCCCTCCCTTATTCCATTTTCTTAAATATAATCCCTTTTATCCATCTTATCATCAGCCATACATATGGAGTGCCAGTAAATCTGCCTTTCTCCATTTCATCCAAACCTACTTTAGATCTTCAAGTTTTCAAGGTCAGCATCACTACCTTCATACTCTTTACTTGGCAAGAAACTTGACATTTTTAGAACTAAGAAAAAAAAAAGTTTACACTGTGGCAAACTAACATACATTGAAGTTCAACAGTACATCCTTGTAGATGCGTTACCGTCTGAAATTGTATGCACATAGTCCTGACAATGCCGTCAGTTAGGAAACAGCAAGAATTTATTCAACATCGTAATATTTACGCTAAAAAAGTCTTTTTAAAATTGGGAAATAAAGGAGGCAAATTATACACTACTTATATTCAAATAATACTGTAATGTCTGATGTTAATGGTGCTTCACTGAACTAAATATAGGCAGTCATTGGAAATAATACTGAATAATATTATAGTTTTTAAAAATTAAAGAACACGCTTTTATAGAAATGTAAACTAAAAAGCACAAAATATCTATTTTAGTATTAAAATGCAGGGTAAGAGAAATTCGTGTGAGTGACACACCATAATATTTACATACATTTAAATCTTTAATTAAAATAATTTAGAACTAAACAAAAACCATTTTTAAAAAATCTCCCCTGACTGGGCTCGAATGCTAGACCTTTAGGTTCGTAGTGCGGAGCTTTACTTCACAGCCACAGCATTCACGTAGGGAAAGTCTTTTTTTACAATATAGATTTTTTGTTTGCTCCCAGAGCGGTTACAAACATACAAACCTACAAACATACATACAGGTGAAGCTAATAAAAGCATGTTAAAAACACAGAAAAAATTTATAAAAGGATCATTTTTTTCACAAAATACCATTTTTATGAATTTGAATATTTTGAAAGGGCAGGAAAAGAGCACCAACTTTCTCCTGGAAAGGCCCCTGCCCCACTGACTATGATAATTATTTTATATGGCCCTGTAAATATGAACTGTGAATGTTACATACTTCATTTTCAATAGGGAATATGCTGTAGGAAACTGCAATAACAGGCCTTATATACCTTTCTAAGCATATTTATGGAAGTTTTTTAACAGACAGATTAACCAAAGAGTCATTCCATTTTAAATCAACAAATGGGGTGTGCAACACCATTTTTGATTTTGATGACAATTTGCACATGCTTTCCCCATACCTTTTAGACCACAAAAATATATTTTTTTTTATTTAAAAAAAATTTACCCTTCGATATGTAGGCTATTTTTGTCGTTGCCAACAGCGAAAATTGGATATTTTGATGCTTTGCGTTATGAACTATAACTTTTTTTTCTATAAAAGCTATCAAGCTCAACTATAGCTCATTGGAAAGCTAAAAAATAGATCTTTTTCCATATGGTATCAATAAATTTGAGATTTAAAAACAAAGGTTATTTTTTCAAGGTCAAAGTTTGTGATGCAAAATTAATTTTTTGCCACTTTTGAAAATTAAAAAACCTATGAAAGGCTTGGAATAACAAGCCCTCTTTTTTTTCTTATATACATATATATGGTTGCTTATTGTATTAAAAAGTTTGGCTTGTTATTCAGCCTCCTTCACAAGATACGACCCCCCAAAGTTGCAAATTTTCTAAAAAATCCAATTTTCAATGCTAAAAAAATGCATGTGGGGGGCAAGGTAGATTTTTTTTTACTTGTGTGATTTTAAGTACTTCTTACCATCTTTCAAACAAAAAAAAAGTTACTGTGTTATTCAAAGGCGTTTAGCAGCTATAAGGGTCTAAATTTTCAAATAATTATACTGAAACAACGCAATTATTTTCATACTTCTTAATCTTAGGTGTTAGTGAAAAGTTATTTTTTACTTAATTGTTAGTTTTAAATGGTGAAAACAACTAAAAAGACTAAGAAGAGTTGTCAAAGAACACATTTAAACTTTGATAAGCTAATTTAAGGTTTCTAACATCTTGGTATATAGAATTTAACTTACCTCTCAAAACATGCAAAACTTTTTTGTTTAGTGGTTTATTGTCTCATAGAGAAGAGTTGACAAATGTTCACTCATCACAGGTGTGATATTATGACCTCTTCCCTGTGCTGACCATAGTTCTGACGCAGTCAGGATTTTCAAAATATCTTGAAACCGAACCCAAGTTTGGTTATCATGACTTGATTTTTTAAACGATGTTCCAGGTCCTTTAGGATGAAAAAAGTGGATCCTGTATTCTTCTTCGACATCAAATACCTTTATTTCCACCACTTCTCCTAGCCACCAGTCACCATCATATACACAACAAACATAATCGGACAACTTTGGTCGGGTTGTTGGTGTGGATAATCTAAGGTTGATAGGTTCGTCTTTGATGACATGAAAGGTTGTAAAATCTAAAGAAAATGATGTACGTCTGGCATGAATGATATTTCTGTTGAGTGGAATGTAGCTGTGGAAAGACAGAGTTTGGGGTAATGATAGTGCTGTTTTATATCTTTCCTCAAGAACTTTTCCTTCTGCATTAACATCATCACAGGAAACATAGAAAAACGTTACACTATTAATATGTTCAGTGCAGTATTCAAAGACATCTAATGGATTCAAGATTTGATTACTGACTGGTCGTTGCAAACTAGCCTTTCGCACTAGCCTCTTCACTGTTCCTCCAATCCCATCGCAAGGGCCTTTCCCGTGGGATGTAGCAAAAAAATGCCACTCTGCTTTTATCCCAAAGTCTTGTTCATGATGGCTCAAGTTAATGAAGTTTTTCCTGTTTTTGTACTGTGCGGCAGATCCATCTGAAAAATAGAATAATTTTGAAATTAAAGCATAATCTGCCTTCAGTTTTTTAACAAGGATCATTTGAAAGGCGTAGAATGTAGTTGTGTTGTGGTCAAGGCAGTCGCTTACAAAGCAAAAACTTTGAGTTTGGATTTCTCCATCTTTTTCCCAGTAGACAACAAAAGGATGAAGCGTACATTGCACACCTGACCAGTGATAGGTCTGCACCTTGTCTTGAACAACACAAGAGAAATTCTCTGAAAAATCTCCAAGTATAAAAAATTCCCCCTTATCCAGATCTTCTTTCTTTGATTTTAGAAACGCTGCTTGTTTACTGGCAATGAAATGGTGGCTCTTTAGATGCTCAAGTTTTTCACAACACTTAACCAAGAATTCTTGTAAAGGTAGCACACATGATGTCAGTTCACATCTGTCTGTGGACATCCACTGCTTATATGAAACTTGCAAATCCTCAAATTCATCATTTTCCAAGTCAATTTGGGTGCTGTTACTTGGAGAAATCAGTGATGAAATGGCATCCACACCTGGACATGCAGTACATTCCGAAAACATACAATTCTCATTTTCAGTATCACAGACCATAATCTGCAGCAGATCTTTGTAGCTATGATCACTTTTAATCGCTGATAGCATAAGTTTTACATTTTGATGGTACAAACAAACGCACACTGAATGTGTACCAGATGCTCCAGCTAACACACAAAATTTTGGTCTAAGATCGGCAAATTTAGATAACCCTACTTTCAAATCAGGATAATTTTCTTTAAAATGTATGTAAAGTTTCTTCAAGTCACATAAAATGAGCCTTTTTTGAAGGTTTGACTTTTCCCCATTCATTCCTCTCACAGAAATACAGTCCTTTTTTCCAGGAATCATGCGACTACAGGCATCTCTCTGATAAAAATCCTCTATAGCTTTTATTGTACTAGAACCAAGAATATTGCTTGGCTTCTTAGGTTCCAGTTTTGGTAAAACTCCTTGTGTTTTAACTAAATCTTTAGTTTTTCGAATTAAATACTGGCTGACTCCAAATTCTGCTTGAATTTTTGCATAGCTCCAAGTTACAGGCAACAAACTTAAAATGTTTACTTTATCCTGCAGACACTCAGCAGTTTTCATTCCCTCTTTAAGGTCTTCTATTAATTTTTCATAATTATCACATATGTGCTTTTGGCAAGAACTATTGTTTTCTTCATGTGAAACAATTGAAAGGTCAAATGATTTATTTAGTTTATTTGTGACACATTCTGTTATCGCTGAAACTTTTCTTTTTAATGTAGATGATTTACGATCGCGCGATAATTTGGCAACTTTCACAGGTGATACTCCAAGGGCACTACATGCTACATTTACAGACTCGACTAAATCACATTCAGGTATGTACATTTCTTCATTATTATCTTTATAGGTTTCAACTCTCTGATTTTGAATTTTATTTAAACATTTAGTGCACAGAGATTTTCCAGGGATAAGATTCAAATTTGTGTTTTTCAAATACAAATCTTTGCTTATGATTCTCAGCGATTTTGTAATCACCTTATTATGTTCCGAAAATGGGTCACAGCAGGAAGTTCCATAAAGGTGAGAAAATTTATCTAAAAACTTTTTTGCATGGTAAGTACAAACAGTTTCAATTGTTTTACATCCAGTTCTCAATTGCAGTAAAGTTTTATCATCATCATTATACTTAGAAATACTCTCTACAGTTGACTGCCTACTATAACTTAAAATGTTACAATTATCTTTCATAAAAATTCCTATGGAGCATTTAGAGTTATCCATAATTCATTTACTCTTTATATGCAGAAAAACAAACTTATATTTAAGAATTCTAAAAAATAATTTCTTTTTTTACCTTCAACAAGGACAGTTATTCACCAAAATATTCTGTAAATATGTGACCTTGAAATGAAAAAACCTACATGAAAGACAAAAATTTACAAGATTTTACAGCAAGAACACTTCCCAGCAACCTACTCCTTTCAGAGTTAAAGAAACAACTAAGTTATAAAGCAGTTCCATGTGACATCATTGGCAGGCAGATCATTTGTCTTACCCTATATTATTGGTCAAATTGTATCCAATAATATTCAAGCAGCCTTGTCATTGGCACAGTTCCTACCACAGGTAGGTACTGTTTGCCTAAAGGGAACTGTTCTATACATGTGGGAGCAAGGCTGGACAAGTTGAAATCTGTCTATTCTTTCTTTTAACTGGCAAATAGATTACTATAAATGAGGAAAAGTAGGAATATGATATATTCTTATTTGTGAGGTCAATCTAAGTCCATCAAATAAAAAAAAATAATAATAAATGACATGTTTCCAAAAAAAAGTACATGAAAAAATTGGATGGTTTTAGTGTGATTATTTGAAAATTCAGACCCTTATAGCTGCCAAACGCCTTTGAATAACAAAGTAATTTTTTTTTTGTTTGAAAGATGGTATGAAGTACTTAAAATCACACAAGTAAAAAAAAAATTTACCTTGCCCCCCACATGCATTTTTTTAGCATTGAAAATTGGATTTTTTAGAAAATTTGCAACTTCGGGGGGGTCGGAGTAACAAGCCAAACTTTTTAATACAATAAGCAACCTTATATATGTATGTAAGAAAAAAAAGAGGGCTTGTTATTCCAAGCCCTTCATAGGTTTTTTAATTTTCAAAAGTGGCAAAAAATTAATTTTGCATCGCAAACTTTGACCTTGAAAAAATAACATTTGTTTTTAAATCTCAAATTTATTGATACCATATGGAAAAAGATCCTTTTTTTAGCTTTCCAATGAGCTATAGTAGAGTTTGATAGCTTTGATAGGAAAAAAGTTATAGTTCATAAAGCAAAGCATCAAAATATCTAATTTTTGCTGTTGGCAACGACAAAAATAGCCTTCATATCAAAGGGTAATTTTTTTTTAAATAAAAAAAATATATTTTTGTGGTCAAAAAGGTATGGGGAAAGCACATGCAAATTGTCATCAAAATCAAAAATTGTCATGCAACAACTTTTTTGAAAATTTGTTGATTTAAAATGGAATTACCCCAAAGTGAAGCACTTTTCACCTTTGTTGTTGGACAGTGTTTAAAATTAAAAAAAGTTTAAATTTACAAGCATTTTAAATAGCTCTTATTAATTAGCATTTTATTAGTTCCTATATTACTGCTTGAATTAATTAAGGAGAAAAAAGAGTGTTAGATGAGATTTTCAATCAAATGTTAAAAAAAAAAAAAAAAAAAAAAAAAAAATCACTGTTTTGCTTTGAAAGAAAACCATATTCATTTACTCATTGCATAAATATTTCTTTATTATTTTTCATATTAAAAAACATGATCAACTCAACATTCAGTAATAATGTTGAGTTGTTTTAATTGCTGTCAAAGATTAAAAGTAAACGAAGAAATGAAATCCTGTCAGGCTTAAAAATTTGATACATAAATTAAGTTTCGTAAACGGTTAATTTTCAAAAAACTTAACGTTTTCAAATTACAAATCTTTAAAAACAAAACTAATACTTTAAAAAACCTATTAAAATAATAATAATAATATAAGATATTTAATAAACAAACAAAAATAATAAAGGGAACTCACTTTAACTATACTAAGTATCTAGCTAGATGCCTAACTATGCTAACTAAACCAGAAGAATGATATTTTTGCCTGGTAGAAGTATGACAGTTTTCTTATATTTGGTCTGCTACTCAGATTTACAACCAAATTTAGGTTTAAAAAGACTTATCTATTATCAGGGTCTGACTTAGCCTAATTGGGGCCCGGGGCAAAAACTTCTTTGGGCACCCCCCCCCCCCCCCTCTGCTTCACTACTTGAGCAGAAACTTCCTTGGGAAAACCCTCTGCTTCACTACTTGGGCAAAAACTTCTTTGGGTTCCTCCCTCTGCTTCACTGCTTCAGTAATGAAGAACCAAACTTTATGGAGGTATTTCAATTTTTCATCTCATTATAGATCCATTTTATTTCTGATTGTTAACTTTGTCATCTAGCTTCGAAAAATTCATATCCTTACTGACATTAGGGCGAAATTCAGCCGGATTTTACACTATTCTGATATTTTGTTTAAAAAGAGTTCATTAAAGAAGGAAACGTAAAATAAACTTTCCATCTGGGGTCCCCCTCTGATTTGGGGGCCCGGGGCAACTGCCCCGTATGCCCCTGCTTTAGTCAGGCTCTGTCTATTATTATCATTGCTTAATTGCGTATAATAACAGGTATTATTTAAAAAAAAAATCTTATATATTATATATAATAGAAATGTTGTACGGGATATTTACATACAGCATGATATGTTACATACCTCATTTTAAAATTGTGATACGTGAGTTTTTAAATCAATTTCTGAATCCAACAAAAAGATTGGACTAAACAGTGTTGTTAAGAAAACTCTCTACTTATCATCATCAAAAACCAAAGCCAGTGTTATTCTATGGAGAATTTTGACCCATTATAACTCATTAGCTAATACATATTTTAAATTCCTTTTTCGCATTAAAAAAATTCACAGCTGTTAAACGGTTATCGCTTCCTAAAAATTGATTTTTTTAATATTTAAAGGGTGTAAAATGTGAAATTTTGCATTTTTTAGCTTAAAAATGAAATATTAAAAATTTAGAAAATTAATTTTTAGAAAGCAATAACTTGTTTAATAGCTGTGAATTTTTTTAATGTGCAAATGGAATTTAAAAATATGTATTAGTTGATATGAGTTATAATTGGGCAAAATTCCCCACAGATTAACTTAAGCTTTGGCTTTCAGAGATGATAAGTAGAAAGTCCCCGCACATGGCTAAAAAATCACTGTTTTTCTCTAAAGCTGTTGAAAAATTCCTCAAGCCAAAAGAATGATATAGAAACCTTGGGACAAAATTTAAAATGGCATACCTTTATAAGTTAAGTGATTAAAAAGATTCAAATAACATTATTTTTCACCTTTAATTATATGTAGTTTACTACTACTAATTTACAGGGGTGCAAGAGTTTCCATCTCAAGACGGAACACTTACACCAGCATATTTGTACAGTAATTTATAGTGATTGATGATTATTGATTAATTTTAAATTATTGATAACGAGAGATGGTGGCAGTTGTTTATTTTGAAACAGAAACTCTTGCATCCCTGCTAATTTAGTTCGTGAAATTTTTAAATAAATAAAGTTTGAGAAAAAGATTTAGACAGAAGTGACTTTCCAGTCATTTTAAAATTTTTATAGGAAATAGTAATTGAGTAATCCTTTTTATGTGCATGGGAATACTGTGAAAAAATTATGCTTTAAAATAAAAAAATAATAATTTTCTATGTTAAACTGTTAAACCATTTTTGTGACATTTTGCTTGAACATAATATTGTTAGGTTTCTAGAGAATCACCCGAATATATATAGGAAGTCATTAAATTTTTTAAATCGCTACTTACTTTCTTTTGGGAGATGAAAGATATTTTTCAATTAAATTTGTATGATAATCAGAGCAATTTAAATTATAGAATTATATTATTATGGTCTGGTTTGTTTTGTTCATTTTTGTTTATGTGTATTTTTGTTTATTATTGTCTTATTTTTTTTAATGAATAGATTTTTTTCATTTATTTTGTGTGTAGTGTATGGAAATCATTTATGGTTACTGTATTGTATATTTTATATTGTGATAAATTTCTTGTAGGTTGATGATGATTTCATAGCTCAGTATCAAGCTAATTACAATTATCAAAATCCTGATGGAGAAACAAAGGAACCTGAAGAACCTAAACCTCTTCCTTCAAAAGGAGAAAAAAGAAAAGCAAATGATCCTTGTAAGTTTAATTACTGTAAAATTCCGATACTACCCCCCACTTTTTTCAAGGGGAAATTTGTCAAAACTTGGGGAGGGGTTATAATCGGAAGTTTCCGGAAAACTATGACGACTTTGGAAGGGAGGGGGGGGGGGGTTATAATCGGAAGTTTCACAATCTGTGAAAAAACAATTGCACTGCTATTAACGGATATGAAAGAACAAAACAGGGTGAATGATAACTATTAAAGTTACATATGCAAGTACTATTATGGTGTTATTACGCTATTTAATGATTTAAAATTAAAAAGAGAATTTAAAATTTAGAAGAGAGTTGTGATCGCAAAAACAGAGTTGCATAAACAAGATTGCGAAAGCCACGGCCGCTTGCGGATAGCAGTTAACGTTTTGGAGTTTAATTTAAAGAATGTAAACAACGGTGCATTTTTTTATTTGGAGTTATTTTACTTTTAAAAGATGAGTAAAAATAACACTTGGATACGTTTACATGCAAATTAAAGTTTCTAAATAAACATATAAGACTTCAGAAGTAAAAAAACAAGTATGTTTGCAACGCTCATGGGAATAACGAAAGAATGGTGAACTTTGCTGCCAAAGGTAAGGAGGAGGGGTTACAAACGGAATTTTCTGAAAAAGTAAAGTACGTCAAATTTCAGAGAGGGGGGGGGGGTTATAATCGGGAGGGGGGTTACTATCGGAATTTTACGGTATTATGTTTTATCTTTATTGTTCTAAAAGGTTTGTTCCGAAATATCTACACTGCATTCTTTATATTTATAAATTATATCATTCACTGAAATGAAAACATTTGGAATATTTCTTTCAGTTTAATAAGAGCCTTACTTTTTATAAAATTTGAAGTTGGTTTTTAAATGATCAGTTGCATAATTAATTTACAAAAATATACCTTTTATTGTTTGTTTAAGTCAAAGCTTTTCGGCCTGATACCGGGCCATCCTCATGAGTTGAAAACTTCTTTTGTGCTGTGCAGAAGGCTGCTGTTCCTTTAAAATTTCAGGCCATCTGCTATACAAATTCTGATTGAGCACCTTTGTCATTGCAATTGTCAGGATTCATTAGTATTTGATTGTTTCATATATTCTGGCATAATCACGGTTATGGTAGTTATCTAACTTTTTAGTACTATTGAAATTAGTGTTGCACTGAGTAGCACTTTGGCCGAGTACCGAATACCGAGTAGTTGTAAGAAAGAATAATTGACGTACATATGAAAAACTTTGCACATCTTGAAATTAAAATAAGGTCTTTTGAACACAAAATTAAGTTAAATGGCAAACAGCATGTCTTCATGAAATGTTTCAGAACTTTTGTAGTGTACATACACAATTAGGTTCATTGTTATATTTGGTACTTTCAGCTTAGTGGATTATTAAAACCATAATAACTGATAACTTCATTCTTTATTATATAGTCTTTCTCAGGTGCAGATAACTCTTAGAGAATATAAAAGTTCCTATACACTCGGGCTTAATTTAAGATGCATGAAATTTACATATGAAATGAGAACATTAAAATAAATATTTTATCATTTCAAACATGATAGACTTCATTAATCTTCAAATTCTAGAAGAGTAAAAAGATAGGTGGTTTCGGGTCATAATTTGCAGAATAACAAATTTGATGATATATTTTTAATAACATTTTAGTGTATTTACCTTTTTCATAATTATTATTTTTTTAATTAAAAATCAATCTTTTTTTACAGTTTTAAAAGTGTTTTGCTTTTATTTGCACAAATATGTAACTAAAGTTTTATCTACTATATTAGTATTATATAAGGGTTCTTTTTTCTAAAATATTTTATTTTTGTCTTTTATAGATACAGTTTTATGTACTAAGTTTTTGTAAAACAATTTGCATATTACACACATACAAGATGGTTATACTTAAATTCTTGTAACTAAAATGGATAAGCTCATATCATGAATCGTCTCTATACCGAGTTTGGTGGCAATCTACTCGCCCGTTTTAACTGCAGAAAGCTGTTTGCAGCAAAAGTTTAATGACTATGTTTATATTTTCGTAATTTTTTAGTTTAGTTATGAATAAACAACTCTTATACATTTCTTTCAATAATACATGAAAATAATGAAATTCTTACAACTACTCGGTATTGGCCAAATATTTAGTCCAAATTTGGCCGAGTACCGAGTATATACCGAGTACTTGGTACAGCTCAAATTGAAATCAATATTTATGTTAGAATTTAGGTTAGTTTTGGTTAGTGGTACTCTTATTTTTCCTTGTTTAATGTCGTTTTTGTGTTCATTAATCCTGTTTATGATTGATCTTGTGGTCATTTCTATATAAGCACTATTTTTTATTTTCATTGTCTTTAAAATTAATATGATAAATTCCAGAGGTATCTAAAATATTAATTTCATCTTTATCATTTCGTATACGTTGAAAAATATTTCTTATTTCTGTTTGGTTTTATTGGTATGTTGATGTTATGTTTAGCAGCTTCATTTTTTATTTTAAGAGTGGCACCTTTATCAAATGTTATAGAAGTAGTGTATTTCACTCTGTTTCTTTTTCCACTGTTTGTACATTCTGATTTCTTTATTCTTTTTCTGTATAATATGTTTACCAAACTTTATATATTTTTCTTTTGCTTTTGTTGCAATTTGGGATATTGTTTCAATTTACAGTTTTAAAATTAGGTTTCATTAGAACATATATTAATGTCCCTGTGAATATAATAACGAAATATCCCTTAATTTATAATTATATGGGGTTGGTTTTGCATTTGATGTTTATTATTTCATTTATTGTTAGGTTTTCTAAAAACTGGGTTTCTAATGTGTTTTTATCACTTCTAATGATAGTAACATCAAGAAAATTTATTCTATTGTCAATTTCTGGTTCACAAGTAAATTGGATATTAGTGTCTGTTATGTTAAGTTTGCTGAGGACATTTTCATATTTGTATTTACTATCACAGACGGCAAAAACTTCATTGACATACCTAAACCATTGTTTTATGATGTTCTTAAACTTACTAAAAATTTTATTCTCGATCAATCAAAGTTTTAATTTTGCGATGACTCCTGCTATGGCGGACCCCATCAGGATCAATTTCTCTTGTTTATAAAATTTGCTGTTAAAGGAAAAAAAAAATCTCATTAAGTGTAAGATTGTTGGTGATCGTTAATGTAGTTTCAGTTTTGGGATCAAGATAATTTTCATTGACGCTTTCATTAAAAGTCAATTTAACTAAAAGTGCTTTTAACTATAAATTAAAATTTTATAAATGTAATTTATAAAGTCTTTATTAAGATATTGGTAGTCACACAATTCGATATAACCAAATCCTTGATTTAAGCTTCAAATAAGAATAAAATATTGATAAAAATACAGATAAATATAACTTACTTTAATGGAAAAAAAAGCGTGGGGTCCTCTCTAATTACATTCTCATAATTACTATTTGTATAAATTGTCAGCGATAAGAAATTTATGACAATTGAAGTCAAGCACCCCACGCTTTTTTTCCCCATCAAAGTAAGTTATATTTATCTTATTTTTATCAATATTTTATTCTTATTTGAAGCTTTAATTAAACTAGTATGCTGTGGCCACCACAAGACTTTCTTCTATATTTTCCTATACAAATTCACACAGTAACAATATATAAAGTTTTTTTTCGTAAAAAAAAAAAAAAAAAAAAAAAAAAAATCGATAACTTTGTTTTAAATTATCACATATTTATAGTTCAACCATTCGTTTTAAAGATATTGACGAGACCTTTCGAAAGATACCCATCTTGAAAATTTACTCCCCCTCCCCCGGGGGGTACTTTCTCCTAGGGGGAGGGAAGCGATGACCGAGATTTTTTTCCTAATTAACTACTACTATTATCAATAATTTATATTAATTTCACAATCACAGGTTAAGAATAACTCCCATTATGATTATGTACATTTATACGAAATTTTGTCCTATATACTGCCATGTTAAAAATTTAGAAAAAATACGATCACAGCACCACCTGTTGAGTGATTGATCCCCAAATCTAATCAGCCCCAGTTTATGTCAGGGGCCAACTAAATACCAAGTCTGGTTAAATTTCGTAAAAAAAAAAAAAAAAAAAAAAAAATACGATTTTTTTTTCCAAGTTACTTTTTTTTAAAAGTAAAAAAAATCGATAACTTTGTTTTAAATTATCACAGATTTATAGTTCAACCATTCGTTTTAAAGGTATTGACGAGACCTTTCGAAAGATACCCATCTTGAAAATTTACTCCCATCGAGGGGGGACTTCCCCCCCCCAGGGGAGTTCACGAGGCTCCTACGCATACAAAATTTTTTCCCCAGTTGACTACCTCTATTATAAATAATTCTTGTAAATTTCATAATGATTACTAAAAAATAATTATCTTTATGCACATTTATACAAAATTTTGTCCTATATCACCATGTTAAAAATTTAGAAAAAGCGGGATGGCAACGCAACCTGTAAGACAATTTTTACCAAAAGTTGATAGGCACTAATTTATGTCAAGGTGCAACTACATACTAATTTGTATGAAATTCTGTGCAGTAGTTCCTGAGATACAGTTGCCACAAAATTTTGTCACACACACACACACACACACACAGACAGACTGACAGACAGACAGACATTTTCTAAAAAGGGTCAAATCGTGTTCTACAGCTCACAAAACATGTAAATCCATCAAAAACCCGAGGTCGAAAATTTTTACGAATCCAATACTTTCTCTATATTACATATAGAAGAAAGTAAAAATTAGGTTATATCGAATTATGCGACATCTTATCACTAACAAATAAATATTTTACGTTTATAAATTACATTTATAAAATTTTAATTTTTAGTTAAAAGGAAAAGTTTTAGAGAACAATTATATACTTTTAAAAATCTTTAATTAAAAAGAAATTGAATTGTTGCCATTCGACATTATACAAATACGGTCAAATTCTGTGCCACATACGATAGTTTTATATATAGATTTTTTGTTTGCCTCTGGAACCTCCCCCTGATGGGACAGATGCCTGGAAACACTTGTATATAGTATTGTCATTAATTATGAAGTCGTGTGCAAAATTTCAGGTTCATTGGATGGTCAGAAGTGGCCGAAAATTGAATTGCAAGATTCTGTTACACATAACATTACTAGTTACATCATGTCTAATAAAAATGTGTTAAAAAGTTTTATTTATATATATACATTTTTTTTTTTACTTTCTTCTATATTCAATAGAAGAAAGTATTGGATTCGTAAAAATTTTCGACCTCGGGTTTTTGATGGATTTACACATTTTGAGAGCTGTAGAACACGATTTGACCATTTTTAGAAAATGTCTGTCTGTCTGTCAGTCTGTGTGTGTGTGTGACAAAATTTTGTGGCAACTGTATCTCAGGAACTACTGCACAGAATTTCATACAAATTGGTATGTGGTTGCACCTTGACATAAATTAGTGCCTATCAACTTTTGGTAAAAATTGTTTTACAGGTTACGTTGCCATCCCACTTTTTCTAAATTTTTAACATGGTGATATAGGACAAAATTTTGTATAAATGTGCATAAATAGAATTATTTTTTAGTAATCATTTTGAAATTTACAAGAATTATTTATAAAAGGACAGTCAACTGGGAAATTTTTTTTTTATGTGTAGGAGCCTCGTCAACCCCCCTGGGGGGGAAGTCCCCCCTCGAGGGGAGTAAATTTTCAAGATGGGTATCTTTAGAAAGGTCTCATCAATACCTTTAAAACGAATGGTTGAACTATAAATATGTGATAATTTAAAACAAAGTTGTTGATTTTTTTGGATTTTTTTTAAAAATATTGTTACTGAGTGAATTTGTATAGGAAAATATCGAAGAAAGTCTTGTGGTGGCCACAACATACTAGTTTTAAGAGAGTTTTGCAAATTTTCAAATAGAAAAATGTAACATTATTTTCTCTAGGCTGGTTTCAAGTGGATGATGATCACAATACTAATGTGTATGTAAGTGGTTTGCCACCAGACACTACAGAAGAGGAGTTTATTGAACTTATGGGCAAGTGCGGTCTGGTAATGAAAGATCCAGACACAATGAAGTACAAGATCAAACTTTATCGTAACGCTGATGGAACTCTTAAAGGAGATGGCCGATGCTGTTATATAAAGGTTAGTAAAAATAGTGAGTTTTCTTTTTTTTAAACTTCTATTTAAAAATATACTTTTTTTTTCATCTTTCTCTTGAAACTAAACTTTAAAAGTGTTAATTGATTTATCCCATTAGCAGTCGCTAGTTGGTCGATTCTCCGCCCATCCCTTCAGTGTTTATTCAACAGCCACCAAAAATATTTGGAAGTAGCATTTAATATACATAATCAATGACTATTCGAGTCGATTCGCATTTTATGTATATCAAATGCCACTTTTAAAAATTTTTGGTGGCTGTTGAATAAATACTGAAAGGATGGGCGGCGAATCGACCAACTAGCGACTACTATCGGGATAATGATAGGAGTTGCTGATGTTTAGCTTAGCCAGTTTGTATTTCTGAAATCAGAGTTTAATCCAGGTTTTTTAAAATGGTACCGTATTTGGGGATTTATAAAACAATTTGTGAAAACAATCAAGTAAGTTTGTGAAAAATAATAATGCTTCCGAACAATTAACTGAAATGTCCAAAACAGTTTATTCAATTCTACAATACATTTAAAAAATAAAATGGAACAGTTTTAAAACAAGTATATTTGTGGGGAAGATTGATTTCTGATGTGGAATGCAAGTAGGTGTTTACTTAGATATTTATCATTGTCTTCAAAAAATATTCGAATTAAGGGTATTTCTTGTATGTTCCATTAAGCGAAGCTTATAGAAACTTTTAGTGTGCAGCTATATTGCTGAGAATTGACTTTGTGAAGGTGCTTCTTTTCTGAAAATTGACTTTGTGAAGGTGCCTCTTTGCCAAATGTTGACTTTGTGAAAGTACCTCTGCACTAAATTTGTTATGGATTAACCTCTGGAAATGCATTTAATTATAATAATAAATAAACTAAAACCTAAAAAATTTATTTACAAATGTTTTTATTTCCATCATCAAGGCATTTAGTGAACTAGCTGATGCTTTTGCTTCATCTTCTTAGGCAGCACTACCTTGCTTGATTTTATTATTTCCACTAACTCTGTATCATAGCATGCAGTGCTTTCTGTTAAAATCTCGATTTTTATCTATATAAATACAGAGAAGTGTCTGCATTCTGGTGCTTACACTACTAATTGGAGAGCAACAAAATTTGGCCGATGAATACCTGGGACCCTGTAAGTGAATCGAGAATTTTTCGAATTTGAATTTTCTTTTAATTAATTATTTTTTCAACTTTAAATTTTGGCTTCTATGTTTCATTTTTCATAAATTTATCTGTCCAATGTAATCGTCTGTGTATCTTAGCAATGGCTATTACACTATTTATTTTTTATTTAGTATATTCATTTGAAGGTGAATTTTTTTTTTTTCTTGTTTTAATTTATTATATTTATTGAAAATAAAATAGTTATGCAGTAGAAAAAGTACCTAAGAGAAAAATGCCCTACTCTAATTTGATAGTATATTAAATTTAAAAAACTTATTTATAAGAGTTATGTTTATGTATAATTTTTATAGTATAACAACTTTTTTTTTATTATTATTAAATTTAATTCCTTTAAAAAAAAAAAAAAAAAAAAAAAATATATATATATATATATATTTTTTTTAATAGTGTTTATTGGAAAAAAATGGTTGTATATAGTAGAAAGGATTAATCATAATCAATTTATAATTAGTTGATTTCTTTTACTGTTAAAATGAACATAAGGTTTTCCTTAATAAATCATTTGTGTTGTGTGCTCTGCAGAGCTTGAAAATTATATTGCCTAACATGCCTTGGGCATTTATTTTTTCTCCTTGCATGCCCAGCTGGGCATGTAAATATTTAATGAAAAATACCTTTCCACAAATAGAATATGTTAAAATTTAGTATCTTGTCTTTGACTTGTTTGGATTAAATCAAAATAAACAATGTCAATATAAATATAAGGTTGTTAAATTCTTTTCACTAGGTATGTGAATATATTTTATTAATATGCATTTGAATTAGATATTTGGGCAGGTAAAAGTTTAATTTGGACATGCATCCTCCAGACTAACATGCTCAATAGAGCATGTAAAATTTTTGTAATTTTTCAATCCCTGGTGCTCTGATTTTCCATTTTTATAATAGCAATTTCGAAAAATTAATTTAATTGTTAATTCTTTATTTTTAACTAAAAATTGATAATTATATACATTTTCTAACTTTTTTCTATTTTTTCTTATAATTAATGCTGTGTATGTATTTAGTTCAATACAATTTAAAAAATATGCAAGAAAATTATTTCCCTTTTTTAGACTTAGTTTTTGCCTGTTCTGTTCCAACCAGTTTTTGACTCTTGTCATATCAAAAACAAGTTTTTGATGACAAAAAGTCAAATCTAGTTTTTGGAAATTTTCAGATGTGTGAACTTTTGCGCTCTTGGATGAATCTAGAATTTCTTAAACCTGGGTGGTACCCTTGTTATACAGGGCAGATATAGGATATATCTTTTCTTTTCATCTTTCATGTCATTTAATTATGCAGTAGAAGATCTTTAAACTGAAAAACTGAAAACACAAGGTTGTGCTTTATATAAAATTTTGCATTACGTAGATCACATTTTACACATCATTAAACTTACCTTGTAAATATGGCTGTATATGTCTGAAACATATTGAATTAAAGTAGGGTATTTTTAAGTTACATTTGGATTATAACTTTCATTGTTAAATTTACTTTATAAACATAGTCCATATATGCCTGCAGTAAATCATTCGTTATGTACTCATTTAAAATAATAATAATAAAGATGATAGCAATTTTTTAATTAAACAGCTCTAAATTAAGGAGATAAAGAAACAAAAATGTAAAAAAATTATCACTCTTAATTCTCTACAGAGTAACAGTCTTTTTTACAAAGTGTTTCTTAACTGTGAAATTAATTGTTTATGTCTGAGAAGTTGTGCATTATTACTTTATATAGAATTGCGTTATAAAGTGCTCGTACTGTGTATATATTATATATATTAGCTTATTCATTAGATTTTTTGTTATAAACTACTTTTAACAAATTTCTATAATTTTGTTACATTCCTATTTTAATAATTCACATTTTTTCGCAATGAATTATTAAAACAGAAATTTAACCCAGACGCCTTTATACAGTTTAATGTTAATTTTAATGTGATTGGCCATATATTTCATTATTTTTATCTATCAATATATATATCATAAGACAAAATTGTGTATTTATTAAATCTTCTACCTTCTTCAATTTCAATGTACAAATCAATCTAAAGTTTAGATAACATGTTATATTTTTCAGATTGAATCAGTACACCTAGCATTAGACATTTTGGATGGTTATCTTTTCAAAGGTCACAAAATTCATGTGGAAAGAGCTCAGTTTGAATTAAAGGGGCAGTATGATCCTTCTAAGAAACCAAGAAAGAAAAAAGCCAAGGACAAAGAAAAAATTAAAAAAAAATTAGAGAAGTAAGTTTTGTTAGATTATTTTAAAGTTATGATAACCCTCAGGGTTTAAATTACCATTAGTTTTTTTAGCATTTTGCTAAAAGATATCGTATTATGCTAAAATAAAGTAATTTCATAAAATACCTCTGAATAATAATCTCTAATTTTTATACAAATATTCACAGGCAAAAATCACAAAATCTCTGAAAATATCGAGAATCATTATTTAGTTAGTGCATTCGGATTTCAATATTTAATGGGCTCTTCCCACCTGACGTCAGAGGTCACATGATAGAGGAAAAACAAATAGCAGACAAAGTCTTTTTCATCTATAGAGATTGCTGAAATAACATATTTTCTATTCTTATTTTTGATCAATCATATTTAATCTGTGTTATTTTTTATAAATCATTATTTTTAATCCATTTTATATCATTATTCATCATCTTTTGTTTGCCGTATACATTTACAATCATCATTTAGTTTATGCTTGTTATTGATGTTCATGAAGAACATGTTTAATACTCTGATTTTTGGTACTTAAATCAGTGACAGTACAATATCGTACTGTGTAAATCCATTTAACCAGTAACTACGTTAATTAACTTGTTGTAACACCTTTATGCAATTAAATTAAATGAAAACATTTTAAAATTTCAAATTATAATCCATAAACATTCCACAAGAAGCTATTATTTTTTGCTAGATCAGTTAATGTTACAGTTACACTACAATATACAAAAATCGATTCTTATATGTAAAAATAAATAAACACATAAAATGTTTTTTAAAAATTATTAAATTTACAAATACAATTATTCTACTGTTCACAAATGCACAATATTACTTTTATTTTATTTTATATTAAATATTAAAATTTTTGTTCTTAAGAACAATATTTAATTGAATTCGATTCTCAGAATTCGATTATTCATTTTCCTCTATCATGTGATTGAGCAGACGATGGTAGGAAGAGCCCATTGTTGAAATTAAATGCAGAAATATTTAAAAATTGCGTCAGAATTGAGAATTTGCTTCGTAGAAACTTTCTCAGCACTAGTATTATGTAATAATCTACCCCTACTCAGCTAAAATACTGCTTGTGCATTTTAGCTAATACGCAAAAGAAATTATTTTGCCAAGTTAAACTGTGATAACTCTTTTGATTTCTAATTTTCCAATAGTGTATTGCAGTGTGCAATTATATGCCTTATAAAATTTGCAAACACAACTTTATTGTATTTTATCCCTTTCTGACCCGAAACATTTTTATCTTAAAACATTACATTCTTTTGATTTTGCAAACTGAAAGAAAAATATGGACTATAACCAACATTTGTTGATTGAAAATTGTACTTTACACTTTCTGCTAATTAGTTCGATCGTTCATTTCCTGATTTTATTACATACGTCTGTTCCAGATGCAAATATATAAGTGAACGCCGTGGATGTCTAACCCGCATGATCATATGGTCTGGGTCGGATGGGGATATACAGTAGGCAGGGCTGCCAAAAAGTCACTTTTTATTTTATTATTATTATTTTTTACTTATATATTTTACAGGGGTCTGTCCAGACTTTTCACACAGGGTCCTGTTTTTGTGAAATTGTGAAAATTTCTACACGTAATTTTGTGAATCTAAATTTAGTGTGAAAGTAAAGTTCTTCCAGAATTTTTGGCTAGGGTCCTCTTTTTAGAAATTAAACTAGTTGGCATAGGTGGACTCTGCTCAGTTCCCCATCATATTTATGTTCTCAGAAATTTCTAGTGCGAGACATATAATCATGTTAAAAGTAGGGATGGACCGGATATGGATTTTACCGGATAACCGGATACGGATATCCGGCATTCCGGATATTTTTTTACTTTGCCGGATCCGGATATCCGGCCGGATATATCATCGGATATCCGGCAGTCCCCTTCCCCAGTTCACATGAAATTTTCAGTTTTTTAAGAGCACACAATAATTAAACTAGTATATTGTGGCCACCACAATACTTTCTTCTATATTTTCCTATACAAATTTACTAAGGGCAAATAATTTATTAAAACTATTATTCATTAAAATTATCTAACATGAAGAATGCAAATGATTTTTATCTTGGAGAAAACTAAAACCAAATATCCAAATAAGGACAGTTTTATTGCCTATAAATAAATCTTAAAAAATGCGTATTTATAATGGTTATCTCATATCTCATACAAATTTAGATATAGTCTTCCCGTTATCGAGGAAATTTTCAGTATAGAAGAGCCATCTATTGGTCTATAAGCATCCAACTTGAATCAGCATAATGTCTCATAATGTCCTTCTCACATATCAAGTTTTGTTTGATTATACGCCATAGAACCTGAGATACAGTCTTTTCTTAAATTGCAGAAATCTCTGTGGCAGCGGCAGCTGTTGAGCGGCTGACATCAAAAATTGATAGAAACTAATTTATGTGAAGATTCAACTACAGATAAATTTTAATGCAATTCTGTGCATTAGTTCCTGAGATATAGCCATCCCTTAAATTGCAGAAATCGCTTTTTTAGCAGCGCCACCTGTTGGCCGATAAGCATTATTTATTAAAATTATCCACCACGATAAATGCAGGCGATTTTCATCTTACAGCAATCTAAAAAACTGCGCTATAGCAGCGTAACCTATTGGTAGATATACATCCAAATTGAATCTGCATAATGTCTCATAATGGTCTTCTCACATATCAAGTTTTGTTTAATTATACCGAATAAAACCTGAGATATAGCCTTTTCTTAAATTGCAGAAATCGCTGCGTGTGCATCACCTGTTGAGCGGTTGACACCAAAAGTTGACAGATAATAATATATGTCAATGTACATCTACATATAAATTTATATTCAAATCTGTACAGTAATTCCTGAGATATAGCCTTCCTTATATTGCAGTACAGCAGCGCCATCTGTTGGACGATAAGCATTTAACTTGAATCAGCATAATGTATCATAATGACCTTCTTACATATGAAGTTTTGTTTGAACATATGCAATAAACCTGTGATATAGCCTCCCCTTAATTTGAGGAAATCACTGTATTGCAGCGCCACCTGTTGAGCCGTGACATCTAAAGTTGATAGGCCCTAATTTAGGTCAAGGTGCATCTATATACGAATTTATATACAATTCTGAGTAGTGGTTTCGGAGATAAAGTTGCCACAAAATTTTTGTCTCTCTCTCTCTCTCTCACACACACACATTTTCTAAAAATTGTAAATTAATGTTCTTAGACCTCCCAAAACGTATAAATCCTTCGAAAACCGGAAGTCGAAAACTTTTACGAATCCCATACTTTCTTCTATTGCATATAGAAGAAAGTAAAAAAGAAACTTGCATTTCGTTTTTATACAACTGAATTCCATTCGCATAACTAGTATATGATGTGGCCACCACATGAATTTCTTCTGTATAATTTTAGACAACATTCATTGAACATAATCTTTTTATTAAATTATTTTTTATTATAAATGCAGATGATTTTTATCTGAAAGAATTATATCACTACATGCTGAAAGAAAGTAAATTTTTTTGCCAATATCAAAAGAAATAAGATTTTTTTCTAATTTTTTTTCGTTAAAAGATAAAAAAAATCTATAACTTTGTTTTAATTTATCACAGATCTATACTTAAACCATTTATTTTAAAGGTAATGACGAAGTCTTTCGAAACAAAACACCCATATTGAAAATTTACTCCACCCCCCGGGGGGGGGGGGGGGTGTTAACTCCCCTTCCAGAGGGTGAAGCTATGCTGCAAAATGCACAATTTTTTTTTTTTCATGTAAACTATTACTATTATAAATAATTCATATTAATTTTACAATCATACGATTAAAATAACTCTCACTATGTACATTTATACAAGATTTTGTCCCATACTGGCATAAAAAATGCGATCACAGCACCACCTTTTCAGCAATTGTTCCACAAATCTAATCAGCACCAGTTTATGTCAGGGTTCAACTAAATACCAAGTTGGTTAAATTTCGTTTATTGGCTCGTGAGTTACAGCGTCCACAAAATTTGTGATACACACACACACACAAACTGACAAACAGACAGACATTTTCTAAAAACAGTCAAATCGTGTTCAGGACATCCCAAAACGTGTAAATCCATCGAAAACTGGAGTTCGAAAATTTTCACGAATCCAATACTTTGGTAAAAAATGTAAAATTGTAAGTATCATTGGGATAATAAAGCCATAACAGAGTTATTTTATTTTATTACGTTATTCTCTATTCAATAGAAGAAAGTATTGGATTTGTAAAAATTTTTGACTTCAGTTTTCAATGGATTTACACGTTTTGAAAGGCCTAGACTACGAATTGATCATTTTTAGAAAATGTTTGTCCGTCTGTGTGTGAGAGAGAGAACAAAAATTTTGTGGCAACTGTATCTCCGGAACTACTGCTTAAAATCACATATAAATTTATATGCAGATGGAACTTGGCCTAATTTAGTGTCAATCAATATTTGGTGTCAACTTCTTAAAAGGTGGCACTGCTATACAATGATTTCCTCAATTTAAGGGGAGGCTATATATCTCAGGATCTATTTCGTATAAGCAAACAAAACTAATATGTAAGAAGGCCATTGTAAGTCATTATGCTGGTGCAATTTGAATGCTTATCAGCTAACAGGTGGCGCTGCTATAAAGGAAGCAATTTAAAGGAAGGTTATATCTCAGGAACTACTGCACATAAATGCAGATAGTTTCATACGCAGATGCAACTTGACCTAAATTAGTGCCTGCCAACTTTTGTTGTCAACCGCTCAACAGGTGGCGCTGCTATACAGTGATTTCAGCAATTTAAGGGGAAGGCTATATCTCAGGTTCTATTGCGTACAATCAAATAAAATTTAATATGTAAGAAGGCCATTATGAGTCCTAATACCAGTTCAATTTGAATACTTATCGTCCAACAGGTGGTGCTGCTGTACAGCGAGTTCCGTAATTTAAGGAAAGGCTGTAGCTAAGGATCTACTGCACAGAATTACATATAAATTTACATGTAGATGCACCCTGGCGAAAATTAGCACATACTTAATTTCCCCCATAGACGCAATGTATTTGAATTCTCTTGGGTGTCCCTGTATACGAATCATTTGTTTGATCTTGATGAAAGATTTAGTGTAGCATCCCTATGTCATAAAAATTTATAATACCATGTTTGAACTTTCTGCTATTATTTGTTCTTGAGATATGCTGATGATAGACACACGCACAGACACACAGACCAACCGTTAAAAATAGGATTTTTGGATTCAGGGGACCTTAAATCGTGTAAAAAAAAAAAAAAAAAAAAAAAAACTCGACTTAAAAAATTTGACCCAAAAACGTTATTTCTCTACCATTTACATGGGTAAGAGAAAGTAAAACTAATATGTTGTGACCACCACAAAACTTTCTTCTATATTTTCCTATATAAATTCACTCAGTTAAAATAAACTACAAAGACTATTGTTTATTAAAATTATCTACCATGATTAATGCAGGCGATTTTTTATCTTGGAGAAAACTAATACTAAATATTCAAAGAAACACAGTTTAACTAACACCTTAAAAAATAAGTTTTCATACTGGTTATCTCATGTATGAAGTTTCGTACAGCTAAATGCCATAGAAGTTGAAGCATGCATTCCCGTTCTCTGGAAAAAACTGCACTATAGCAGCGCAAAATATTGGTAGATATACAACCAGATTGAATCGGTGTAATGTCTCATAAAGGCTTTCTCACATATCAAGTATTGTTTGATTATACACATTAGAACCTTGAATCTTCCCTTAAGCTGAGGAAATCGCCGTATAGGAGCGCCGCCTATTGAGCAACTAGTTCCAAAAGTTGATCCGCTGTAACTTATGTCAAGGTGCATCCACATGTAAATTTTTATGCAATTTTGCACAGTAGTTCCTCAGATATTGCCTTTTTTCAAATTGTGGAAGTCACTGCATAGCAGCGCCACCTGTTGATTGGTTGACACCAACTGTTGATAGGCACCAATTTATGTCAAACTGGCAGCATGAACACAAGAAGAGCTTTTGAGCGATTTCAATATTTTTTTATTCTTTTTTTAATAAAGCGATATAGAAAAGAGTTTCCTTAAATATATAATGACCAGCGAAACGGGCAAAGCCTGCTAGTACACAATAAAACTGTCTTTCTTTGAATATTTAATGTCAGTTTTTTCTAAGATGAAATTTATTTGTGTTCATTATGTTAGATAATTTTAATAAAAAATAATTTTAATAAATTATTTGCCCTTAGTGAATTTATATAGGAAAATATAGAAGAAAGTCTTGTGATTTCCACAACATACTTGTTTTTAATTAAAATAAATGAATTGCAGGAATCTACATCTATAAAGGCAGATCTCCTGACTGACGTGCTTGCTCGCTCAGCAATGCCGAGTCAAACTAACGGAGACACAAATGTGTAATTTTATGATATTATTGATTTAGTGACGTGATTTAAGAAGCTATTTTTTAAAGTTTCCCCGCAAACGGAGGGAGAAAAGTTGCTTCCCGCATTTCTCACCATATCTTAATGAAAGAAAAAAAAAAAAAAAGCAAATATTAAAAAACCGGATATCCGGCATATTAACCGGATATCCGGTGATTTTGATCCGGATATCCGATGATATTTCGGATAGTGAAAAATCAGCCGGATATGCCGGATACCGGATATTTTCCGGATATCCGGTCCATCCCTAGTTAAAAGAAATGAATTTGACCAAAGCTTGATACAGTGACAGAATGAAATCCCCGCCTAATAGGCTATCCACCGTTCACTTCGATATAATTATCTTATTCTAATTTATTAATTTATTTTATCAGGGCCATTTCTGTTGTTTAGTTTTCATGCTACTATTTCCAATGCAATAAACCTCAAAATTCATATTTATATGAAATATTTACAATTTCGCTATGTTGATAAAATCGTAAATTACGAATAATTTACGAAAATTTCCTAGTAGAATATTTGTATTCAATCATGTTCAAACAAATATCATAAACTTAATTTTGAAGTTGTCTAATGTATTTAGGATCCTCAAAATGGAAATTTATGCTCAATTTTGCCTTATTCTGACGTGTTAAGTAAATCATAAATTCCAAGTAACTTACGAATTTTTTTAAATTGGAAAAATCATAGTCTATGATATTCATGCCAGTATCCTAAATAATATTTCGAAAGTGGTTTGACATCTTTACGATGAAAATATCCCTCAAGATTGACGTTTATGTGAAATTTTGCTCTATTCTGACATGTTAAGAAATTCGTAAATTTCCAATAACTTACGAAATCTTTATATTGGAAAATTCATAGTCATTAATATTCATGTCAGTGTCCTAAATAATATTTCAAAAGTAATCTGACATCTTTACGATGAAAATATCTCTAAAAATTGACGTTTATGTGAAATTTTGCCCTATACTGCCATGTTAAAAAATTCATAAGTTTCCAATAACTTGCGAAATTTTCAAAGTAGCATATTTATAGTTACTGATGTTCATTCCGGCATCCAAACTGATATTTTAAAACTGGTCTGACATTTTTACAGTAAAAAGTTTCCATTTAATGCACGTTTAAGTGAATTTTTGTCCTATTCTCCCATGTTAAGAAAATCGTAAATTTCTAATAACTTACGAAGTTTTTAAATTCGAATGTTGCAAATCAATAGGGTTCTTGCCAGTGTCAAAAGTAATATTTTAAAACTGATCTGACCTCTCTGCGACAATTTGTTCTTGAGATATCGTGTACACAGACTAACAAACTAACAGACTGACCCACTAACAGACTAACACACTAACCCACTAACACACTAACAGACACCCTACAGACAGACACCATAGAAATTTTGTCATTTTCGGATTCCTCACACCTGAAAACGTGTAGAAAAATCAAAAAACCGAGGTCGAAAATTTTCACAATTACCTAAGTTCCCCATACCTATAGTATGATGGGGAAATAAAAAGGCAATTTTGTAAAATAAAATTAAAATTACGGTTTCATTTTTGACAATGACAGTTCAGTTTTATTGAACTAAATTCACACATATGCATAGAATTATTGTGTACATAGATTTTTATCTTCTAGAAATATTTCGAAAGGGGAGGCAGATGAATCAAAAACAAAAATTAAATAGGGGGAGAGAATTGTTTCTTGACAATTCTACACAATGTTAGTATGAAACAATAAGAAAGCTGTTTAACAGAAAATAAGAATAAAAAATAAAATATTTCAGTAACCCCAAATAAAAGAGTGACTCCAAATATAAATGAAATGCTTATTCAAATTTTAAATATTATAATGGATAAATCGTAAATTATTTACTTTATTATGTTCTGTTTTTTGTTTTCAATTTTTGCTGTATAAGCAAAGAAAGCAAAAAAGACACAATAAATTAAAACATGGCAGCAGTAGTAGTTTTTTTTTTTTTTTTTTTTAAGATTGCAGAGATATTATTCTAAAAGTGTTGACTGTTTCACTATGTTTTTTTTCACTCAAATGACAGAAAAGTTTTTTTTTTTTTTTTTAATGTGTGTGGAAAAAAAAGTATTACATTTTCCACCAGCAGATGGCATTGTATTTGCAGTATCCTCACATTTTAAACCGATTTGCTTTCTCAAATGACATCATGTTACGATAATGAAATTTTTTATGAGAATTCGCAATGTGCAACATCTGTAGGTCTTCGCATCGAACATATATTGTCCTAATTGAGTTATTGAATGTACTTTGCCATTGTAAAAAAAAAGTAATTTTACAATTAAAGTGCCACCTAATGAAGAAAAGTAAACTAATTTCTAATCTTTTATTACTTTAAATATTCCTATTTCTTTCTGTTCATTTCAGTGAAAACTGCATAGTGATCAATACTTTTTGATAATATATTTATTATTTTTACTTCCATTACCTGACTACCATAGGTAATGGAAGTATTGTATTCGGTTCGAAAATTCGATGTGGAGTTTTCACCCTATTTACACATTTTAAGGTCTCCTGAGTCCAAAAAAGTAGTTTTTGGCAGTTGGTCAGTGTGTGTATCGTATGTATGTATGTATGTATGTGTGGAATCTTCTGATTATCATATCTCCAAAACTAATAAAGATAGAACTACAAAAATTTAGAATTGAGATAGGACTGGTGTACAGATGAATTATCCAAATTTTGGTGAAAATCAAAAATCTGAAAGTGTGACCTCGGAAACCATAAGTCCATATCTTAAAAACGGCTTTAATGATTTTCTTCAAATTTGTTATATAAACACTATTAGATGTCCTTTTGAATGATATAGTTGGTTAGTTCAGGAAAATTGATAGACGCCCTGTATAAATAGCTCAATTTCAAGTCTCGCAAGCGCATTCCTTTAAAAAAGCTGTACAGATTTTTTTCAAACTCGACATATTAACTCCCATTTAAATATCCTTTTGTATGTAATTATTGTTTTCTGGTCAATAATTGCATATTTACCATGTTTTGGTAAAAGTTGTTATCTCTAAAACGGCTCTAACGATTTTCTTGAATATTGTTATATAAATCCATTTTAGATATCCTTTCTTACAGGAAAATTGACAGTGATCCGCTTAGTTAGATAAGTTTTAGATCTCGGAAATTGGCGTTTAAAAAAAAATTATCATTTTTCCCCCTTATTTTTTAACTCAGTAAACTCTGTTTTACTTGTAATCTAAACTCTGTAAATTTAACTATGTAAACTCTGTTTTATATGTCTTTATATTAGCTTTTCTCATAGAAAATTTGTTAGGTGTCTACTTTGTTAGGCCAATTTTATGTCTTCTGATCACATTATTTTTAAAAAATGCATATAATACGTGTAATATCAGGTAATGGAAGTCAAGTCGTGTGGTTGTTTCACACCAAATTTTTTCTGTGACTTTTTGATCACTCGGTATATATTGCATTTTTAATAATTTCATGATTTATCATGATATGTATAACTTCAAAAAAAATTTTAATTTGTATTATATTTAAATTTATTTAAATTTTTGAAATGCGATCATTCATAGGCATAATTATATAAATTTGTAAGTTTTAGTGTGAGCTATCTCAAATAACTAAATAATTTGTTAATAAGGAACTTACATACTTAAAATATTGCTATGTAAATATGAATTTTAATATGTTTGTTTATAAAGTTATTATTTCTTTAAATTCATGACTCTTAAATTTGTGTGAATTGTAATTTTTCAGTAATCCGTAAACAAAGTATTTCAAGAATAAGGGTTAACATGCAACATTAAAATAAGTCTTAAATTGAACCTGACAGCAGCGCTTCCAATATGCAGTGGCTGCGATGCAATACCCCAGAAAAAGTTGTGAAGGCCATGCCTACCAACATAACTCTTTCTTTTAAAACTTTAATCTAATTTTTTTCGACCTTTTTTCGGGAGAATTCAAATCAGAATTTTATAATAATAAAACTTAGAGATCGTAGAAAATTATTATCATTGAAATCTACTAAAATATGAACCTTATTTAGAAAATGAAAATGTTGGGAATAAATGTATTCTATTATATATTTTCTGATGGGAGACTCTTAGCTTTGTTAGTGTCCATCGTTGCTACTAGGTGGCATCATTATTGGTTAAAGTTGTATCTGTGATACTCTATTATTTCCATTGAGAAGACTATGCTCAATACATCATATTTTACCATGTTTTTATTAACTTCAATTCTTGTTTTTTTGTTTGTTTTTCCGGTACAAATCTTGCAATCGATTTTTAACTAACTTCTCTACTAGCTAGCCATTTGAAATTTTCAGAATAGCTCAGAACCCGGTGACAACACAATACATCGAAGCCCGATTTTTGAATTTTTGATTAGTTTTCTTTTAATTAATTAAAATATTAAAATAATAACCTCCTAATAGCTATAAAAATAGCTGTTAAAATATTAGTTATAATTTAATTGTTGCTAAAAAATTTACGAGTTTATTTTCTTTCAGCACAAAAATAAATACATTTAATTAAATGTGAACATTAAAAGATTGTAAAAAGTTAAATTATGCATCTCACAAAAATTGACATCATTATCACTTTAAAAATTTTATACGCATTGATAAAGTGCTAATGTAGTTCTACAGCTATGATTAAACAGAAAATTTAAAAACATGGTTTATAAAAAGTTTTTGATCTTGTAATTATTTAAATTCTGTTTTCCCTTTCAGAAAATACATGACCATTAAATTGCTTTGCCGATAAATGTAGAAATAAAAAAAAATTAAATTTACTAATGTTTATCATTGATTAATCACATTTTGAAACATTTGGCAGATCTTAATTTTTATGTAGGGTTATTAAGTTTCTAAGGGATTCTTATGTGTTTCAAATTCTGATTAAAAATTTGTCTTGATTAAAAAAGATTTTAAAACTTTTATATTTTTTAAGTTTTTTAAATTAATTAAAAATTCAAATTTGGTTAATTGTTTTAAAATATTTATCTTATTTCAAAACTATGCACATTATGCAATTATGATAATTAGTGCTGTCTGCTTTGATTAGTAACTTGTAATCCAGAATAGTCTTGTTCCAACCATTCTGGATAATTGGTTCCTTATCTCTCTATATATAAATGGCTAAGAGAGTTTTTTCCTGTAAGTCCGTAGCTAGACGCAAGTTGATTGGCTAAGAAAGATTTTCTTCTGTTTGTCTGTGTGTTGTTGCCATCAGCTTTTCATACTTCAGTTAATTAAAAAAAATGTAATTGTCTGATCGATAAGTTAATTAAACCGACGGATTCAGAAAAAAATGTCCCTTTCATTTGGTACCTTATTTGTAACGGAATGTTGATTAGATTTTTTAAAATTAATTAAAATGTGAAAATAAAAACCCAGTAAAAGCTTTAAATGTGGACATTTAAAATTTTAATTGTTGCTAAAAGGGAAAAAAAAAAAAAAAAAAAAACTTTTTTTTTTCCAACATAAAATGAAATATGCTTTTATGCGAAAAATAAAAATATATAAAATATTTTACTCATGCACATGAAAAAATGAAAATTGAAAATGGAGTAAAAAAAAAAAACAATTTAGATAAAGTTGCATGCAAGTTAAAAAAATTAATGGAAATATAAATGAACGTTAAATATATAAAATTGTCATCTGCTCAATCACGTGATATTGAAAAGCAAAGAATCGAATTCAGTAAATATGGAAAGGAAAGGAAAAGAAAACAAACAAAAAAAAAAAAAATAATAACATAAACTAACAGGAAACCAAAGTGGGCTTTGAAGCAATTTCATGATTTCTTTAAATTTTATTTTTGTTTGTAAAGCGATATAGAAAAGAGTTTCCTTTAAATATAGTGACCAGTGAAGCGAGAAAAGCGTTCAATGATTCAGTACCTTCATTGACTTCATGAATTAGAAAATGGTTTCGTTAACAAACTTTGATCTATTGGCACGCAGGCAGCATCAGGCCGAGTTTTGTACATTTCGAGTTTGATTTTGAAATTTTTCCCGCATTTGGAATTTGGTTCGTTCTCGAACTGGGGCTTTGCTAGTTGCATATAAATAATAAACAAAATAACGTTATTATTATTATTATTATTATTATTATTATTATTATTATTTAACATTTATTTCTGAAATAATGGAACAGTTTCATTTTTACCATTGTCCTATATGAGTGGATGTGTTCAAATAGCAGTTGCTAGAACGAAATTTTAATTTTTCTGGCTTAGCTATTTATCTATTTTTAAAGATACAGAAGAAGCTGCTAAATAAATGCCTCTTTCTGATGTTTAAAAGAGCTGTTAATTAGTAATTTATAATGAATAAACTACCTTTTAAACATCATGTTTAGGGGTTAAGGTTTTTGATACAGAGAGAATAGCAGAATTCTATTTGGAGTTAGAAATGGCTGTAGAAACAGTCCAAATTTGCTACTCCTGAACACAGTGCGTAAAGTTTGATTTTTAATCCTTTTGCGCAACTGTCATGCATTTGTGCCAGCAAGAAACACACTCATTTCTTGTGTAGCATTCCAGAGCATTTTCTTGTTCACCCCCGAGCATAACACATTTGTGCCGGTGTCTTGTAACATTTAAAAAACTAACTTTTGACACAAGATGGAGTTGTATGTTTATAGGATTTGAGCACCTCTTGTCTCAAAAGGTTTAGGCACTATAACATTTAATCATTTTTATTTAAATTGTTCTATAATTTCAATTATACTATTTGCATTATATGTTTCAAATGTTTTACTTATTATAAATTTCATGAAACCCAGACTATTTTTACTTTTTTATTTGTTCAGTATTTGCAGAAGCGTTATTTATTTGTATTTGATTTTTAGACTATTTGATTGGAGACCTGACAAACTCCGTGGTATGAGATCAAGACATGAGAACACAGTGATCATAAAAAATATGTTTGATCCTAAAGAATTTGAGGTATGTATGTAAAATGCTTTAACTATATTTATTTTTGTTTTACCTCTATTCTTTGTTTGTGTGATATCTTTAACCATATTACTCTCCGTGAAGAAGCGTTTAGAATATGAATCACTTTGCCAAACAGCATGACAGTAAATAAAGCACAAATGTAAATAAGGTAAATGCATCAAAGTTGGAGATGAGGTGGTGTTGCCGCTCACCTTAGTTTGGCTATATGCGCAACCTTGGCGCGCATCTCTTGTTCACTTGCATTCCCGCTTTAGCGGAGTAGTTGTATTGTTTTTCGTTATAAGAGTAGCATCTCTTGTTCATCTTGTTCGGTGATATGGTTCACCCTTTTTATAGTTTGCGTTGACTATGGTGTCAACATATTTGAATACGTTAATAATACGTCATCTATAAATTGTATATATGTAAATAATACTTTAATTAAATGTTTGTGAAGTAATAACTTCAGAATAGTAATTATTGAATACAGTCCACTCATAAAGTATCGTCAACATTTGGTCTAGTAGACCCGGAGGAAGATCAATCGTAATATAATGAAAACTGGTGGTGCTCATTGATGAAAATTAATTATGGATAAAAATAAATTAGTTATCCTTAATTGCCAACGCGGAACCTTGAAAGGTCAATTGACTAAGATAGTGACATATTTAGAGACTGTTAGTGACGAGGATAAAGACATTATAACTTTAGAAATAAAGAAGGATAATCTTCAAAAAATAGTAACAAAACTGGATAATTTGAAAATCCAGTATTACAAAATAGCTGATGAATCGGAACTGGAAGTCCAATTGAACGCCTTCGCAGAATTGGAAGAAGAGGCAGAAAAATTAGAGGTAAGGCTTCGAAAATTCTTACTCTCTAATAACATTAGTAAAAATGAAAACGAAATTATTTCAAATGAATCAAAAGTAAATAATCCTATTATCAATTTTCGTTTACCTGAAATTCCTTTACCCAAATTTAATGGTCAATATAATGATTGGTTTAATTTCAAAGATCAATTTATAACCTTAATTGATCAAAATGATAAACTTTCGGACAATCAAAAACTGTATTATCTAAAATCTACACTTAGTGAAGAGCACTAGATGTAATTACAGAAGACGATTCATATATGTCACTTTTTAAAGCACTAGAAGACAGATTTCAAAATAAAAGAATGATTGTTAATTCTCATTTAAATGAGATATTAAACGTAGAGAATCTGTCTCAAGATGTAGTTAAAAATTTGAGAACAATTACAGATAGTTGTCAAAAAAATATTCGAGCACTCAAAAGTATAGGATTGGAAATGAATCCTTTTACGGAGGCCTTACTCATAAATGTGGTTCTTAAACAAATAGATAAAGAATCCAAAAAACAATTTGAATTATCTTTAAGTTCTACAGAATTGCCAACATGGTGCGATTTTATTAACTTTTTACAAAAAAGATGCTTGGTGTTAGAAAACTTACAATGTGTCTCGAGTATTAAACCGAAATTAATGAATTCGGAAAAGAGTACTAGAATTAAAACCTTCTTTTCTAAAAATGATTCTTTTAATGATCAAAATTGTCCCCTTTGTAAAAAAAATCGTTCCTTGTCAAAATGTGAATTTTTAAAATTAGATGAACACGAAAGATTCCTAACAGTAAAAAAATATTTGTTATGTATTAATTGCTTGAAATCCAATCATCAGGTATCAAGTTGTAAAAGTAATCAATTTTGTAATATCTGTTCTAAAAAACATAATTCACTTCTACATCGAACCTTGCCGGGATCAAAAAGTAATAATTTTCGATCCAAATCGCAAAGTCAGACGGCGGCACAAATAGACGCCGCCGCGCACCTGATTCCATCAAATGATTCATATCCTGAATTGCAGAAAGAAAAAAATAATGTTTCGATGGCATTATATAACGAGATTAATGATCCAATCTTAAAAAGTAAAAAACATATATTGCTGTCAACTGCTATAGTTTATTTGGAGAGTAGCAATAAAAAAAAGTTTCCGGTTCGTGTAGTTCTTGATAATGGTAGCCAATGTAACATATTAGAGAGAGAACTCGCTAATTTATTGAATTTGCAAAAAAGGAAATGCGATATTCATATTTCAGGAATTAATGGTAAGATGACAAATGTGAAATCTTCAGTACGTACCATTATTTCCAATAAAGATGATTCATTTAGTGAACCAATTGAATTTTTAATTACACCTAAAATAACAGAATTCATTCCTTCACACAATATAAACATAAGAAGTTTAAATCTACCACACGACCTTGAATTAGCTGATAGTGAATTTTGGAAAAAATCTAAAATAAATGCTTTAGTTGGTGCTGAATTTTTCTATGAAATATTAAAAGCAGATAAATTTAAAATAGGACAATTCACCTTTCAGAATAGCGTTTTTGGGCATATTGTTGCGGGAACCATAGACCGCAATGTATCTGAAAATACTTTTTGCGGTTTTACTGCATGCAATGATTATCTTAATGAAACCATTCAAAAATTCTGGAAAATAGAAGCTCCTGAAATTGACTTACGTCCAATTAGTCAGGAAGAACAATTGTGTGAGAAACATCTTTTAGAAACTTATCGGAGAGATAAATCGGGAAGATTTATGGTAGCCATGCCTTTGAAGGAAGATGCTAGTCAGTGTCCTTGGGGAGTCTAAATCTATCGCAGAAAAATGGCTCAAGCAGTTATGGAATCGTTTAGAAAAGAATCCAACCATGCGAAATCTTTATTGTGATTTTATTAAAGAATACACTAATTTGAATCATATGACAAAAATTGTTGATAATTTAAATGAATCTAGCTGTTATTATCTGCCCCATCATGGCATTTATAGGCCCAAAAAATCTACTACGAAGCTTCGCATTGTATTTAATGCTTCGAGTCTGACAACTAGTGGAATATCATTAAACGACATAACTTATAAAGGTGTCGTTAATGAAGATTTGTATGAAATCATGTTACGCTTTCGACAACACCGATTTGTGCTTTTGGCCGATATTAAAAAAATGTATCGCCAAATAATGATCACCGAGGATCAGAGAAAATTATTAAGAATTTTATGGAAAGATAATGTGAACGCAGAAATTGAAACCTATGAACTTAATACCGTAACATACGGTACTGCTTGTGCCCCTTTTTTAGCCATTAGAACGTTGAAGCAATTAGCCCTTGAAGAAGCCGAGAAATATCTGAAGGCATCCGATATTTTGCTACATGATTCGTATATGGACGATATAATAAGTGGGGAAGAATCGTTAGAATCTACTAGGGAGCTTCAAAAACAACTTATACACTTGTTAGAAAGCGCTGGAATGAATTTACATAAATGGAATGCAAATCATATTTCCTTACTTGACTTTTCTAAAGATACATACCCTGAGTACACATTCTCTGATAAGACAGGTGACACGCAAGCGCGCCCCATCATCGACTGACCCAGATACGAGGGTATCCATGCAGTCCCGTCTCAAGACGACCCAACATCGTGCAGGCCTTAGCCGCTACGACAGCAACATACCAACTTTGCGACAGCAGGGAAGTGGCCCAGGTAAGGTTCGACAATCAGCTATAGCAAGGCTCATATCGCCCCTCCGGACCAACCGGAGTTGGTCAAAGTTGGGGCTGAGGGCCCTAGTAACTGGCCGACCTCGGTTTGGCGGCCAGAAGGCTTGTTTGCCTTCTGAGGACGACCTAAGGCCGTCCACCAGGCCCGCTCTCCCAACGGAGTTCACCCCTAGCCGATAACGCACATCCATGCCGACTAGTAAGATCAGCACCGCTTCCCAGTTTTGCTAAGCCTCCTTATACTGCCACTCGGAAGGCCCCACCCAGGACACCTGGACAGCCCCTGTTTGCTCGGGCCATCACAACCCTATGTGAGCACCGATGTCCGCCAGGGTAGTCCCGCCGTCCGGTCATGCACCACCAGTCAGTTAAGACAGACCTCCTCACACCACGTGGGTATACTTCTCCCCGAAACGCACAGGCGGAGAGCACTGCTACGAGTTCATGCGATGCCAATAAAAAGTTCCCTTTTAGACAGTCCGAATTGGCTGTTTTGAATCAGCGCTTCTACCTTTCGGTAGACAGGGAGCACATGCTCCCCCTTCTCTCCACACCACACCAACGCCAACCGTCTCACCAACTCGAACTCACCGTTACACCACCACACACTTACCAACACGCCAACTTACCATCTTGCCAACTTACCAACTCAAACTCGCCATCTTGCCAACTTACCATCTCACACTCGCCATCTTGCCAACTTACCATCTCACACTCGCCTTCTCGCCGTCACTCAACACTTCGTTACACCACCACTCTCACACCTTTTCATCACCAACTCTCATCGTCTCACCGTCGCACTTACCAACCGAAGTGACCTTCTAGGAGGCTCTTCTGGGGCATCAGGCTCAGACGCTTCGAGAATCCGTCGTCCACCACCAAGCGGGTTAAGTGCCCAGTCCAGGAGATCCGTCATGATGACTGCGATTCCTTTCCTACAATAGTAGTCCAGGCACAAATCCCGCCGCGTTCGAAGGTGGTAGTTCGGCGGGAAGTAACGTTCCCTGACCGACCGCCACCGTGCGCACTCTAGCATCACGTGCTTTACCGAGCTTGCGCTGGCCCCGCAAATACATGCAGGGTTCTTCTGAAAGAAGCGGTGCTGGTGAACTCCGAATGAACCATGTCCGGTGAGGACCTGATTAACAAAGAAATCTCCCTGCACTCTCCGACTGCTCACCTTCGGAAACACTTCATGCGTGAATCTACCCTTCGTGGAGCCATCCCAACGACACTGCCATCTATCTATGAGGCGCCTAAACAGGACGCCCCTTGCACATCTCACACTAAGCTTGACTGGAAGATCTACGTCTTCACGTGCAGTAGCCACCTTAGCAGAGCCATCGACCAGTTCGTTAAAGTGATGACCCACATGGGCTCTGATCCAATGCATCGTGATTCCTATCCCGCCACTCTTAATCAGGTCCTTGGTCTCAGCAACCGTCTTGTGCCTAGGCTTCAGACAGTTAAGCGCTTGCAGCGCCGATCTGGAGTCAGAGTAGACATCCATCTCACTGAGCCCCGACTCCATAGCATCTCTGATGGCTTCCCTGATCGCTATGACCTCCGCCGTGAATACAGAGCTATGGTCGGTAATCCGAAACTGGTCTTCCGAGACGATCTCTCCCCCAGAGACCCGCAGGAACGCGCAGCCAACCCTGCCGTCCTCCATCTTCGAGCCGTCCGTGTAATAACACGAGACTGATTTTGGCGTTACGTCTCGAGTCCAAGGCAGTCTCCAGAGGTCTTCACGTCTCAGCTGATATCTCCAAGTCTCTACCGTTTCCGGCGTGAGATTGGTGTCTTCAACGCCTTCACCCCATCTCACTAAGCCAGTATACAACTGCTCAAATTCCGCACGGAGATGCAGAGGTGGAATCCCTGCAAGCACATTCAGTGCGTCACTTGACACCGTGCGGTAGCATTTCGTCACACACAACAACAGATTTCTCTGTATGGTGTTGAGCTTGTTATTCAACTTTACACGGTTGGTGAACCAGACAGGAGCCGCATACAGTACAATTTTCTCAGCGACGGCCGAGTAGACTGCCTTCCGGACCTTAGGCTTCAATCCCCAATTAGCGCCCGTGTAACGCATCAACTTGTATTGAAGCTTTGATGCTTTCTCCTGAACATAGTTCAGGTGAGGCATCCAACTCTGAGCAGTGTCTATCAGCACTCCAAGGTATCTTATCTCGTAACTAAATGACACCTTGTGTCCCTTCATACGTATCGGCCACGAAGGCGCGTACCTCATCTTCCCAACAGCCGGAATAACCGTGTACAAGCACTTCTCATAACTAAACTCCAACTGCACACTATGTGCCCACTCACATATCTCATCCAACACTGGGTTTATAATTCTGTTGAACTTATAAACCCGCTCCTCTCTCGCCATCAGGAAGATGTCGTCGGCAAAAGCCTGAACCACCAAGTCTGGAGTGGACTGAAGCCTGCTCAGCAATTCATTCACGAGCACCAACCAGAGAATCGGCCCTAGGCATGAGCCCTGCGGAACGCCAACATTATAGCTGAACTCCCCTGCGTTCGAAAGTATGGTCCTGTCCCTAAGGAACGAGTCCACGAGACCCAGGAGGTCCGACGGTACTTCATACTCCACCAACATTCTCTGATAAGGAAACCAAAGCCCTAGGGGTTGCCTGGAAACCCAATTTAGATGCTTTCACATTTAAAATAAATTTGTGTCAGTTAAAGTCTATGACAAAGAGAAGCATTTTATCAGACATTGCTCGTATTTTCGACCCATTGGGTCTCATCGGTCCTGTTATTGTCAAAGCCAAGTTGTTTATGCAGGAACTATGGAAATTAAAATTGGACTGGAATGACCCTATTCCAAGCCCTATTGCTCAAAATTGGCTAGAATTCGCCACTTCGTTAAAAGCTCTTGAACAACTTAGAATAAATCGCTATGTTTTAATTCCTGAAGCACAACAAATAAACTTACACGGATTCGCCGACACATCGTCATTAGCTTTTGGAGCAGCCGTGTATATTCAGTCCATTCATAATTCTGAAATTGTCTCCAATTTGGTTAGCAGCAAATCTCAAGTTGCACCTCTAAAAACTGTTTCTATCCCTCGACTCGAGTTATCTGGTTGTGTTCTGTTATCCAAATTAATTGTGAAAATTTTGAAATCTTTGAGATTACAAATCAATAATATTTATCTCTATACAGACTCTCAAATAGCTCTTGCCTGGATCCAAACCGAGCCTTGGAAAATGAAAACATTTGTTGACAACAGGGATGCCAAAATTCAAGAACTGTCTAAAAACCTCACATGGAACCATGTGTCCTCTGCGGAAAATCCAGCAGACTTAATTTCACGAGGTCTAACTACCACCGATTTAATGGATAATCAGTTGTGGTGGCAGGGACCAGACTTTCTAAGTAAATCCAGTAGTATCATAAACAATGACTCTGACTATCTGTCCCCCAGTGATAATAGTATTGTGATGAGTGAAATGAAAAATAATCACCAGTGTGACGCTAACCCTGCAGTGTTGTGTGGATTAATTCAATCTACGGATTCCTCCCAGAACTTTTATAATCATTTGTTTTCATTAACAAATAATTTTTGTAAATTAATTAGAATATGTAGTTTTATTTTTAGATTTATTAGGAATACAAGAGCAAAAGTAAACAGAGTGATTGGACCACTCCGAAGCACCGAATTAAACGACACAGAAGTGCATTTAATTAGACAGGTACAGTATACACAGTTTGCCGCAGAATTGATCTGCTTAGAGAAAAAGAAGCCCGTATCAGGTAAATTAAATTGTTTTAATCCAATTTTAGATTCTCAGGGACTCCTAAGAGTGGGTGGAAGGCTGGAAAATGCTAATTTAAATTTTGATAGTAAACATCCCCTTTTGTTGCCCCACGACCATAAATTATCTTCCATGATTATGGAACATTTCCATAAAAAATTCTTTCATGTAGGACCTCAAGCCTTGTTATACCACGTTAGAAAAAAATATTGGATAGTTAGTGGGAGATCTTTAGCTCGGAAAATATTTCGTAACTGCATAACGTGTTATAAACTTAAACCTTTAACGGTCAATCAACTTATGGGAAATTTGCCAAAGGAACGAGTAAATGTGACTCATCCATTTTATTGTACCGGTATAGATTTTTGTGGTCCTTTTTTAATTAAATATCGGGGTCAAAGAAAAGGAATCTATAACAAAATTTTTGTTTGTATTTTTATTAGCATGCCTACTAAAGCCGTGCATCTAGAGGTAGTTAGCGATTTAACATCCGAAGCTTTTATCGCAACTTTAAAAAGATTTTTTGCTAGACGAGGCAAAGCCCAAACATTATTCAGTGATAATGCAACAAATTTTGTTAGTGCAAATAATGAATTAAAAAGGTTACATAGATTAGCTACTCAGCCTGATGAAAACCTTACTAATTTTTTTAATTCAGAGAATATTAATTGGAAATTTCTGCCACCCCGTGCCCTAAATTTTGGAGGGCTATGGGAGGCAGGCGTAAAATCATTTAAGTATCATTTGAAACGCGCAGTAGGAAACGCTAAATTGACATATGAGGAATTCTTAACCGTTGTTTGTCAAATTGAGGGAATCCTCAATTCTCGACCCCTTACCCCCCTTTCAAACGATATCGAAGATTTGGACGTCTTGACTCCCGGCCATTTTTTAGTTGGCCGACCCATCACAGCGGTGATCGAACCCGAGTTCTCTGGCATTCCAGATAATCGATTAGATACCTGGCAAAAATTAACTAAAATAGTTCAAGGGATATGGAAAAAATGGCAATGTCATTATTTAAATACGTTACAACAAAGAAACAAATGGAAATTTGAAACAAATAACATTAAAAATGGGGATATGGTACTATTAAAGGAAGAAAACTTGCCCATATGTAGTTGGATTTTGGGTAGAATAGTAGAAATTATTCCAGGAAAGGATAACAAAATACGCGTAGTCTATGTTAAAACAAGAAATGGGACATATAAACGACCTATTTCCAAAATTGCTCTTTTACCTTTAGAAAAGTAAAAAAATTGTTTGAAAATGAATAATGTATATAGTTAAATTTAATTTGTTTATTGTATTTCATTTGTATTAATTTATTGTTTACAATGTTATTAATATTTCTCTTGTATAAGTTTTATTATTTAAATTGCATATATAATATTTTCGTATAATTAATTATAATTATGGTATTACATATTAGAACTGTAATTTTGAAACAATGTTTCAAGGTGGGCCGGTATGTTGCCGCTCACCTTAGTTTGGCTATATGCGCAACCTTGGCGCGCATCTCTTGTTCACTTGCATTCCCGCTTTAGCGGAGTAGTTGTATTGTTTTTCGTTATAAGAGTAGCATCTCTTGTTCATCTTGTTCGGTGATATGGTTCACCCTTTTTATAGTTTGCGTTGACTATGGTGTCAACATATTTGAATACGTTAATAATACGTCATCTATAAATTGTATATATGTAAATAATACTTTAATTAAATGTTTGTGAAGTAATAACTTCAGAATAGTAATTATTGAATACAGTCCACTCATAAAGTATCGTCAACAGGTGGAAACATGAGCAATTCCTTATAATCTTTGATATGGCCATCATTACTGTCAAGTGACAGTAGGTGATTGGGGATGAGGTAAAAACATGAGCGATTTCTTATAATCTTTGATATGGCCATCATTACTGTCAAGTGACAGTAGGTGATTGGGCAGACTACTTTACCTGAGAATTACACAGGCCATTTGTTTTGCCTATTCATCATACTATTGAACTCATTTATGGGGAGTTTCAATATAATAAGAAATAACTGGATTTTTGTGAGCGAAATGAAAACAATCTCTTTATGTAAAGCAAAAACTATATTTGTTAAAATTAGATTAAATATCCCCAAAATATTATTTTTTATGAATTTTGGTAATTGTCCAGATTTGCTTTGCATTTTTAAAACATCTGATTTTATATTAAAAAAAAAAAAAAAAAAAAAACCTTACTTAAGGCCTCATATTAAGTCACTTTCAACAGGAGCTTCTGGCATTATCAAAGGTGACCTTTTGTAATAGTGTTCCAAGTGAGCTAGTGCTGTTGGAATGCTACCGCAGAAGGTCTTCTTTAATACAGACATGTTACTTTTCAGCCTTTTTAAGCTTAAAAATTATTATTCTTGGGATCAATGCAAATCCGCATTAAAACTTTTTGGACATGTGTAGGAGGTCAGGCTGAATTTGAGCAATATATTATTAGCAATTTCTGTGTGATTGGCTTTCAAGAAATGTCTAATTCAAACTTGGAGAAAATGAAAAAGAAATAGCACTTCAACTGCATTTTCCTAATGAACTAAATTATTTTGCTAATTAATTGCCCCAGAAAACAATGCTTCTATGGAATAAACTTATTTTCAAGTATATGTAATAAATTTCTGTTTTTTTTAAGCACTTACAACTATTTTAATTATAATTAATATGATATTCAATATAAGATTTATTGTTTTGATTTTCTTTATTATGTGTACATGTATGCAATCAGATTTAACATTATTTTTATTTTTGAAAAATTTATATTGTCAGTTGCCTGATACCACTTTTGAGTGGAGGGGGGGGGTCGTGAAAAGTTCAGCCTTTTTTTCTGTAAGCTTGTACCATGTCTGTTAATAATGCTGGGGGCCCCTGGTGAAAGTGACTTAGGATGAGGCCTTAAGTAAGGTTTTTTTGTAATTTTTTTCACTATGTAGGCAGGGTTCACAATAAATATGCTTCTTGAAAATTGATTTCATGTTTGGAATTGACATTTCACTATAATTGGGTAAAATGTGTTGAACAGATTGTAATTTCAAATTAATTTTTTTCTATAAAACAAAATTGATATGCATACATATAGTACCTATGCATATAATGAGCACTTTTTTAAATTTAACTTTCTTTACTTTTGTTTGTTACTAAGTACTAACAAATAAATGTTGGTGGTCATATACAATACTTATTAAGTATACTATTTATCTTCAGTATATTGTATTTTAAGACATATTAAGTCACATTATTCTCAAGGCTGTAGATTGTTTTCTCCTAAGTTTGTGTATTAATACAACAGACAATAAAGTTGCAATTTTTTTTTTTTTTTTTTTTTTTTTTAAGATAAGAGGCAATAAGCGTGCTAATTTTTTTTTGGATGAGGGGCAAGAAGGGTGTTATTTGTTTTAACAAAGGACAAACAGGGCGCAACACCACCCCCAGAAACTGTCTGGGAGAAACTCTGTTTATTAATCAACCTTAACAGCCATTTTGTTTCAAAATGGTAAATCACCAATGACAACAGCCAAAAAAAAAAAAAAAAAAAAAAAAGAAATATTACGCTTCCAACTGAGGTAGGACTTTTTCACCCCCTCCAAAGGTGTGAAACTTCTCAGAGGCTATCCGTGAATTTAGGTTTATTTATTTATTTATTTATTTTTTTAAAGTTTTGCTATCTGAGAAATACATGTTAAATTATTTTTTGTTTTGATAGAAATTTTTCATGTGCTTAATTTGTCTTTTAACGTAGGTGCCAAGTCTCTCGTTTTTCAAGGGAGACTTAATTACCAGTAAATTTTTACAATTGTTTTCAGTTTATTTAATTGTCGAAAATATGAGACATATTCCTTTTAAAAAATAGTGTTGTTAAATCTGAATAAAAAATTTTTAAATGTTGGCAGTATTAAAAATATGTATTAAGAACTTTTCAGATACTACTTATTATAGGTATAAATAGTTTTAATAACAGGCATATGATATATCATTATTCATTCTGCATGCAAGTAGTAGTTTTCAGAATTTTTACTAACTCATTTTCTTGTTTATTTCTTTGTCCAGTACAAATCTTGCAATCAAGTTTTAACTAACTTCCGGACTAGCTAGATATTTGAAATTTTTAGAATAACTTAGAACACAATGACAATGCATTCTTTTATTTATTTAATAAATGTTTGAAAATTTCTTATAATTCCTCTGTTTATTATGCATTTGATCATTTTCTTTCAAGTTGATGGGATAATTCATCTAAAAAAAAAAAAAAAAGTATTTATTAATACTTAGAATTGCCATGTTTATAAGATTCAACAAAAAATTTAAAAATATGGTATATAATTTTTTTTTTAATCTTGTAATTATTGCATGTTAGGTAGTTTCTCCCAGTGTTGGGCATAATTGATTAAAAAGTAATTGAATTACAATTAAATTACAATTATAATTATTTTACTGTCAATCGATTAACAAGTAATTGATTACAAATAAATTGAATAAGTAATTCAATTTATTTGTAACCAGTTACTTGTTAATTGATTGACAGTAAAATTGTAATTCAATTACTTTTTAATCAGTTATGCCCAACACTGGTTTCTCCCCCATCCCAACCTCTATTTTTGAGGGAGTGGCTGATGAAAGATTGTGCTTAGTTATTTTAACTCAAAACAATTGTTACGTATTTTTGTATTTTATAGGGCTTGGTATATATTCTTTAATAATTACTGTTCGAATAGAAATGAATTATTTATTGTGGTGAAATTTTCTTAAACATAAAGATAAAAATATTTGCCCCCTTTCCTCAGGGTAGCCACTGGTCAAGGAATTTCCTTTAAAGTTTTGTAATTTTTACTGATTTTGTGGAAATAAGCCACATTTAAAAGCTCGTTTTTGTAAATCACTAATTGTTCACTAATGGGAACTTTTCGTGAGAAATGAAGAGGAAAAGGGAAATAGGTCAAAAATGGTCAGGGAAAAATCAGGGAATTTGGAAAAATTCCACCCTACTTCTCTTATGTTGGTGCTCTTTTTTTTTTTTTTTTTTTTTTTTTTTGGCATCTCTTGATTTCATTTGTTGTTCATTTGTCACTATCTAATGTCAAACCTGTACACTCTTATTAGTTTTACATTTTCTTTTACTCAATATCATTTGACTTTGTTTACTTACCATTTACAAGTCCTCTGTCACCAGCAACCAAACTTCATGTTATTCTATGCAGAGGTGCAGAATATGTCCGAACAAGGTTCTGGGGAAATTCTGAATATTTTTTTTAAAGAGAAAATAAAAATGTAAATAAAAAATAAAATTTGCTGCTTTGAAGTTCTTATAATATACATAATATACACTAACAGCGATATTTTTATATTACACTGTATACCTATTGTCTTAAAGATTTATTACATAGAACAAATGACTTCATATAGCAAAGTAGATTTTTGCATTATTGAGGGAAATTTATACTGTGTTTGGGGGAAATTTCCGAGGTCTAAACATTTTCTGCACCCCTGATTCTATGGGAAATTTGTATGAAAGTTACAGATTACCTAATGTGCTTTTTAAAATTTCCTTTTCACATTCCAAAAATTCAGAACAGAGGATGTTCACTCGTTGGAAAAGTCAGGGAATTTTGACAAGTTTTGTGGAAAGCCATATTTGAAAGCTCATTATAAATTGCTAAATCATTCACAAGTGTTGTGAGATTTTTGGGGGAAATAAACAGTATAAATCAGAGAAAATGGTAAGAAGTGGTCAGAATTTGAGAAAGGTTTAATGCTAACTATCCTGACAGCTGTTAAATTTGTTCTTGTTTTCTAAAAATATATTTTTAATATTTCATTTTGAAGCTATAAAGTGTGAAAAATGCACTCAGTTTATATTGCTTGTGGATGAAGTGCCTTTATGCTATTTTTAAATAGAATGAATAATTTTAAGTTGTATTTTTCATAATTTCTTAAAACTTTTTTATGATTATTAATTTTAATTTTTTGTTTTCTTTAATTTAGATTTTTCTTTTACTTTAAATTTTTGTTTCATTGTTATCCCTGTGGCTGAATTCAGGTGACACATTGCAGAAAGATTTGCTCATAAAAATTAAAAATATTCTTCTTAATTTCAGTACAAAACAGAAATTCACATATCTTATATTTAAAAATTCTTCTACAGTCTATTAATAATAATGATATCTTTGTAATTAAATGTACATATTATGTGTAAATTAGAAAATGGCATTAGGAAATAACATATTCTTGCAGCAAAGATTTATACAAACAACGCTTGTCGCAGAAAGTAAAAAAAAAAAAAAATCTGCCACCGGATTCATTATTAATTTACATTTTTAAAAATTCTTGGTGTATCTTCTCTAATTTTGATTTTTTTTTTTTAAACTTTGTTTGTTATTGCTGAAAACTTATTTCAAATTGTTTTACTTTTATACTCTTTTCAGGAAGATGCTACTTTATTATTAGATTATCAAAATGATATAAGAGAGGAATGCTCTAAATGTGGTGAAGTAAAGAAAGTTGTAATTTATGATGTAAGTATTTATTTATTTATTTTTTTTCTTCTATTAACATATTACCTCCTATTAGTTTCTTCAGAGGCGCTACATTTTTACCCAAACTTAAATATAGATTTCTTAAGAATGGGCTCGCTCACAAGGCTAGTATGTGTCACTGAGACAAATACTAGGCAAGACGTATTAACCCTGGTCGTTGTATTTAACGCCCCAGCCCGCCCGTCAATTCTGACAAAGTGTCTTTACAATTGACAAGTCCTAGTATGTGTCAGTTGTTCTTTGCAATTGAACGAGTCCAGTGTTAAAATAGGGGTGACTGAGAGAAAACAAGCGATAACGGAACACTGAATAACTGGATGTTTGCCAAATAACTATCCCTCGGCCAATTTTGCATCCCTCCAAACTTTTTGTCTTGGCCTCATTGCTTGTCATAGGAAACGTGGTCGCACTATACCTCCTATTAGTTTCTTCAGAGGTGCTACATTTTTACCCAAATTTAAGTATAGATTTCTTAAGAATGGGCTCGCTCACAAGGGCAAGCAGTTTATGCATCAAAAATTACATTAGATGATGCCCTTTCAAAAGAACATCATTTAATTGATTTCTATTATTACACTATTGGGATGGTTTCCTAGTCAGATTTAAAAAACATCAGCAGGGGCTGTTGGTGAAAAAGGGACACTTTGATCCTTAAGGGATCACTTAACATTAAAAATCTAGATGTTCTTTTCAAAATTCGGTTATGAGTACATGTAAATTATAAACTTTTAAATATTGTCTTTCTTTACTTTTGCTTATGATGTTGATAGGTCTTACACAAAAGTTTTATTTATTCTTCAGTTTGTTGGTTGTTTTCGACTTGAGTAAATATGAGTTAGAATTCCTTAGAAAGATCCCAGATAGCAATTTAAGGTTTTTCAAGTCTTTTTTTACCCTATGAACGTAAAGTTTTAGACTTTTGAAAACTTTATAGTAACAAGACTTAAAAGGTTGTGACAAGGCATAAAACAAGGTTACTAGGTGACAAAATCTATACTTTTTTACCCAGTGGCAGAAACACCTCAACACAGCAACATAGTCGCAGACACAGAAAAAATGCTTGCAGACAGTTTTTGTCTGCACTAATAAAAAAGCACACAACTTTCGGACAATCTTAGTCTGTAGTCATAAAAAATTGTCTGCAATTTACGGACATTTTTTGTCTGCCACAATGCCCTACCGATGTATGACGTCTTAGACGCTCTCTGGTAGGAACTCTAGAGCCCCCATACAGGTGCCTTGGTAGAAACGCACAAAACAGTGCTTAACAACGGCGATCTAGAGAGCCTAGATCTTCCTTGATAGGCAGCATTATGTGTGTATTCTTTTCTCCTGATACGTGTTACTGAGATTCTACGGGAACGTAGAAAAGAGCTAATTTCATTTAAAACTGCTCCAAAACTTCTCCTCCACTTCAAAATTCACTTATAAAAATTTCTGTATCAAAACTAAAATTAATACTTTTATTATTTATAATTATTTACGTTGTGTCATGTCAAACATTGCTATAAATATTTAATTGAATGAGTCCAACTTATTATTTTATATATTTATACTATATTGTTCTGTAGTAAGATTGTATTTGTGTATTGTTGTACGAGATCACCACTGTTGTTAAGCACTCCCCCCCCCCCCCTAAAGATTGCTACTATCAGCTTTCAGGCTTTTTGAGTCTAAGCCATTTTTACGCCTGATTACATGCAAATTTCTCAGACAGATTATAAAATATTAAAAGCCTGTCACGGACAGCTACAAAACTTTCTGCCACTGGGCTTTTTTATGTGCAGACTTTCTAAAGGTAATAACTCGAAGGTAGTTTTTGACCGAGGGGGCCCTGAGGCAGGACTGTGTGTAATCCATCATGTTAATATAAAAGAAAGAAAATGTATAATTTTTTTTCTCTTGGACAGAGCAGGCCTTGGAATTGTATCAAGTATGACATAGCTTTTAGATTTTCTCACCCCCCTTCAGTTTACTGCCTCTCCGCAGGCTGGCTTGATATATATATATTTTTCATCATATTATCACGTCAAGCTCCTGTAGAGCTCACTTCATTTAAGAATCCCGACTTGATTGATCCTGCAACCCATCTTCAGGTATCTACAACTTCAGGTGGAGGTAAGCGGTGGTTTTGATCACTGCATGCACTCCCGAAGCTCCTGTGATGATGACGAAGGTAGTTTTTAAGGATTTTTTATATACAGGTTTTCAAAAAGTAAAAACATATAGGTAGTTTTTAAGAATGGGCTCTTCCCACCTGATGTCAGAGGTCACATGATAGAGAAAAAACAAATAGCAGACAAAGTCTTGTTTATCTATAGCGATTGCTGAAATAAAATATTTTTTACTTGAAATAATTTATATCCATGAAGTTAAAATTAAAATTTTAATAAAATATACAACCTTTTATTACTTCATGTTTAATTGCTGGACCGGTTTCCTCTGGGGCGCCCCAGCTTGTTCACCAGCATCACATTGTGCGAAGTCGCTCGAAACTGATGTTTCCTGTTTCTTCCCTCCTATATGTACTCTTCGCCATTGGCGGTTGAGGACAGCCCCATCGTTGCCATTGCAGCAATTGGAATTTGTTAAAATTTCTACGGATTCTCTTACTGTAGCGTAACTGTGGTTGTGGTAGTTGGCCAACTTTTTTACCTGATCAAATTTTATGTCTATCTCTTCGTTTTTATTTACCTGGGTTAACGCGGTTGTTATTTTACCTGTCATTATATCATGGCTATGCTCTTTAATTCTTGTTTTTATTTTTCTTTTTGTTTTACCTATATAACACATTTCGTTTTTTTGTTTATTGGTATATGGAATTTTATAAATTCCTGCAGTCTCTAAAGGATTTAATTTATCTTTATCGTTTCTAATTAGTTGGAAAATGTTGGGGTTAGGCTTGACAGGTATGTTTATATTATGTTTTGTGGCTACTTTTTTAATTTTATTGGAGATTGCGCGATCATAAGGAATTGAAGTTGTGTATTTTAGTTTAGGTTTTTGAAAGTTATTGATCTGATTTAAATTTTTTAATCTTTTTTTAAATAAGTTATCTATTAATTTATTTGAGTAACCTGCCTTTTGTGTAAATTGTTTAATATTTTTTATTTCGTTTTTTAAAATTTTAGGGTCTTTACAAACTATTATTGCGCGATTTATGTGGGCCTGTATTGCATTTATTTTATATCTAAAGGGGGTTTTACTATTTTTATGGATGATTTCATTACTACAATTAGGTTTTCTATAAACTTGGGTGGTTATTTTATTAATATAACGGTTGATAGTAACATCTAAAAAGTTTAATTGACTATTATTTTCTTCTTCAAGGGTAAATTTTATATCTGGATCTATTTGATTTAGGGAGTTTAAAACTTTTATGGGGTCAGTTTTTTGGTCTATTATAGCAAAAACATCATCAACATACCGAAACCAATAAAAAAATTTTTCTTTAAGTTTTTTATCTAAATTATTCTCTATTATACGTAAAAAACTTAAAGAAATTTTTTTTTATTGGTTTCGGTATGTTGATGATGTTTTTGCTATAATAGACCAAAAAACTGACCCCATAAAAGTTTTAAACTCCCTAAATCAAATAGATCCAGATATAAAATTTACCCTTGAAGAAGAAAATAATAGTCAATTAAACTTTTTAGATGTTACTATCAACCGTTATATTAATAAAATAACCACCCAAGTTTATAGAAAACCTAATTGTAGTAATGAAATCATCCATAAAAATAGTAAAACCCCCTTTAGATATAAAATAAATGCAATACAGGCCCACATAAATCGCGCAATAATAGTTTGTAAAGACCCTAAAATTTTAAAAAACGAAATAAAAAATATTAAACAATTTACACAAAAGGCAGGTTACTCAAATAAATTAATAGATAACTTATTTAAAAAAAGATTAAAAAATTTAAATCAGATCAATAACTTTCAAAAACCTAAACTAAAATACACAACTTCAATTCCTTATGATCGCGCAATCTCCAATAAAATTAAAAAAGTAGCCACAAAACATAATATAAACATACCTGTCAAGCCTAACCCCAACATTTTCCAACTAATTAGAAACGATAAAGATAAATTAAATCCTTTAGAGACTGCAGGAATTTATAAAATTCCATATACCAATAAACAAAAAAACGAAATGTGTTATATAGGTAAAACAAAAAGAAAAATAAAAACAAGAATTAAAGAGCATAGCCATGATATAATGACAGGTAAAATAACAACCGCGTTAACCCAGGTAAATAAAAACGAAGAGATAGACATAAAATTTGATCAGGTAAAAAAGTTGGCCAACTACCACAACCACAGTTACGCTACAGTAAGAGAATCCGTAGAAATTTTAACAAATTCCAATTGCTGCAATGGCAACGATGGGGCTGTCCTCAACCGCCAATGGCGAAGAGTACATATAGGAGGGAAGAAACAGGAAACATCAGTTTCGAGCGACTTCGCACAATGTGATGCTGGTGAACAAGCTGGGGCGCCCCAGAGGAAACCGGTCCAGCAATTAAACATGAAGTAATAAAAGGTTGTATATTTTATTAAAATTTTAAAATATTTTTTATTCTTATTTTTGATCAATCGTATTTAATCTATGTTATTTTTTATACATTATCATTTTTAATCCATTTTATATCATTATTCATCATCTTTTGTTTGCCGTATACATTTACAATCATCATTTAGTTTATGTTTGTTATTGATGTTCATGAAGAACATGTTAAATACTCTGATTTTTGGTACTTAAATCAGTGACAGAGCAATATCGTACTGCTTAAATCCATTTAGACCAGTAACTAAGTTAAATAACTTGTTGTAACACCTTTATGCAATTAAACTAAATGAAAACATTTTAAAATTTCAAATTATAATCCATAAACATTTCACAAGATGCTATTATTTATTGCTAAATCAGTTAATGTTACAGTTACACTACAATATACAAAAATCGATTTGTATAGGTAAAAATAAATAAACACATAAAATGTTTTTTAAAAATTATTAAATTTACAAATGCATAATATTACTTTTATTTTATTTTATATTAAATATTAACACTTTTGTTCTTAAGAACAATATTTAATTGAATTCGATTCTCAGAATTCGATTATTCGTTTTCCTCTATCACGTGATTGAGCAGACGATGGTGGGAACAGCCCATTATTTAAAAGTTATTGTGAAAAAGTTAAGATGCTACGACTTTTTGTCTTCAGTGCCGCCATCTTTAGAGGAAATGTTGAACTTTTGAATTTATATGATTAATTATCCGCTGTACCGACCTAGCTGAGGACAGAACCCTCAAGCATTTCACTTCAGTAGAGAGTAAGTAGAGTGTGTGATCCATTCGACCATTGGCGCTTGTCCATTTACCACATGATAAAGAACAGTATCATTATCAGTTATTTTAGGCGGACATTGTATATTTCTTTAAGATGTAATTAAATTAATTTTAAAAATGTGTTTTAGATTATGAATATTTATGAGATTTATTTTTAAATGACTTTAAAAAGGAGGAGGCTCTCAATTCAAACCGTATGTTTTCATTTTAGTTTTAAGATATTGATTATAACTAAGACTTGGTTTAATTTTGAGTTATGTTTTAGATCAAATAAATTAGTGCGTTTAATTTGAATATCAAATAATTGCTTCAAAAAATATTTTTTTAAATTATATATTGTTTATGAAAATATTTAAATCAAATGAAATTAAAAATTCTGTCTTTTAATTAAATTTTATTTTCCTTGTAGTAATTTAGTAAATTGATAATTAAGTATAAATTTACTTATATATAAATTTAAATATGTAATATTTATTTATTACAAAACTTGCTGAAATAAAAATACAGTCGCACCTTGTTAACGTGAATTACATTTAACATGAACTGTTTCCACAACTCCCGTCAAAATGAAGATTAGTTACTGATAGCATGAACTACTGATAACATGAAAATTTTTCATTCCCCTTGAAATTCACGTTAACGAGGTTTGACTTTAGTTAAAAAATTTCCCTGCATCATTATAACAATGAACAAACTGCTGATCTTGTTCTAGTGCGAGTAAACAAAGTAATAAAAGTGCACCAAAGGACTGCCGTTCATAACCCAGATAACAATTTAAGGTTTCTGAAACCTTTTTTTACCCTATGAATGTAAAGTCAAAAAGGCTTTTCAAAACCATTTAATAACAAGGCTTAAAAGCTTGTGACAAGGTGTAAAACAAGGTTACTAGTTGAAGGTTTTTATGCGCAAGTATTCTAAAGGTAAAAACATAAATGTAGATTTAAGGTATAGTCTTACAAAAGCTAAAAATGTAATGGTTGTTGAAAGGCTCACTAAACATTTTTCTTTCAAACTTGAAAACCCATGACATATGGTATAGATCGTAAACCTTTATAAAACAATCCTTTAAAAAGTGAGAATGACCCTTTTCAGAAGTTTAAATGCTATCTGGGATTTTACATAGAAATATTTCCTTTATCCCGTATGCAAGCAATACTACTAACTCATAGGTGCCAGCATTTCCGTTTTTGATGGAAGGCTTCCGATTTTTAAGTTAATCTTCTGGCTTCTGATTTTTTATAATTTCTTCCGCTGTAAAAAAAAAAAAAAAACTCCAGTAACAATCAGTGTTCAAACATTCTACTGAAGCCTTTAGATTCTCAATCTTTCCCCATCCACAATATAAATGTCAGTTTCATTTTAAACTAGCTTTATGAGATTCTATAACTTATAAAAGAATAGAATTATTCAGTAGTTCTCACTTATGTAATTATTTAGTCAGCCCCTCTCTTTTTCCCCTCTCTGATCATCGACGTTCAAACACTCTATTGCAGTATTTTGTTTTTGAATATTTATTAATCCATAACATAAGTGTCAATATTCATTTTTAACTTGCTTTATGATATTCTAAAACCTATAAAGAAATATAATTGTTTAATATTTCTCACTCATGAACTCCCTCCCCCTCCTTCTCTCGCTACTGATTAAACGTTCTCAGATGTTCTAACATTCTCAATATATAACAACAGGAACAAAGTTAATAAAAAACTTTTCTGGAACCAATAGAAGTGTGCAATATTTCTCACGTTATTATTTTTTAAGACTTAAATACTGAACTTATTGTATCCATTTGTTTTTTCCTCAATAAGTTTAAAATCAGTAGCTGAAAATGCAAGATACAGGTTGTACAATGCAGACTTCTAATAGAATAGATTATTGTTATTTTTCCTCCTCAAGTTCAAAATATTGTTATTGAATTAGATTAGTAAAAAAAAAAAAACATTTCAGAAATATGCTTACTTTGAATTAAAAAAATAAATATATAAGTATTTCAATTATTATACGAGGAAAAATTAATATAGTACATAATGGGTATATGTTGATTATATACTTTAATTTTACGAAATAGTTTATTATTATAACAAATGTAAATACCTTACAATTTTACTTCGTACATGGCAGAAGAGCTCTTTTCGGAAGGGGGGCCCCCTCCTTCATCGGTGCCGTCTGCACTTCGTGGCTGGCGGTCTTGCCTTTGATGTTCTTCTTTAAATAGGTGACGCCATATCTCTCCTATCTCAGCTGACTCGTGGTCATTGATGGCATCATTTTGATGCGCGGTGTCGATGCTCTCATGGATATATGCGTAGGTTGGGTTATTGTAATTAGCTATTTTCGCGACGTTTTCAAAGTCAATTTCCATATGGAATTCTTTGTTTTCATGGTTTTTCATTGGAATTTTGTAGATACCTGCCGTTTCGGTGGGGGGGGGGGGGATCGGATTTTTATCACTTCTTATTAGTTGGTATATATTAGGATTGGGTTTAATAGGAATGTTTACGTTAAATTTGCTAACGGTATTTTTTATTTTATTTGATGTGCCTTGGTTGTAGGGAATGGAAAAAGTGTATTTTGTGGAGGTTTTTTGGGCATTTGGAATATTGTTTAGTTGCTTTATTCATTTTCTGTATAACTGATTTACTAATGTTTTGGGGTAGCCTGCGTCAATTGTTAATTTATTAATGAAATTTAACTCTTTTTTTAATTCGTATTCATCAGAATGGCGCGATTAATATAACTGCGTATGGTATTGATTTTGTATCTGTAAGGTGTTTTACTTTTATTAGTAACGATTTCATTACTTGCTGTGGGCTTCCGGTATACAGTGGTTTTTAAATTATTATTGTCTTTAATGATACTGAGATAGTGATAATGATACTGAGATGTCTTTAATGATAATGATACTGAGATTGCTGAGATAGGAGAGATATGGCGTCACCTATTTAAAGAAGAACATCAAAGGCAAGGACGGCACCGATGAAGGAGGGGGCCCCCCTTTCGGAAAGAGCTCTTCTGCTATGTACGAAGTAAAATTGTAAGGTATTTACATTTGTTATATGTTTAATAACTTCGTTAAAGTTTTTAAGTTATAAAGTTTATTATTATTTTATTATACAATTTAATCGATCTTCCCGTTTTATGTAAAATTTTCTGGTTTTTCAGCTAGTATCTGCCTATTTGTATGTCTTAGGTTGGCAAGTGCTAAGACCATTTTCAATAGCTGTTATGTAAGAACATACTAAAATTTTTATTTAAAAAAAAAAAATAATAATAATTAATATAGCAGCAAGAGTGCAGAAATTGTTAAGGCAACTGAAATTTCACCCTAAATTAACACAGGGTTCCCACTGTCCTTGAAAGTCCTTAAGAAGTACTTGAATTTTCTACTCCAATAGACGGGCTTAATGCGAACTCTGTCAAGGCTAAACTATCTCCACATGCAAGCGCCATTGTCTTATATAATGATTTTGTCATAAAATTCTTATTTCGTTGTCTTAATTTTGCATATAGTTTGAACTTTTTTTTCATTTTGCCAGTCTCATACCTGTCTGATGGATTGGTCATTAACCCCTTCCGCTCCAGGCTAGCTGTAGTGTAAATATGTGAAATACCAGATTATAATTTTGAAATAATGCAATACATAACGAAGTAACAATGTGCATTTTGTTGTGAAGTAAACATGTTTAATTAATGAAGGTAGTTAATATGAATACATATCAAAGTATTTCAATTATTTATAGCAATGACTGCTGTAAGTGGTTCATCATCACTGTCATCGCTTTCGCAGTCTTCACTTGTTAAGTCATCATTGGTATCTTCAAGTTCGTCATAATCGGGGCTATAATCACTATCCGAATCACTAGAATCAGACATTATTCACAGTTTCAAACACCGGCAAAACACACAAAATCGAGGAGCGAAAATTACACACAACCGCAAGAACACTGGCGTAGCGAAAACTAATAGGTCACCCAGACTACTAACGCTATCTAGTTGTCAGTAATGAAAATACAATTTCAAAATACCATATGACAAATAAAATAACTCTCTTTGAAACAACTACAACGTTGGGCTTATTCTATCGTATACTTTCTTGGGACGTATGCACGTACGTCCATGGTATTAATGGCCATTTACACACGTACGTCCCTGGAGTGGAAGAGGTTAATTTTGAGCAGAAAGTTACCAGACCAGGACTCAAACCTAAAAACTTTGGAATAATCATAACGATTCCAAATCTTAAACTAATCGTTTTTTGACTTGTGAAAGTTAATTTGGTCAATCCATCAAAAGTGTATTGTGAAAACAGGCAAAGTTATTCTAATTATAAAATAATAATAATGAAAATAGTTACTAAAGTTTTGTGTAGTCTTTGAAAAATTTCAAATAGGCCTTGAAAAGTCCTTGAATTTTTTTCTTTTTTAAGAGTAGGAACCCTGTAACATAAGATTTATGTTGTGAACTATTTTTTATGTTGCAAGCTGTCATGAACAAAGTTTTTTTTTAACCTCGAATTTCATAAAAATAGACCTAGAAAAGTTAGGGAATTTTATTTTTGAAATTGAGCGGGAACTCTGCATAAATTTTAACCTATTTAGATCATTACATAATGGAAAGGACTTCAGTTATTTTGTTGAGATAAAAAAAAAAAATCACATAAAAAGTTCTTCACTAAGGAACCTAAGAGGTTCTTGAAGGATGAAATTTTCAAGTTGTCTGAAACATGGGTTATGGAACAGAATTAACACCTATGTAATTGAATATACCAAAATTTAAATATGCAGCTTTTCAATTTTTCTTCAAAATAGGCATGGATTTTTAGCACACCCCAATAATAATGTTTATATTACTCAGGGGTGTTTGTGTTATGAGATTCCCCCCCTGATTTCAGGGTTTTTAATGAATTTATCTGTATTTTCATATTTCCTAAAAAGTTAACTTTTGTTGTTATCAGTTGTTGATTTGTCATCCAGGTGACATGTGGACAAATACTAAAGAGATTGAGTGCTTATGGTCTAAATAATTTGAATATCATTTGATATTCCAGAGTCTTTTTTTATTCAAGGCTTTAATTTTCAGGGTTTTTACCTTTGAGTCACAATCACCCCTGATTACTACAGGGTGGCAACAATCAGGGAAATCATGGAAAAATCAGGGCACTTTATCAATCTGGAAATATTAGGGAATTTTGTAAAATCACCCAAAAATGATGGAAATTTTCATTTTTGCTCAGCAAATGACTGAAAGATCGCGAAACAGGTAATATCTTAACCATGATTGCACAGGACTGGTTGCTTTCTTGTTGAATCTCACCAAGTTCACATTAAATATATATATAGCAACAGCTTGAGAAATAATTTTATGTCTTGATGTTAATATGTTGTGCAATTAAAACGAGTCATATTTTTATAATTTTCTAAATTTCTCCAAAATTAAAATGTTTTTATTTTATTTTCCTTTTTGTAAGGGAACAAAGAAAGATTTAAAAAAAAAAGATAGAGATATTTTTGCACATTAGTATAGTTTTTTTAATTGCAGTGGTATAGCGAGCATGTTACACAAGATTGTGATATACACAAAATTATGGAATGTATACAATAGGTAACGCATGGAAATCATTGAAAAATCAGGGAACTTTTTTCTGAATTTCTGTAGCCACCCTGTACTAATACTTTCATTCAAATTTTCTCAAACTAGTTTTTTTTAATTATGTTCAGTGTTTCTTGATGAATTAAATATTAGGAAAATATACTTGAAAAACATTTTATTTTTAGAGAAACCCTGAGGGTGTAGTTTCTGTGACGTTTGCTGAACCAGAGATGGCAGACGAATGCATCAATCTAATGAATGGACGATGGTTTGCTGCCAGACAGTTAAAAGCAGAAACGTGGGACGGTAAGACCAAATACAAAGTTGTAGAAACTGAAGAAGAGAGGGAGAAACGACTGAAGAATTGGGAAAAGTTCTTGGAAGCAGAAGAGGCTCGAAAAGAAGAAGCCGCAAGAGCTTCTAAAGAAGAATCACAAGTAAATGTACCTTCTAGTACTTATGAACAGGCTGGTGAAACAGACAGTTCAGGAGATTCGGACAGTGAAAGTGTTCAGAAACCTACAAAGGATTCTTCTAATCATATTTCAAATTCAAACAGCCATACGGTTCAATTAAATTCATAAAAAATGTATAGTAATCATTTATAAATATCACCTGTAAAAATAGAAATCCTGTAAATAAAATACTTTTTTTTTTAAATATTTGTTTAATATATTATTTAAAACCATTATCTCTTTAGGTGTTATCCCATCTTTTTCTGTCATGCATAGTTAAAATAAAAGGCTGGTGTGGCTAAATTTTGAAATATATGCTGCTTTTTTTCGAGAAAATATGATTAATAAATATGTGTACTATATAATATTAAAATCTCATATTTGTACTGTGCATAATATTAATTTTATGAATCATTAAACAGATATACCAAAAAACAGCTATCGCTGAAAGGGTTAAATCATATTAAGAATTTGTCAAGTAATTTGAAAGTGTCAAATGAGGCTGAATTTTGTAGTTTGATAAATATGACAAGATATTAAAAATAATTAATTAAATAGTATTTAAATTAATTTTCAGTATAATCAAAATAAAAGTCAGAATTAATTGAATTTTAAATTATTCAGGAATGAAAGCTAATCTGAGTTGAAACGATTTGAATTCCAAACCAGATTTAAAAATTGCTGAAATCTGAACTAATTTACCATTTTCAGCATCAAACTCTAGAGCCATAGACAAAGAAACTCAAAAATTATATCCACTAACCATTAGAAAATTGTGGGAGGAATTTTGTGTTAATAAATTTATTATACCTAAGATAGCAGTTGATTTGTAAACATTTCAGATTCTAATGCCGCATAATTTTATGTCATCAATTTTTACTTTTAAATGATACACCCCCCCCCCCCGAAAAAAAAAAAAAAAAAAAAAACCTCAGGGAATTTTCTTTGCAGATTCAATATTTTACCCTGATAAATTTCAATTTTCTTTCTTTTTCCTTTTTTTTTCAAGAGAGGGAGGGAGGAAGTGAGGCTTTTTACTAATCTTTTCCATGATGTAACAGCCTTAACAAATTACAAAATATTTGTCAAGTTTTTAAATAGCAGTAAAATACCCTGAAAAACTAATGCTGACAGGGTTCATACTCCTCAGGGAATACTCAGGGAATTTGGAATTTGTTAAAAAAAGTCAGGGAAAACTCAGGGAAAATAAAAATTTTCATTATAAATCAGGGAAAATCAGTTATAAAATCTGGAAAAAAAATTGTTTTTTCCCTCTCAAGTTATGTTTTTCTTGTTTAGCTTCGTATCAAAATTTAAATGATTAAGTATTGTGAACATACGCATGTAAATAATGATTTCTACCTGAATTTCTATCATGATCGGCAGTAATATGATATCTTACAGTGAAAGTAGTTGTATTGTGTCCTGTCTAGAGGAGAGTTTCTTGTAATATGTCGCTAATATTTTCTTGAAAATTGTCTAGGAACTCGGGGAATTTTTTTCCCATATTTGAGTATGAACCCTGTGCTGAATGTTAAAGAGTTTGTTAGGACTTTGTAAAGAAACATGATATTATAAAAGCATGCACATGTGTATTTTTGCAATTTATGGATTTTCTGTACAAAGTTCTTTTTCAGATTTTTTTTTAACAACTATTCTACAAACATAGATATAGTTACTGAATCCAATAATTCTAATAAATTTTATTTTTTAAATAATATTCTTAACATGAAAAAGCTTTATACTAAAAAATTCAATAAACTAAAAAACTTTCTTACATACTTCATGCCTTGGCCTTAAAGCATTTTCGCTGGTATCCCCCAGCTTGCTCACCAGCACTCACGGTGTTGAAAGCCCTGCACTTGTGTTTTACTCTGTTGACATCTCTTTTGAGGCTGTGTCTCTTGAAAATGTGTCAGGATAAGGACGTGTCTTTTGAGGACGCATCCTAAAAAGAGATGTCAACAGAGTGAAACACCACAAGCACAGGGCTTCCAGCACTGTGAGTGCTGGTAAGCAAGCTTGGGGGGGGGGGGGGGGACCCCAACGAAAACACGTTATGGCCAAGGCATGAAGTATGTAAGGTTTTATAGTTTATTTAATTTCATTTTACCTATGCTTTTTTTGAGCAAATAATTTGTAAGCAGATATTTAAAAACAATAATATAGGAAGCTGTATTCATTTCTGTTTTATGTTATACTTAAATTCAACAATAAGTATCTTATAGCTCATTTATCCTTTAAATTCTTTATTTTATTTATTTATTTCTTAAGCCAAAAAATGTCTCCTTCCTACAACATCTATTTATTATTAACAGTAAAAATAAATAGAACTTGTAAATCTTGTATTTTCTAAAATTGTAAAAAAGAAAAATTATTTTAATAGATTGCAAAGTCTATATCTGACTCACATTAATTATTTTTAGCTTGCATATATCAAATTATTTAGGAAATGTTTGTGATATTTTATAAGTGTGATGTATTTTCTTGCACACAAATTAACTATTAAATTATTATAGTAATTCTTTATTACTATTTAAAAAACAATTGTTTTTTTCTGTTAAATTTCTTGTAAAGATATCAACCTTTTAAAGACCAACCTTCAAGAAAGTTTTATTGTGTTTATTTAAAAAAAAAAAAAAAAAAAAAAAAAAAAAACTTTTCCTCTTAAATACGGTAAAAAAAAAAAAAAAAATCAATTTTACAAAATATAGCAAAGTTGTATTTAGGTGTCTCTTTCCAATTTACTTGAAACTTGGCACATGAATAGACTACCAAATAATGTTAGACATTTTTTTTTTTAAGGAGTAAAAGTTATCCCTAAAGATTCTCCCCTCAAAAACACATTTTTGAAATATCTTGTTTTCTATTAAATATTTTTAGATTTTTTTTTCTTTTTTTTTTAATAATATTAAATTATACGTAATAAATTGGGTATTATTGTGACTTCCCTAATTTTTTAGAGGGTCAAATTATATTTTTATGGTGAAAGTGCACAAAAGATATAATTTGACCCTCTAGGAGATGCCCTCATGCTGAAAAATGATGTAAAGTTCAAAATATTTTGGCAAATCTGCTAAAATTTGGAGGGTGTTTGAACCCCCGTAACTCCCCCCTCTTGTTTAATCTTCCTTGCCTGTGGCCTTGTGCAAACATAAAAAAGGACCATATTCCATCTCTATTGCCTAAGTAACTATGGATTATGTAATAATTTTTATGAGAAATAATTTTCATCTTTTTTTTTTTTTTCTTTTTACATCTTAAAATGTTGAATAGAAGAAAAGATATTCACAAAAACAGGTTTTTTGGGGTTGAATCTTGAAGGGTAATTTTCACTTTCTAAATCACCATATTAAAGCTTAAAAAATATAGTTAATATTTTTTTGTAGTGTTCTTATGTGCTATGATTAAAGGAAAATAGAAGAGGACAAAGTTCCCTTGTTAGTGGAAACAATTGATTTAATTGAACTGTGTCTATTGTGTGCTGAGGCAATATTGAGCATTTATCATATAAATTTTGTTTAGTGATTTCTTTAAAAAGTTAAGACTATTAAAAGGGAAAAATTGTAACTATTTCATATTAAAATATTCCAAAAAATAGTTAATTTCATTACTCGAAAATTTTGCAAAAGGTCTTATATTTTATTATTCTTACTACAAATTTTGCAAACACAAGGCCATAGTCAGAAAAAAATTTCGGTGGGGGTTCAAACTTTAATACATAACGTTGTGTGCTAAAAAATAGGATGGCCGTTCAAGTCAACAAGGAGTTTTGGAGTACCTGCATTTGGTTGCAACCAATGCTTACTTCCAACAAAAAATTATAAAATCATAAAAATAATTTTCCAAAAATGAAAGAAAAGCTAAAAAAGAATAAATTTAGAATTTTTAGTCTCTGAATCAATCTCTGCATTATCAGAAATTATTCAGAGTGAAGCACCAGGAGTTAGAATAAAAAGGAAAAATAATAAATAAATCCCTGAGAAAACCTAACTGTAACGGTGAATCTGTTACATGCGCTGAGAAGATGGTCTGGACGGCGAAAAGGAATTATGAGTTCAGCAGGGCGACCCAAGGGGCACGGGAAACTGCTCAGAGTCCCGCAATTAATGAAAAAAAGGGGGCCATATGATTTTTTTTCTTTCTTTCTTATAGTAATTAATTTTTTTTTCCTTTTGTAATCAAAAGAACTCGCCAATACCTTTAAAATGAATGGTTGAACCATCAATCTGCGATAATTTAAAATAAAATTATCGATTTTTTTCTTTTTTTAATGTAATATTGAGAACAAAATTGACTTTTTTTTTTTTGGATATTTAGTGTTATATTATTTCTCTAATATGGAAATCGTCTGCATTATCATAGAAGATATTTTTTTTAAAATAATAATTTTAATACATTATTTTTACTGAGTGAATTTGTATAGGAAAATATAGAAGAAAGTCATATGGTGGCCACAACATACTAGTTTAATTCTTATTAAAATCACACAATTAACTGTGGAAGAAAATCATATTTATTAAAATTTTATTTTTCCGACTGAGTGAAAATAATGCCTAGACTGGGAGTCGAACCCCGGATCTTTGACTTCCAAGGTCAAGGCTCTACCAATTGAGCTATCCAGGCCGACACCCCGGTCAGCATTACTCACTGAGACAACCTTTAGCCAGAAACATTTCTGGTCTATCATGTAGATACCTCGACAGAAATAAGCCGCAGAAAATGGAAAACACCATTAGATAATGGGAGAAAGAAATAATTTTTTTTTTTTTTTTTTTTTTTTTTAATTGTATTTCTTTCTCCCATTATCTAATGGTGTTTTCCATTTCCTGCAGCTTATTTCTGTCGAGCTATCTACATGATAGACCAGAGATGTTTCTGCCTAAAGTTTGTCAGAGTGAGTAATGCTGACCGGGGTGTCGGCCAGGATAGCTCAATTGGTAGAGCCTTGACCTTGTAAGTCAAAGATCCGGAGTTCGACTCCCGGTCCAGGCATTATTTTCACTCAGTCGGAAAAATAAAATTTCAATAAATACTAGTTTAAATTGTTTTATTCTAAGATGCATTATGAAAAAAGAAATTCACAAATTCTCTCACATTATTGAAAGCAAAGACAGGGTTGCTACGGTACCTGGAAAACTCAGGGAATTTGAAAATCTATTAAAAAACAGGGAAAACTCAGGGAATTTCAAAATTTATTGTAAAAACAGGGAAATTTTGTTTAAAAACATTGGAAAATTTTTTCATAATCAAATATTTTTTTTTAATTTTAGTGCTTTATAATGAATCAGTTATGTCTTTTTTTCTCCAAGTTAATAAAATTAATAAAACCTAAATATATTCAATTGACTTGTAAACATGTTAGATTCTAATATTGCATGATTGCGTGTCATCTATTAGGTCTACCGGAAAGTTCTGTCCGTTTGAAATAATAAAATGACACCGGAAATTTATTATGGATAATATTTAAGATGTTCTTGGGTAACTTTTAAGATGATAATTGGCAAAGTACTATATAAATATTGTTAAACAAAAATTTCCTATGTTATTTTATTAAATTAAACGGACAGAATTTTCCGGTAGACCTAATATTTTACTTCTAAAAGAGACAGGGAAAACTCAGGGAATTTTTTCTCCTGATTTGTGCAGAAACCCTGAAAGAATATACCAACTACTGAAAAGTGCAGTGTTGCCAGATTTGGGAACTTTTTTATCCAATATCGACCACTAAATTTTAATGGCTGTCTAATCACTTCGAAGACTAACCGTCTACAAATATCACTTCTTAAAATTATTGGTGATAGTACAATAAAAAAGTTCCCAGTCAGGCAACACTGGAAAAGTGGGAATCTTGATCATATTTTAGAGATTGTATGATGCAATATAAAATGTTGCTGGGTTATTAAAATACCCCAGTAACATTTTATCCTCTATCAATTGGGATATTTTAATACCCCGAAGACACAACGGGGTATTAAAGTATTCCAAAGTGTCCTCGCTGGTTAAAGTAGACTGGGATCATTTTGAAAAACAAAAAAAATTGCATATTGAAGAATTTAAAATCACAGGTCACTGATTTTTATCAGGATGGTTTCTTGAAATTGATTTCACAGTTTAGTACAACCAATGTCTGTGATGACTAAATAGAAAAATAATTATGCCTTTGTATGTTTCTTTGTAATAAAGCTTCTTAGCAAAAAAGCATGCTAAAATTTACTTTCATAATATTCCTAATATTTACAATTGATTAGGACAAACAAATAAAGAAAACAGATTGCATGAAGTAATTATTTAATTGCATGTATATTCACAAAAAAATTTACATCTTGAACAGTGGATGCATGAACATATATATACAAGGAATGTAAATCTAATACTTTAAAATATGGACATCACTGTTTTTTCAAACTTATAAATGTAAACGTAGTCACATAACCATTTAAAAAAAATATCACTGTAATAATTGGGCAGAGTTTCAAAGAAATTTTTAGCTGGAAAATTGTAAATATTAGTGTGAAATACAAAAACACATTCGCTATCAGCTTCACATTGATATACCTTGATTCTCTTATGGGAGCCTCACATCACTTTATAATAACTGATAGATAATTTTTTTAATAACTTATAAATCTAAAAAAATGTGTTGTTTTTTAATTGAGAAATATTAATGACAATTTAGGTAATTTATACTATGCATGTTCTATCAAGCTTCTCAAATATTTTTCAAATGTGCTTAATTTAGAAAACAACCTTCTTCTATTTATATATAGCAAGTGGCATTATCCAAAAGAAGGGGGGGGGGGGAGAACCTAAGCCTATTTTTGTTTTCTAAGTAATAAAGATAAAATTCTGCACAAAACAGAATTTAATTTAGTATGACATGACTTATTTTAATCTATTCTTCAATATAAAGGCATGCAGTAACCATGTTTCATTTTATAGCATCGACTGCTATGTTTATTTTTAAAAATCTCCATGATATTAGATTTAGCATAGGAGCTCCTTGGCAACTTTTAAATATTTGCTGTCATTTTGGCACTGAATTTAAATGGTTATTGCAATTGCGTAAATAAAGATCTTGCCAAGAAACATCCGAAGCTACTTAGGTGTCAGATTTCAAAATTTGCCAATATTGATTATGTCGACTGCACTTTAGATTATAAAAATCGAGGAAAAAAGGCTAAAAATCTATATATAAAAGCATGGGACAAAACGAGGGATAAAAAAAACAAGTCACAAGTGTGCTAAAAAAAAAAAAATAATAATAATAATAAATAAATAAATAAATAAATAAATAAACACTGGAAGAAATATAAGGTCAAAATTTACTAAAAAATGTTATTGAAGCTCAGAAAGGGATTGGGCTTGTGGTCCTGAAGTTAACATTGAGGGTTTGCTATGTTTCGCCTAATATAAGACTTGACAGTGGCAGATGGGAGCCACCACACTTTAGAATGTAAAAAAATAGAGGATAAAAGGCTAAAAATCTATAAAGAAATGCATAGGATGAAAAAAAATGATACATTTGGAAAAAAAAAAAAAACAGCTAACACCAGAAGTCATAAAGGGTCAGAATTGACTAGAAAAAGTGGTTGAAACTGGGGAATGGGCTGGCTGGGCTTGGGGCCCTGAAGCTATCATCTAGGGTTTGCTACACCTCGCCTAATAATTCATCCTTATTATCACTTCTTTACAACAATTTTTCTCAATTTTATTTTCATTATTAAAAAAAAGAAAAAAAAAAAAAAATGTTTGCACGTTCATTTTTTCTTCAACATAAAAAGAAATATATTTACTTACTATTTTTAGCATCAATTTGTTTTTCTTTCTAATAATTTTAAAGTTAAATTTTTTTTTTAAATTTAATATCTTTTGAACTGATTATTCGTGTGAACGATGTTATTGAATTATACAATATCAGTTAGTTTTTGTCCTTATAGTCTACCAATTTTTGATAAAATGTAATAAGCTGTACTAAAAATCTGGACAGATATAATAACACAGTTTCAGCTTTATATATCAATAGATAAAAGAAAGCTAAAATATTTGCACGTTTGTTCAAGATGACATATAAAAATTAGTAACAATGGCAAAATTGCTGTTGACCTGAAGCACTTAAAAAAAAAAAAAAGGGATAGTAAATCATATTGATAAATAGATATTACAGATAAATTAATCATCTTTCAATATAGGTATGTGCTTAAGTAATAAAATTATCAAACTTCATATTCTATATTCAGGGTTGCTACAGCAGAGCTAGCTAAGCTAGTGCTTCTCCATCTGAAAATTAGAGATTTTATAGAAAATTAATATGTATTTAACAAAATTAAAGGTCATATTTTTTTTGTGAAGCTAGACACTTCTTTTTTAATTCTACATTTTATGTTATCTTTAAATCTTCTTTATTCATATTTAATTTAGAATGTTATGAATGAATATATTCCCTAAATATTAATGATAATTATTGACCTGTTAGAAGAATAAAAAATATCTTGGTTTCAGTAATTAATCCTTTGTGACGGGGATGAGACTCTGATAGCGAATGTGATAATTATTCTCTTTAAGATAAGATAAGCATGGATTACTTTATGTAAATATATTTTTTTTAAATAATCTATGTTACATATAATATTTGCTTGTAGAATTCATATACATAATATTGGTTGTTTTATTTCAATTATTTATAACCAGAGGTCCACATAATAAAATTATGTAGGTATTTATTCTCAAATATTGTTATGGTCTAAGCAGTTTTGTAAAATTATTATGGGAATCTGATTTGTCATACAACTTTCAGGACTATAATTACAAGATAGATTCTCAAATGATCCTTGTATAATTTTTAAATCATACAATTCACATCAATAAAATTAATTTTTTAAATATATATATATATATGTGTGTGTGTGTGTTTCTACCCCCCTGCAAGCTACTCAGTTACAGAGATTGGGAGAAATCCGATTATCTCTAAAATGGGAGAGGTTAAAAACAATGAAACAGAAATATGTGAAACATTTCTCATTAATATTAAAGTAGCCATCATTTCTTTTTTCTTCTTCTTCTTGTTTTTTTAATAATAGGATTAAGTGGAGAAGTTTTTCATAAAGTAAAGAAATTATTTTTTAGACTAAGGATATAAGCTATTTTTCCCTTCAAATGCATATCTAATGGATAATTTTCAGCCTAACAAGTTTTGAAAGAAATTTTTAGTATAACAACATCTGGGCCTTGGTTACCGATAATTTTCTATTCATTAATTCAATGCAAACATATGTAATCATGTTATTTAATCATCAATAAATAAGTACAGGAAATCTATGTTTATGTGTGTGAATAATCCATGTTGTAATTTTTTTGTTAACAATAAACATAGTGCATTAAATGTTGATATAAATGTACTGTAGTTAGGGTTATGCACATTTACATACAGCATCTTAGTTATTGTAAAAAATTAAAACAAACACATTAAAAATAAATAAATAAAATTACATTCACATTTTTTACATTTAATATTTACAGGTGCTTTACAATCAAGTAAATATCCATCATTTTGTTAAGAACATTTTGAATGTAAAAAATAAAATAATCTTTAAGCACTTTCAGTGAAATATTTTGTAAAGAAATACTTTGATCATTTTCAGATTCAATTGTTACATAGTAACAATTGATGATTATGATCTGTAAGTGTATAAATTATACTATACTAAAACTAGTAAGAATTTTGAAATAACAGGACTCCCACCTTTAAGATCAGTATTACTTCTAGAAAACTTTATCCTAGTGGATATAAATTTTAAGATTAGAAAGACAACGAATGTAAATTAATGAGGAAACCAATTTGGAAAAAAACAAAAATTCTTTATTCATTTAAGAATAATATTTAAAACTAATTTCAAGAACATGTGTATTTATAAAAAGGGCTGAGTTGCCATTTAAGGAGGGGGAAAAAAAAGGGCTTTTTGTTCAAAATTTATCAACATTTTTCCTTGTTTCTAAAGCAGATTCCTCTCCCATTCTTTTGTAATACGTATATGTATTCTTTTCTATTGCAGATTTCCAATATCCTTTAAAAAATGATTGAGTTACATATTTGTTTTTTATTTGTTCAGACACTTTGTAAGGCAAAATACTATGCCATCACAGTATTTTAAAAGTTTTTATAGAAAATTCGTGCAAAATTAGATTTTCTAATTTTTTATTGAGGAAAAAAAAATAAAATCTCTAAATTTGATAGTTAAGTAATGTTAAAAAGAGTAATTTAGCGATAAAACATATGCTTTTTGTTACAATTCGAAAGAGCAAAATTTTTGATAGAACATTTATTATTGCATAAACTAATTTTTCAGTATCTTCAAATAAAACAGATATTGTAATTGTAAGGTATATCTTGTGTAATTTCAAAGGGCTTGGCATATTTGGAGAAGCCAAGGTGAAGCTTTGGGGTTACAAGCATCCCAGATATTTAAAAATTTAAAAATTTTTATTTTTCACTATTGAAATAGACTAGTAATTCCCAACCCTCAAAACACCTTAGCTCCCTGCAGATAATGGTCTCCGGTTATGCCGTTGGATATAATTTGTATATTCAACTATTGCATGTAAATTATTACAGCTATATATATATAAAATTGTGATACAATTTTATTTTTCTCTTTCTATATATATTTTTTGCATATTATTCCTTTTCAAATATATATAATTTTAAATATTTATTTTTTTTTACAAAATATAGCAATTTTCAGTTTAGAAATTCCCCACCAAACTTTTTTGCCAAGTACGCCCATGGAAATTACACAAGTACCAAAATAATTTGAAATTTACTTTACATAAAGTGAGTCTAAGAAGCTATTTGAAGTTATTTTCCAAAACCAGTTCAATATCTGGAGCTATTCTATTTTTCTTTTGGTTTAAATAAAAATAGTTTTTCTGTAGTACATGAAAGAGGCACAATCATCAGTTTTTACTCGATTTCTCATAATTTCAGTCTCAAAATATTTAATTTACCCGAATTAAAAAATATTTACACAACTGACCCTCGATTATCCAACACGAGAGGTTAACATACTTTCTTACCTCACATAAACAGGTTACAGTTAATACAACATTGATACCAATTAAACAAATATCACTGGAAAAGATCTTTTGTGGTTTATCTCACCTAATCATGCAGTGGATTCGTGTGTGTCAGATAATCAAGAGTCTAATAGAGTGGATACAAGCAATATTTGTAAGTAAATTGTAATCTGGTGCGCTAGCATAGTAACTTTTAGGAAAAAAATGGTGACATTTTTTTAAACTTCCATATTTGTTTTGAAAGTTCAGTTTTGGCCCCTTTTTCTGACAGCTGATGAGGCACCTTGTTTAAATTAAATTATAAAACAAATTTCGAGCATATAGAACTATGTTTTTCTGGTATTCTTGGCACATGAATGAAATCTTATTTTAAGAGGGATTTTATGAGATATTACATACTTTCTGGAACAATTTCTCTGTCCTTTACCTGCAAAACAGGATAATTATACAGATTAAGTTCAGATAAAAGTTAAAATGAATAATTAACATTAAATATAAAAATTTCTCATAAAATTTAAAATGAAAGATTATCTACAGAATCCAACCAAAATCATAATTCTTATATTTTATTGATTAGTGGATTGATTTGAAACATTAACACATTTGAGCTTAGTTTAAAAGTATTTTTTGAAGTTGGTTTGTCTGCCCGTCTATTTTTTCCAAGCTTTGATTGACAAAAATATATTTGGATCATCACAAAACTAGTATGTTTTGTTAAAGTTCACTATGAATGTTTTCTATTGTATATTGGAATATTTATGGTTTGTTTACTGTGATCTACTATTAATAAATACTTTTCAGTCTATGGGTAGCAAATTTTTTAATTATATTTTAATAACATTATAATAAATCAAGTAGTGATATTAACATGCAATATTAAGGAACTAGTGAGCTTCGCCAGCTTCGTTAGTCACTATATTTACATGAATAATGATTCTTTTTAAAAATCTCAAATCATATAAACTTTTGAAAAAAAAAAAAAAAATCCATTGAAATAGCCCACTTGGTTGGGATTACCACTGCACTTTGACAGCGCCTTCTCCACTAGCACTATGCTGGGTCTCCATTGCCTGTAGAAGCACCTTGCCTGATACATTCTCTGCGCAACCTTATCTACCCCTTCTCGATTTAGAAAGGAAATGTAACCGATTCTTCGATCCTAAAAACATAGTAATAATGAATTCAAACCCATAGTCCATAAGGGATGATGATAATGAAATGGCAGTTTAAAAGGAGATGTTACTACGAAGGCGATTCAGAAAGTAATGCTTCTAAGCCCACTACTTTGCCAATAGTACTGCAAACATTTTTAACTATCATTAATGCACTGATGTTTAAGCTATTAAATGTCACTTGTTTCTCCTTCCTAACTCATCTCGTTCCAGGGTAATAGATCCATGGCATCCATTGGTGATGTCCGGTTGAAACATAGCAAGCTGTAATTCAATTCCTGACTATGGAAGATTGAGTGCTTATTAACATACATCGCCGTCTGACTGCAGTTTACTGGGATGCCTGTGTTGACTTCCGCACTGTGCGGAAGTGGGCAAGGACTGTGAAAGACCAAAATCCAGTCGCATCAGATCTCCAGGATCAGCACTGAAGTGAACACCAGCTTTGACCTTTGATAAAGGATTATCAAGACAGGGTGGACAAAATGATTCGAGGTAATCACAGGATAAAGGCTGGTTTCCACTAGGGTTGAAGCTTCGAGGTTAAAAAAAACATTAATCACATTTTCGACACAAAGAGCCAAACAGGGGTGATTGTGACTCAAAGGTAAAAACCCTGAAAATTAGAGCCTCAAATTAGAAAAAACCCAAAATATCAAATAATACTCAAACTATTTAGGCCAGAAGCCCTCAATCCTTTTACATTTCCTTCACATATCAGCTGTATAACAAATGAACAACCAATGAAAGCAAAAAATAACTTTATAGGAAATATGAAAATACAGATGGGTTAGAGTAAAAACCCTGAAATCAGGGGAAAACCCTGAACACAAACACCCCTGGCCAAATGTCTTGTCATCAGTTGTAACCTTTTTTCTTAATCAGATTGCGCAGTTACTTCAAAGGAAAGCATGCAAAATTGACAAAGATATCTGCCTCTGACCCCTCAATAATTTCAGCAGGGGGTTAGAGCCAGGGACTTCACCCTGACAACCAACCACGTCCAACCGCTTGACCACATCAAAGGATTCTGAATAGTGCCGCTCGAACCAACCGTTAAAGCAACCTGCGCTTAAAGCAACATGAAATCACAATAGCACCGAAATTTTTTTTTTTTTTTTTTCAATTATAACACGAAGGGTATTAAACTTGACAGTCAGAGTATACTGCAATCATAATACAAAAATGTTAATTTTAAAACAATATTAACTTGAAAACTAATGCAAGGAACATGTCAAACCTTCGAAATAATTCTTTATAAAGAAAAAAAAATTGCTATTTATATAAAATCCGACGTAGTAAATTTATTCAAACTATTTTGTATTCCTACAAGCACAACAATTTTGCAATCAGTACGCTTTTGATATTAATTCGATTGTTGCTTTATTTTAATCGTTATTGAACGTTCAATTTGTTCTTATACAATTGATTAAATTTACTATATTTTGAATCTTTGGGCTCTTCCCACCTGACGTCAGAGGTCACATGATAGAGGAAAAACAAATAGCAGACGAAGTCTTGTTTATCTAAAGTAACATATTTTCTATTCTTATTTTTGATCAATCGTATTTAATATGTGTTATTTTGTTTATGCATCATCATTTTTAATCCATTTTATATCATTATTCATCATCTTTTGTTTGCTGTATACATTTACAATCATCATTTAGTTTATATATGTTATTGATGTTCATGAAGAACATGTTTAATCTCTGATTTTTGGTATTTAAATCAGTGACAGTGCAATATCGTACTGCGTAAATCCATTTAGACCAGTAACTAAGTTAATTAACTTGTTGTAACACCTTTATGCAATTAAATTAAATGAAAACATTTTTAAATTTCAAATTATAATCCATTAACATTCCACAAGAAGCTATTATTTATTGCCAGATCAGTTAATGTTACAGTTACACTACAATATACAAAAATCGATTCTTATAGGTAAAAATAAATAAACACATAAAATGTTTTTTAAAAATTATTAAATTTACAAATACAATTATTCTACTGTTTGCAAATGCACAATATTACTTTTATTTCATTTTATATTAAATATTAACATTTTTGTTCTTAAGAACAATATTTAATTAAATTCGAGTCTCAGAATTCGATTATTCGTTTTCCTCTATCACGTGGTTGAGCAGACGACGGTGGGAAGAGCCCATTGCTTTCTCTGTTTACAATTCTTCAAGCTTATTTTGTACTAATTTTCTTTGGAAAAAAATTACTTAAGAGCTTAATTATTAATGAACTTTGCTTATCGCATCTCTTTTGTAAATAATGAAACGAAAGTATTTCTATCATATAAAAAGTTCATAAAACTTATTAAAAACTTTAAATCTTCTTACCATATTCCAAATCCAACTAGAATCTAATGGCATCCTGCTTGTATTGACGATTTTCCTTTGTACAAAAAAAAAAAAAAAATCACAATAAAATTCAAAAACAACATTTTCTTGAAAATTCAAGGAACACGTAAAATCTTCCAAATAATTTTCATTCTTTATAAGAAAGAAAGAAATTGTTAATTTTGTAAAATCTGACACAATTAAAAATTTGCTGAAAGTACTTCACGTTGCTTTAGAAGCACTAATTTTCTATCAATCAATTAGTGCTTTCAGTTACAGTTTGTGTGAAATATCACTTAAAAATATCACATATTATGCAGGAATAATTAAGGTGCAATCGATTCTTTTTGTCGAGATCGCAACTTTTTCTTCTTAGAACTTTTGTAATTGCATAAGTCTAAAGGTGGTTGATTTTCTTTGCCAGAAAAAACTCTAGTTCGTGATCTTTTTGCTCGTGGGCGTAAATCTGCAAGAAAAACGCAAGATGGGGGAGTGACTTCAGAAAGAGGTACCTCACTGCCAGTCTTGATCTGCAAATAAAATGAAAATATTTTAATATTATGTAAGTATATATACATATATGAGTATACACACATATTATATATATGTGGGTGTGTGTAAGAAAATTGCTTTAAACTTTCACCATCCTCATAAGAAGTTAAAATAATCACCAAGTTGCTAAACTTTTAAAAACCCTAATTTCTTTGTAAAAGATTTATCAAACACAAACAATTTACAGTAACTATAATTCAGAATAAGTTTATAAATAATTATAAGATTAAAAAAAAAAAAAAAAAAACTTTTTATATACCATGTTTTAAATTTTCTGATGATTCATAGAGCTCTTATCAATGTGCATAATTTTTTTTTAAAGTGATAATGACGTCACGTCAATTTTTGTGAGATGCATAATTTAACTTTTCACAATTTTTTAACGTTCACGTTGAATTAAATGTATTTATTTTTATGTCGAAAGAAAATGAACTCGTAATTTTTTTTTTTTTGGCAACAATAAAATTATAGCTAATGTTTTAACGGCTATTTTAACGCTATTAGGATGTTATTATTTTCATATTTTAATAAATTATAAGAAAACTAATCAAAAATTCGAAAATAGGACTTCGAATTATTGTGTTGTCACCGGGTTCTGAGCTACTGTGAAAGTTTCAAATGTCTAGCTAGTAGGGAAGTTAGTTAAAATTCGATTGCAAGATTTTTACCGAACAAACAAACAAACAAGAATAAAAGTTAATAAAAACATGGTAAAATAGCGAGAGCTCTGTTAATGCTAATGGCATTGTAACAATGTGTTAAAAGCTCTATGCCATAAGCATCGCTGGTGTCTTTTTAAGCTCATCTTACTGAGAACATAGTATATTCAATGTGTTTCAGTAAAGCAAAAGCACACGAGACATAGAAAATAGTTACACTTGATACTAGTTGCATTCTAACCTACTTCACACTTGACTGCGAAAGTAAAAGAATAGCAAACTTTTAACGAGTCGATAATAGATGGAACAGGGGCTCAATCTGGTTTTTTCATAAAGAACTTTTGCCATCTACAAACGAAGTCCACTATCGGTTTAGCCCAAAGTGCAATTAGGGGACCAATCACAATTTGAAGAAAAGCACAAATATTTTTGATCACCCTGTGTGATAAAAAGCTACAAATAACTTGTAACTTTAACACATTGTTGCAATTTATTTACAATATTTGTATGTATTTTTGTTGAAATTGCGCAATTTAGGCAGGTACATTTTTTTCCGAAAATTATTATTATTATTATTATTATTATTATTTATTTATATATATATATATATATATAGTCCCGTATTCTCTTCTAACAAGAATGGATTTCCATAAAATTTTATAAAACTTGCAGAAAAATTGACAAAACATTAGAGTAACATTCTGAAACATAAAATTCACATGCGTAATATTCGCTGAGTTATAAGATTTATATATATATATATTTTACTGTACATGCATGAAAGATAGAATTTGTTTTATTACATAGGTTGAAAACTAGATATTTTGGACAACTTATGTCAAAGTTCATTTGAATAAAGTAAAAAAATAAGCAAATTATCGACAAAAGAACAAGCTAAATTTTAGATATTTTTTCAGAGTTGAAATTTCATAAGGGGTTTTTCACATGCTATGTATTTAATTTGAAGATCCAATTATTTGATCAAGGTTGCAAAAGTTCTTTTTCGTGTAAAAAAAAAAAAAAAAAAAAAAAAATCCTCTTAAGGGGATTTTTTTACAAGGTGCACATCCAAAAGCATGTTCTTTCCCAAACAAAAACAATTTAGTTTTATTCCATTTAATATTTAAATTATTTTATATATATTAAACCTGAATTAAAAAAAAGAAGAAGAAAACTTTTTATTCAGTAAATTCTGTTACAGTGGTTATTGTAAAGTCCAAAAATGTTTTTGTTTTTTATGGAACTATTTTGGTAAATTCTGCCATTATTCAATGTATGGTAAGCGCACTAGTGATTGACACTTTTAGAGCAATCTCTGATGTTTTCAATGTTCTAGTCATCAGAAAATATTTTTAGAAATCTTAAGTTAGTACATATGGTATGAAAGACATTCATAACCACATACATGTTAAAATATATACATTTGGCAACAATATTTTTTTTGTGAATTTTCATTTGACACCCACTACCCACTCAATGTTCCAGTAATTGACACTGCTAGTTTTTCATTTTATCAGTAATTGGCCCCCCATGTTCCAGTGTTTGACACTGCTAGTTATTCATTTTACCAGGTATTAGCATCCTATGCTCCAGTGTTTGACATAAAATGTTAAAATTGTTATATGTAAATTATATGATTTTATTATTTTCCTTATTTATTAATTATTTCGGTATACATGTCAATTACTGGAGCAATCCAATCACTGGAGCACTTACCCTATGTAAAATAAGTTGTAATTTGATATCTGCATCCCGGAATGTAATTTTTTAGGAATGATATTGTAAAGAAATACATTTTTGGTGAATAAAGTAAACGTACATGGTTTTTTTCCACTGTCTTACCTCCTTTATAATAACTCGCCACAGTACTTATTCTGTATGAAACAAAATATGCAGATAAAAAACATGGTGCTAACCCTTTTTCAAAATTGGACATGATCTCCTTTATTTTCAGGGTACAGATATATTACAATTACTTGTTTATTTTATTACTATATTTTTATAAAATGAGAAGCAACATATGAAAATTCGAGAAGTGTTAAACTTTAGGCAAAAGAAAACTAAAATACAAAAATAAGTAGTCATAATCAATATTTATACACCACAAAACCAATTGTGATGTGCAAGGTTATGTGGTACATGGTTTTATTTTCCGCTGTCTTACCTCCTTTATAATAACTCGCCACAGTACTTATTCTGTATGAAACAAAATATACAGATAAAAAGCATGGTGCTAACCCTTTTTCAAAAATGGACATGATCTCTTTTATTTTCAGGGTACAGATATATCACAATTACTTATTTATTACTATATTTTTATAAAATGACAAGCAACATATGAAAATTCGAGAAGAGTTAAACTTTAGGCAAAAGAAAACTAAAATACAAAAATAGGTAGTCATGATCAATATTTACACACCACAAAACCGATTGGGATGTGCAAGGTTATGTGATACATTTCATTAAATGTTACGTTTGAAAACTAACACCTAGTACTATTATTATCTTGGACTAAATAGCGGGAAAAAAAAAAGAAACAGCAAGCGAAGCGTCCTTCTTGCATGCAATTTCATGCAAAGGAGATAGGACAAACATGTTACAGACCTTGATATTATGATAAGAATGCTTTGAGACGCTACTGAGCCTCTTTCTGTGCTACCTAGAAAGATTAGGCAAGAGGTTAAGAAAAGAAAGAGAAAAAAATTAAGTATTATACAAGCTAATGTACAGAAATTAGAGATTAGGTATATCATTAACGGCCCTCTTCACTTACCGTCGCCGGAAGCCCGAGCCAATGTTATTCTATGGGGAATTTTCCTTTACAAATAACTTATTAACTAATACATATTTTTAAATTCTGTTTTCACATTCTGAAAATTCACAACTGTTAAATCGACGGACCTTTTTTAAAAATGTATTTTTTTAATTTTTAATATTTTATTTTGAAATTGCAAAATGAAAAAAATTCACATATTGAAAATTCGTATTTTGCAGCTTCAAAATAAAATATAAAAAATTCAAAAAAATATTTTTTTTTTTAAAAAAGGTCCGTCAATTTAACAGCTGGGAATTTTCAGAATGTGAAAACAGAATTTAAAAATATATATTAGTTAATAAGTTATTTGTAAAGAAAAATTTACCCTAGATTAACATTAGCTTCGGCTTCCTGCGGCAGTGAGTGAAGAGGTCCCTTAAACAAGAAACATACAGAAATAAGAGATTACGTATATCATCACACAAACAAATGTACAGAAATCATAGCGAGTAAATTATTATACAAGCAAATGTACTAAAATCGAGTAAAACACACGAAATTAATTGTATTTCAATGCATCAATTTAAATCTTCGAGTCAGAGTTTAAAGTTAGTCCTCTGAAGTACACATAAAATCTTTGAAAAATTATATAGAAAAATTTACAATCAAAAATTTGAGACTATTTCACTGTAGTTACACTTTTATGTTTTGATGAGACAAAAGGAATACCTTGAATCTCGATCAGGGCTGCCTGCAAATTATTTTCGTACCACTATTTCCATAACATAAAAGTTATAATAATTTAATGCAGGCAAAGTGCAAATTCACCTGCAAAAATGTATTACAAATTTTATTTTTTAGAAATAAGGGTACGAATATGTGTATATATATATATATATATATACAGTCATTTGCAAAAGTTTAAAACCAATAGCCGAGTTTCAGTATTTTAGCACATTGCACCTTTTGCGCAGATTATTGCATCATCTCATGTGCTGATTGCATCAGACGCATTCTACTGCTATAAATAAAGGTGCACGGAACGTTTATCTCCGGTTGTTTATTGGATTTTGTCGTAGACAGTGCTGTTGTGTAATAAGTAAAAAACCTTCACTTACTGTTACAAGGTGGTCAGAAATATTGACCCTGCATAAAACTGGATTTTCTGAGCGTCAAATAAGTTCGAAGGTAAATGTGAGCAAGACAGCGGTGCACCAATCTGTTAGTAAATTTAGAATTTCTGGAAAATTTGTGGACCTTAAGAGTAGTTTCTTTTTCATACTTGGAGTAAGTCGAGATTTCCTTGCAGGTTTATGGGATGATAAACCAAAATATTTGGCCAAACATCTTGAAATAGATCTCAAACTGACGTTAGTACCTTTTGCAGCTAGCGAATGTATAATCGTATTGTAGGAGGTTCTTGGATCTCGTACGACCATCCTTATCACATGATCATCACGTGCACTCGTTTTTCTAGGGAGACAGCTTCTCTTAAGGTCCACAAATTTTCCCGAAATTTTAAATGTACTAATAGCTTGACGCACAGCTGTCTTTCTCACATTTACCTTCGAACTTATTTGACGTTCAGAAAATCCAATTTTATGCAGGGTCAATATTTCTGACCTTTTTGTAACAGTAAGTGAAGGTTTTTTACCCATTACAATAATTACACAATAGTACTGTCTACGACAAAATCCAATAAACAACTGGCGATAAACGTGTCGGGCACCTTCATTTATAGCAGTAGAATGCGTCTGATGCAATCAGCACATGAGATGACGCAATAATCTGCGCAAATGATGCAATGTGCTAAAATATTGAAAATCGGGTACTGGTCTTAAACTTTTGCAAATGACTATTTATATATAAAGTCGCCTGTGGAAGCCTTACTCGATAATATATTCTCGTATTGCTCATAATAATCAAGCATGTTTATGACCCCATATATGTTTAGAATTTCAAAATTTCCCCATGTCGATATGTTACCAGCATAACTAACTTAAAAACAACTGTAGGAAGTTCAGTTTTTGTATTTTGAAAATCATATGGGGATGAAACATTTAAAATTTGGACTATGATAGCAAGTTTCAAAGAGTGGTGTGGGGTAAAAGCACATTAAATTATATTTAAATCAGTGTTGCCAGACTTGGGGACTTTTTTATTCAACTACCATCAATAATTTTGAGAAGTAAAATTTGACATACGTAATAGACGATTAATCTTCGATGTGATTAGGCAACTGTTGCTATAAAAATTTAATGGTGGATGTTGAATAAAAAAGTCCCCAAATCTGGCAACACTGATTTAAATTTCAAATTCATCAAACATCCTTAAATACAGGGTTAGCAAGAAATAAGTTTCCCACTTCAGAGGGCTCTAGAATCCGTCCTATTGGTCCAAATGAGGTAAACTTTTAACTACAGATAATTCAAATGATGCGCTTGACATTTATTAAATAATAATAATAAAAAAAAATTACAAAGTTCCGCCGATAGATGGCTCTATAACACAAATGGCACTTATTTGCATATATTCAAAATTAGAAACAGCATTTGTGTTTCAACGCATGCCTATTAGCATTATTCTTTGGATAAAAGAAAGGCGGATTCTGCTAGAGGAGTATTACTTCTCTGCATGATCATCATGCCTACGTTGAAAGAAAAAGTGCTATTGGTAAAATTGTTCTACCAGAACTAGCAGAACTCCGTTGCAGCTGTGAAAGAATTCCGCTAATACGAAGCGAACACGAAGAAGTCCAATGTCTCGATATGGCCTACACTTAGATGATACAGGAATTTGAAACAACTGGACAACTTGGCATTCTTCCAGGTTGAGGACGAAAGCAAATTCCGTCTTCTAGCATCGAAAATGTGGCTACTGCGGTTGTTGAAGCCAGCAGTCAGTCTCCGGATGGTAGTGTGAGTGTGAGTTAGAGTCATCATAAAATTTTTATCAGAGACACACAGACAGACACTTTCAAAAAGTGGTCAAATAGTTTTCTAGATTTTTCAAAACGGGCAAATCCATCGAAAACCGAAGTCTTAAATTTTAACGAAACAAATACTTTCTTCTACTGAATACAGAAGAAAGTAAACAATTCAGTATAATATAAATTCCATAATTGAGGAATATTTGAGACATATTACTCTGAATTACTTTTCATGAAATGTATTTCCAACTACATGAAAAAAAAAAAAATGAATAAATTATGTATATAGAAAAAGTAAAAATGTTTACTAAAAAAAAGTATTATTTCTGGATAAAATTTTTGAAATTGAGTTTTTGACATTCACGCGATTTGACATCTTCTGAATCCGGAATTCAGGCTTTTAGCGGTTTCTCTGTCTGTCTGCGAATCTTATCAACATAATGGCCATATCACACGGGAGCATATATACTCAACACAACATTATACGCAACATGTTCACTATGCTGAACGAACGAGAAACCGGTCAGCTGTCCATAGGGTTCCCCCGAATTGATAGCGTGAAATATTCCCTTTTCTAAAGGTTTTACAGGAAAAAATCCTGTTTATTCCTCCTATTGGTCAATTTTGATCAGCACGCTCAACATACTCAACTTTTTCTAAACGGTTTCGTAAAAGTTGATCATCCGAAAACTTGCTGTCCTTGAACAAAATCAGGCTGAGTATGTTGGGTATAATGCCGTGTTTAGTAAAATGCTGAACGAAAGTCTCTCGTGTGATATGGCCATAACTCAAGAACAAATATTGGCAGGAAGTCCAAAGTCTATCTTGATGGAAGTGCTTTAATTAAATTTTACCAAGTCCAGGAAAACTGCTTAGAAATAATAATTACTTTGTTTTATTCATACGATAGACAAAGTATTATTTGAAGTCCAATTTTTCAAAGCTGATTTTTGTTACAATTACGAGTTTTAAGATCCCCTGAACACGAAAATCAAGTTTTATATTATATTCAAATAGAAGGCAGAAATATATGTCAAATATTACTGTTCCTAAAACTATTTGAAACTGTTTTTAAAATAAATTCGTATAAGTAAGTTTTCCCTAATCTGTAATCTGGTATTCAAATGCTGAGAAAGATAAAGTCGTGTGAGTGTCACACCATAGCCTTCTAAACTAAATGCCTGTCACGTGGCTTGGAAACTTGGCAACAGTTGAAACGGTAGACAGCGCCACCTGGTACAGATCCGCGACTTTTTTATTCAACAGCCTTCAAAAATTTTTAAAAGTTGGATATGATATACATAAAAAGCGAATAGAATCGAAGAAACATCGATTATATGTATCGTATATCACATCTTAAAATTATTGGTGACTGTTGAATAAAAAAGTCGCGGAATCTGTACCAGGTGACGCTGTCTATCGCTTCAACTGTGGCCAAGACTCCGAGCCACGCGATAGGCATCTAGTTTAGGAGCCAATGGTCACACCATCTTATTTAAGACAAAACCTGACTATTTTAATTGGAAAAAGTTCTTTTGTAAGATAACAGAAATAAATACTTTACTTGAGATTTGATAGTGTGAAGCTCTTCCACTGGCTGTAGAGGGACATCTAATCTGTTATTTGCACTGGGATTGACGGCACTTGGTTCCATATCGCCACTAGCCGCGACACCGGTCACTTGGAATGTCCGGTTGTCCTCGCCTCCGTTTTCGTTTGAGCCTTTGAATCCATGCTCATGATTTCGAAAACAACCTGTGCCCGTTGTGGTGTAGTGGGTAGAATCTTCTTCTAAACTACCGGCATCGACCTGCGAATGCATTAAATATACAGGGTGTTCGAAAAACACTGATATAGGCTACAATTCATTAAATATTGATCTTAAATAAATTACATGCATAAAAAATTACAAAGATGCGTGAAAAAGGGTACAGACTTTTATTTATTTATTTATTATTATTATTATTTGTTGTCTCCTACACAAACACATTTATATTGAGTGAAACGTACCCCACTATATGTATACACACACCACGATTTTACGGTCATGGGACAAACCTAGAAGGAAGGTACAGAACATTATAAGGATTGAGAATTCTATATAGGAACCCATAACCGGATACGCCCTTTCAACCCTATAAGAACCGAATGTTTTTGCGGATATATGGTCGTAACTCTCAAATATTGCATTTTATTTATTTATTTTTAATTTCTACATGTTAATGTTTACATAAATAAATTTACGAAGTAGTAATTCTGTTTTTTTTTTTTTTTTTTTTTTTTTTTTTTAATCTGTGTATTTTATCGCATTGTTTGCATTAATGCGAATATTGTGTATGATTTTACGAAATAATGAAGCATACAAGATTTAAAAATCTACAAAGTAGGCGGAGTTAATAGTACACAGTAGACAAAAACACCCAGTTCTTAAAGGGTTAAAATGAAGTTTCCGGTCACGGGTTCTTATAGAATTCTCAATTCTTGTGATGTTCTCTACCTCTCTTCCAAGTTTGTTCCATTACTGTAGAATCACCCTATGAGTGTGTGTGTATATATGGAAAGAGAAAGATTTAAAGAAAGTTCTCTTCTTGAAGGATTAAATTCCCAATTTAAAATTTACTAGTGCGTATTTGCATTTTTAATTTTACAACTTGTAATATATAACCCATAAAATATGATATGCACCAACATAAATTATATTATGATCATCCCGCACCTAGACAATAAATTCACTCGGAGACAAACTGGCTGCACACGCTCAGCTAATGCTGAGTCAAAATATCAAACGTCTTTGCGGATGTAGATTGTTTAGCGATATAATGGGAAAAGCAATTTTGATCAAGGTCTAATCGTTGTGACAGGGGGCTTGAAGAACATCGATTTCTGAAACGATGCGTTTGGACGGCTGCTAACACGTTGACGTTGTGAGAACTTATGGAAGGTGGTGTATAGATGGCCAAACGCCAAGTCGTCGACTAGCGGTCTGTCGGTCACAACTCATTGATTTCAGAGGAGAGTGGAGGCTGCTACGCATTATTCACCATCATCGAATGATTAATGGACGAAATCACCAGCAGCTATGACAGACGACGTCTCTCAATACACAGTGCAATATACACTATTGCATATACACTACACACCTCGCGTCCACTTCGCGTTAAAGCACTCTGACAGCAAATTATCGCCAATAGCAGCTGCAGAGGGACAAATAACATCGGCATATGGATGAAAGTTGCCCGATCTGACGAATTACGCTTCCTAATCGATCACATTGACTTGCGAGTGCGATTAAGCCGATTTTTAGCAAAAATCCTGGCTTAATCGCACAGGCGAGTAAGCCAGCGAAACCTTGGTCAGGTACAAAGAAGTGGCGGTAGTATTATGGTGTGGGCGATATTTTCAAGGGACACGTTAAGATCCATCTCCCTAATAGAACAATCCCAACTTTTGTGCGCAATGTGAGTATCATTGTAGACCTGGTACGCCGCTTCATGGCAGCAGTGTTCCCTGTGGATGGTGGCATTTACCAACAGTATAATTCACCATGTCATAAGGGCCGTCTCACAGAGGAGTGATTCGAACTTTCTAATAAATTTCGATTCATGTCTTGGTATTAAGTTCACTTCACTTGAATCCAATCTAAGAATTAGGTATCAAATTAAAAACCCAATTCATGCTACCATGCCATCACATCGCAGTGAGCGGGTTTTGCTGGATAAGATGGTGAATGTCTGGTACCAGATACTTCTGACTAACTGTTAACCTCCTTGTTGAGTCATTGCTTCACTGTGTTGGCAATTTTGAGAAGGAAAAATAATCTTACTTTATAAAACAAGTGGTAATGGCTTTTCGGTGTATATCTTAAAACAATATGAATTTTTCCATTTGAATACTTATGCCAAGACATTGGAGAGTGATTTGAGTAAGAATTTTTGTCTTGTCATATCGCTAAGACTTTTTCTAACAGAATTCTGAAATTCTGTGCATTACCTAATAACGGAATGGAGTTACAATTTTGAACATTGCTAAAATTTTGAACTATTTTTTCTTATGTCATATCATTTCTCTCTTCGTCGAGTATTAATCAGTTTAAATTAAAGGTCATTCTGAGCAGTAATTGTTCATCTTTTCCTTTCAACTTTTTTTAAAGTGAACTTTAATTGTAATCACCTTGAATTTTTTTAGTGGTCCTGTAAGTTAATCATATTATATTAACTACACCATTTTCTATAGAAAACATCCTCTATTTCTTTTGAAAAGTTCCTGTTGATTTCGTATGTTTAGAGCAGTACACAGTTGTTGAAATTGTTTAAGGCTGAGCAGTAGTGAGATTACTGATATCTCCCTTCCCATATAATCAATGGCATTTTTGTTGCTTCGTACACTGCTTGCTGGATAATTATTAAGGACGGGTGACACTAGCTAAGCTATCTTAGGATGTTTTTCTCGAATATCTAAACAAATATTTCATGGATTCTTTGAAGCTTTAGGGGTAAAAATATGTTATACTGTATATATCCCAGTGAAAGTTTTGTACCGAAGGCTAAAAGGGGGATAAGTCACAAATTAATCAAAAATATGTAATCTTTTGGACCACCTTACTAAAAATAATGCCTGGAATTAGGTGTAGCTATAGTATATGAGACTTCGTTTAATTATAGATATAAACTTACATGATAATTACACTTATATTAACGGATATATAAAAGGTTATTTTTAGTGTCTACAAATTTTCGTCCTCCCCCGTGCTTTCCTTCCTCCTGCAATTTCAATTTGAAAAGTTCTGTTTATTTTTGAAAATTTATTAATTTAAATATTAATTTAATATTTTGTAGTTATTATTGCAATATTCTAAAGATTATACAAACGGTATGTTTTGGTAAAAATAATAGTTCTGAAATATTTATTATTTTTTGAGAAAATGAATTGTGTGCCTTCACTTACGCCCCTTAATGTTTGTCTATTCAAAATGAAAAATCTGGAGTGACTCCACTCGACTTTCCGAACATTGAGTGATTAACAGTTTTGTAGATAAAGTAAAGAAAGAGGAGTTGTTAAACAAACAAAAGAGAGAAAACCATAATAGAGTGTTTGAGTATTTTTCACCATATATTACACGACGTTTTATTTAACGCTACAGAACTTTGAGCCCATAGATCATAATGATAAAGAATTTTTCGTTGTGTCCCTGTAAAAACCTATAAATGCTAGATTCACCAAAATTCTTATAGTTAGTGCAACAGTGATTTATAATATTCATATAAATTTTCAGCTCAATTGAATAAGGCGTTCAGATGCTATCGCACTTTTAAAAATTTGGTCCCATAGGCCATAATGATAAAGAATTTTTCTTTGTGTCCCTGTAAAAAAAACTAAGTGCTAAATTCACCAAAATCTGTATAGTTCATGCAACTGTGACCTATAACATGTGTACAAATTTTTTGCTCAGATTAATAAAGCGTTTAGACGCTATCGCACTTTTAAAAATTTGGCCCAATAGGCCATAATGATAAAGAATTTTTCTTTGTGTCCCTGTAAAAAAAACTAAGTGCTAAATTCACCAAAATCTGTATAGTTTATGCAACTGTGACCTATAACATGTGTACAAATTTTTTGCTCAGATTAATAAAGCGTTTAGACGCTATCGCACTTTTAAAAATTTGGTCCAATAGGCCATAATGATAAAGAATTTTTCCTGGTGTCCCTGTAAACAAACTATAAGTGCTAGATTCACCAAAATCAATAGGGTTCGTACTTACAATATACGTACCAACATTCAACTTATTCGAACAACGCGTTTAGATGCTAGCGTGTTCACTCACACACATACATACACACACATACATACATAGTGAAACCGGACTGAGGGGACCTCGAAACGTACAGAAACATCAAAATCTCAAATTCGGATTTTTGACATGATTACAATACTTTCTTCACTATAGTGTTCGGAAAGTAAAAATGGGTAAAACCGCCTTAGCCTTTTGCACCTTTTTGAAAGTACTTAAAAATCAACTTTTCTATCTATCTATGTCTTTCTGAATTTTAAAGATATTTGCTCTATTTTTTATTTCTTCAGATTTAGTTTATACATTTGACTAATAAATTATGCAAATGAAATTTCGCTAGCGCTTGCGCATGAGCAGTTAAAAATTTAGTAAAAATGCTAATATTTCAGATATTTGATATATTTATTTTCTGATTCCGGTATGTTGTATTGTAGTATATCAAGTTTTCTAAAAGTGGTATTGTTTAGTTTTAAAACCCTGTGTGTTAGAAACAAAATACGTATGAAAAATTGTCAATGTTATTAAAATAGCTTTTATATCTCTGTTCGTTAATATAACTACCATTTTCATATAAATTTATGTTTATAATTAAAAGAAGTATCGTAATCATACAACTAATTTCAAGCATTTTTTTTGCAAGGTGATCTCAAAGATTATATATTTTTACTTAATTTGTAACTGATCTGTTTTAGCTTTGGGACAAAACTTTCGATGAAATATATGTGGTATTATTATTATTATTATTATTATTTTAACTTTTATACTTTCCGAAGAACGAACGAAATATTTGTTTAGATATTCGAAAAAAAAAAAAAAAAAGAAAAAGAAAGAAAGAAAAGAAAGAAAAGGGCTAGATAGCTTACTTACAGACAAAGTTACAAATTTGGTTTGGTTTGCAAGTGATATTTGTTTTAACTTTTAATTATTAAAAGACAATTCTAATTCTTAAATTACTAATAAGCAAAAGATTAAAAAGAAAGAAATAAAGAAAAAAAAAAAGCGTAAACTTTTGGCAAAGTAATAACGATTTTTCCGAAAGGAAAGTAAAATCGAAACTTGCTATGTACTTAATTTACTTATTTTGAAGGAACAATTAATTAATTGTTTGTCAAAAATTAATTAATATTGTTTATTAATTTGATTATATTTTGAAAATTCTTTCCAAATTCAGGGAAGTAATACCTTTTTCTAGTATGCAGGAATGTTCGCCGGTTATAAAAATCAGCCGCTTTATAAAATCACTTTCGCTCAGAACGAATGTGATTTTAATAAGCGGCGGGAACTTTTTTCTTTTTTAATATATATCTTAAAATATGAAGTTGCGTTCCTGAAAAACGTTTACTATATACATTTCTTTTTTTTTTTTTAATGTTAATGTAATGTAGTTTTTAACTTGTTGCCAAAGGGAAAACCATCCCAACATATTTAAGTTGAAACACAACAAATGATGACGACACGAAATATCTGACAAAGCAATAATCCTGTCGTACTAATAATGAAATAAATAATGAAATAAATAAATAAAATAAAAATTACGTAAATTATAATAACACTGCTCGGCATGAAAATTGCCTCTGACACCATTTTAGCATATTCTTATGTAAAAGGACCTCCTGAATCCGAAAATGACCACCATTTTGCCCAATCACCCACCTTTTTCTAGATACACCTACTCCCTCATTTTTACCATTGTTTGGTAATTTTATACCCATCAGTTTGATTTGGAGAGAAAAAATTATTTTAACCGTTAAATGTCTTCTGACCTGAGGAGCTACAGAGGTAGAAAGTTCTGAAACACGAACATTTGCAGTAAGGAGGAAATTTGAGGGGATCTGTGCCCAGAAAACAAAAGGAAATCAACAAAAACAATCAGTTTCTGTTTCCGGTTTTTTTTTTTTTTTTAAATACATATTCCAGCTTTCAGTTTGCCATTTTCTTACCAAAACACCCCAAATAATAAAAATTATACAGTGAAATTTTTTTTCAAAATGTTGGTGAGGGGAGTAAAGTCTCAAAGCCCTCGCAAGAAAGTCTGACTGAAACGTCATTGCTCTTATCATTGTAGTCGTCAGTCGTTATCTATCTTTAGTACACGTTTTGCGATAAGAGAGTAAACTTTCTGGTGTTCTCGACGGTGGTGATCTTGTGTGCTGATCTTTAACACGTGTCAAAGGAGTATATTTTACTGTTCATGTTTTACTGCCCGAAACATTTAACGTGGGAGTTATTGAAAGCAAACGTCGTGCAGTGAATCAGTCAAACTTTCTTGCGAGGGCTTTGAGACTTTACTCCACTCACCAACATTTTGAAAAAATTTTCAGGGTATAATTTTTATTATTTGAGGTATTTTGTTAAGAAAATGGCAAATTGAAAGCTGGAATATGTAAAAAATAAGAGAAATATTGAAAAAAAAAAAAAAAAAAAAAAGGAAACCGAAACTGATTGTTTTTATTGATTTTCTTTTGTTTTCTGGGCACAGACCCCCCCCCTCAAATGTCCTCCTTACTACAAATGTTCGTGTTCTAGAACTTTCTATCTCTGTAGCTCCTCAGGTCAGAAGACATTTAACGGTTAAAATAATTAACGTTCCTCTCCAAATCAAACTGATGGGTATAAAATTATCAAAGAATGATAAAAATGAGGGAGGGGGTGTATCTAGAAAACAGTGGGTTATTGGACAAAATAGTGGTCATATTCGGATTCAGGAGGTCATTTTACATAAGAATTTGCAAAAATGGTATCAGATCACGACATTTTTTTTTTTTTTTTTTTTTTCAGAGCAGTGTAATTTTCATATTTCTGTATCTATGAATTAAAAATAAAATGTAGCAAGAATGATAATTATAATGAATGTAAAAAGGAATTATGAAAGCAATACAGGAAAAATAAAATTCGAAAAGTATAATAACAAATGTAATAAATAAAAAAGGCAAAATGAATATGGTAAACTAAGATAAACTTGCTTCAAAAGAAACAGAGAATTTTTAATAATAAAAGACAAAGTAAGATCTTACCTGACTGACGTTGTGCTGCGTGTCTACAAGCACATCAATCAGATCCATACTTTTGGCGAAGGCATCTCGAAGATTGACAGGTTTGAATGCAACAATGCTGCCATCCCTCCGGGCTTTCTCCATTGCTTCACGACGCTTCAAAGCTTTCTCTCGACGCATCTGATTCTTGTAAAATTCAGCGAAGTTGTTAACAATGATAGGAATGGGCAGGGCGATGACCAGCACCCCGCAGATGCAGCACACAGTTCCTACCACCTTTCCCAACGGCGTCGTGGGGCATATATCCCCGTAACCAACGGTGGTCATTGTGATGCTAGCCCACCAGAAAGTCTCGGGAATGCTAGTGTATCTTGTGTCTGGCTCATCCTTCTCGGCAAAATAGGCTAAACTCGAGAAGATCATGACACCAATGGCGAGAAAAAGCATGAGGAGTCCCAGCTCCTTGTAGCTGTTGCGAAGTGTAAACCCTAAGCTCTGTAAGCCAGTCGAATGCCGAGCTAGTTTGAGAATTCGTAGAATTCTCATGATTCTGAAGATTTGCACCACTCTTCTAACGTCCTGGAAGGACTCTGTGCTATTATTTGTTTCGATGAGGAACAGGGAAATGAAATAGGGCAAAATGGCTAAAAGGTCTATCACATTGAGAGGTCCTTTGAAGAACTTCCACTTATTTGGAGCCGAAATAAACCTGAGAAGGTATTCCAGCGTAAACCAAGTAATGCAGACTGCTTCCACAATGCTTAGTTCTCGATTGTCCATGACTTGACCCCGCTCATCTTTTTCTTGAAGCGAGGGAAGGGTGTTTAAGGTTAATGCAATTGTCGATAACACAATGAATAACACAGAGATAACTCCTACCACCTGTAAAAAGGGTCCAATTTTGTGTTTTTAATTATTTTGTTTTAAAAAGAAGAGGTGCAGAAATATCGTGCTCAGAGAAATCGAAGTGGTGAAGAGAGAGTGTGAAGTGTTAGAACATGCAACTTTAGAATGTTAAGAAGAATAAATTGTGTTATTTGAAAAAAGGAATTTCAATTGGAAACTGCTGTTATAACAAGTGCAAAAAACACTCCATTTTATATATGCTTGACGTCAAGAAGGATTAGAAATTCAGTTTATGTAAGTGTGTCATTTTATGATTTTTTTTTTTTTTTTTTAATTTTTTTTTTTTAATCCTGTGTATTTATCTGTAACTTTAATGTGTTACTATCTCATATATTTAGCTGTAACCTTAAGATATTAAATTAATCGCGTGAGTGAGTGACGTTTTGGTCATCTCCATATGTGTGGTTAGAAACAGTCCGTTATCATGGAAAGCTCATTCATTTGATTGACTGTTGGAATGCCGTTATACCTACGTTGCTCTGTAAAAAAGGCGAATCAACCAATAAGATAAAAACATATTCTATTACAATGTACTGTTTCCAGCCACTTGCATAGAGATGACCAAAAACGTCATTCATGTGACGTCATTGGATATTATTATCCTACATTTTAATTGTAAATTTAGCTGTTGCAGCGCTACCCTTGTGTTGCACGGGCAGATACCATCAAGGTTGGACGAGATTTGGTAGCAGTAAGGCGTGCTGTTTATTTCCCCAGGCGTGACAAATTAAATAATTTTTATATGGTTAAAAGACTATTTATTTAGAGTACTGTTTTTTGAATTAATTATTACAATACATGTCAAGTGTTTCCTACACATATGTAATATGTGCTTAACTACTGCTATGTATTTAGCGGCTTCAGATTCCTAAATCAGGAACGATTACTCATGGGAGATTTGTACACATGATCGGCTTATGCACCATTCACTCTTGATCATCACCATCACTAAATGCATGATTTTAAAAGAACGAATGCACAGAGAAGAGTTGATTTGATTGAGGTCACCCTATATGCCTAGAATGTGCGAGAAAATTGATAAAATTGTGCAAAATTTGATTTGCATGCATCTTCCTTGGGTGTCTCTTGTTACGTATTTATGTGTTTTACTATTAATCATTAAATGTTTGAAAAATGTTCCAGACTATTCTCAGAAACTTACAAGCAGGGTCGACATGTCGATGATTATAATTTCATTTGTTAACATCACTAATTGTATAAAGTATCAGTCTGTTGATTTAATGAGTTTTTTTTAAATATTTAAAGCGACTGTTTTATTACAAAAGGAATGCTGTACAAAAATCAAAATTGTATCAACCCTCTGACAACCCTGCCTGCAATGTATCTCAAATTAAATTATACTCCGGAGAGAACAAAAAGTGCTTGTTAGAAAATAACCAAACTTGCAGAATGTCGTAAAGAAATAGGAAATTTTTCTACTTAAATGAGAACAAATTCTCAAAAATTTTGCATACTGTGAACCAATTTAGTCCTATAATTCTGAAAATGCTACTTTTTTTTCTGAGATATTGGAAATTAGAAAAACTTTTCATGGACGAGAGATTAACCTCCCGTCTAAAAACTTGGACAGAAAAACCTCTTGGTCGTTGGTGGAGCCATATTTTTCTAATACCTATACCAAGGGACAGATTAAAATTTCTCATAGGGAAATTCATAAAACCACTTCTTTCGTAAATTAAAATGGCCTATTCTCAATTAATTTTAAATTCGTAATAATTTCATTTATTCCGAATAAAATAAACTGGTGTGTCACTCACACGACTTTCTCTTACCCTAATATTTAATAATATAAATACAGGTTGAAGATTAAGAGGTAAGATAACGAGTACTGTTATGTAAACCTATGTTAAACAATTCAAATTAGGCTTCGGAAGAGTTTATATGATAATTAGTTCTGTGTGTGTGTGGGGGGGGGGCTTCCGCCCCCTCAACCCCCCGTTTCATTAATGCACCTACATTTATGTACAATTTAATTCGGTTATTAAAAAATAATTCTGTTTTTAAAATTTTTTTATTAAAATTAGTATTTAAAAAAATTATCTTCTATGATAATGCAGACGATTTCCATATTAGAGAAGTAGTAAAACACTAAATATTAAAAAAAAAAAAAAAGTTGAATTTATTCTCAATATTACATTAAAAAAATCGATAACTTTATTTTAAATTATCGCGGATTGATGGTTCAAACATTCGTTTTAAAGGTGTTGGCGAGCTTTTTTGAAAAGGTACCCATCATGAAAATTTACTCCCCTCGAGGGGGTCTTCTCCCCCAGGGGGCGAGGCGATGCTCCTACATACACAGAATTTTTTTCCCAGTTGACTATCTCTATTACACAAAATATATATTCGTTTCATTTGGTTTAGTGCAGTCTATAGATGTTAAACTCTATTTACTTGCAATTTCCCCCATAGACGTAATGTATTTGAATACTTTTGAGTGTCCTTGTACACGAGCCATTTGCTTCATCTCAACGAAAAGCTTACTATAGCATCCTTATATGATACACATTTAGAATACAGAGTTTGGAATTTCTGCTACTATTTGTTCTTGAGATATGCTGATAACAGACACACAGACCATTCGCTAAAAACATGATTTTTTTATTCAGGGGACCTCAAAACATGTATATATAACAAAAACTCACGTTCGAAAATTTGACCCTAAAACAATACTTTCTCGACCCTATGATTAAGAGAAAGGAAAAAAGGAAGGGAAAAAACTATTCATAAATATAATAAATAGCTATATACTTCATCTAAAATTATATTGTCTGTGTTATCAGAGATAGTTGTAATGAATATAATAGATTAAAACAAATAATTCGTAGAAAAAGAACGGTAGAATTTTTATTTTACTTTTTAACTTTCTATTCATACATATATATTTAATTGAATTAAGCTTATTACGTCGAACTGTAAAATTTACGCTCGATATGGGGTAGCGTAATTATATATTCTATATTCAGATTGTGGTATAAATGAAAAATTTTAAAAAGGAAATCTTCATTTCAAACTTTTTGATTTGTAGAAATTGTATAACAAAAAACACAATCGCCATTGAAAAAGAAACATTTATAAGTGAAGGTAATAAACAAATAAATAAAACTAGTTCCTTAAAAATATTAAAAATCTCTTATCCCCCATAAAAATTCATGAAAATTAAATTTATTTACATTTGGGGGAAAAAGGTTAAAAAAAAAAAAAAAAAAAAAAACTAGTATTTCTACATAGCCTTCTCTCCTTTCTAAGAGAATAGTAAAATTTTATTGAGGCGCTAAAAGTGCTGTTCCGGTGACATAATGGTTCAAGCGGCGCCTGCAAAAAACAAAATTAATAGTATGTCGGCTGACGATAATTTACAAAAGCAATAAACGATTTGAAAACCCTCAAAACAGGAAAACTGAAGCTAGGTAATATTCCAAAAACCCGATTCACTTTTCACGTAATTTTCTTACAAATGCCATTTTCATTTTATGTTATTTTGTCTTTAATTTCGAGTAATAATCGATGTCGGTAATGTGTTACAAGTTTAAAAAAAAGGATCCTTTTGTACATAATTCGCATAAATTATTTATATTATGAATGCCATCCAGAAAGAGAAAATGTGTTCTTAAAACAACTTAACAATGATTGAGGATAATTATCTAAAATTTGGCTCATAAATGCAATAAAATTTCTGTTATTAGATAAGTACTTTATAAATTACTTCTCTGTTTTCTTCACACTTGTTTTCTAGTCATAAGTTAGAAACTGAAAACAATCTGTACAAAGTTCGAATCTTAATAAGTTATTAAAATATATTATGTTTTGTCAAATACAACGCATATTACATTTAAGTGTTTCAATAAAAATGAAAACTTTCCTTTATTTATTTATTTTTTTTTCAAAATTTAGTTTAATATAATTTGTATCGAGTGAGGTTCGAACTCGCAAATTAACTTAGATAACTTTTTTTTTTTTTTTCAAGATCACACTTTTGCTTATAAAGGGTGCTGGTGGTCCGGTTAAGGCCAATTGACTGCACTAGGGTTCTTGGCCTCGGAGGAGTGCCCTCTGTGGAGCGCCCACGAAAAACTGTGGACCATTAGGCCAACGAGTGTTATCTGGGATCGAACTCGGCACCTCACCTATCAGCTTCGACAGCAGAAACTTTCGGTCACTGGTGGGTGCCTTTCTTATAAGGGAATATTAAAATTATATTCAAAAGTTAAAATAGTATACGATACGAATATAAATGAGTTCCTCATAAGGCTTTCTGTTTAATTTTTTACAAAAGAAATCTAAACAGAATGAAGCAGGATTGATATAATATTTAACTATATAAAATACAATGTGCAATACATTTTAATGATTCAACAAGTATAGAATTAATATTAATTCTTTAACTTTTGTCTGCACTTTATAATGTGTGTCAAAAATATCTTCAAGGGAAAATGAAATTGAAAGTTGAAAAATATTTTTTAGTAAAGTAAAATTTCATAGAGTTATAGATGTGCAATATTCCGCCACTAGGTACATTTAGAAAAAGAAAAAATATTTAAAACTGTGTTTAATCTGATCAATTATTTTAAATTAATTTTTTAATTTCATAAGCTTCGAAATAAATTCAAATTTGATTCTTTCGAATACTCAATATATTTTTCTTAAACATTACCCCCACATAATCTGGATTTAATTCTCTGGACAATAAGTGAGTGAATGTTCTGGTATGTTTATAATACCTTTTACAAAAAACTCTTTAATTAGAATATCTACTGTATACATTCTGAGATTTGTATTTTAAATTTCACTAAAATGCTGAAATAACTTATTACACCCCTCCTCCCCCACTTTGTCAAAATATAATTTGTCATTGTTTGGGGGCAAAGTAATATCTATGAGTTAATTTATTCTATGAGTTAAGTTAAAAATTTTAAATCTTTATTTAAACAAATTCTAACAAATTGGTTACTTTGCAATATCAATAAATAAATACTGTTTAACACAACTTTGAAGGGTCTATTTTTCCCCCCTGTTTTTACATTAATCTTCAAGCACGTGCGCATGGAGGAGGGGGGAACCAATTAATCCCCCCCCCCCCACTTTTTTTTTTTTGTAGTTCACAAATATGAACATTTTTATTTGTTTCAGCCTGGCCTCAGCAATTACTTGTTTTGTCCTAAACTAGTTTTGAACTTCAAAAATTCAACCCTGCTGTGTTATGCATAATCTTTATAACTGTGTTACGGTTTCTTTTTATCTATTATTATTAAAAGTTTAAAATTAAAGACTCAAATCTCAAAACAGTGATTAATAAAAATAGCTATATTTACTTTCTCTTACCCATAAGTTAGAGAAAGTATTGTTTTTGTGTTAAATTTTCGAAAGTGTGTTTTTGTTATATTTCCACTTTTTGAGGTCCTCTGGATCCGAAAACCATACTGTTAGCGATTGGTCTGTGTGTCTTATCACCATATCTCAAGAACAAATGCAGAAAGTCCAAACTTGATATTCTAAATGTGTATGATATAGGGATGTTACACTAAGCTTTTCGTTGAGATGAAGCAAATGGTTTGTGTACAGGGACTCCCAAGAGAATTCAAATACATTACGTCTATGAGGGGAAATTGCAGGTAAGCAGAGACTGTACTAAACCAAATGAAATAAACATATATTTTCTATATGCACAAAAATATGTCTCATTAGAGAAATCATACACTGTTCCTTTACAAGGCTGCGCAAAATAAACAGATTATAGTGCGACAATAGCTGAAAATTGATGGAAGTGTATTGCAGATTTTGCCGTGTATTATTACTGTAGTATTATATTTGGGTGCACCATGTGGTCTGTATATAATCTTCAAGAGATATACAGGGCTGCGAATATTTAGGCGATAATATTCTTTTTTACTGTTAGTGGAAGTGGTTTACTGTAATATTTTACCATGTCTAGTAAAGCTGCCCAGGAATTGAAATGAAGTCCTCATATGGTAAATAATGTATGTTTTTATGCTAAATATTCATCACTTGTTTTTTGTATATTTACATGTTTTGAGGCTTCCTGATTACCAAAGTCAAGTTTTGTAACGTTTGATCTTTGTCTGTGTTTCTTAGAGTAACTTAAAAACGAATAATTTAAGGGGATCCAAAAGTTGTATTTTCAAGTTAATGTAAGTTTGTTTCTGGAAAAGTTTGATCAAGACTGATAAGTTTCAAGGAATGTTGCGTGCGAAGGTTGTCTCAATAATTTTAAGTGAACTTTTAATTTTAATAACAGATTTAAACCATGTATTAATGTAGGTGCAGTACTGAAACGTAGCCTCTCCCCCCACACACAAAATCAATTATTATATAAACTCTTCTAAAGCCTAATTTCAATTGTTTTAACATAGGTTTACATAACAGTACTCGTTATCTTACCTCATAATCTCCAACCTGTATTTATAACATTAAATTTCAGGGTAAGAGAAAGTCGTGTGAGTGACACACCAGATTATTCAATAATAATTAATTTTAGAAAAAAGAATTGTAAAATTTAATTTTGAATGATTTTGTGTCAGAAAATCTCCAAAAAATAATTTAGTAAATGGTTGAAAGGAATTACACGAGGGCCTTATTTTCTTTAGAAGTACATTTATATTACCTGGTAATCAGCAAGATTATCTGAAAACGATCCTGTCAACACTTATTGGTTTTGTTGTTTCCTCCATTCTAATTGTCATGAGAAAATAATTCTAAAAATAAATTGTAGTTGAAAATCGATATAAAATTATTTTTAAATAAAAAAACTATAAGTAATAAATAAAATTTAAATAATAATTTTTTAGGTTGCTTACATTGTATAAAATGAATTATGTATAGATACTTAAAACAATGTATAAGTTTAGTACAACTAATTCAAAACATCTTTATTGAAAATATCCAATTAGATGAAAAATTGCTTCTTAGCTTTCGACTCATATTCGTAGTCTTTCTTCAGAGATTAAAATACTGTAAAAACATTTTCGTCAAAAAATATATAAAATAAAAAAAAATAATAGAAGTCCATAAATATAAAGTTTATTTTAAAGTAGAACAGTTCATTAAAATGCAGTAATCAGTTACTGAATGTAAAGTTCATTTTAAAGTAGACCAGTTCATTAAAATGTAGTAATCAGTTCAAATGTAGTAATCAGTTATTGAACTGATTACTACATTTTAATGAGCTCGTCTACTTTAAAATGAACTTTATGGACTTATATTTCGATTATATTTTTTATTTTATATATTTTTTGACGAAAATGTTTTTATAGTATTAGTTCCCCATCATACTATAGGTATGGGGAACTTAGGTAATCGTGAAAATTTTCGACCTCGGTTTTTTGACTTTTCTACACGTTTTCAGGTGTGAGGAATCCGAAAATGACAAAATTTGTATGGTGTCTGTCTGTAGGGTGTCTGTTAGTCCGTTAGTTTGTTAGTCTGTATACACGATATCTCAAGAACAAATTGTCGCAGAGAGGTCAGATGAGTTTTAAAATGTTACTTTCGACACTGGCAAGAACCCTATTCATTTGCAACATTCGATTTTAAAAACTTCGCAAGTTACTAGAAATTTACGATTTTCTTAACATGGGAGAATAGGACAAAAATTCACTTAAACGTGCATTAAATGGAAACTTTTACTGTAAAATTGTCAGACCAGTTTTAAAATATCAGTTTTGATGCCGGAATGAACATCAGTAACTATAAATATGCTTCTTTGAAAATTTCGCAAGTTATTGGAAATTTACGAATTTCTTAACATGGTGGTATAGGGCGAAATTTCACATAAACGTCAATTTTGAGAGATATTTTCATCGTAAAGATGTCAGACTACTTTTGAAATATTATTTAGGACACTGGCATGAATATTGATGACTATGAATTTTCCAATATAAAAATTTCGTAAGTTATTGGAAATTTACGAATTTCTTATCACAATAGAATAGGGCAAAATTTTACACAAACGTCAAATCTTGAGGGATATTTTCATCGTAAAGATGTCAAACCACTTTTGAAATATTATGTAGGATACTTACATAAATACCATAGAGTATGAATTTTCCAATTAAAAAAAATCGTACGTTATTTGGAATTTACGATTTACTTAAAATGGCAGAATAAGGCAAAATCGAGCACAAACGTCCATTTTGAGGATCATAAATATATCAGACAATTTCAAAATAACATTTATGATACTTGAATGAACATGATTGACTACAAATATTCTAATGGGAAAATTTCGTAAGTTATTCGAAATTTAAGATTTTATCAACATAGCAAAATGTTGCGATATTTCATATAAATATGCATTTTTAGGATTGTTGCATTGGAAATATTAGCATGAAAAATAAACTACGAAATTGATCCCAAAAAAATAAATTAATAGGTTAGAATAAGATAAATATGTTGAACTGAATGGTGGGTAGCCTATTAGGTGAGGATTTCGTTCTGTCATTGTGCCAAGCGTTTGGTCAAATTCATTTCTCTTAAGATGAATATAATATGTCCTGTACAAGAAATTTATGAGAACATACATATGATGGGGAACTGAGCAGAGTCCACCTATGCCAACTAGTTTTAATCTCTGAAGAAGACTCTACGAATATGAATCGAAAGCTAAGAAGTAATTTTTCAACTAATTGGATATTTTTATTAAAGATGTTTTGAATTAGTTGCACTAAACTTATACATTGTTTTAAGTATCTAAACATAATTTAAAAATTCCTCTTTTTTTTTTTTTTTAAACAGTTCATTAATAAACTTTGTGGCATTGATAGTTATGAAAAAAAAAAAAAAAACACAAAATAACCAGTGATTTTAAGAGAACCGTAATATTTTACGGGAGAACTTAAGAGGTGTTTCGATATTACATAAGTTCAAGTGGCGCCTTTCAAAGGACAATATTAATAACACGTCGGCTGCCAATAATTTACGATCGTAATAAAAGACTTAAGAACCTTCAAAACATGAAAACTTAAGCTTAGGATATTTCAGAAACTTAATTCCATGCTCACATATTTGCTAGAAGGGGAGAAAAAAAAAGTAAAGATTTTTCTTTTCTTTTTAATAATATTTCGGCTTGAATCTCACGCAATGGTCATTGTAGATAATTATTTAGAATAATAAAATTGCAATTATTAGAATTTTTGCTTTTATTTCTAAATTAAATAAAGAAAACGGTTCAGCATCCAGAGAAAGGATTTAGTTAAAGCTAAAAATGTGTTTTGCTGATTATATACATTTTTATTATTACAAACAAGGACGAAAAAATAACAGTGTTCGTACAGATTATTAAAAATTTTTCAACTATACATACTCGTTGGATCATTTAATTTTCAATGTACTTTTTGCCACACACTTGATCACACACATGACAAACAAAAGGACAGAGAGATAGACTAATTACATTCATAATAACTCGTTAATATTATTGTAAAGTGTTAAAAACGCTTAACGCAAACGGAAATGCAATTGAGCAGTTTCCAATTGTAGCCCTTAATGTATGTGAATATTTTAGTGCATCTTTGTAAATCTTAATAACGGTAAACATACCATATTACACAGCAAGCACTTTCTTTAGCATATGAACAATAAATGTTGATTTCATTATGATTTGCGCACTACAAAGTTACTTAACAATGATTTATAAAATTCATAGTTATTAACATCTAAATCTTAAGCTAATCATATTGTATTCTATAGAGAGCATTTTTATTTATTTATTATTACTTTGGTGCATATGAATAATAAAATGTCCCCAAAATAAAGGTAATAAAATGTGGTTTATAGAAATAACTCTCATAGAACATAATGTTTTCGAATTATTTCAGGGGACCCTGTACACAAACCGGTGGTTGGATTTACACCATTTTACTTGAATGACATATGTACTTGACATGTGTATTTGAAAAACGTATCAGTTTCAAGAAATGAATATTTTTGCGAGTTAGAGGATGAGCATACAGACAGACAGGCAAGCCGAAGTCAAACACTTTTATACTTGTTCGAAAGTATTAATAAAAAATCCTTTTTATTATGACAATACATAAGGTATTTTTAACAAATTTACAACAGAATTTCTTCGTATTTGTTTATATTAACTTTTAATTGTTTAACTTTACTGTAATTTTTGTATACTTGTAATAAAAAAATTGTTAATTTTTATTTTTTGTTTAGAGCTGCAGAGCAAATCGATTAAAATTCTTTTGTTAATTTAAACAATACTGTCTTATTAGGACACGCATTTAAACAGAAATTTTCTTGTATAAACCAAATTTATGTTGATGTAACAAAATTTTTTTCAGTGTAATGCAACAAGGAATGTGGATATAGTTATCCACATTCGGCGTGGATTTAATATTTGCTTAGATTGGCTTTCCTACATATATTTTGTCGCCGTTTATTCTTATGTTCAAGAAATTATAAATTTAAAAAGTAAATAATAATGCATCATAGCTAACAAAATATGCTTTACACTTTTTAATAAAGAATGACTTGCAGTTAGAACTTCGTTCAGTTTAAGAGGACTCAGCACCTTTGACTTGGCATCACTGAAGGTTTTATATAAAAGTTTATATTTCTATTTAATATTGAAAAGTTGAACAATATTAGGTTTATTCAATAAAATATATATTCAGGCAACAATTCTTGTGGATTTTGACAGATTTTTCATAGATTTGAAAATTTTAAATTACGTTATCTCAATTTGCCTTTTTCCTGAATTCCTGCTCTTCAAAATTCTAAAACTTCTACACATATTAAAGAAAATAGTATTATATATGTAATATATAATCACCTTTAATCTTTTCTTTTTACCAATGTTCGTTTGGTAACCTGTTTATTTCGATTATCTCCGTATGTATCGTTTAACATGTGGATTTCTGAAAAATACTTATTCCTTGTATCAATTTTGGTTTGTGTTATTGTTTAATCTAATTTCCTTTTTCATTTTGTTTTGTCGCAAGATACAGACTTGAGCTGTATATTGGCTCGAATTAGCTATACAGTTTTCCGAAATCTTGCACTCTGCTGATAGAAATGCAAGTTTCCTGATGAGTGAACATTTCTATTTTTCAGTGTTTAAAATTTCAATTCATTTCACTTTATGAATTCTCTCTCTTTTTTTTTTTAATTTTTGTTATTATTATTATTATTTTTCCTTTTATCGGATCTCTTTGGTAATTTCATCCTTTTCTCTTTTCTATAAAATGTTGACTGTTTCTATTACTTTAATGGTTTTTGTAAACTATTATCTCATCGTTAGGCTTATGTGTTATGTTTGTGTCATATCTCTTCTGCGTAAGTACTTTAACTTGTTTTTACTAATCATTGGTACTCAAATTAAATTATCACCGTGACAATAATTTTATTCAAAATAAATCTCATTTAAAATTTAATTATATGTTGGTATTTTCATCTATCTTTTGTTTGCTGAGTGTTACAAATGTATTAAATTATTCAATTTATATATATATATATATATGTGTGTGTATGTGTGTGTTTTAATGTTTAATAGAACCTGTCTGAAATAATTAGTAATGGATTTTGAAATTTATTAAATTGTTTTTGAGAAAAAATTTAAAAAGTGCATGTCTATGTAAAAATTTGAAGAACAAAAAAAAAATTTTTTTTTGTTATATTTGTATATATTTTTTTTTTTTTAAGATATTCCAAAATCCCTCCCTAATTCTTTTAAGTGAATTCTATTAAGCATTCTATTTGATATATATATATATATATATATATATATATACATACATACACTGGTGTTCAAAATTTAAGCAACAACCTGTTTTCTCGCTTTCTTCTTTTGCGCATAATTTTTAAACAAATAAACATATTAACATAAATTTTAGATGAGCTGTTCGTTATCATACCATTAATCGAATTTTATATAATTTTAGCATGAGTAATAATTTTTAAACTAACAATTATACTATTTTTTTTTTTCAAAATTATTCTTCGGAAAAAAGGAAAAATTTCAACAATTTTAGAAAAGAAAACTTAATGAAAAGTGGTATTATTGCATTACAGATAGATAAAGACGCACATGCCTTGATATGTTACTCTAAATCTCAATTTTTCTTTCTGTATTAACTTTTCTTTTACTTTTATAATAGACATTTAATATATATATATATATATATATAATTAATAATTTGTAAACTATGAGCATCACCAGAATAAAAAAAATATCGATAAATAGTTTTATAATGAACATCTTAGCCAATTTGCATGTTTGTATGTATATTTTTTAAAAAGTTATTCACATGCGAAAAGAAGAAGAAACAGAAAAGTGAATACAGGTAAAGAGATCCGGTTTTTAATCTAACACTTAGATGCATGTGCATCTTCACCTATCTGTAATGCATCCTTATGACCATTTTTCATTAAGCTTTCTTTTTTAAAATTATTGAAAATTTTCATTTTTTCCAAAGCTTATTTTTGAGAAAGAAATGAATATTTATTAGTTTAAAAAATATTACTTATGTTAACGTTATATAAAATTCGGTTAATGATATGATAACAAACATGCCATCTAAATTTTATATTCATATGTTTATAAATTATGCGCCAAAGAAGAAAACAGGTTGTTGCTTAAATTTTGAACACCAGTGTATACACACACACACACACACACACACACACACACACACACACGCACGCACGCACGCACATACACACACACACACACATATATATAAAGATTTTTCTTGAATATCTGTAAACGTTTTAGCATTTTGAAGACTGTGAATTCATGAAAAAGAGCAAATTGAGAAAAAGCAATTTTAAGATTTCAAATCTGTAAAAAAAAATGTATCAAAAGCTATAAGAATTGTTGCCTGAATGTATATTTTATTGAACAAGCCTAATTTAGTTCAAATTATTAATATTAAATGGAAATACAAGCTTTTAAAAGGAACCTTCAGTCGTGTCAAATCAAAGAAGAGTCCCCTTAACATAAATTCAAGTAAGTATCGTTTTCCTTTCATGTCTATCAAGACAACACAAAAAGCTTAAATCAAAATTGATATTTCAAGCCTGCAAGTTTAATTCAAGTCAATATCAAGCTATGAAGTTTACGCTTATTCAGCTTGTTTTAAGGTTGATAATTCAAAAATGGATTAACTCTTATGAAGTAAACATATTTTCTTTCTAAAACAGATTACACTTTTTCCAATTTTAAATTATTTTAGTTTTTTACGATATAAAAATAATATATATATATATATACTATAACAGAACTATAACTATTAATTTTTTTTATACTTTTAGTTTTATTTTACCTTCCTATGAATTTTATGTATTAAATCTTGCTTCGTGTTTTTATTTGTAAAGTCTTTTATAGGTATGTATTATCGAGGATTGAACTAAGTAAATTTTAGCCATGTACTTTTAAACACATATTTTGCATGCAATATTCAATCAGTGCCTCTGATTAAGTATAGATATTGCATGCTTTTATCATTTGGATTCTAATTATATTTCATTTAAACTTTTCCCATTTCATGCGATATTTTTTATTTCATCCTGCGCAATTTTTGAAAAGGTTTTCAAATGTATACATATAAACATACTAATTAGTTGCAGGGCGACTAAGGCGCCCGTTGAAAAATGATCATTTATTTATTTATTTATTTCTCACTTCAAATAATTCACTTGCTAGCAAACCCGTGCGAAATTTTCACACATTTTTTAGATCATCACGACATCATATAGACTTTTATATATTATATATATATATGTATATATATATATATTTTCCCCTCCAGGTGAAAGCATATTTCCTTTTATGCTGAAAAAAATGGCAACAATTAAAAATTTAAATGTCTATTTTCATATTTTAATTAATTTTAAAAAAGCTAATCAAAACTTCATTAAAAATAAGGTACCAAATGAAAGGGGAGATTTTTCTGAATCCGTTAGATTAAACAGCTTATCAATCGGACAATTATCTTTTTTAAATTAACTAAAGTGTGAAAATTAGGTGGCAGCTTGCGTTAACACACAGACAGAAGCCAAGAAAACCTCTTAACATTTTTAAGCGTGAGAGAGTCAGTCAGTGATGAGCGTAACTATATATGCTGATACATGTGTATGTGTATATATATATACACTATTTTGAAAGCTACCATTCTAATATCACAACATTATTCAGCAAAAAACTAAATTATAACTAATGCTTAGAACTATATATTTATATATTATAGGTAGATTAAATATTGGGCTGTCAAATTATGTGACAGAAGTAGTAAACAAAAAACCATTGTATTATACCGCGCAAAAAGAGGATTATAAATGTTGCTTTGGCATTTTGCCTCTATTTCTTATACCTCTTAATTTCTCATTAATTCAAAAGCACTGCGGTTGAAAAACTAGGATAACAATTTTGAAGATCAACTGGATTCGTTAACAAAAGAAAAGAACAATCGTATAAAAAAATAAATGTAATTTTTGTGAAACATATGGATTTTTTAAAGCACTTTTTAAAGAATTTGTACTCTAAAATTGGGACCAGACTATCGAATTTTTGAGGTTTTTGAAAAAAAAAAAAAAAAAAAAATATTAAAAATTAAAGAAATACCACACACCTAAACTGATTGAATGTACAAAGGATGTGATAAATCTATATGTACATAAAGAAATGTTAGTATGTGTGTTACTTTATATACTCAAAAGCTACTGGGACCGATATACGCGAGGTTTTTTGAAAAATGATTTGTGTATTCCTGGGATGGTGAAATGTGAATGGAAACAAAATATTTTTTATATATATTTGGAAGTTCCTGGTTAAGAATTTATAATAAAAGTTTAGAAAAGGTAAATGGTAATCTTGTGATCAGATGTAAAATCTTGAGACGAAGTTATCAGACCAGCTGGCTGTGTACTGTCTTAAATAGCCCTTTCTGCACTGTTAAAAATTTCCGTAAATTTTATTCTGTATTTTTACAAAATTTTATTATTTAATTATTATTTAAAATTAAAAAATGACTGTTTCTACTTCAGGGAAAGTATTCCAAGTCAAAAATATGTTCTCACCAATAATTAATTAAATTAATATTAGTTATTAAAATGAATGTATAAAGTTTTCTTAGCATCTCCGTTTATTTTTCTCTGTAATTTTACATAAGACTTAAGATAATAGATTACACACAGTTTTCTGTTGAAATTTTTAACAGTGTGTGCTGTGTGACAGATACAAAAAAAAATAGCTAGCAACAAAAAATTTCATCAACCCCATTCTTCGAAATAGGCTTGGTTTAGCAAATAAATAAAATAAACAAAAAGTGCTCTGTGTAATTAGTGAGTAATCCTAAAATTGTCAAAGCTGTTGCCGCAGTTAATTGTAAAAAGGTAAGTATTCACAATGGGGAAATAGAAAGTAAGCTGCCGCTGTTAATTATACGTATGTATTTAAGTTGAAAGTAAGTCACATTAGTAATTGTTAACAGACACAGAGTAAATGTTATAAAAATTGTATTCTCACAGCGATTTGATGAAAAGCTATTATGACAGAAATGTTGTTATTGATAAATAATTTCATTATATTACATTTTTAAGGACAATTGTCGGTAAGTGTTAAAAGAAACACAATGGTCGATGTCTTATGTTATTACACATCTGTAATAGGTAAAAATTAAAAGCAAAGATACCATGTAAGTTGTCACAACTGATTGTATGACTATGCTAGTTTTAAAAGAGTGCGGCAGTAGATATTAAAAGAAACAGTGTATGTGTCATGAAGTTTATATTTTAACCAAGTGTTATAATATATTATAAACAATGCTAACAAATTCAGCATTATTTTGCGAGTCTTAGGTTAATAAGTAATTACTTAAAAAATATATTTTGATTTAGAAAAATGTGCACATTTAAGAGTTAAACAAAACTGTCAGTAAGTGTTTAAAGAAAAAATATATATAGTGTTCAATGTTATGGAACTCTCATTCTTACACATCTGTAAATCAGTTGACGAAGTAAGTTACCGCAACTGATTATAACATGCTGCTATTTAAAAATGATGAAGTCAGTAGATATTATAAGAAATGCAGAGTAAGTGCCATGTAGCTTCCAAATCACACGACAGATGAAGGTGCATAAAAAAGAGAGAGGCAGAAAGAAGAGTGTTGGTGCATGCACGGAGAGATGGTCGTCATTCTGCCCATTCCCGTCCGTGTTACAGAAGTGCACAGCAGGTGTTATAAGAACTCTTGATTAAAGCAACTCCAAGTAGGAAAATAAAGAAGGAAAGAGTGATAATAACAGTTAAAGATTATTATTAAAAAGGCAAATGCATTGTTTTTTTTAATAAAAGATAGATTAGATTAGCTTAGTGTAAGAAGAAGCTGTTAGTGTTAAAGAGCATAAAGAGTAAGTAAAGATAAAAATACTTCAAAATAGGAAAACACACACAAAAAGTACTTGATGTACAGTCGGTAGCAAAAGTATCCGAACACTAGAAAAAATTCCTATATAAAAAATTTGAGTTAATACTGTTTTGTTAAATAAATCCTTGTCGAATCATGTTCTTACACTGACTAAAAACAGGATTCGACAAGGATTTATTTAACAAAACAGTATTAAGTGTACTTTTTTATATAGGAATTTTTGCTAGTGTTCGGATACTTTTGTTACCGACTGTAATTAAAGATCCTGAAATTCAAGCTGACTCATTGCCATTATTTAAACATCCACGAGAAAAGAACATTTAGTGCTTGGCTCATCCCTTAACATTTTTAATACATTAAAAGGCAACGGAATTTTGTACAATTATAGGAGAGAAGAGAGAGAAATTTCACCTATTTAATTTGTTTTAGTTTTAACGTAATATATTAAATTGCTAAAATTTGTAATTGGTGTTAAAAAAAGTTTTCAAGTAGAAAATTTTGTAGCTAAAGATAAACTGATTCTCATAATTTTAAACCCCGATTTTTAAATCCTAATTATTAATGGATAAACATGATGGAATTAAGTAAAATTTATGGAAATTTATTTGAATAAAAACATGATTTAATTAATCAGTTAATAATAAAAAAAAATTATGACAGTTAAAAAAAAAAAAAAAAAAAAAAAAAAAAAAAAAAAAAAGCATTCAAATAATCAAATAAAATAATTCTAGACGAAACAAAATTAATTAAAATAGAAAAAAATTTAACTCAAACTTTTAATTCTTGAACATTCTTTAATTTTTTGAGAATACAGTTGAACCTCGTTAACGTGAATTACTTTTAAAGTATGAACTATTTCCACAGTTCCCGTCAAAATGAAGATTAGTTTAGTTATATGAAGATTAGTTACTGATAGCATGAACTATTGATAACATGAACAAATCTTTTATCCTCTTTGAGATTCACGTTAATTTGGTTCGACTTATTAAACTTCTAAATTTCGTGGGGAGATAAAAATAAATTTTTGCAGAAAAATCACCCAATTTTAAGATATTTGTGACGTAATCACCCAAAAGGGGGGGGGGTGACTTCGATGAGTCAGCCTGTATTGAAGGAATCGTATACATAACAATAAAATACATTATATATTATAAAATACGGACATAAAATACATTATTTTTCGTAAAAAGGCGGTAAACTGAGTGAAATTTATATACTTTCAAGGCTTTTTCTTTTATTAATTGACAGATAACAGTTTTAAATTTTTTTTATAATATCATTCGAAAGTGTTATTTAAAAACTTATTTATTATCTATAAAATGCAAATTACTGAATATATCTATAAAATTATGGTGCTATAAATAAATTATTTTAATCTTACTGCTTACCATTTAAAAAAGGACATACATTATACTTGATAAATTTGAAAAAAAAAAAAAAAAAAAAAAAAAAAAACAAGCAATTTTGGAAAAGTAAAAAGAAGTCAAATTATTTACTGAGAAATTCGGATTTCTTCAACTATTTCCTTAGAACACACTCAGTTTACAGCTTATAAAAACTAATACAATAATGAAGACAGTATACCGAGTTTTTTTTTTTTTTTAAATAACTGTTTATGATATTCTGCATATCTTTTCCTTAGCACCAAGAATGAGAAATAAGACTTTTCTTGCTATCACTATAGTCTCATACAATATTCTCTATCATATTTAATTACAAAAAATATTCTAAATGGTAATGAAATCTAAATGAAAATAATGGTAGCAAAACAAATTTTGAATTTTCCTCCCTGTTTATCACTCATGTTAACACGATCATTAAAATTACATTTTAGAAAATATTGATTCTCCTTCATATCAATGCTTAGATTCCATAATTAATAACAAGCAATTAATTTGTTTTACATGGAAATGGAATAGACAAATACATCTATAATATAATAAATGGTTAATAAGAACATATCTGCCTTCATTATTTAATAAAAATCATCATGATAAATGAACATTGGGAAACACCTTTAATGTTATATCCGCCATATAAGTTTCGACTTACGAAAATTATTTTAACTGCTAATTATTGCATAGTTTTCAATCGCTGTATAACTATGATAATATATATCAGCTGCAAAAATACTTCAAAAATTATTACTGGTGAAGTCTTAAGGGATTACATGGCTGTCGAAGTCTAAGAATAAAGAAAATTTTCTTAAAACATTTTTGTGGTATTTTAGTATGAAAAACTTCAGAAAACTTATTTTTTTTAAAAGTTGTGGTGCGAGTTCAATAAAAGAATCGTATAAATATAGGAAAGCTATGACCCTGTATAATAAGCAAAATGTTTTATTCAAATTTTAAGAGAAAAATAAAAAAAAATAAAAAAAAAATAATAATAACGAGGCAGTCATTGGGGACTGCCGATAGAAGTGAAAACTAAGTAACTTGTGAATTGTATCGTCGAGCTATTAGATTATTATTTTCGAATTATTTTTGGTTTGTAAGGAAGTGTTAATATTGTAATATGACTAAAATAATTTTCTTTTTTTTAATTATTTATTTGAAAATTTATATTGTAAGCAAAAATAAAAATATAACAGTCTGTATAAAAACACGTGCTTGTACTTTGTGAACTATGTATATACTGTGGAAAAAGTATATACATATAGTATAGAACTAGAAAGAGACAGATGGCCAGTATACTACTCGTATTAGTATACATTTTATACCCACACACACATACATATATATATATATATATATATATATATATATATATATATATGAGGCATGCCGCGCCGTGCGCTACATATATGGATATATATGTAGACCCCGTGGCAGAAACACGGCGACACAGCGACATTGTCGCAGAATGGCATTGAATCCTTGCAGAAAGGTTTTTCTTTTAGGAACAAAAAAATTTGAAAGAGAAAAAATTTCAATGCAGTAAACTGGCTAAAACTGCTCTGCAGTATAAGTTTCGTTTTTCAAGAAGCTGCTGGTTTCTGCAGAAAGGTACCATAGGGTTACATTGCTACAGCGATGCAACAAGGGCAGAAAAACATTGAACGCTGTGTGCTCTGTGCGTACGGGACAGCATCCCCTCTACGCACCTGATCTGTGACCGCGCTGTCTTGCTCGCTTTCGCTTGCTGTCTGCGATTTCTCTTCTGTTTCTGTTTCAAACTATCCACGCAATCTTTGAAGGATCGCCTTTCCTTTCTAATATTCATTCCTATAATTCCCCACACCCCCTTTTTTTTTTCTTGTTTCGCACAATAAAAAGGATATCGCAGTCCGATCATTATGAACTTTCGATTTTATATTTCTTACAGATGCTGCAAAAAACATATTCCTGGATTCCCCCCCCCCCCCTTATTTATAAAATTGTAAACGTCTCTTGAAAATAGGAAAAATAACAAAATCAATTAATTACCTTTATAATCCAACTGAAAACCACACTAATCATTGCACAATACGCATAACTAAATGGAGGAAAAAATTAGGTTCAAGGCATTGCGTAATCAAAATTTACTGAGCCAGGACGGAGAGAAATACCTGTTTACATTAACTGAAACTCAGTTTAACTAGAATCAAAAGCTGAAAGTGGTGCAGAAAGAAAGGGAATGCTACGATTATGCAATGTTTTGATTTTCATTTAAAAAATTTTTAAAGGTTCATTTATACATAGGAAGAATCTTTAAAAAATAAAACTTAAAATAACTGTTTTTACTTTCTCTTACCCATAGGGTCGAGAAAGTATTGTTTTAGGGTCAAATTTTCGAACACGAGTTTTTGTTATATTTACATGTTCCGAGGTCCCCTGAATACGAAAATCATGTTTTTAGCGAATGGTCTGTGTGTCTGTTATCAGCATATCTCAAGAACAAACAGTAGCAGAAATTCCAAGCTCGGTATTCTAAATGTGTATCATACAGGGATGCTACAGTAAGCTTTTCGTTGAGATGAAGCAAATGGTTCGTGTACAGGGACACTCAAAACTATTCAAATACATTACGTCTATGGGGAAAATTGCAGGTAAGTAGAATTTAACATCTATAGACTGCACTAAACCACATGAATTTTTATTTTTTGTGATAGTCAACTGGGGAAAAAAAAATTGTGTATGTAGGAGCACCCCTCCCCCCACCCTCCTGGTGGGAAGTCTTCCCCTCGAGGGGAGTAAATTTTCATGATGGGTATCTTTCAAAAGAGCTCGCCAATACCTTTAAAACGAATGGTTGAACCATCGATCGGCGATAATTTACAATAAAGTTATTGTTTCTTTTCATTTTTTAACAATATATATATATATATATATATATATATATATATATATATATATATATATCTTAATGTAATATTGAGAATAAATTCAACTTTTTTTTTTTTTGGATATTTAGTGTTATACTATTTCTCTAATATGGAAATCGTCTGTATTATCATAAAAGATATATTTTTTTAAATAATAATTTTAATAAACTATTTTTTAAAAACAGAATTATTTTTTAACAACCGAATTAAATTTTATATAAATGTAGGTGCATTAATGAAACGGGGGGATGAGGGGGGGCGGTAGCACCCCTCAACCCAACTTTATATTTCCCATTACGCAAATTTATATTTTCCTCAATTAATATATAATTAAAACTAATCCTCAACTACATCCTCAACTACATCCTCAACTAATATATATATAATTCCTATTTATATAACCTCAACTTTATATTTTCCCATTTTTTTTAAACTTTTAGCTCCTGTGTTTTCCTTTTCCCTTATTTCTTGTCTAAAGTTCCCTTTAGTCCCCGAATTAATGAAACAAAATTCAAAATTTATTTTTTCTTAAATGTTTCATTTTAATTAATCTTTAATTTTTTCTTTCGATTTTATATTATTATAGTTTAACAATATATTCTAAAAAACTCATTTGGCTATAGTTTTGTGGATTCATTGATAAGTTATTGTGTAAAAATATTTTTATGTTTGAATACTAAAAATTTGTATTAAATTTGTAAAAATTATTTTTGTTAATTATAACGTTTCATTACCTTAACACTCTTCTTCTTCTTTTTTCTAGAACAATAATTAAAATAAGGTCAGGATGTTTCATTAACTTTGTAAGCTAGTACTTTAAAATATGATTTACTTTTTTATATTATTGTTTTATCTAGTAAAAACATTACAATTTATAACAAAATTAAACAGAGCAAATAGCTCTTCACTATTTCTTCAGAAATTCTAGCTTCAGGTAACATTTTCATGTTTTAATTTCTGTCTCCTTGTGAATCATTTTATTTCTTCGGTTAATTTCAATTTTCTTACTGTTGTTTCGTAAAGATTATAATCCTTTTTTTTTTTTTTTTTACTGTTCTTAATTAAAAAAAAAAAAAAAAAAAATAATAATAATGTGCCTTAGAGGTAAAGGACACCATATTAATTTCGTGAAAAGAGCACCATGTTCTTTATGTGCATTTGTAGATTTATATTGAGGCATTAAGGGCCCGCTTCACTCGCCGCTGCCGGAAGCCGAAGCTAATGTTATTCTATGGGAAATTTTTCTTTACAAATAACTTATCAACTAATACATACTTTTAAATTCTGCTTTCACATTCTAAAAATTCCCAGCTGTTAAACTGACGGACTTTTTTTTTTTTTTTTAATATTTTTTTAATTTCTTATAATTTATTTTTAAGCTGCAAAATACGAATTTTGAATACGTGGATTTTTTTCATTTTGCAATATCAAAATAAAATATTAAAAATTAAAAAAATACATTTTTAAAAAAGGTCCGTCAATTGGGGATTTTCTGAATGTGAAAACAGAATTTAAAAATATGTATTATTTAATAAGTTATTTGTAAAGAAAATTTCCCCATAGAATAACATTGGCTCGGGCTTCCGGCGACGGTAAGTGAAGAGGGCCGTTAAGCACTAATATACAGTTACTACAAAGTAAAAAAGACAGTGGAAAGAAAGAAAAAAAATGTTCATTTCCTTTATTTATGACAAATATATGTCATTGCAGCACATCGAAGACATGGAGTTAACTCTTTTCACAACATGGTGTCCTTTACCTCCGCAGTACAGAATTACTTACCAAAATTAATATGAGGTTATAAAGTAAAAAAAAATATATATATAGATTTGATATTAACCTAAACATTTTTTGAAACAAAAAAGCTAGTCTTATTGGTAGTTAGCATGCAAATATTTATTATTGAATGATATCGCCTTGCAGAAAGAAATTAGCTCTAGTGAGATTTGTCGCAGAAAGCAAGAAAAAATTCTGCCACAGGGTATGTAGAGAGATATACTCTTTGTATATATATAATGTATACTAATAACGCACAGAGGTATATCTATGTACATATATACACAGTATACATATAGCTCATGGAAAGCGTTCGGTGACGATGACGCGAGTTCCATGATTTTGTTTATCCAAAAAGTGCTCAACGCGCCTAAAGAAGTTTTCACTTCAATAGCTCATGGAAAGCGTTCGGTGACGATGACGCGAGTTCCATGATTTTTGTTCACCCAAAAAGTGCTTAACGCGCCTAAAGAAGTTTTCACTTCAAAAATAATTAAATAATATCTAGTAAATACACAATTATCAGACACAAAAAAAAAATTGACACACCCAAACAAAAGATGTCTTTTGTCGAATAGCAGTGACATCACTTCGATGCAAGTAAATCATAACGCTTTTGTGAATTAAAGTGTCCGAAAAGACGGTACCCCTTCAGCGATACGTGAATAGGTTGCTGATATGGTACCAGAAATACGACACAGAAACGAACTTTGCCGATACATCTGTCACATATTCGATACAAATATGGACAAATTCCGATACTTTTGGCACGAAAACATTATTAATTTATTTTATTTTATTTATTTATTTATTTTAAAGCACAAATTTGTTTTTATTAGTGTCTGGTGTTATCATTTTTAAATTTATTTTCGATGCATATATTATAATTATCAAAACTGTGCTATCAAAATTTATAAGTAATATTAATACGTTCTTAATTACAATATCCCTTCATTTCATACTTACTTAAGAGAACACAATGCAGATTGGGATCAATATCGATTGTTTCATAAAATTATTGGTACAATCAATTGTACTTACTAAGTAGTTTTATCGATTATGCAAACAATATAAATTGAAACTGTTTAGCTCAATAAATTGATTTGTCTTTTGCGTCACACTATCCAAAACTGTAAGTAAAATTTATGTAAATGCTACTTTGTGTCATAGTATTCAAACTAAGTGAAAATGTCTGCTAAGGGATAGTGTTATCAAAGAAAAAAATTGCTCAAAGTTTACTTACAGTTTAGGATAGCGTGACGCAAAAGACAAATCAATTTAAGCAATCAAACTTAAGCAATTTCAATTTATAATGTAAACTCAGTGAAAAGTTGATTATTGATATTATATTTGAAAATTTAAAGCATAGTTTCAATGTGTAAATATACTTTATAGGATAAAACTAAAATAATTTAATGGAATTTAAAAACAAATCTTTTGAAGTAACATCGAGGCGTCACTGGAATTTTGACATAATTTCTTTTAAAGCCCTTATTTTGAATTTGAGAAGCGGATAAAAAAGCGTCAGTGAGTAAATTTCATAGATTTGTTTATGTTGAAAATATGTTTCCACTGTGAATATAAATACAAGAAAAAAGTGAATGACAAAATAAGAAAATATGTGTACATTTTAATTAATACCAAAAGCGTCATACAAAATTTGATATCATTATTTTAAAGACCTATATTTGAATTTCTTATTGCCATAAAGTAGCTGCGTTACAAACTTTTAACCCGTTAAAGGCTTTTTGTATTGATCGATTATACAAAGAACATCGAAAGCAAGACATGATTAAGATAATGTAAGGTTCAGTGTGCTTCCCTCCCCCCCCCCCCCCACACACACACCGGGTAGCCCATCCGTTAAACTCAACACACACACACACACAAAAAAAAAAGTGCAGAATTACAAATTTAAGGTTCCTGAATATATATATCTATACATATATATATACATGTGTGTGTGTGTGTTTAATTCTGGTGTAATTTCAGAGCACCTGCTTAAAAATTCACCTGAAAATTTACATAGACGAACCTGTTATTTTGTGATAATTCTAAGTAACTTTCATGTCCAGGATCTTGGAATCATTATAATGTGAACAGGCTTTGATAGAAAGAAATTTAACAGGGAGCAACCCCCGCTCATCGCTATTAGAGCGATGTTGAGCGATACAATGTCGAGACAAAGGGGACTACTCCGAGGTTTATTGGAAAAAAAAAATACAAAGTTTCGCCAGGCTTGTATCCCAAGACCGACAAAGGACGAGAGAGGTAGGTTAAAATAATAATTGAGAGAAAAGTTCTTGGTTTGAATTGATTCTGGTCGATAAAGTTCATTTAGAGTTTATGAGGTAAACAGCTGAAACACATTAAGATAAGTGCTGTGGTGCAATCACATGTTGCAGGGCGTGCGCTCCTCGCGACAAGGGGCAACAGGTCACTGATCGTTGAATCCATTTCTACAGCACAGCATGTGCATGATACTCTTATATACGTTGCTCTTGAGGAGGTCTAGGTTCCTGTCTGAGCCAGTAGGCAGTGTTATTGATAACAACATTAATCAGTGGCATTTGATATATCCATTAATAGGGAGAAAATATTATTGAGTTTGTTAATTAGATTTAGTCTAGGATAAAAAGAAATTAAGTTAATTCCAAATTTTACTACATTCCATTAAAAAAACTTTTCTAGCTTAATTTTTGAAAAAACCTTTATTTAATCATGCCGATTCTATTCTGGAAAACCATTTTCAAAGTAAAAAGAGCCCCCTTGTTACTTTCCGAGAAAAAGGTTAATCAACCACCGACCCGGGCTTCTTAACGACAGGTTTTAACTTTATTTTATTTAAAGAGCGATCTTGAACTTCTTTCCACGTGAGAAGAAGAAAATGTAGAGCGGAAAGACAAAGCTGGCACAAGAACAAGTGACTTTCATGCTACTAATGGTCCTTGCCAGGATTCAGCAAATTTGTGTGACAAGTGGATAAAGAATTGCACGTTTTATTCGCTCAGCACCTTAACCATTAAAATGGAATGCGGATCAAGTGCTACCTCGAAATAAGTAAGTTACAGTAGTCGCGCGGCTTACTGACTGATCTGCGTTACTTTACTTAAAAATATGTGCATCAATTATAATACTGTAACGTAAAATGGAATTCCTCTATGATGATGTGCGACGCTAATTTGACAAATTAAGACTAGAAAATCGGTACAAATTTTTTAAGCCTTACGAAATTTGAGAAATTTTAGTTCACACAACTTAGGTAATCGTGAAAATTTTCGACCTCAGTTTTTTGAATTTTTTACAAGTGTTCAGATAAAAGGAATCCGAGACTAACTAAGGGGGAAAAAAAGGATATGGTGACACTTTGCTAATGAGTTAGTGTAAACGATATCTCAAGAACAAATGGTCAAAAAGGTAGGACCATTTTTAAAATGTCATTTATGATACTGGCAAGAACCCTATTGATTTGAAACATTTTAATTTAAGAACTACCGTAATTTCTGGTAGATACCCCGCATGTTATATAATCCAGTTATGCACCAGAAATTTCAATTTATAAATAAATTTATATTTGTACGAGCTCTTCCTTCGAAAAAGTATAGATTTCCCTATTAAATAAAATTTATGGTGGAGAAATGACACATCTTACCTGCGGGTTATCTACCAGAAATTACGGTATGTAAGTTATTCGAAGTTTACGATTTTTAACATGGAAGAATAGGGCGAAATTTCGTTTAAACGTGCATTAAAGAGAATATTTTCATCAAAAAGACGTCAGACCAGTTTTTAAATATCGGTTATGATACTGACATGACCCTAATCAACTATGAACATTCTACTTTGAAAATTTTGTAAGTTATTTGAAACTTAGAAATTTCTTATATACGAGGTCTGTCCAATAAATACGCGAACTGGTGCCATCTGTCGGCCACGTCGCGGACTATAGCCTTCTCACTAGCGGTGATAGTTGCCTGAGACCCAATGAACCATCAGTGCATGGATCTTCGAGCTGTGCGTATTGTGCCAGTTGTGTTAGTTTCTGTTGTCCTTGTTTTTACTGTGTGTCGAAAATGGAAATTGACAAAAATAATAAATTATTTTTCTTACAGTTCTCAAGCATTTGAGAGATCGCGTGCGTCGTGTGCGACGAAATTTGACTCAAGGCGATGGATGGATCCTTCACCATAACAATGCACCTGCACATTCAGCATTGATTGTTCGCCAGTTTCTGGTAAAAATTTCAATCACCTTCCTTGATCATCCTCCTTATTCGCGAGATCTCGCCCCATGCGACTTTTTTGTATTCCCAAAATGCAAAAATGTGATGAGGGGACATCACTGGGAAGATGTGGACACAATAAAGCAAGAAACGACGAGAAAACTAAAACGTCTGACTGCCGAGGACTTCCAAGGGTGCTGTGAACAGTGGAAAAGAAGATGGAATAAGTGCATAGCAACGAATGGAGAGTACTTTGAAGGGGACAAAATCGATGTATATTAAATTTTGCAAAATAAACTTTTTATGGCCTTAGTTCGCGGATTTATTCGACAGACCTCGTAGAACGAAATTTTGTAGGGGGATATTTTCATCGTGCAGTTATCAGACCACTTTTAAATTGTCACTTATGATACTGGATTGAATATAATTGACTATGAATATTCTAATATTAAAATTTCCTAAGTTAATCGAAATTTGAGACTTTCATAACATAACATAATAGAATAGAACAATATTTCACATAAACTTGCATTATGTGGTTCATTGCATTGGAAAAACTGTGGAATTACATGAAAACTAAAATACGAAATTAACCCTAATGAAATTAATCAGCAAATTAGGGTAAGGAAACTGTCGAATTGAACGCTGTTTAAGCTACAAGATGGAGCATTTCAGTCTGCGACCCTGTCGATATCTTGTAGTAAAAATTTGAGAACAAATATATGATGGGAAACTGAGTAGAGTCCACCTATGCCAAGTAGTTTTCTTTCGGTAGCCATTAGTGAGTAGCCATTAGCCTAATATAAGTAGCCATTAGCCTAATACTTGTATGAATTATTTTATTATCTATATTACTGATTTATTTTAGCTAAAATATGTTCATCGATTATCATGCAGTTACATATAATAAAAATCCTCTATGATGATGTGCTATGCTATGCCATTTTGGCAGAATAAGACTAGAAAATCGACACGAATTTATGAAATTAATTTTTTCTTTCAATAGCTATTAGTGGCAATGAAAGTGATCTAATACGCTTATGAATCACTTTTATCTGAATGATTTATTTTGTCTAAAAAATTTGAATCATTCATCATACTCTAACGTAGAATTAAATTCCTCTGTATAATGACAATGATGTACTACGTGATTTTGGCAGAATTAGACTGGAAAATCAGTGTGAAATTTTAAACCTTAAGAATTTAGAAATTATTAACTATTTTTTATTTCAATAGCTTTTGGTGACAATGAAAGTGATCTAATAGCTTTATAAATTATTTTATATAAATTAAGAAAATATTTTGTCTAAAATATATGAATCAGTTGTCATATAGTAATGTAGAATGAAGTATTTCTGTAATGATGATCATTAATGAGATTATAGGAGAATTATACTAGATAATCAGAATGATAAATCAGTGCAATTACACTGATCTATATTGCATCTGTATGGAATTTTCGGATCTTATAGTTTTTTTTAAAGAATATAAAAATGAACTTAACTTTCATTACCATTTTATAAAAAAAAAGCTAATTTATGATTGTACTTTTTTTTCCCCCTGAAACACAATGACTACTCCCTTTTTTCTTTCCCCTTTTAAATCGCAAGTGCTCTCTACCATGTATTAAGTTTGAAAAAAAAATCCAATTTATCTTTTGCAATTTGAATGTGTTCCAACTAGAGTGCTTTATGGTTATTAATTAACGCAACTTTGTAACAAGCCTTTAACGATATTTGAATAATTTTAAATTGCGTTGTTGACACTGTCACTCATGGTTAACAAAGTTAATTTAATATTAACCAAAAATTATACATGTGACACAAGCTTCTAGAATATCCAGTTGCTGTTAATCTTCTGTAATTGGAAAAATTGCTTCTATGCAACGATTGATTAAATAACGATTGAATATGCAACAATTGATTAAACAATAATCGGTTAAGCAACAATGGTTGGTTAAACAACAATTGATTATGCAATGAATTGATTAAACAACAATCGTTTAAGCAACAATGATTAATTAAACAGTAATCGGCTATGCAACTATTGATTGATTAAGGAATTGGTTATACAGCAATTCATTGATTATGCAATTGGTTTTGCAACAATTGATTGATTATACAACTGGTTATGCAATAATTGATTGATTAAGCAATTGGTTATGCAACAACTGATTTCATGCAACTGGACTATTTTTATGTGGCAAAATTTTAATGATAAAATAATTTTTAATCATAAATCATGGGCAAACTACATATATGACACGGGATTCTGGAATGTGCAATTGCTCTTAATCTTCTGTAATTAGACAAAATTGGTTGTGCAACAATTGATTGATTAAGCAATTGATTATGCAACAGTTGATTGATTATGCTATTGGTTATGCAATAATCGATTGATTAAGCAATTGGTTATGGAACAACTGTTTTCATGTAACTGGACTTATTTTTATGTGGCAAATTTTTAATGATAAAATAATTTTTAATGATAAATCATAGGCAAACTACATATATGACACGAGCTTCTGGAATGTGCAGTTGCTCTTAATCTTTCTGTAATTAGACAGAATTGGTTATGCAACAATTGATTGATTTAACAACAAATGGTTATGTAAGAAATGATTGATTAAACAACAATCAATTATATAACAACAGTTGATTTAACAACAATCAGTTATGCAGCAAATTATATTATGTAACTGGAAATTTTTATGTAGCAAACACTTTAATGATGAAATAGGTTTCAATGGTAAATTCTGAGCAACTGCATTGTATTCAATTTAATTACAATCTGCGTCCTATTTAGAAATTTGATTACTTCATCGTTGCTTTTAATCAAAGTTAAAATTATAAGATTTTAATATTGGATTACTTTTGTTTAAATTTAGTTCTTACCTATCCTGTTATGTAAATGAAACAGATTTTGAATACAAATATTCTTCAGATAATATTTAATCACAATAATTTGATTACGACAATTTCTACAGATAATATTTAATTTTAATAAAAACATTTAAAATATTAATATATGAGATAATAAACAAAACATAAAATTATACATTTCGAGTCTATTTTTGGGATTCTCATCAGTAAAAAAATCAAAATGCAGAAATGTTAAAACAGCTTAAAAAAGGGCAACATTTTAAAGACGTGCGGAAATAATACTCTGTCCTTTTAATCTGTTTAAACGTTTTACATTTTCATGTCTTGCTTAATATCATTTTATGTATCTCATATTTTAATATTTTAAATGTTTTACTGTTATATAGTTCTATCAATTTTATTGTATATACATTTTCTTAAAGAAATGACGAGACGTTATGATTTATAAATACTTTAAATCTAGATGAAGTATTCTATTTGAAATCTTTTTACTGTCAGTAGGGAAGAACATTAACTCAGTACTATGGCAATTTTTCCATTCACAATACAGTAATCCATGCTTATTCATTAGACATAACAAAATTCGATATGATTCTTTAATACCATGCCGGCTTTGCCCGAGCTCAGCTCGGCTAGGCGAAATACCGAAAGAAAACATTAAAAGTAATTTTTACGTATATTAAAATATGTTTATTTATTTAAAAAAATATGTTATATGCGAATGGTGTTATGTTTAAAAAATACTAGCTGGCTTCACCAGCTAGCTGGCCAGAGACCCATGAAAATTTTTACCAAAAAACATTATCTCGGGCGCCTGCGACGCCAATCGTAATCTGTTCTCTGTAAAAGTCGCATAATACTAAAAAAATAAAAATCCAAATATTTTTAAATAAAATCTAAATGTAGCTCTAGTTCAACGTAAAATACACTCAAATCAATGAAAATCAAATAAACCAATCAAATCGTTCTTAATTCCACATAACGTAGCTCTAGATCAACGTAAAATTGCACTCAAACCAATGAAAATCAAATAAACCAGTCAAATCTCTCGTAATTCCTCACAACGTAGCTCTAGTTCAACGTAAAAATCACTCAAATCAATGAAAATCAAATAAACCAATCAAATCTTTCGCAATTCCTCATAACGTAGCTCTAGTTCAAAGTAAAATACACTCAAATGAATGAAAATCAAATAAACCAATCAAATATCTTGTAATTCCTCATAACGTAGCTCTAGTTCAACGTAAAAATCACTCAAATCAATGAAAATCAAATAAACCAATAAAATCTTTCGCAATTCCTCATAACGTAGCTCTAGTTCAAAGTAAAATACACTCAAATGAATGAAAATCAAATAAACCAATCAAATATCTTGTAATTCCTCATAACGTAGCTGTAGTTCGATGCAAAATATACTCAAATCAATGAAAATCGAATCTCTCTTAAGATTCTCCATTCTGCGTCATTATAGAAATGGGAAGTTTTATTTTCATATTTTTATTAATTAAAAGAAAACTAATCAAAAATTCGAAAATCTGACTTCGGTGTGCACAATGACCCTACGGAGGGTACCTTTGTGTTAAATCAGATGACTGTCCGAGCTACCGTTTTCGAGAACAGTGAAATATACATATACATATAAATATTGCTCACTTAATAGTATAAGATTTATCTATGAAAATAAGTGTTAAACAATTGAAATTTTTTGACATTCAAACCCTAAATAAATTAACCCGGCAAGCGATTAAAAATAGCCCTTCGTGTTTTTGCTAAATAAATACTCCAGCAATAAAACCTAACATGCTTCGCAATTATATTTTCTTCTAAATATAAAGCATGAGGTTTAACGCATATATAAACACTCGAGATAGCCTCTTCCTTTGAATCTTCGGAGGAGAAAATATGATAGTTGTTTTAAAACACGCATTAATATTTGGGGGAAAAAACTTATTAACCTTTTACACGCCAATGTTCCATAAATGGAACATGAAATTAAAATTCATTTAAAAATTAAATATCATGAATACTGACTTGAAAACATCATCAGATATAATAGAAAGATGACTTGATATTTTTAAATAGAAATTACAGTTCAATCATAATAGGAGAAATGTACAGAAAATTATAAAAATGACCTATTTTACCATTTTTCCTTTTACAGCAGAGTTTAAAAATTCACATAATTTAGAAAAATAAGCAAATGCTTCTAAAAATGGGCTGGCATGTTTAAAATAGCTTACATTATTAAAATAAAATGAAATATAATAATATTAAAATATAATAGCATTAAATTAATAATATTAAATATAATAATATTAAATTATATATATATATATATTACACTTTTTAATGATAGAGTTCTTTAAACTAAAGCATTAGAAGGCAAAATATGTAAAAAACTAATTTAAATTACACCCGGATCTGAATGCGGTGCGTAAAAAGTTTAACAAATATGTTATCTTTGATTAAAAATAAATAAATAATTAATTAATTCGTATAGTTGAATATGCATCTTAACCTAAAACCTATAAATAAATGAAAACCTCTCATTTTCTAATAGCTTTTTTAAGTAATAATTAAAATTATTTTTACCTGATTAATTTTGAAAAAAAAAATATTTCATCTAATTAGCGACGACATAGTTTGTTGCCAAATCTCCAGTCATTTGTTTCCTCTGTCATTTTATTTTTTTCTTAGCATTTGTTCTATTTCATTGCTTATTAATTAGAGTGAGGTTTACAAGAATAAAAATTTTCTCGAATCACGGATGATTTACAGGAGCTTGGCACGACTCCCACCGGAATCAATCGTTCGTATGTACACATGTAAAACATATACAAAGCCTGACCTTAAAACCTTTGTATGAAACTTGTAGAATGCAAGATATATGTCTGTTAATATATTATATCGTATATTTATTCGTTAAAAATGTTATTTTGTAAAAGTTATTTCTATTAAATGTTGTGTATCAGATCTAAGACCAAATGATTAAAATCGAAACGGGAGTATTTTAAGTAATTTAGAAATTAATAATTGACCTTTGTTAAAAATCGTAGAATTTAGGATAATTTCGAGTATTTAAAGTAATGTGGGGGGGGGGGGATAAAATAATTATATTTTTTAAACTAAATTAGTAATAGTGCGAAAAAGTTGTTTTATAAATCTACATTTTAAGCAAATTTAAAAACTTTTCAATATTTCATATTTTCTGTTTAAAAAACTACATAAAATCCCCCCTTTTTTTGGTGTGTCTGGGGAAGGCTGACAAAATTAGACATAGAATCGTGTTATTTATATAAAATATACTTTATATATATATACTGAACGCAACTTGCGTATATACAATTGCGCACAATGGGTTTATTATATATTGCGTATATATAGAGTATAGTGGGGTATTGCTTATTTGACAGCTTTGAGACCTATAGTTAATGACTTTCATCTCGATTGATCCATATTACAATAATTCACAGAAACAAATGCACAATATCTGGTAGACACGGGATAGCACAAACATCCATGCCCACACCGGGATTCGAACCCAGAACCTGGAGATCCAGAAGGCAGCTCCCTACCGACCAAACCACCAGGCCAGCTGGAGTATTGCTTATACTAAACAAAACATTGAAACCATGTTAAAGGAGGGGTGGAAGGAGAAGATAAGGGGAGGAGGTATATTTCTAAATATATTGTATAGTTTCTGCACTTTTTGATTGGTTCTCTCTTAAACTACGTCACTGTAACTTTTCCATACACATTAGAAGTACATTGTATAACTTGTCATTTTTGGAGTATCTCAGAAGACTACGCTTGCTCAGCAAGCTCCGGAAGTTTTAATTTTCTTTCATACATTTTTATAATTTTTCCTGTTTTAATATTTATTTAAAAGGTTTTTTTCTTTCTGTGGAACTGATGAAGGGACTTTAGGGAGTTACGAAACGATCGGTTGCAAGTTTTTAAATTTCCTTTAACTTGTGCTCTTTTTAACGTTGCTTTACTTTTTCTTTAATATTATCAGCGCAAAATATCTTTTATTTAATCAAAATGATGTTAAAGTTTTCTAAACAATGGTTTTAAAACTTTCATAAAGAATGACAGTACCAATCATAATAAACATAGTTTATTTAGTTCGTTGTATTAGCTCTGAATAAATGACTTCTAAAAATTTTTAAGGGACTTGGCAACTTTGACGTCACTATTGAAGTAAAGTTTCATATTAAAGCTCACATTTTCATTTACTACAGTTCCCGCCGCTTATTAAAATCAATCACATTCATTCTGAGCCAAAGTGATTTTATTAAGTGGCTGATTTTTATATCCGACGAACGTTCCTACACTGAAGGAAAAGGTTTATTTCCCTGAATTTGGAAAAAAAAAAAAAACTTCAAAAAGGTAACGAATAACGGATTTAGTGAACAGTATTAATTAATTTTTGAGAGATAATTAATTTTTCCTTCGATATAAGCAAATTAAACGCATACCAAATTCCCATGCGCTTTTCTTTGAGGAAAATCATCATTACTTATAAGAACAGCATGAACTTTTTGCAAATTTAAAATCTTTCCGTTTAAACCTTATGAATTATGGTAATTTCAAAATAAAAACAAAAAATTGCCTTTTAATAATAATTAAAAAAAAAAAGTTATTGCAGAACAAATTTGTAACTTATTACTGCGTTTTAAAGAATTCATTCACTGAAAAAAAAAAAAAAAAAAAAAAAAATTAAAAGTACAAGAAAAATCTGGCAGCTGGGGTGCCAGTATTTCTCTGTCAAATATACAGGACAAAACTGTACTTTTAACAAAAAATCTGTTTTATTTACAGGATTCCTATGTAAAATATATGTCAGTGATATAATTTTATGGTTTTAAACTGTACATTTGACGGAGAAATACTGGCACCCCAGCTGCCAGATTTTCCCTGTACTTTTAACAGTTTTTTTTTTTTTTTACAGTGTTCCTGAAATTTTTACGGAGATAAGTTATGGGGCGTGTTTAATTTGTAGCTATGCTGCAAATCTTCGACAATGAGTGATAAAGAAGGATTTGTTGTGTTTTAATTTCTTTTTTCTATTAAAAAAAAAATCACAATGCAAATAAAATGTTTTGAAGTGTGTATAAATATTTTTTTTTTTTTTTTGCTGCTGAGTAGATATTTTTGAGTTTATTAACCGGCGATGCTGATTTTATTAAGCGGCGGCTTTAAAAGTAGTTTATATTGATTTGATTCCGGTCCTGGTAATTTGATGAGATTAAGCGGCTGATTTTATTAACCAGTGAATTTATTAAGCGGCGGTTACTGTATTTATAAAATGAACTATATTAGGTTTGTTGAGTAAAATATACATTCAGGCACCAATTCTTATGGTTTTTTGTATATTTTTTACAAACTTGAAATCCTTAAATTGCGTTTACTCAGTTTTCATTTTTTTTTTTTTTTTTTTTGTGAATTCGTGATTTTTAAAATGCTTAAGGGGACCCTTTTAAAATGTGAAAAGTGAGTCTGTTTCAACTAATGATAACTACTTAAATTCATATTATAATTAAATAAAAATTTGTATGGTATTAAAGGATTATTCCAGGATTTAGAAAGTTATATAATTAACAGTCTTGATTAATTACAATAAAAAATGCAGCACAATTAATTTTTGTTTTAAATTTCAGTGTTACTTCCCGATCCGTAAGATAACTTGACTCAGAATTTACATGTCAGCATGTAACTTGCATTAAAATGTTCCCAAAACTGCATTTTACAGAATGAATTAATTATGTAGAAATTCTTTTGAATAAAGTAGTTAAAAACGTCACGCAGAATTGAAAAATGTAAAAATGTCAAACTTTAATTATTAAATTTAATGAAAATATTTAATTATCTTAAAGATATTAATTCATTCTATAGATCAATCTACTTCTATCTATCAATGTACAATTCAGGCAAATTTTAGGATTATACATTGAAAAGTTTTTTTTTTTCTTTTTTTTTTTTTTAAATCTTACGGATCGCAATTTAAAACTTAAAAAAAAAAAAAAAATAATAATAATAATAATAATAATAATAATAATAATTGTGCTGGATTTTTTATTGTATAATTAATTAAGACTGTTAATAATATAATTTTCTAAATCCTGGAATAATCCTGGCACAAATATTAACAATCTACCCCACATTACACATTCAATAACTTATTTACATTAGTTTATTTTTAGTTCAATGGTTAAAATTGGATATTGGCAGGCATTTTCGAAGTGGAACACTATAAATTGGTAACGACGCAAAATGGCAGATTGAAAGAAATAGTCCTGTCGCACTAATAAATTGGTAACGACGCAAAATGGCAAACTGAAAGAAATAGTCCTGTCTTACTAAAAAATGTTTATCAGAAAAAGCTAAAAACAATTTAACGTTCAATTATTTTTTATTCATTTTCCGAGATACTTTTGGATTAAAGATTGATTTTAGTAAGGGAATGAACAAGAGACGAGATATATATCTTTTTTGAAAATCGAACATTTATTTGTAAACAAATACTGAAGAGAAATTTTTGTAGGAGCGGGTGAAAAAAATGTTTTTCTAGTTTGAAAAATTATATTTTGTATGTAAGTTTATACACATTTTAATAAATTTATTTCTGTATATAATACATTAAGAAATAAATAATAAAAAGTAAATAAATAATAAAATTTAACAGAAAAAGCAAAATTATTTTCATACGCGAAAATATTTTTTTTTCTATGTATCTTGAATCATAAATTAATAAATGACCTTTTAAATAACTAGCTTAAAACAGTGGTATTAAAAACTTTTTTTCGAATTATTGTGATATAATCTCGAAAAAGCCCATTTTCTAAACAAACTAAATTAGAAAAACAAAGGGTGGTGTACAATTTTATGTAGGTTGACAGTTACAATCATGAAATAAATTAAGCTATTTAATTGCATTAGAGATTTTAAAAAAGTCATTCTTCAAATTTTTTAAGCTTACACTTATAGAATTGAAAAAAGACTTATGGCAATATATAATACATAGAAAGAAAAGTTTATTATTAAAAAAAACTTTTTTGAAGAAAAAAATCATTTTCTAAATAACTTCGATTAGAAATTATTAAATGATCTTTTGTAAAGACTTCTAAAAAAAAAAAAAAAAAAAAAAAAAAAAAAATTATTTCTGATAGTACATTGCACATTCATTCCTGGAGAAACACTGAAGAATATAATTTTTAAAGAGAAAGAGAAAAGACGATCAAAGTTTAAAAACTTGTTTTCTACATAAGTACAGTAGTGGACAAAATTGTGGAAACCCTTTGAAAAAAGCTGATTTTAGTGGTTTGATGTCTAATAACACCACTTCTTTTTGTACCAATGCTATAAAATTATATATCATTGAAAAGGTAATTTAATCAAGATTGTAAAGCAATAACATTTGTTTAATTATCTGTATTATATCAAAAGTTATAGCCAAATAACCAGAAAAAAGAAGCACAGCTTGTTTGCGTTTATAGGAAGTAGCTGTCCTTCATTTGAATGTAGCCATTGAGCATGAGTGTTAACAGAGCCAATCAGATGTCATCTTGTTCTGGCAATGTTTTAGCAATAAGCCAACAGGTCACAGGACATTTATCAGCATGTATTGTAATTGCTATCAAGTTGGTTTTTCGTTTTGTGTTTTTTGATTTACTAGTGAGCTTGTGAAACGTAATAAAAAAAAAAAAAAATCAATATAAAATTTAAAAAATGGCGCAAAGAGTTGACTGGTCACCTAGGAAGCGATGTAAAATAGTAACATTAAGTGAACAAGGCTACAGTTATGAAGAAATTAGAAGATATATTGGGGGAAACTTAACCAAAGGTGGCATTTCTAAATTTTTGAAGAGGTACAAGGAGACTCAGTCATTAGAAAACCAGACTGGTAAAGGTAGAAAAAGGTGCACAACAGCAAGTGATGATAGAAGAATTAAAAGACTGTGCCTAGATGACAGAAAAAAATCATCTCGGTGTATACAAGGGGAAATGTTACAATGCAATGTGATGGTAAGTGCAAGGACTGTTCGGCGCAGACTGCATGAATTTGGTCTAAACTCTAGAATTCCACAAAAAAAGCCATTTTTGTATCTGAACCAAAGGTTGAAAAAATTAAACTGGGCTAAAGCTCATGTTAACTGGACAACAGAACAATGGGAAAGTGTAATTTGGAGTGATGAGACCAAAATCTTCCTGTTTGGTAGTGATGGCATAAAATACGTATGGAGAAGAATTGGAGAAGATGTCCATCCTGAGTATATTACACCTACCGTGAAACACCCAGTTAATATTATGATTTTGAGTTGTATGACATCAAGAGGTGTGGGTAGAATTGGCGTGATCGATGGGAATATAAATTCCCAAAGATACATAAATGAAATACTTGGGCCCAAGCTGCTGCCTTCTGCACGTGATCTTTTCTAAGGTAATGAGCATTTATATTTCAACAGGATTCAGCTCCATGTCATGTTGCTGGCGTGTGCAAGAAGTAGTTTCAAGATAATCATATTCAACTGATGAAATAGCCTGGAAATAGCCCAGACCTTAATTGCATCGAAAATCTATGGAGCCGGCTAAAGGAACTTGTTAGACAAAAGCAACCCAGCAATAAAACCCAATTAACAGAAGCAATAATTCAATCTTGGTTTCATGCTATAACAGCAACAGAACTAAAGAAGTTGGTCCACTCCATGGGAAATCGCTGTAAGGCCGTAATTAAGGCTAAAGGTTACTCAACTATTAACTGGTATGGTGAAAATTTTTGTATATCTCATTTTTTTATGTATATAACCTTTCTTCTTTATAAATGTTGTTCTATTAAAAAACTATTCTTAAATAATATTGCTTTGCAATATTGATTAAATTTCCTTTCCAATGATATATAATTGTATAGTATTGGTACAAATTAAGTGGTGTTATTAGACATCAAACCACTAAAATCAACATTTTACAAAAGGTTTCCACAATTTTGTCCACTACTGTAGGTGTAGAAATTAATAAGTGACGATTGGAAAGAATTGAAAAACAAAAACCCTCATATTAGCATATTTTATATTGAAAATGAAATGACTACTGGTTTATGTACAGGGAAATCGCAAAAGACTTCCGAAGAGGCATTTCTCTGAAATATATTTTAATGTATATAGACTGCACAAAAGTTTATGAAATTAATATGCATTATTTCGACAAGAAAAAGCAGGTTTACTAAAGAGTTTTTTTTATAAATAACATTAATGATTGGTTCACAACGCACACAAAAATATTCAAATACATTATGGCATAACTGCAAAGTGTACTCGAAAGTGAGAAAATGTATTCAGTAGCACAATTGGTTTGTATACACAACATATGTTTCAAGGTGTCACTACGGAGTAACCGGTTAAATACAATGGAAAAGTATTTATAGTTTATGCGTACCACTTTATTTTCTTTCTTTTATAAAATACAGTAACTGTTTCGCTTGTAATAGTAGGAGAATATCATAAGAGTTTCACATCTTTTACAAATATCGTTTCCATTAAGTGGAGATATTAATGATTGTTCGATTTACGTTATAAGTATGTTTGGCAAAACTTCAAATCTCCTGATACTATTGTTTCCTCATGCAAAACATAGAACGATTTGACTGTGACCTACAAACCTTCAAAAGCTAATATAGGGCAATGGTATTCAAGCAAAAAAAAAAAAAAAAAAAAAAAAAAAAAACAGAAAAATCACGAGGTTGTTAAGATGATAATAATTCACTTTTTTGTAAAAGCCATGTGCAGGAACATCCATTGTTAGATTTAAATGTTTTTGAACCTACATAAATAGTTTAAAAAAAATATTATTATTAATAATGATAAAACTTTGTAAAATACTACATTTTATAATTGAAATACAGTAGTTTTGGAAACAGAATAAATAAAAAATGTGGATATTAAAAGAAAATTTCATATCTATATGAAGTTGCAGATATTTAAAGAAAGAAAAATATCATGAGATATTTTTAAATGTAATTTATTTTATATGTAAACATTCTCAGTTTCAAAATCTATAGAACAGTAATTACAATTTTTTAACTCACAAATTTGCATAAGTACTTATTTCTACTTATAATAAAAGAAGATGTTTCTCTAATAGCGCACTTATCCATAGTACATCCTAAAGATATCCAGAGGCTGTACAATCATCCACAGAATATCCTGAGGTTATCCTAGGGATAACGTGTGCTGTTAGGCTTGTGTGGATGTCCGTTTTGCATCTCATGATACTCCTAAAAATCCGAGTTTCGAATATTTGTTCAGATTTTTTAAAAATAAATATAAAAACCTCGTATTAGTTTTAAAATTTATAAATAAATATTAAGCTAATGCCAAAAATAAAGAAATAAAAAACTACTCCCCCCCCATCCCCCCGACATAAAAAGAAGATATTTTTATATTAATATAGATGTTGAATTTTGAAACATTCGTCTGATAGTAGATTACCGACGCCTGCCAGTTTTGAGAATTCGAGATGTTCCGTTGCGCTCACACCGCCTCACTCATAGTGTAAATCGAGGGCTCTAACTCCAGTGTTGCCAGATGGTCCAAAGTGAATTTCCCCAAACAGTTCTTAAATTTCCCCAAAACAAGGGTTTTTTCCAAGAAAATCCCCAACTCAATTTTTTCTAAAAATGTAAATTTTTTGAAAAAAGTTAAAAAATATTTAATAAATTTAAGCTCACATTTTTCCCCAAATGAAGCTCTTTATAGAAAAAAATCCCCATTTACAAAAATAAATTTCAATACGCTAGTTTTCGGAAAGTTTTAAATTTGTGTAACTTTTGTCTATTTGTCTAACTTTCTGAGATTCCTCATGTCTAATCATTTTTACTTAACCCATAAGTATACATAAAAACAGTTTTTTTTTTTTTTTTTTTTTTTTAATGCATGAAAAACAAGGTATACCCAAGCCTTAAAGAGCTTTCGTCAAGTATAGCCTTAAAGAGCTTTCGTCAAACTGAACATTCCATCCCAGCAAGTTTAATTCAAGCTAGCTAAGACAAAGCATCCAAATTTATGTTTCCAGCTTACTATAAATTTGATTATATAGTATTTTCAGTCACGTGGCCAAACCCTTGGCAACGGCATTAGTAACGCTATCAAAGGGCAAACATTAGTCTTTTAATACGGCGAAATATATCGAAACTCTTAATGATCATACAAAAACAGAAATACTCAGAAAATAAACTAATTGATAATGTAGATCCATATTCATTAGTAACTGTTAACAGCGATCAACTGTTTCCTCCAGTCAATTTGTGATCTGATCTGTTGGAAAATATTTTGTCTATACGACATCTGCTTACACTAGTAGTGATTTCAATGTATATAAAAGTTTACAAGAGTACAACGAATTCCAGTGCGGTTGATTGAAAGAAGTTTTTGGTATAGAGATAAAAGAAAAGTATCTACACGTGCTATTGTGTGCCCCACAGTTACGATTTCAGCAGAGGACACTTGAGGCTTTGACGTCATCTGAAAAAGCTCTATTCAAGCGAAGCAGTAATCAATAAGTATTTAGCATTCACTATACTTGCTACAACACATATAAACCAAATAATTCCTGGAATCAGAGATTACAAGTGGGGTAATATATATATATATATAAATTTTATAATCAAAAAATGAAAAAGTTGCTTTTCTATTTCTGAAATACAAATAGCATCAAGAATTGCCTTTTTTTTTTTTTTTTTTTTTTTTTTTATAAATTGAATTTTAAGAAAATGTTATCTTTTACTAATTTTAAAGAAAATCCCCGTGTATTTCCCCAAAATTTTTCTCTTCCCCAAACTGTTCCCCGCTAAATCTCTGTCCCCAAATATTTCCCCTGAAGCTTCAAAACTCCCCAAAATGGAAGAAATCCCCAAGTCTGGCAACACTGTCTAACTCACAGTACCTTACTCTGTTCGCGGAGAACTGATAGCGAAAGTAAACATAAAGATTTGCTGTTTTATCACCAGAGTTTGCCACATTTACGTTTCCTCGCTGAATGGGCGATTCTGTTTATATTGACGGCAGGTTGCTTTCCCTGCCTCTAAGCGAGTATAGTTTGTGACAGCTGGATAAAAACTATTCTCTAGATTCATTGCATTTATCTTTTCTTCCGATGACTTTATTCCATGCTTTCATTTTACATAATTCGCATTAAACACCTGCAAAAGGAAAAACACCGCTACAAAATAAACGAAAAAAGAAGTCGTTCGCTTGTCAGAGAGACGCCGTTTGTCTTCAAACACCAGTCAATCAACACTATCGCCGAGAATCACGTTACTTTATTTACTAGTTCGAGGCGAACAGAGTGTAGTAAAATGAGCTATCCGAAGGTGAAAAACACGGCTGTACACTTGTTACTTTTCGATGTTTGCTGTAATCGTCGTCTAACAGAACAGTCAAATGCTTAGTGATCATCAAAATAAATATTGAAGACATTTTGAATATTAAAAAGCCCACAGAATACACGACTAAAAGTGCGACGAACAAGAACAAATTCAGAATTTGTGCTTTCTGTCCATCTAAGAAACGCAGAATGACAAAATACGTATGAAACTACTGCAACAAGCAAGGATGGAACACGGGCGCAGAATTCATACCACTATAGATGTAAGAAAATTTTCTACCTGTTAAATCAACGATATTATAGGTATAGAAATTTCTTAAACAGATTCCGGTATGAATTCTGCGCCCGTGTTCCATCCCTGAACAAGGCTATTTGTGGAGAGCGCACTTTTAACATCTGCCAAGAGTGCAAATGATAATTTTTACCATTTTTTGTACTTTTTAATAGAAATATTGTAATACTTTTTTTTAAGTTACGCTAATTTGTCTGAAATAAATAAAGGGAATGTAAAAATATACTTGTTTTTAATTCGTAGTCTATGAGTCGAATGATTTGTTACAGAGTAACACTGATTTTAAGTGTAGTTATCTAGGGTAAAAAGACGTTTTTCTAGTATAAAATTTTCATCTTATTAAATTTTTATTTTCCGAACACTATAGTGAGCAAAGTATTGTAATCATGTCAAAAATCCGAATTTGAGATTTTGATGTTTCTATACGTTTCGACGTCCCTGAGTCCGTTTTCACTATTTTTACGATGATGTGTGTGTGTGTGTATGTATGTTTTAGTTATCTAAGGTTAAACATAGTGACCAGAAAAGCAGCCAAAGCCTGTTAGTAAGTTTATATTTGGTTGACGTTGACTTAAGTTGGTTGGTGTAGATATTATGCAAAGTTTTAAGAAAATTCGCAGCAGTGGCGGATTTAAGGGGGGGGGGCTAGGGGGCTGAAGCCCCCTCCAAAAGCACTAGCATTCCCAATTAGATGTTACAATTGTAAATTTTTCATTGATTTGGAATAACACCTTAAAAACTCTTAGCCCCCCCCCAAAAAAAAAAAAAAAAAAAGTTAAGTTCTGGATCCGCCACTGATTCGCAGAGCCGGTTATTAAGATATCGACTTTGTAAAGGCCTATAATTGGCCTACCAAATCTATATGCCTATTAATTTTCCTGCAGTAACCAACTATTACATTCGAAAAGACATCTCAAAAGGCAGTTTACACATCAAACTTGATGAAAATCGTTAGAGTTGTTTCTGAGACACTGACTTAATATATAATCTCACTTCTGGTTATCCGTCATCCCACCTTCGGTTTTTCCAGTTTTCACTTAAAAGTTGGCGAACATACATAAGACAAGTTCGGTGTACAAATAACTTTCATGGTTCTACCTTTTTTTTTTGTTAGAGATATAATTGTCAAGATATTTGCCGCACGCATGCACACTACTGACCAATTTCTTAAAAGCAACATTTTGGATTCGGGGACATTAAAACATTAAAAACTTTTTATATATCATGTTTTTAAATTTAAATTTTCTGCTGAATCATAGCTATAGAACTACATTAGCACTTTATCAATGTGTATAAAATTTTTTAAGTGATAATGACGTCAATTTTTGTGAAATGCATAATTTAACTTTTTTTAACGTTTACGTTTAATTTAAATGTATTTATTTTTATGTCGAAAGAAAATGAGCTTTTTTTTTTTGGTAACAATTAAAATATAGCTAATATTTTAATGGCTATATTTAAAGCTATTAAGAGGTTATTATATTTATATATTTTAATTAAAAGAAAAACTAATCAAAAATTCAAAAAGCTTCGAAGTATTGTGTTATCATCGGGTTCTGAGCTATTCCGAAAGTTTCAAATATCTAGCTAGTAGGGAAGTTAGTTAAAAATCGATTGCAAGATTTGTATCAGACAAACAAACAGGAATCAAAGTTAATAAAAAACATGGTAATAAATCAGGTGAATTTTCGATATCAAAATTCTTGACAGAATACAATACTTCGATTACACAGGCCTACAAAATTGAAATTTACAAAATTTGATTTTATGATTTTAGCCGAACTTCATGCTTTTTGATGTGCTGAAACCGAAAATGCAGCCCATTTTTCTCTATTACGTACAGATTTTTGTCAATACAGGGTGCTTACCGATACAATTTCTTACATATACCATCACAATAATAGGTAGGTTGGTTAGGTTAGTATGGTTTTACGTCGCACTAGGGCTGCGCTATTACAACAATAGAGGTATCCATGATTAATTAATCATGAAAACATTCTATAAATCTTACCATATAATTATATTGGTGGAAGAGTAATGGAAGAAATTACATTGGTAGGCACCCTGTATTGACAAAAATCTATACAGTAAAACTGACTTCATTTTCGGTTTTAGCACACCAAAAAAAAAAAAAAATAAATATCAGTCAAAACTATAAAATCAAAATTTTACATGTCGAGCTGTGTTACCGACAGTAATTGGGTAATGGAAGCGAAATGTAATTAGGATAAAAACAAAATATGAAAATCAACAAGATAAGCAGTTTTATTTCTCATTAAAAATACTCATTTAATTAGGGGCTGAAAAATTTTCCAAATCAAATTAAAGAATTGATTTTTTATCAATTATACAATTCAGTTTAATTTATTGTGACAGACATACATTCCATAGTAATATGATCAAAATGAGTGATAAATCTGAACGAACTATTTAACTTAGGTGGAGACATTGTATGCGTACAATCAATTTTGACGTTTTTATCATTAACTGAAGTGTAAAAAAACAAAGCTTTAGGGGTAAACTGAAAATTAATATTGTTTTTATGTCCCGTCACTTTAGAAATAAATAGGTGTGCATAACTTATAAACCATTCAGTACTTTCACACTTATTAGATGAACATACACAAATAAAAATTAACATGCCATTCATATTATCTTTACATTATTTCTTATCCAGAACAATACTGTTATATAGTACAAGGACGGAACATTGACATTTAATGACTATCTAGGGCAACAGTCTAGGGAAACATTCGTTTATCAAACAGCCGTCACTGTAGCGACCTTTCTTTTCGGAAGGGCTGCACCCTCACAACTCAAACGATTGGGGTGTGGTCAGCTAGCCACTGGTCAGTGAACGTGAAGTTACCGATAATTAATATGCAATAAAATGTACCAAACGGAATAAGAACGGGAAAAATTTATGTTAAATATTGTTTGTCAGACTATAGTGAAATAAAAGGTGTCTGTGTGTGTGTGTGTGTGTGTGTGGGGGGGGGTTAGTTTTCCCGATTCGAAACAATTTATAGCCTTTCTTAAATACAATTTACAAAAACTTAATTAGATTATCACGCAATTTTAATCTAGAATAGGCTGTTCGGATATTTTACTATTTTCTATTTTTTAACATATACGCGTTTTGGATTATTATCGTTTCAAAAGTTGCGGATTTAATAGATAAAAAAAAATAACACGCTTATACAGAGTGTCCTAAAAGTTCCAGTACTGACGCTGATGTATATTTTATTTACAAAACAACAAACCTTAAAACGATTATTTTGATGCTAACGATAAAAGGCACATTTAAAATAACGGAGGAAAAAATACAGAACTTACATTTATAATAAATGTTCAAAATGTCCACGCTTTTCTAGGAGGCAAAGCTGAACTCTTTTGCGCATGTGTTTAGAAAAGCGTTTGAACATGCTGGGAGTGAATTCTTGTAGAGAAATCTGTACACACCTGCACAGAACCTGTATTACGAAATTGTCGAAAGAGCTGATATAGCATATTTTTACTCCGTATTGCATCACCTGGAAAGTTATATCGCCAAACATCTTTGCATCTTTCATACGATTTGCATTCAAAATAAGCTTCAAATAGCGTAATTCTCTGAATGCGTGATAAACTATTTTCACTAAGATGAACAAAATAAAATAAAACTTTATTCTCACACAACTTGAGCGAGAAAAGAGACAAACGATAAAAATTTAGGAATTGATGGAATAATAAGCAGACGATAAAATTTAATATTTAAAAAAAAATCATGGACAGAATGAGTTCTTTAAGTTGGAGTACTGGAACTTTTAGGACACACTGTATTTGTTATTCTATTAAAATCTAGTTAAGTTTTTTTATTCTAAATAAAATATAACTTTAAAAAAAAATTTTATTACTATTATTATTTATGTTATATTATACTTGAGAAAGTTTTGCAAAGTAAATCTTTTTTGCATATTTTACTTTTTAACTTTTTCTAATTCTTGACCTCATTTAAAAAAATCATTTATAAACTGTTACCTTTAAAATTTATGCACTCAGGAGGGTGCTAAAATGACATTCCCGGCCTTATCAATGGTAATTAACATATATATAATACAACTCTCAAGAGATTTTCACGCAAGTTCTAAATTAAAAATAAATTTCGAAGAGCTCGAGCCGGCTCGATACACGGGCCACACCCACTGAATGTAGATTGACTGAGCACCAGGAAAAGATTTTTTCTCTCTTTATAGATAATGCATCCTTGTTCTTCTGAAATTGTTTGCCATTCCGAAAGTGATCCTACACAAGTTATATATAATTTGATCTTATTACTATTAATAACTGTGGCAAAAATGATAACACAAACAAAAATAAAATATCGCTATTAATTACCACCATTTTACTATTAATTTCAATATGAACTAAACAAATATAAATAAATTAAAAAATCAGATAATTGTGAAAAATAGCAGTGAACAGGAGATTACAAATTTACTACAATTAGAGGAAAGAGATGAGTTGTTACAGATATACACACATTCACACAACATTGTTATACATGTCCAGCCAAATTTTATATTAGAAGTTTTATTAAATATCTAGAAAAGTGCTTGAGAAATATTTTCTGAAACTCCGGAAGAGTAAAGAATCCGCGTTTGTAATGATCGATAGATGGCGCTTTTGCAACTTTTGTTGTTAGTAAATATAATAGCCACGTGTATTTATTATTGTTGTATTTATGTTACTACTTAATATTCGTACTATAATTTCTCCGCCATTACATCATGGAAAATCGATTGCTTTTGGAAAAAATATTTCAGTTTATTCAAAGTTCGATCGGAAGTAGATGTTTAACTGAAGCTGAACAAATATTAGTTTCAAATCATCTGATTAATTCTTTACTTCCATTAGCCGAAGCAACTGAAATTTTAAATTTGTCATTCGGAAATAAATGGAAACTTAATTCTGGATTAGTTGATCCTTTGGAGTTACACTGTGGCACACAACAGTATGTGTTATCTTTTTTACCCGATTTATTCATTTTTATTCAATAAATATATGTGAAACTAAACATCGAATATACAGCAAGCAGTGGCGTCTCGACGAAAGCTAATCCTATTAATTGTAATTTCACCATAGCCCACCAGAGGGCGAGCATTTCGTTACAATCGCGGATATGTTAGATCTCATGGTTTCAGCGAAAATTTGTACCGAAGATAAATAGGGGTGTCAAGCAACAAATTAAAGGGCAAAAAAATATTTGGTATCACCCTCTAAAAAATAATGTTTGAAACGTTTTTTAATAGTAACACATGATAAGAATGTGTTTCTTAATTATGTAAAATCATTTGTATGAAAATATGAAATTATTCATAAAGGTTTTTTTTTTTTTTTAATCCATTTTTGGTTTAATAACATAGGGTATTCAACCCAATGCAATGTCATTTTTAGAAAATTATAGAAATCACACTATAGTAGAGAAAACATATCAGAATATAAAAATATTCAATATTTGCCAAAATATGAGTATTTTTACAAATGCTTAACTGCACATGTTCTTTTTCTCATAAGTTATTAGCCAGAAGTATCGAGCTATTTTTGTAAAACCCCTAAACAAATATCGTGAAAATTCACAATGATGGTTTGCGATATAATTAACTGAATTTCAGTTGCACTTCCTCTATCTCCCAGAAAAAAAAAAAAAAAAAAACAACTGAAATTCAGTTTATTCTATCGACATCTTTATTAATTTATACAATTTATATATATATATATATATATATATATACAGTTCGATGATTCTGGCTAATGCAAAAGAACATGTTAACGTTCTTTCATACGCAGTTGTAATTACAAACATTTAGTACAAATACTCATATTTCGTTAAACATTGAATATTTTCACATTCTTAATACAGCATGTTTTCTTTATTTGTATTGTATAAAGATTTATAAAAATAGAATTACTTAAGTTTCCCCGTACGATATAGAAAAACGGTCAATTTTTTTTCTTAAAAGATGTATATATTTCTGTAAATAGGAGTATTGATCTCATACAAATAAATATAAATAATTAAAAGCAGCATCATAATCATATGTTGGAGTTAAAACTTATTTCAAGCAATAATTTTTATAGGGATCCCCTATATATCGTTGATCCCCTATTTATCTTTTATACAAAACTTTCGCTGACATATGGGTTCAACTACATGTTCTTTTCTCTCATGAAGTTGCAGAATAATTCTTTTTCGAACATTTTTCTAGATATCGAGCTATCTACATGATAGACCAGATGTTTCTGCCTAAAGGTTGTCTGAATGAGTAATGCTGACCGGTTGTCAGCCTGGATAGCTCAATTGGTAGAGCCTTGACCTTGTAAGTCAAAGATCCGGTGTTCGACTCCCGGTCCAGGCATTATTTTCACTCAGTCGGAAAAATAAAATTTCAATAAATATGGTTTTCTTCCAATCAGTTGATTGTGTGATTTTAATAAAAATAATATTTTCTATTTTCCTATTTTTTATTTCACATTAAGAGAACTAATAAAATATATTTGATAAATTTTAATCATGATAATATATATATATATATATACATACACAAGATAATTTAATTTCTAAATTCTGCCCCTACTTTAATAATATAGACAGAAATATCATCTAATTTGCATGCAACACTAAATCTATGCCCTTGAAAAAGTATTGATGTTGTATGTTTAAATAAATAATGGTTAATTTTTTCAGAAATCTTTAGTAACGTTTTATCTAGTTCTTCATGAGATACTTGGTTTCATTTATTGAAATGTTTGAAAAGGTTTTCATTATATATATGTTGCCGAATTTTGTGACGACTTCAAAAATGATGATTAATTGTAATGTTTACATTGTTTGTCGATTGTATTTATTTCATACTTTTAAGCGCAATTTACAATAGTTTTTTTTTTTTTTTTTTTTTTTTAATTGTTTGATTAATAGTTTCTTTTTGGAGTCCATTCTATTTTTTAAGAAATGATTTTATTGTAGTTAATATTTTTGTTACATTATTAATTTAAAAAAAAAAGTGCATTTTGAAACGATTTAGTTAAAGTAATTTTCATTAAAAAAAAAATAAAATAAATAAATAAAATAATAAAATAATAATAAAAAAACTTTAGAGCTATAATGACGTCAATTTTCCCCTGCAAGTTTAATTTTTCACAAAGTTTTATATCAATTTTAATATTTACGCGTAAATTTCTTTTCATTGAATAATAATAATAATAATAATAATTAAAATCAACTAGTTAACTTTTTTGACAACAATTAAAAATTAAAATAAATTATGTATTTTTGTCTAAACTAGTATGTTGTGGCCACCACAAGACTTTTTTCCATATTTTCCTATACAAATTCACTCAGTAACAATATTAAAAAAAAAAACAAAAAAAAACCAAAAAAAACAAAGAAAAAAAAAATATTTCCCCAACTCAGAGTTTTTTTTTTTTTTTTTTTTTTGTTAAAAGTAAAAAAAAAATCGATAACTTTGTTTTAAATTATCACATATTTATAGTTGAACCATTCTTTGTAAAGGTACTGACGAGACCTTTCGAAAGATACCCATCCTGAAAATCCCCCCCCCCCCCGGGATGCTTCCCTCCAGGGAGGGAGGCGATGCCCCAACATGCACAAATTTTTACTTTCCGAACACTATAGTGAGGAAAGTATTGTAATCATGTCAAAAATCCGAATTCGAGATTTTGATGTTTCTATACGTTTTGAGGTCCCCTGAGTCCGTTTTCACTATTTTTACGATGATGTATGTATGTGTGTGTGTATGTGTGTATGTGTGTATGTCTGTGTGTATGTCTGTGAGTGAACACGCTAGCGTCTAAACGCTTTGTTCGATTAACATGAAAGTTGGTACGCATATTGTAAGTCACCATAGTACGAACCCTATAGATTTTGGTGAATCTAGCACTTATAGTTTTTTTACAGGGACACAAAAAAAATTCTTTGTCATTATGGCCTATGGGAGAAAAATCTTAAAAGTGCGATAGCATCTAAACGCCTTATTCAATTGAACAAAAAATTTATACACATATTATAAGTCACAAATACTCAATCTGTATAGATTTTGGAGAATCTAGCACTTATAGTTTTTTTACAGGGACACAAAGAAAAATTCTTTATCATTATGCCTATGGGGCTAAATTTTTAAAAGTGTGATAGCGTCTAAACGCCTTATTAATCTGAGCAAAAATTTTTTACACATGTTATAGATCACAGTTGAACTAACTGTATAGATTTTGGTGAATCTAGCACTTACAGTTTTTTTAGAGGGACACAAAGAAAAATTCTTAATCATTATGGCCTATGGGACTAAATTTTTAAAAGTACGATAGCATCTAAACGCCTTATTGAATTGAGCTGAAAATTTATATGAGTTTTATAAATCACTGTTGCACTAACTATAAGCATTTTGGTGAATCTAGCATTTATAGGTTTTTACAGGGACACAACGAATAATTCTTTATCATTATGATCTATGGGCTCAAAGTTCAGCAGCGTTAAATAAAACATCGTGTAATAGATGGAGAAAAATCCTCAAACACTCTATTATGGTTTTCTCTCTTTTGTTTGTTTAACAACTCCTATTTCTTTACTTTATCTACAAAACTGTTAATTAATCAATGTTCGGAAAGTCGAGTGGAGTCACTCCAGATTTTTTTTCCTAATTAACTACTACTATTATCAATAATTCATATTAATTTTACAATCACAGGTTAAGAATAACTCTCATTACGTACATTTATACGAAATTTTGTCTTATACAGCCATGTTAAAAATTTAGAAAAAATACGATCACAGCGCCTCCTGTTGAGCGATTGATCCCCAAACCTAATACGCACCACTTTATGCCAGGGGCCAACTAAATACCAAGTTTGATTAAATTTCGCTTTAAAAAAAAAAAAAATATATATAACTTTGTTTTAAATTATCACAGATTTATAGTTCAACCATTCGTTTTAAAGGTATTGACGAGACCTTCCGAAAGATACCCATCTTTCAAATTTACTCCCCTCGAGGGGAGACCCCCACCCCAGGGTGATTGACGAGGCTTCTACACATACAATTTTTTTTTTCCCAGTTGACTATCTCTATTGTAAATAATTCTTGTAAATTTCATAATGATTACTAAAAAAGAATTCTCTTTATGCACAATTATACAAAATTTTGTCCTATATCACCACGTTAAAAGTTTAGAAAAAGCGGGATGACAACGTAACCAGTAAGGCAATTTGTACCAAAAGTTGATAGGCACAAATTTATGTCAAGGTGCAACAACATACTAATTTGTATGAAATTCCGGGGAGTAGTTCTTGAGATACACTTGCCACAAAATTTTGTCACACACACACACAGACAGACATTTTCTAAAAATGGTCAAATCGTGTTCTACAGCTCTCAAAACGTGTAAATCCATCAAAAATCCGAGGTCGAAAATTGTTACGAATCCAATACTTTTTTCTATTGAATATAGAAGAAAGTAAAAAGGTCTTCTTCAACTTTTTTGACACTGATTATTTTTATTTATTTATTTATTTATTTTTATTTTTTTCAAAAAAAAAAAAAAAAAAAAAAAAAAGGGGGTTTTGATGAAATTCTGGAAAAAGCAGAATTTAGTTTAGTACGGAGGATTATTAGTTTTGTTTTTTCAAATTATTCAATTATATTTTCGATAAATTTTCGATTTCGATAAATGTACAACCATCGTAAAACTGGCGACAACGTTTTATCCGTAGATTGAGATTAATAGTCCTCCGTCCTAAAATATATTTACATTTTATTTTTTTATTTTATTTTATTTTATTTATTATTTTTTTTTTTTCAAAGGGGACAACTCAAGTTTTGGTTTAAAAAGTCTGGATTTATATCTAAAAAACATTTTTTTTTTTTTAATTTTCTTGACAGTCTTTCTTTTCTTTTAATTTTCTTCAATTCAAGTTTTGATTTAAAAAGGTCTGGATTTATATTTAAAAAACAGTTTTTTATTAAAAACATTAAAAAAAAAAAAAAAAAAGCAGCATCTCCGAAAATTAAATCCACGGGACAAGTTGAATAAGTATACAAAAGAGAAAGTCATCCAACTCTAATTTACATAATTTGTTTTATCAATGCGAATTTGAAAACCTTTACTTTTCAAGAAAAGAATTTATCAGATGCACATTTTTAAATATTATTAACGTTTTCAATTACAGTTTCTCGACTGAGTAGCAGAAGACCGATTTATGTGAAGAAGAGCATCGAATTCATAGTCGATAAATTTAATGAAGCATTTTTAATATGCTAATGAGTTTATCAAATGCAGATTAATTCTAAAGCATAATATTTTCCATTCATATTTGTTATTAAAAAAGATAAAGTATTGAAAAGATAAGGAGTTCATAAGTATTTCTACAAAATGATTAAAGTTTTAATATCTATTTACAAATTAAATACATTTTCTAGAGGGTAAAAGCACTGTTAACGTCGTTTTACTAGCTTTCAATGACATAAAAATTGTTTGAACACTAGAATAAAATTTATTTATGAAAGTAAGTTATTTTACATAGATAATACGTGTAAAGCGTTTTGTATCTCTCTTATCCCATCTAATGTAATATGTGTATTTATTTACTGTTTTAATGAAATTGATAAACTGATGCATGTGTTTTCAAAAACGTATATAGGTAAATTTTTAAGTAGAAAACTAATATATTGTGGAAATCACAACACTTTCTTCTATATTTTCCTGTACAAATTGTCGCAGTAAAAACTTATTATTTATTAAGCTGAATTTCCTCACAGAGAAATACAATAATAATTGTCGAAAGAAAGTCTATTTTGTACCCTATAAAAAAGATAAGGGTTTTATATTTTATTTTATTATATATGTATAGGTTAGGTGCTCAAGTGATTGGCATGTTCCAGTAATTGACATCTATACCAAAATAACTAATAAATAAGAAAAATAATAAAATCGTATATTTTACATATGAGAATTTTAAAATTTTATGTCAAAAACTGGAGCATAGAGGGCTCCAGTAATACTGGTAAAATGAATAACTAGCAGTGTCAAACATTGGAATATAGGGGTCAATTACTGATAAAATGAAAAACTGGCAGTGTCAAATAAAAAATCATAAATAATAATAATAATAATAATAATTGTTATCAACTGTATATATTTTAACATATATGCGGTTCTGAATGTCTTTCATACCATATGTACTAACTTAAGATTTCTAAAAATATTTTCTCATGACTAGAACATTAAAAACATCAGAGATTGCTCTAAAGGTGTCAATCACTGGTGCACTTACCCTATATATATATATATATATATATGTGTGTGTGTATGTGTGTGTTTGTTTTCTTAAAAATGAATAAAAAAAATTATAATTGTTTTAAATTTTTCTAGATCTATTGTCTAATCATTCATTTTTAAAATATTGACAAGTTCTTTAAAAAAAAAGTATTCATATAAAAAACTCACAGCATCATTTCTTTTCTGTGGGCACGTTCCTAGATGTACAATATATATATATTCACTATGATTGAAAAAATAATTCTCTCGCTGTGCCGATTTACACGAAATTTTATTTTTTATTGCAATGTTAAAAAGTAGTAAAAAATGAGATGGCAACATTCTCTGACAGATGATTTTCACTAAAAGTGACAAAAGTTTTTCGTGAAGGTACAACTACATGTAAATTTAAATGAAATTCAGTGCGTTAGTTCTTGAGCCAGAGCTGCCACAAAATTTTTTCGCACGCACACACACAAATATTTTCTAAGAAGGATGAAATATTTTTCAGGTTTCTCTCAAAGCATGTAAATCCATCAAAAACCGGAAGTCGAAAACTTTACAAATCCAGTACTTTCTTCTTTTAAATATAGAAGAAAGTAATAAAAATAATTATACAGACACGACATTATTTCATTATTTAAAACATGAAAATCTGGCATTGACAGATTTTAATTTAGTGCCAGAGGCCTACTGCTAAACTTGTTAATATCGACAAATTCTTCTTTAGTTAATTCGTGACGATCTAAATTCCATGATAAAGTTTTCATTAAATCAAACCAATGTGTTTCAGCTGCAGATATTGTAACAAATAACGTTGGAAGTCCAAACTGACTTATAGCCGCAAAACAACGTTTTTTCTCTTTTTCCCAATGAGGGGGAGGTGTGCCTTGGGGGGGACTCATGTCAAAGGTGTGCCTTGGGGGGGACTCATGTCAAAGTTGGGCCTTGGGGGGGGGACTCATGTCAAAGTTGGGCCTTGGGGGGGGGGACTCATGTCAAAGTTGGGCCTTGGGGGGACTCATGTCAAAGTTGGGCCTTGGGGGGGCTTCATTCAATAAATCCCCATTCAATAAACCGACTGAAATAGGCCCTTAGCACTATTAAGAGTGTATTATAAAAATTCGACAACGCTGCACCGACTGAAATAGGGGTACCTTGGGGGGGGGGACTCATGTCAAAGTTGGGCCTGGGGGGTGACTCATGCCAAAGTTGTGCCTTGGGGGGGACTTCATTCAATAAATCCCCATTCAATAAACCGACTGAAATAGGCCCTTAGCACTATTAAGAGTGTATTATAAAAATTCGACAACTGTACCGACTGAAATAGGCCTCTAGCACTAATAATGAAGAAAATCAGAAAACAAAATCGAAATCCACCTCCTACAGATTTGAAAAGTTTCGTTCACTATGAATAAATACTGGTTTACATCATATTTAAAACAAAAGACTTCAAATCATATAAATCGTCTCCAAGAAACGTCTCCAAGAAATTAAAAATGACATCATAATCCTTTAATTCAAATTTTATAACCACGTGTCTATTTAATTATTTATATTATTAATTTCTCATGACATAGTTGAACTCCAAAAATGAAGTCCAAACATCTCCAAGAAATAAAAAATGATATTGTAATCCTTTAATTCAAATTTTATAAACCACGTGTTTATTTAATTATTTATATTATTAATTTCTCATGAAATAGTTGAACTCCACATATTTTAATTTATTATTACTTACTTTCCCTTGACGTATTAAAATTTCACATAGCAGTGGAAAGAATTTATTCTAAAAATAGAAATTCTTTTATTTTATTTATTAAGAACCAATGAACAAATATCCCAAAACAATGCAAACCATGGATTGTTGCGATTGTGAGATGCAAGTTTTTCCATTATATTATCTTTTTTCATTATTTTATTCAGTTGTAACGTAAGCATGGATCAAAATTTAGTTTCTTTATTCCAATACATTGTTTTAGCCATGTAACCATTTTTAGTGTAATTTCGTGAAGCTTTGATTTTTATTATTAAGAAGATACCTGAATTTACTGCCCGGTACATAAAATCTAAATGTCTTCCTTACATATTTTAATAGTGTCACCTACAATGGCTATTTTTTCTCTACAAGTATCATAAAGCGTTTCATAATTTACGAGTGCTGCATGATTGTTTTTACTATAATATGGGTTTGTCTGACTTACGTGATTTTATATTTAATTAAATTATTCATGTTCAGTTTCCCCGAGCTTCAACTAAGGTTATAGCTCGTAATATGGGAAAGCGTTACACCTTACTTTATTTCAGGTGTTCTATTGCAGAAGTGATGACGCTTTTACTGCACATTGAAAAGCAACAATTTTGTGGGCTAAGGAAGAAAAAACCTGTTTCAATAATAAATGTACTTTTCATAAATTACAATGCATCATTTAAATGCAATGAATTATATAATTTGTGTTCTATATTTCTTAATGCCATATCTTTTAACATAAATTTTTCCGAATATGAATAACAATTTGCTCTACTAATGAAATACGAAAAATTAAAAGGGAAAGCTGCATTACTTCCTTTATTTATCAATGATATCTCAAAAATGCCCCATAAATTAATAAATAAAAAAAACGAAGTCTCTTTTATTTCAAAATATACTAAAATTCAAATTCAGCAGAAGTAGTTAAAAAATTAATCGCAAAATTTGACACAGGTCGACATATTTTCTACCCGAACCTGTCCCTGATGATATAGGACTCTCGAATAACTTTCGTATTCTCTCACTGACTGTGGATACATGTATGATACTTGAGCAAAACTGATTCGGCAGAAATTGATTTTAATATAATCGTAAGATTTGACACAGGCAGATAGAATTTTCTGCTCCTGGAACCTGTTCTTGGTGAGATAGATTCCAGAAAATGCCTGCATACTGTATTGTCAATCGATTGTGATTTCGTGTGCAAATTGTTCGTTAGAAATGGGTTAAAAACTGATTGCATGGTTTGACCCGATACAGCAACCAAGTTAGTTAAATGCGTATATAAGATTCTGAACTGGAGTTGTGGTTCTAGGGTCCCAAGTCCCCTCTTCCTCCCCCTACTGAAAAAAAAAAAGTTACTGTTTGAGCACATATTATCATCTGAGTTATACATGTATGCAAAATTTCAGCTCAGTTGAATGGTAAGAAGTGGCTTAAAATACGAAAATAAATTTCGAACTGGAATTGTAGGGATCGACTTTTTTTTTTTTTTTTTTTTTTTTTTTTAACTAGTTTTGAGGTGTGAAGAATCCGAAAAATCCCAGTAGACAAATCCGACTGTAGCTTTCTTGTTAGCTAATTAGTTCATTAATTAGTTTGTTAGTTTGTGTAGAATTCTCAAGAACAAATTATCGTAATAAGATCAGATCAGTTTTAAAATTGTATTTATGAGAACAAATATATGATGAGAAACTAAGCCGAAACCACCACTGCTCGGCATGAAAATTGCCCCCAACACATTTTTTATAAATTCTTATGTAAAATGACCTCCTGATTTCGAATATGACGTCCATTTTGCCCTATCACCCACCGTTTTTTAGAGACGGCCTCCCCATTTTTATCACTTTTCAGTGATCTTACGGCTATAAATCTGATTTTTAGGGGGGGGAGAGGATTATTTTAATTGTTAAATATATTCTGAGGGGCTACAAAGTTGGAAAATTCTAAAATATGAACATTTACGTCAAGGGGAAAACTTAGGGGGGGGGGGATTTACATTTGAAATTATATATTGCATTTCTTATATTTTTTTAATCTATTATTAATGTTATTTGTTAAAAATTATATTTTTTTTGTTTTTGATGTTAAATTAATTCTTTTTATTCTCCAAATGAAATTCATGGTCATAAAATTACCGTACAGTGATAAAAATTGAGGGAGGGGGTGGTGTCCCTAGAAAACGATGGGTGACAGGGCAAAATGGGAGTCATATTTGGATTCAGGGAGGTCATTTTACATAAAAATCAGCAAAAAAAGTATCAGATCTCAATTTTTTTTTCTTTCAGCGCAAAGTTATTTTTATTTATTTATTTTCTTTATTAACCCCTTATTTACCACAATATAAAAGAAACAGAAAGCCATAAGAGTTGAAAGTTATGGTCTCTTAAGCTTTATAATAAATATATTTTATCCTAAAATGTTTCATTTGGGATTTACATACAAAGTAACATTAGAATTTCTAATAGAATGACATTTTACTGTAAAGATCGTCAAAACAGACATGTTATTCATACTCGTGGTTCATGCAAATTATTTTTATTGCCACTTCTGAAAGTAACTTTTATGCAAGCAATTATGCATTTTTAGATAAAAGTAATGTTCCCCGCGCTGTGAAATACAAATTTGATTTATACGATGGACAGTTTACTCTTGACATCAACACATATGATAAAATTAGTTCATTCCGGGACGTATGAGTGCCGAGCATGTTAATGGACTTATCAAGGCAAAAGCTTTAAATCATTAAAATGAAAAGATAAAATTTTTTCACCCATTTCTGACCATAAAATAAATTAAAATAATACATAGATATAATTGAAGATGTAAGTTTGTATAAAAATGTATAATTTTGAGTCAGCAAGATTTTAATTATTCTAATTTACGTCAAATAATTCTAAACTAAAAATTTTCTTTTATGTAAAAAATATTCAGATATTGTTCGATATAAAATTAATTTATGCTATTAACAATTTATTGCACAGTGTACATGTTCATTCTGGGAAATGTGCATATGTTAATGGTAAGACAAAGCTTTTTATCATTAAAATGAAAGGTATCGTTAATTTTTTCTATCTCTAAAAAATATGAAATTAAAAATAAAAGTTTAGGCAACATGAAAGTTTAAGATAGTAAGATTTTAATTACTATAGATTACGTCAAATAATACTAGGATGAAGTTCTTATTTTGTGTAAAAATCATACAATTAAAATCCGACTTTATGTATGTGCGGCTATTTCCTCAAGAAACATTTAACGACGCGGAAAGTACCAAAAAGAGGCAAAATAATTTAATGATCCCGAATTGACCATTTAAATTATTTAAATTAGTTTAAGAAAATCATCTTAAATCCCAAAAGAAGTTCAAGATAAGCAGCCCGACTGTTAAGTGGTTAGGTTGGTACTATATATTAATTTTCTTTAACAGCCGTGAAGATAAAATATAAGATGCGTTATAGTAGTCGAATAACTCAGGAACGACGAATTCTTTAATAATTATTTATTGCAGTCCATTATCGATGTTGATCATACAGATTAAAAAAAAAAAAAAAGACTTTTGAATAAATTTAAAGGGCACGGGAAGTATACAATTTTGAAGACGGCAAAAAAAGAGAGGTCTTACTAGACAAAGGAATAGATCAAAAGTGAAGTAGAAGTTTAGCAAAAATATTAACTTCAAAAAGAACACTCGCCAAATTACGCCGCCCAAGCAACACCAGTTTTTTTTTTTTTTTTTTGTCCGTTAGGAACATTTTTATATATTATTTTTAAATATTGCGGCTCAGATTTTTCCTCGTCAGAAGTACGTTACACTTTCTGTTATAACTATAAGATTCGTTGAATTATTGTGATAAATCTAATCGTTTCGTCACCTCATTTAATTATGAAATTACGGAAGATCAAGTCAAATTACACGTTATAAATCACGCTTCTACAAGATGCAATTACACACATTTCTTTGTTTCGCGATCATCTATTGACAGATTAAGTATTATAAAAATAATAATTTTTTTTCTCGCGTTTCAAATCTATTTCTCTAAATGTATATTAACTTTTTATGGAAATATTGGACTTATTTGGCATGCATTAATTAATCACGAGCAGCCATAAAATAAAACGGTGTTTCTAATTTACTTTTATTTATTTTATTTTTTTCTTTGTGTTGGAATGAAGAGATGATTCAAGGCTATTTTTTTATTTCTTTTATCTGCGATATCTGAAAGAAAGTACGTTTGCCTCCGCAGAAAATAAATTTAATTCTTTTCGTTTAAAGAAGTCTTTTAAACGGGGAAAAAGATAATTTTAAAAAGTTAAATGCAATTAAATTTTAAGAAAGAATATGTGATTTTCCCGTATCACACCGACATACTGCAGAAAAAAAAAAATGTCCGTCGACAACAGCACCAACTACTTGAAGCGGTTGATCTACAAAATACAGTCAGCGCCAACGGGATAAGTTACAAAATCCTTAAAGTCTAAAATTATGTAAAATCGCCGGTAGCGAGGTTTTGAGTGATTTTACTGGAAAGGAATATTTTTAGTTTTCATGTATAAAGCAATTAAATATATATATATATATATATATATATATATAATATATATATTGCTTTAAAATATAGTGACCAGTGAAGCGGGCAAAACTTCCCAGTATTCAGATATTGTTTGATACAAATTTAATTTATGCGATAAACAGTTTATTAAATATATGTAATAAATTTAATTCATTCCGGGACGTATGCATGCTCGGCATGTTAATGGGGTTTTTAAGACAACGCTGTAAATAACTAAAATGAAAGAAAGTTATTCATCTACATTTCCTCTTAAAAAATACGACATTAAAAATATAAGTTCGGGCAAAAAATATAAAAGCTGGAATCGGTAACACTTTAATTATTGTCGTTCCCTTCAAATAAGATTAGGGTGGAATTTTCCTTTTATGTAAAAATATTTACATACAATGCTTGATACAAAAGTTAAACTTATGCGATGATCAATTTATTAAACAAATGTGATAAATTTAGTTCATTCCAGGACATATATGCGTGACAGGCATGTTAATGCAATTTTTTAGACAAAGCTGTAAACAATTAAAGCGGAAGAAAGTTATTCAACTATTTCCCTATTAAAAAGTATGAAAATAAATATATAAGTTTGGGTAAAAATACAAAAGTTGGAATCGGTAACACTTTCATTACTGTAGTTCACTTCAAATAAGATTAGGGTGAAATTTTCCTTTTATGTAAAAACTAGTTTGTTGTAGGGCGACTAAGGCTCCCGTTGAAAAATAATCGTTTCATTTTATTTATTTCTCACTTTAAATAATTCATTTGCTAGCAAGCCCGTGCGAAAATTTCTCACTTTGTTTATCTCTTCGTTACCTTTAAAATTATTATTTTATAGACGTCATTTTTTTTCATATGTGTGAATGAGCAATTTTTATTTTATTTTATTTTATTTTATTTTTATTTTATTTTATTATTATTATTATTATTATTACTTTCTTCTATATGTAATATAGAAAAAGTATTGGATTCGTAAAAATTTTCGACCTCGGGTTTTTGATGGATTTACACGTTTTGAGAGCTGTAGAATACGATTTGATTATTTTTAGAAAATGTCTGTCTGTCTGTCTGTCTGTGTGTGTGTGACAAAATTTTGTGGCAACTGTATCTCAGGAACTACTGCGCAGAATTTCATACAAATTGGTATGTAGTTGCACCTTGACATAAATTAGCGCCTATCAACTTTTGGTAAAAATTGTCTTACAGGTTGCGTTGCCATCCCGCTTTTTCTAAATTTTTAACATGGTGATATAGGACAAAATTTTGTATAAATGTGCTTAAAGAGAATTATTTTTTAGTAATCATTATGAAATTTACAATAATTATTTATAATAGAGATAGTCAACTGGGAAAAAAATTTTGTACGTGTAGGAGCCTCGCCACCTGGGGGGGAAGTCCCCCCTCGAGGGGAGTAAATTTTCAAGATGGGTATCTTTCGAAAGGTCTCATCAATACCTTTAAAACGAATGGTTGAACTATAAATCTGTGATAATTTAAAACAAAGTTATCGATTTTTTTTTTTTACTTTTAACAAAAAAAAAAAAACTTAGAAAAAAAAATCGTATATATATTTTTTTTTTTAACGAAATTTAATTAGACTTGGTATTTAGTTGGCCCCTGACATAAACTGGGGCTGATTAGATTTGGGGATCAATCGCTCAACAGGTGGCGCTGTGATCGTATTTTTTCTAAATTTTTAACATGGCAGTATAGGACAAAATTTCGTATAAATGTACATAATGAGAGTTATTCTTAACCTGTGATTGTGAAATTAATATGAATTATTGAAAATAGTAGTAGTTAATTAGGAAAAAATTTGGGGCATCGCTTTTCCCCCCTAGGGGGAAGTACCCCCCGGGGAGGGTAAATTTTCAAGATGGGTATATTTCGAAAGGTCTCGTCAATACCTTCAAAACGAATGGTTGAACTATAAATATGTGATAATTTAAAACAAAGTTATCGATTTTTTTTACTTTTAACGAAAAAAACTGATTTTTTTTTTTTTTTTTTTTTTTTTTTTGTTACTGCGTGAATTTGTATAGGAAAATATAGAAGAAAGTCTTGTGGTGGCCAAAACATACTAGTTTTTTACGGGGAAGCATATTTCATTTTATGCTGGAAAAAAAAAAAAAAAAGGCAACAATTAAAAATTTAAATGTCTATTTTAAGCTTTTATTTTCATATTTTAATTAATTTTAAAAAATGTAATTATATTGTTACGAAATTGTAAATAATTGTGTTTATTTCTGTATAAATTCTTTCAAAGAGGCTTAGTAAGTTGATAAAGTGCTAATTTTGTGCATTTCTAGTCGTTTTAGCATTGAAATAGCCTTATTTTCCCTTAAAAACGCATTAAGAAGCCCCAGTAATGCAGGTAATGCATTTGGCGCCAAATTTGGCGACTTTTTCCCACCTTGGCGATTTTTTTGGCGACCTTGGCGAGAAAATCCTTATATGGGATATACCAAATATGGAAGCTGTAAGTTGATTGGTTGACCACTTTCTAGAGTTTTCTCGATAAATCTGGGCTCCATGGAACAGCATATAAGGAGCGCTTCCTCGCCAAGGGCAGTTAGTTCAGTTCAGTCTGTCATCAGAGTCGGTCAGCTTGCATTGAGCCTCTTCGAAAGAGACTTGCTTTAAGTGTTATTGCTATACAGTTTGTACTGTGGATTTGCTATTGACAGCTGTTGTTTAAGCTGTGTTTACTGATCGAATTGAAGCTGATACTTGGTTTATAGACCTGTATTTTTCTGGAACTTTCTGTGAATAAATTACTGAATTTTTGTACGTTTGGCCTTTCATTCTCGGACAACTCACGAACCCCCAAGTACGCAACATTTCTGGTGTCAGAAGCGGGATTGTCTGTGAATGGTAATAACAAGAGCTATGGAGCAAGAAATAAAAAAAAATTCTAGAAGGTCTCACTGCTCAGATGAATGAGTTAAGATCTGGATTGATAGAGGAAATGGAAACAGGACAGGAGAAAATGGAAACATCACAGAGAGAGATGAAAGATAGCCTGAGTCAAAAGATGAATGAAATGAAAGCAGGACAGGAAAAGATGGAAACCGGATTGATCGAAAGAATGAAAGGACAAAGAGAGATGAGAGAAAGTATGGAAACTTCGCAAAAAGAATTAAAAGACGGCTTGACCGAAGAAATTAAATCAAATCAAGATGAGATGAAGAGAGAGCTTTCAACGGTGAAAGAATCAATCGAGGGTAAATTAACGGTGATGGAAAATAGAATGGATGGAATAGAAGAGAAAGTTATAAAGATAGAAGAAAATTTTGAAGAGAAAGTTATAAAGATAGAAGAAAATTTTGAAGAGAAAGTTTTGAAAAATAGAAGAGAGTTTTGAAGAGAAAGCAATGAAGATAGAGGAAAATGTTATGAAAGTAGAAAAGAATTTTGAAGAGAGATTTATGAAGATAGAAGAGAGTTTCGAGGAGAAAGTCATGAAGAAAGTAGAGGAACATCTGGAGAGAAAAGTGGAAGAAAAGTTAGAATCCATGCCCCAGGAAACTGAAAAGAAAGAGAGAAGAATCCAGAATCAGGAATTTATTAAGCTATCTACCTACGATGGCAGTTCCTCCTGGCATGTATATAAGACGCAATTTTCCATCGTTGCTGAAGCTAACGGCTGGGACTCTACCGCCAAGTCAGTCCACTTAGCAGCAGCATTACGGGGAGATGCAGCCGAGATCCTGAGAAATGTTTCTAAAGAAGAAAGGAACGACTTCGAGGCCCTGACTAGAGCACTGGAGCTACGGTTCGGAGAGAAGTGTTCTAAGGACTATAGTCGCCTCCAGCTAAAGTCCCGTTACCAGAAAACGGGCGAAAGTTTGCAAGAGCTGGCAGCGGACATTCAGAGATTGTCACACCTAGCATTCTCAGACTGTCAAGCTGATACTCGAAACGACTTAGCTCTTCAGTACTTTATCGATGCTGTTCGGGATCCAGAAATTCAAAAAGCGCTGAGACTTTCCAACATCAGAGACGTAGAATCAGCTTTAGGCTATGCACTTAGGATAGAGGCAGCCCAACAAGCCTCCCGTAAAGACCGCCATACCATAAGAGCAGTCTCATTAAACGATACGCCTGCTGGTGAAAATGAAATGAAGAGAAGTATCGAAGAGATCTTAAAGAGATTGCGCAGCCTGGAGAATAATAAGGAAATAAAGGACCGGAAGATAAAGGGCTGGGGCTGTGGAGGGGATGGTCACGTGAAGAGGAACTGCCCTGTACGACCAACTGTAGGAAATCACCCGGCTTCACCATCACTGCAGGGAAACTAAGAGGAGGCCATCTCGCGGGGCGGAGGTTGCCTAAAATTAAAGAGCCCCAATTTACAGTATTTCATGTTTCATCGATGAGTGGCGGCGATAATGGACTTCACGTCTATGGCCAAGTCAACAACGCCACGTGCCGGATGATTCTGGACACGGGAGCCAACGTGACCATCATTAGAACGGATTTGGCTCAAGAACTAAAAGAGAAGATCATCTGGACTCCGCCCTGCGTTAAACTCCAGACTGTGACCGGAGACGAAATCAAAATATATGGAAAAATGAACTTGACCATCACTTTTGGGAATGCCAGTTACCATCATATGGCATATGTGGCAGATATAAGAGATCCTGTAATCATTGGAATTGATTTCCTGAGAAAATTTAACTTTAAATTGGACTTCAAGAATAATGAACTGCATTCGAGTTCGGAAGACATAGCTGTGTTCAACACTGAAAATCAAGACATTCAGCCAATATGCCAGATAACAGCCAAGTCGGAAATTTCCATCCCTCCACATACAGAGACAATAGTTTCAGGAACACCTCCTATCAAGCAGTACTTCCGCTATGGACTGATTGAATACCCGAATACAGACAATAGCCCAAGAGGAGTTCTGGTAGCTTCATCTCTAGTTGATCTCTCAAAGAGTACTATTCCTGTGAGAGTCGCAAACATCAGCGATAAGGTCCGGACAGTGAAGAAGGATGAGGTGTTAGCAACCTGCACTCCTGTCACATGCATCAACCGCCCCACGCAATCAACCGAATCCAAGTCTTCTGAACAATTAATAACGGAATTACTCAAGAATGCAGAGTTAGGAAAGGAACAGAGATGTGCTGCGGAGAAGCTACTCCAAGAATTTAAAGACCTTTTTTCTCGAACACCTGAAGACGTCGGGAGAACGAACATCACCCAGCACAGAATTGATACAGGAAATCATCCTCCAATCAAACAACATCCAAGAAGACTTCCATTCGCTAAACAGGAAGAGGTCACTGAACTTCTAAGTGAAATGCAGCACAATGATGTCATCGAGCCATCAACGAGTCCTTGGGCCTCTCCCATAGTACTGGTGCGGAAAAAGGATGGTTCAACAAGATTTTGTGTGGATTATCGTCGTTTAAATGACATCACGAAGAAAGACAGTTACCCTCTTCCCAGAATTGACGACACATTAGACACACTTGCTGGCAATAAATGGTTCTCGACTTTGGATCTTAAGAGCGGTTACTGGCAAGTAGAATTACATCCTGATGATCGTGAGAAGACTGCATTCACCACGGGACAGGGACTGTGGCAATTTAAAGTTATGCCATTCGGATTATGTAATGCTCCTGCCACCTTCGAACGCCTGATGGAGACAGTGCTAAAAGGACTTTCCTATGAGGCCTGTCTGGTGTATTTGGATGATATTATCATTGTGGGGCGCACCTTTGAAGACCATCTACGAAATATCCGAAAGGTGCTAGAGAAACTCAGAATGGCTAACCTCAAATTGAATCCAGGCAAGTGTAACTTGTTCCGTCGTGAAGTGAGCTACCTCGGCCATATCATCTCTGCCGAAGGTGTGAGAACTGATCCTGAGAAGATCTCTGCAGTCGAGAACTGGAGTCGCCCTGAAAATATACACCAACTACGAAGTTTCCTGGGGTTATGCACTTACTACAGGAAGTTTGTCAAGGGTTTCTCAAATATTGCCAGACCACTCCACAAGCTGACGGAAGCCAAACAGAAGTTCCTGTGGACAGATGAATGCGAAAATGCGTTCAAGCGACTTAAAGAGGCCTTAACATCATCGCCTGTCTTGACGTATCCACAGCCCGACAGACAGTTCATACTTGATACAGATGCCAGCCATGAGAGTGTCGGTGCTGTTCTGTCGCAGGTAATTGATGGTCAAGAACATGTCATTGCCTATTGGAGTAAATGCCTGTCTAAACCAGAGCGAAATTACTGTACCACCAGGAAAGAGCTACTCGCCATCGTAAAAGCCATAGAACATTTCCATCATTACCTCTATGGCAGAAGATTCCTACTCCGGACTGACCATGCATCTTTAACGTGGTTGCTCCAGTTCAAGAACCCGGAAGGACAGATTGCCAGGTGGATACAACGCCTGCAGGAATATGACTTCGAGATACGTCATCGTAAAGGGACTCTACATGGTAATGCAGATGCCTTGTCACGGAAGCCCTGCTCGGAAAGCTGCAAGTATTGCTCTAGAGCCGAACAGAAATACCTGCCGATAAAACCGGTTGCCTGCCAAGTTACTGTCTCAACACCATCAGATCAAGATCCCGATCCATGGAGTGACGAAGAACTTAGAAAATCCCAGTTGGAAGATCCTGACATAAAGCCAATATTACAGCTGAAGGAGACGACCAGCAACAGACCTATCTGGCAGGACATTTCCAGATTTAGTCCCATTACGAAAAGTTATTGGGCACTTTGGGACTCTCTTCATATCAGAAACGGCGTATTATACAGAAAGTGGGAATCTGATGATGGGAAAAGCTTCAGATGGCAGATTTTATTACCAAGATCAAAAATTCCAGCTGTTTTAGAACAACTGCATAGTAGCTCTACCGGAGGCCATTTTGGGGTTATGAAGACTCTGCAGAAAGTTCGGGAACGCTTCTACTGGTGCAAGGCAAAGGAGGATGTGGAGAAATATTGTAAATCCTGTGATGCTTGTGCGGCACGTAAAGGCCCGCAGAAACGAAGTCGAGGAAGACTGCAACAGTATAACGTGGGAGCACCATTTGAACGGATTGCAATCGACATCTTGGGTCCTTTGCCACGGACCTCCAGTGGAAATAAATACATTCTCGTCGTGATGGACTATTTCACCAAGTGGCCTGAGGCATATCCCATTCCCAATCAAGAGGCATGCACAGTCGCAGAGGTCCTTGTGCAGCAATGGGTGTCAAGGTACGGCACGCCCCTACAACTTCATACCGACCAAGGTAGGAACTTTACCTCTGATGTTTTCCAAGGACTGTGTCAACTACTCGGCATAGACAAAACCCGGACAACACCCTTACATCCCCAGTCGGACGGCATGGTCGAGAGGTTCAATCGTACCATCCTGAATAACCTCTCCCTTCTAGTATCAAGGAACCAGCAAGATTGGGACTTGAAGTTGCCATTGTTCCTGCTGGCTTATCGAAGTGCTGTCCATGAAACCACCGGCTATACTCCAGCCCAGATGCTGTTTGGACGTGAACTTCGTCTCCCTTGTGATCTCCTGTTTGGTTGTCCACCCGATGCGCCTTCATCGCCCGAGGAGTACATCCAAGATCTCCAGGCACGATTTGAGGACGTACACAACTTTGCTCGGGAGCGGATTAACATGGCAACGGAGAAAATGAAGACAAGGTACGATCTAAAGGCTACACAACATGAGTTTCAGGAAGGAGAGAAGGTCTGGTTGTGGAATCCTGTTCGACGCAAAGGACTCTCTCCCAAGTTACAGTGCAACTGGGACGGACCATACACAGTCTTAAAAAGGCTGAATGATGTAGTGGTGCGGATCACTAAAACACCTTCGTCAAAACCGAAGGTGGTGCACTATAATAGGCTAGCCAAGTACCACAAGTAACGGTAATATTAAAAATTAAAAATGTAAATACAGGTAAAATTTGCGCATGCGTAATGTAAATATTTGTATATAGATACTTGTACATATTTGTAAATTTTGTAAATATTTCTCACTTGATTTGTATTTCTATTTTATCGTTATATGCAATTTAGTTTTTGTATTTTAGATTGTGTAAATTTGTTTAGTTTCGCCTCTTGACCAAGGGTTGCACTGCCCGGGACGTGCAGTCCTTGGGAGGGGGGCAGTGTTACGAAATTGTAAATAATTGTGTTTATTTCTGTATAAATTCTTTCAAAGAGGCTTAGTAAGTTGATAAAGTGCTAATTTTGTGCATTTCTAGTCGTTTTAGCGTTGAAATAGCCTTATTTTCCCTTAAAAACGCATTAAGAAGCCCCAGTAATGCAGGTAATGCATTTGGCGCCAAATTTGGCGACTTTTTCCCACCTTGGCGATTTTTTTGGCGACCTTGGCGAGAAAATCCTTATATGGGATATACCAAATATGGAAGCTGTAAGTTGATTGGTTGACCACTTTCTAGAGTTTTCTCGATAAATCTGGGCTCCATGGAACAGCATATAAGGAGCGCTTCCTCGCCAAGGGCAGTTAGTTCAGTTCAGTCTGTCATCAGAGTCGGTCAGCTTGCATTGAGCCTCTTCGAAAGAGACTTGCTTTAAGTGTTATTGCTATACAGTTTGTACTGTGGATTTGCTATTGACAGCTGTTGTTTAAGCTGTGTTTACTGATCGAATTGAAGCTGATACTTGGTTTATAGACCTGTATTTTTCTGGAACTTTCTGTGAATAAATTACTGAATTTTTGTACGTTTGGCCTTTCATTCTCGGACAACTCACGAACCCCCAAGTACGCAACAATATATTCGTTACAAATAATGTACCAAATGAAAGGCTCAATTTTTCTGAATACGTCTGTTAACAGCTTATCGATCGGACAATTACATTTTTTAAAATTAACTAAAGTATGAAAATTAGGAGACTGAGTCCAAGGAAATCTCTGAAGCCTATCTCTTAAGCCTAAAGTGTGACAGAATCAGCCACGGATGAGGGTAACTATATATGCTGATATTCATATATTGTTTGATACGTCTGTGGTTTGATACTAGTTACTTTCCGAACACTATAGTGAGGAAAGTATTGAAATCATGTCAAAAATCCGAATTGGAGATTTTGATGTTTCTATACGTTTCGTGGTCCCCTGAGTCCGTTTCCACTATTTTTGAGATGATGTATGTATGTGTGTGTGTGTATGTGTGTATGTCTGTGAGTGAACACGCTAGCGTCTAAACGCATTGTTCGAATAAGTTGAAAGTTGGTACGTATATTGTAAGTCACCATAGTACGAACCCTATAGATTTTGGTGAATCTAGCACTTATAGTTTTTTTACAGGGACACAAAGAAAAATTCTTTATCATTATGGCCTATGGGACCAAAATCTTAAAAGTGCGATAGCATCTAAACGCCTTATTCAATTGAGCAAAAACTTTATACACATATTATAGGTCACAGATACTCAATCTGTAGAGATTTTGGTGAATCTAGCACTTATAGTTTTTTTACAGGGGCACAAAGAAAAATTCTTTATCATTATGGCCTATGGGGCCAAATTTTTAAAAGTGTAATAGCGTCTAAACGCCTTATTAATCTGAGCAAAAAATTTGTACACATATTATAGGTCACAGTTGCACCAACTGTATAGATTTTGGTGAATCTAGCACTTACAGTTTTTTTACAGGGACACAAAGAAAAATTCTTTATCATTATGGCCTATGAGACCAAATTTTTAAAAGTGCGATAGCATCTAAACGCCTTATTCAATTAAGCTGAAAATTTGTATGAATATTATAAATCACTGTTGCACTAACTATAAGCATTTTGGTGAATCTAGCATTTATAGATTTTTACAGGGACACAACGAAAAATTCTTTATCATTATGATCTATGGGCTCAATGTTCAGTAGCGTTAAATAAAACCTCGTGTAATATATGGAGAAAAATACTCAAACACTCTATTATGGTTTTCTCTCTTTTGTTTGTTTAGCAACTCCTCTTTCTTTATTTTATCTACAAAACTGTTAGTTACTTAATGTTCGGAAAGTCGAGTGGAGTCACTCCAGATTTTTATATTTATATGATGAACAATTTATTGAACACGCGATAAATTTAGCTCATTTTGACCCGTATGCATGTAATCATGTTAATGGGATGAACAAAATAAAACTTTAAATCGTTAAATGAAAGATAAAGTTATTCATCCATTTTTACTTTCTGAACATAAAAGGAAATGTAATGTAGTGAAAGTATTGTAATCTTGATTAGCGAAATAAATTTTACATCTCCCATAGCTCAGAAACAAATGGTCGTAGAATGTTGCAAATTTAAATTTTTGATTGTTATGACGTATATTTGTACACCTCCAACTCTGGTCTTGACGCGAACTACCTTTTTACAGATATCTACGATTTCACCCGATTTTTCGGGATGCATGTATGTGAGTGAACACAATAGCGTCTAAACGTTTTGTTTGAATGAGCTGAGAATTGGTACGCATGTTATAGATCACCGTAGTAAGGACTGCATAGACTTTCGTGAATCTAGCTCTTACAGATTTTTACAGGGACACAGTAAGGATTTGACTCAATGTAACCGCTGATTACATATTCCGACTGAATCCAAGAAAAGATGGAACACATTAAAAAAAAAAAAAATGACTCTGCTGACACTTTTAACTTGTGAATTTAATTACGACACTGCACAAAGATATTCACAAACGCGCACATTAACACACATAAAAATATACACATTCTAAAATTAGCATTCCAATAGGCTTTTGAAGCCAGCTCGTTCCAACGTTCGTTCACCACTTCTTCTTTTGCCATTTTTATTCTAATCTCCCCGCAGCCTCTTGATGCCACTTAAGAAAAACTAAAAGTTCGAAAATGATTCGAATAAAGTTCGAATATGATCTTTACAGACAAAAAAAAAAAAAAAAAAACCTTTATCATTATGATCGATGAGCTGTAACGTCAGTCTACTTTTTCTTTTTTTAAATGTGCGACATATGGGTTAAGATGGATTATTTAAAATAAAAAATAGTTAAAAGCACAATTTTCTGATTGATTCGAAAGTCTGATGGAATTATCATTCAGAGAGAGAGAGAGAGAGAGATTTTCGTAGATTTCGATTTTAGCTATTCTACCTAAAATTCCCCTCTCCCACCAAAAATAAATTGCAATATAGCACATTGGTTTTAAACCTTATGAACATATTTTCGAAAAAAAAAAAAAAAAAAAAAAAACTATTTTAACTTGATACTGACGTCAGTTACCCTCCCTTCCCAAAATTTCCTGCTTCCACCTTTTCCAGATATCTTTTACATAGATTTTAATGAGTACAATCTTTGTATTCTCACTCAGTGCGTAGTTTTATGCTGGAATGTGATTTAAAGAACTTTATTACATTGCGAACATACTATGTAAGGAAAATATTGTAATCATGATTTGCGAAATGTATTTTGTCTCTCGCATAATTTAAGGTCGAATAGTCGCAGAATGTTACAAATTTATATTTTCGACTGTCATGATATCTAGTTGCATATATCTAACTTTGATATTGACACGAGATCCCATTTTACAGATATTTACGATTTTACACGATTTTTAGTGATGGTATATATATCTGTGAGTAAACACGATAGTGTATAAATCGTGACAAAAATTTCTAAATTTTACATTCGATTAAGATATAGAAATTGATAATCACGTTATAGGTTATTATCGCAAGAGCCGTACAGATTCATATAAGTGTAGGATTTAAAATTTCTTCTTCTTCCTCTAATTATTATTCGCCGCCATACAAAATAGAATTTATAGAATGCAATCTTTGGGTTCAATTTTTTTAAAACTCGCTTTAGAAATATTGAATTGTTTAAAAGATAAGTAAAAACAGATAAATATTTGATATTGCAAGATTACCATTTGAAGTTCTTTTACAGGGACGCACAAAAAAATGTGGATACATTATGTTCCATTAAACAACATATTATTTGGGGGGGAATACACAAACACCCTATTATAATTTTCTTTTTTGTCTATTTAATGAGTTTTCTTACTTTGAGTAATTTAAACAACCGAAGTTATTTAATATTTGGAAAGTCGGTTTGAGTCGCTCCATTTTTTCTCCTTTTTTTTAATAACTGGCTTTAATATTTCTTATGGCTAAAAAGAGGAGTTACTATTCTTTTGTCATACATTTTGAATAATAGTCCGAACTGTTCAGGGATGTCTGTAGTCATCCGATATAAATGTATAAAATTGTAGCGTGCACGATGCCCTACAAATGTCTACAAAACTATTACTACCATCCGAAAGATATCTGCATTAATCCTGTAACTGTCTTAGTTGACGTGAAAAAGTTATCCTTGAAATAGAAAATAGATGTGACATCGTGATACCCACGGGACATCCTTTAACTCACCACAGGATGATTTCAACCATGAAAAATGTTATTAGTTTGTTTTAATTTAAATGATATCAAATTGTTTCCCTCGAGAGGATATTTGCATTGATCCCATAACTGTTCCAATATGGATGAAAAAAGTCATCCTTAAGATGAAAAAAAAAAAAAAAAAGTGTCATCGTCACATCCAAAAAACCTCCTGTAACAGTCTACAGGACTTTTCAGATTATTTAGGGGAGGTATAGTTATGATATTATTTGGATGATTTAGGATGTCATTGTATCTGGGAATTTTCTCCCGCTCTTGCTTTTATTTTCTTCCTTATTTTAAATTAGTATAGACATTTTTACTGATTTGTTAGAAATTTTGTTTAAATTTCAATGCAATTCATGTCACATGGATATTTAACAAGTAATTTTTTTTATTTAACCCTCCTCCTTCTGCTGGACTTCATATGAGGCTTCTAGATTATCAAAGAAACATCGATTTAATTAATTTTTTCCTAATTAATTATGAGGCTCCATAAATTTTCCTGAATATGGTATTAAACTGAACATTTTTTCCCCTACACAATTTAAAACAAGAATTTATGCATCAATTCACAGAATATTTATTTTTTTTTATATTTTTTTTCTAACTATTCGGGAGTGAGAGGGTTAATTTCGTCACTTGCTTCAGTTTTGTAAGCTTCTGCTTTCATGCTACCTTCATGCCTGCTTTTTCATGTAATGCTTTTATTTATACCCGAAACAATTGTTCTCCAGATTTTCAGTGCATTTACAGCTAAAACTTTGACTTTAACATTAAATGAAAGGTAAAATTATTTATCAATTTTTGCTCTAAAAAACAAGAAACTTAAGATATATTTTCTGGCAGTAAAATAAAAGTTTAAAATAATTTACTGAAACTTTTCATTTTTGTAATTTGCATGAAAAATGTCTAAGAAAGATATATAAAAATATTTAAAAATTGTATATGATAGAAGTTTTATAAACGCGGAGAACATTTTACTGAATATGATAAATTTAATTCATTCTGGATCTTCCACATATTAAATTCGATTATCACGATAAAACTTTAAACTTAAATAAGAAATAAAGTTAATCAATTTTTACTTAAAAAAGGCAAAACAAATTCAAGAAATTAGTTCAAACAATAAAATAAAAGTTTAAAGGAGTTCAATAGAATTTTAATTTTTCAGTTTATACTAAATAAGTCTGTTAGGAAACTTTATATAAATATTTTTACATGTAGTTTGATGCAAATTTGATTTACACGAAGAACTGAGTACTGAATACGTGATATGTTTTGTTTATTCAGGAATTTATGCCTATTTAACTTTTATAAAGGGGGGAGGGGGTAGGACCAGTTTAAGATATAAGTTAAGGAAATAAAAGTTTAAGTGTTTTTATGCAATTCTTTATTTTCTAAGTTTAAGACAAACCTGAAACCAGTGTTGGGCATAATTGATTAAAAAGTAATTGAATTACAATTAAATTACAATTATAATTATTTTACTGGCAATCAATTAACAAGTAATTGATTACAAATAAATCGAATTACTTATTCAATTTATTTGTAATGAATTACTTGTTAATCAATTGACAGTAAAATAATTATAATTGTAATTTAATTGCAATTCAATTGTAATTCAATTACTTTTTAATCAATTATGCCCAACACTGCCTGAAAGGATGTTTTTCTTTTTTATGTATGAATATGAAACAAAACAGCGCATTTTCAAGATATATATATAGATGTATGTATGTATACATGCACGCACATACATACAGTGAAGCATCGATAGTCCGGAAACCTAAAATAATCTGACACTGATTACCCCCCTCCCCCTTTTTTTCCTCTCTTCGGCCATAATTCGTAGTATTCAACGGGTTACTCGCAGATGACCTGGGAACAACATACATTCCAACTTTTATGGATCGTCAGTAAAGTTTACGAATTTTCATTTAATTTTACTGATTTATGGATTGACGTGAATTTTCTAAGATGCTTGCCGAAAAATATTTTAGCATGTGAAAACGAACCATTATACTCAGGAATGGAAGGGTGTATGGATAGAATTAGGTACTTAAGAGTGCTGAAATGCAGCAGGAACACACAAGCTCAGAAATACGAGCCCACTTATCCACAGTACATCTTCAGGATGTTTCTGGGATATCTTTTCATCCTGAAGACATCTTGAAGATATCCTGAGAAGATGATGTTTGGGAACTTCTTGTAATGGGCAAGAGTGAAAAGTCGCGTGCTTTTGCAGGAGTGAATTTGTTTCTCGCGCTTATTTCAAACATTTTTTTTTTTTTTTTTTTTTTTTTTTTAACTTATGCTTTAAATAGGGTATAATACATTAAGGTAGTAAACAGTAAATAATAGTTTTTAAAACTATTTTTTAAGAAATATTTCCTTGGATGTTGTGGTTGTTCGATGCTTTTGATATATTTTTAGAACACCTATAATCCGGAAAAACTGGTAATCGACAATGTTCCGGCCGATGCCGGTTTATTAATGCCTCACTGTGTTACGCTTGCATACATGCAAATGAAAAATTTCTACAATTTTAAATTTCCTTTGATAAAGAATACGAAGGGGGGGGGGATAATCCATCTGGCTCAGTCGGATGATTCCATTGTTTAAGTGTCTACCATATTAAAATAAGATGGCGACAAAGTTAATTTATAAAACTGGTTAAGACTTTAATATGAGCTGTATACATCGTATTTTTTATGCGAGTTTGAGACAAAGAAGTTAGAAGATTATAGAGATGTCGTCAACCTTAAAATCGGTTATGCAATGTGAAACCGCTATCGCTCAAAATTAAATCCTCAAATGTAGCCCGTGGCCGTGGTAAGAGTGTGATTATTTTCAAGGAAGATTTTTAACCTCAGTAGATAGCCTTTATACTTTAAGCTTTGCTTTCTATGAAAAGTATTTATATAAACCACATTTTAATACGTTTACTTTGCACAAATCATAATGAAATTGAAATTAATTATTCATATACACAAAAAATGCCTTATATAAAATACAATATGATTAGTATTAAGATTTAAAATACCCCACAAAAATGTTCAGATACATTAAGGATTAAGGATCAAGAATTGTTAGTATTGCATTTTCGATTTTATTAAGCACTTTTAACACTTTCTAACAATGTGTAAGAGTGATTATGATTTGAATTAGCCCATCTGTCCGTCTTTCTCTCCCTAACAGAACACTTATCCACATTACATCTTAAGGATGTCCAGGGGCTGCACTTTCATCCACGGGATATCCTGGGGCTATCCTAGGTATAAGATATGCTGTTAGGGCTGTGTTTGTTGTGTGATCACAAAATACATTGAAGGTTAAACGAGGCAAAGTGTATGTGCAATTGAAAAGTTAATAATCAATGAGAAAAGCGTGATTTTTCGTCCTTGTTTCGTACATAATTTTAAAAGAAAAATTCATCACATGTGCTCAGTAATCTGCTCCTCCCATAAATCCAACTATTATTATGCAGAACAGAGGAGGGAAGATTAATTTTATTTAACAATGCACAATGGCTGACATAAAAAGTTCGCGTAGAATATTTTCAGAGGTAGCAATAAAATTAAATTTGCATACACATTAATAATACAACGCCTATTGGACACAGTCAATATCAATTTGTTAGAATACTTATAGTATTTGTTTGATATACTGTTCCAAATTAGAGCTTAGGAGTGTAAGATATTTCTTTTACAAAACTGAAAAAGGCCATAACTTTCCGTTCTTATACAGAAAGAAATAAAAGATCTTTAAAAATTTACCTTTGAAAAAGGAAAGATTTTAACACTGATTTAAAATGTAAGAGACTTATTTTACTTAATTTAAGTATTGTGTACGAAAAAAAATAGTTTAAAACTAATTAAATAAAATATGTATTTTAAAATATGTAGTATTACAATATGTATATTATATTTTTTTTACATGCAACGACAAACTACCATTTCCTTCAAAAAAGATTTAAATAAAAATGCATTATCTGTTTTAATCTATCTCTCTATATATATTGTATATATATATACAGAGAAACTCACTGATTCACAGATTCAACACACCTTGGTGATTCTATGGAAGACAGAGTCACAAATTTTGGTGAGCAGGTTGTTTTGATACCCAACTAAGACGGGATTTTGCGAAATACCCGCCGTCCCCACTTGGGGCAGAAGGCAAAAATACCTTTATAAGCATAACTCGGCTCCAAATTACTTCACGGTGAAGAAATCGCAGAAGGGGAGACAAGACTTAAGTACAAAAACATTCTTTTCTGCTATTTTATAATTTTAGATGTTTAAGGGAAGGTGTTTAAAAATGATGTTTAAAAATGATTTTCAGAGGCAAATTTAGCAAAATAAGGATTTTCGAGAAAAACTGTATCAATAATAGCACAAAAGATCTAAAAAACCGCTATGCGTCTTCTTGAGGATATTTCCAAAAATTCGTTTTTGGTTTTTCGCGATTTTCGATTTTAGGGGGGAGTTACGAGGGGGCAAATTCGAGCCCCCTTTTAGAGCTAAAATCGTCCGGAGAAATCTGTATGACCTCAGGTCACAAATTTTAGTGTATGGCTTATTTACTTCAATTAACCCCCACTGTAACGGGATTTTGCAAATTTCTCCCACTTACCCCCCCCCCCCCCCCCCTTGACGGTGGGGAACAATAAACGCGTTTAGAAGCATAATTTTGCTTCAAATTATCTCAATAAAATTAATTTTTATGAGTGGGTTGCTTATGCGTTACCAACACGCACTATAAAGGGATTTTACGAAATTTCCCTTTACCCCCCACTTTAAGGGCGGGGGATGCAAAATCACGCTTTTATAAATATCCTCTATCATCATTCCTTTCAAACCTCTGAGAGAGGAATTATCGCAAAATGTTGCGCTCGTTGTTTATATTTGTGGATTTCGTTTATACTAAAAAATAACCCTTGATTGAGCTCAAGAAGGTCATTCGATAGCTTTGAGATGCAATAGATTATACTTCAGAATATATGTTCTTTCGTCTGATAGCAGCTTAAGGCAGTGGCGGATCCAGAACTTGACTTTTGGGGGGGGGGGGGGCTGAGATTTTTCAAAATGTTATTCTAGACAAATAAAAAATTTACAATTGCAGTATTCAATTCTGAATGTCAGTGTTTTTTTTTGGGGGGGGGGCTTCACCCCCCCTAGCCCCCCCATATATATATATATATATAAAATAATGTGTAAAAATTTTCTTTTATTTAAAATAAAGAGACAAGACTTTTTTAAACGTTTATTTGTAGATTTATAGCGATTAAAAAATGATTTTACTCTTTTCCCTCTCGCATCAAGTTAAAAATAAATAAATAAATAAATAAATAAACATTAAAGAAAAAATTGAGAAAAATTTCATGAAAAAAAGAAAAAAAAAAAAAAAAAAAGAAAGAAAGAAACAGCTTTAGTATAGCTTTTGGCGGAATTTAAATTTGCCACCAAATTGTCTTGGACGTTTCTCCCCAAGGTCTTTAGTTACTAGTTACACAATTGCGATAGACATTTTAAATCATCACTAAAAAAGCAACAAAATTATAAAATTCGCCAATGTTGCCCAATACTAAAGCTGTACCAAAGAGGTTTTAAGGAAGGATATAGTAACTATTGCAAGTAACGAGGCACATTTACCGCATGCCTTTATATGGACTTAAAAAAAAAAAAAATTGTCGTATTTAATTAAATTCTATTTTGTACAGAATTTTATATCTAATACTTAGAAAACAGAAATAGGCCTTTTTCTTTTTATTATTAATTATTTATTTTTGCTCTGTGGTGAACTTCAATATTTCGAACATACTTTCAATAATATAATAAAACGCAATATTAAGAATTCTTTAATTAAATTTATAAGAAATTGGAGTTCAGACTTAGAATTTTCTACACTTTTCCCATTGAGCATTTAATCGTGCATGCATTTGTAACAATCATACGTAATGAATTTTGCTTCAGACTTGCCTGTTACACTTTGATCGATATCCATGGCACCACACCCTATCATGAACGTTAAGGTTTCCTTTTATTTCGTGTACAATAGGTTTTTTTTTCTTCTTTTTCTGTCGGCATTCTTAATGAAATTACTTCGAGATTCTTCTATTCTAACCTTACTGTATAAGGATACGTTAATCAGTGACTGTGAAGAAAGGAAATGAGTGGAGCAATAAATTTATTTGAAGAAGAAAACAGTAAGGATATTTAACCGGTAGATTTACACCCCGCGACAAACAGATAGGTACAAAGGGTTTTTTCTTTGATTTTTCATAAAAAAAACCTATCTAAATTGTACTTATCATTTATTATTATCATAAAATAACACTATTCCCGGACTAATTTTTGTTTTAACACTAATTTAGAAAAGTTTTAAGGCTAAAATTTTTCTAATTTAAGACTACACTCCGCGACAAAAAGATAGGAACAAAGGTTTTTTAAAATTTTTCATAAATTAACATTATCTTAATTGTGCTGATCATTTATTATCATAACAAAATATTATCATATCAAAAACATATTAAATATTTGAATCATATTCAAAATAATAATATTCAAAAAAAAAAAAAAAAAAAAAAAAAAACTTTGTTCCTATCTTTTTGTCGCGGTGTGTAGTCTTCTAATTAGAAAAATTTCAGTCTTAAAATTTTTCTAAATTAGTGTTAAAACAAAAATGAGTCCGGGAATAGTGTTATTTTATAATAATAATAAATGATAAGCACAATTTAGATAATGTTATTTTATGAAAAATCACAGAAAAAACCCTTTGTACCTATCTTTTTGTCGCGGGGTGTACTTTTGATTAAAACTTGCATTTAATCACGTAATTTATCTCTCTACATAAACGTATTATTATTATTATTTTTTGACATATAACTGACGATTTCGGGTTGTAATAATAGTAAATGCCGTGGAATGGAAGCAGATAGTACCATATACAGGGTGCAAAATATTAGACGGTCGCAAAACTTCGTCAAAAGGACATGCTTTCAAATGCAAAAATATTTTAAACTAGCCGATTTCGGCGACCAGCTCGTTCACGATCCTTGAAAAATTCGATTTTACGAAACTTTCGCTCGGTGGAAGAGTATATATAATATGGGCAAAATCAAACAAATCAAGCAGAAATAACAAAACAAATAAAGATTAATCTACATAATTAAGATAATAGGAGAATTAACATGAAATACTTTCTTACAATATAGTTCTCTAGAACAAAATATTACAAAACAGAGAGAGAAAGAAAGAAAAAAAAAATACTAGCAAAGGAGGGTCACTAACTGTTCAAAAGGTTTTTATACATACTATGTATCATCTTAAAGGTCTAACTGAACTCATTACGAAAATATCCATCTTATTGGCAAATGCGTTCCCAAGCGTTGTGACATCGTGAACGCGTAGTTTATCGTCTACTGCTATGTGTGTACTAGTTAGTTGTAGGGCGACTAAGGCGCCCGTTGAAAAATGATCATTTTATTTATTTCTCACTTCAAATAATTCATTTGCTAGCAAGCCCGTGCGATATCTTCACACTTTATTTATCTCTTCGTTACCTTTAAGATTTAAAATTATTACTATTATTTCATAGACGGCATTTTTTTATGTGCATGTGAAATTTTAATATTATATATATAATTTTTCCCCCCCCACGTCAAAGCATATTTCATTTCATGCTGAAAAAAAAAAAAAAAAATTTAAATGTCTATTTTAAAGCTGTTATAACTAATTTTAGAAAACTGTTTAAAAAAAGCAGTTACTTGGGAGGAAAAGAAAAAAAAAAAAAAAAAAAAAAAAACCTCTCTTTTGACTGAGCCATTTTGTTAAATTTCGAAGGATTTGTTTAGTTTTTTTGATATTGTGTCAATAAAAAAAATGATTGATATTAAGCAAAAAGTTTCTTTTGAAGACAAAAATATTTAATTGAACAACAGATTTTTCAGCATTTAATATTTTTAAGTATAAAATAAAATAAAATAAGAAGATTTAATAAAAACTCAACGAGTGTTAACTGTGTGCTTTTCATTTCCGAATCAAAATTTCAATTAGGTCATTCTTCTGAAAGTTTCATCAAAAAGGCAGTTTTTGTCAGTTATTTTTTTCAAAGCATTTGAAAAATACCTATTTACAGAAAACTTGAAAATCATCCTGCAAAACTTTAAGTATATCTAGGAACTTAAAAATATTTCTCTTTTTTATTATTCTAAGTTTTTTGTTATCTTTTGGAAGTTCACATTTAAAAGAAAAAAATTTGTTCACGGAAATTAATTTACCTTTAAATGAATTACAATTTCACTGATTCAAAAAAATTAAGTACTTTTTTTTTTTCTTTCTTTAAGGAATATTGGAATATTAGTTTGGATTATTTTGCAAATTCATTTCCTTAAACTTTTAAAAAATACGTTGAGAAAAACGTATATATATGTGTGTGTGGAAGAAAAGAAGAAAATAAATAATAATAATAAAAGTAACTTTAAGAGAAAAGCTTCCATATATTTTAAAAAATAAGTAAATAAACGGCAATTTTTTTTTCATTTTTCGTGGAAAAGTTTAATTTACAAAGCATTTTCTATCTTGAACTTAATTGAAGTTTTAGCTGAATTTAAACAGATTTCGATATTTAAAACTATTTTGTAATTTAAGAAACTGCTATTAGGCATAGTACTTGATTTTGTAAATCTTCCAGTAGGGTAGGTGCTCCAGTGATTGGCATGCTCCAGTAATTGACATCTATCCCGAAATAATTAATAAATAAGAAAATCATAAAATCATATTTTACATATAAGAATTTTAACATTTTATATCAAACACTGGAGCATAGGGTGCTAATAACTGGTAAAATGAATAACTAGCAGTGTCAAACACTGGAACATAGGGTGCCAATTACTAGTAAAAGGAAAAACTGGCAATGTCAATTACTGGAACATTAAGTGTGTGTCAAATGAAAATTCATTAAAAAAAATAATAATTGTTATCAAATGTATATATTTTAACATATATGTGGTTCTGAATGTCTTTCATGCCATATGTATTGTATTAACTTAAGATTTCTAAAAATATTTTCTGATGACTAGAACATTAAAAACATCAGAGATTCCTCTAAAAGTGTCAATCACTGGTGCACTTACCCTACAATGACTTAAAATGTAATTCTAATTGTTACCATATTTTTTTTTACTTTCTTTGGTATGGCATAAGGAAAAAAAAATGAAATGAACCATTCGAATGTTCTAAAAATTATATGATTCTCTTTGATGCAAAAATAAAATTCTAGCGAATCACATAATTATTTATATAAATTAGAAGATTTGTGGAAATTAACTGTTGTCAAGAGTGAAAAACAATCACGGATAAAATATATATTTTCTCAAGATGTTATTTTGTATTTTTGTAGTACCAAACAGTAATTAATTTAATGAGTAAGTATTTTTTTTTAAATTATTGTTACTTACTTTTATCAGATTGTACATAACTAATTACTTATAAAATAATTTGAAACAAATACGGGGTATTATATGATGTATTTAATATATATATGTATATATTTTCTTTCAACATTTATATCAGATTAGTTTATAAGTTCATGATAACATGAACAAATTTTTTATTCGCCTTGAGATTCACATTAACGAGCTTCAAAGTGTATGTAATCGAACTCAACATTTACACTACGAGATCCGCTATAGAAACTTTAAAATCCAAAATATTATGTAATTAATTTCACAGGAAAATTACTAATAGCGTAATCCTTTTCTCTAAAATATTTCCGGTGTGAAATAAACATTATTATTTGACTCTTGCTGACTCAAATAGCGGACAATCAGGAGGAAATTGCACTGCAATCCATAGACGTTGCACTGCTTATTTTGTACGTGCTTTGATCTCAATTTTTCATAAACACATTGTTTAATTGTTTCACTGTGATTTGTTTCATGTCTCTTAACTATAATTTTAATATTTTTATGTGTTTAAATAGTTCTAAAATTATTTTGTATTGCATGTCTATGCATTTTATTTCATCTTTAATGGACAGACATTTTAAGGAATTGTTTTCCTTTTTATTCACCTATAACATTTAAAACGATATAGTTTATTGTTCTAAAATATTTTTCTATCAGATTCTTGTATGTGAGCTGTATGGTTGCTAACATTTTTTTTTGTTCGAATTATTTTATTGCTGTTTCAGAAACATTTTATATTTTTATTTTCCGTAGAGCTAAATGTGAGCCCTTGTCTTTCGGGAGAAATATGGTTATTTTTCTTAATTACTTTTAAATTTTACTACGATTACTTTTTCCTTCTGCCAAAATCATGTGTAATTTTTTTCTGAAATATCTTAAGTATATTGTTAAGTATATAATTAAGTACACAACAATGTATCGTAATTATATTGTTGTGTTATAAGTAAGGTTCACTTTATTGTTTTATTATTTTAAAACTATGGTCTTTATCAATTTTGAAAATTATGTTACTTTAATAGTTCAATATTTCATGAGTTTCATTAAAGGAATACTTGAACTAACAATAAACTATATTTCGAATTAGAAAGCAATGAGGGATTTGCCGTAAATAAGCTTTCAATATTTATCCACGATCTTGCTTCATTAAAATGCACTTGCTTCACTAACGCTTTTAACTTTGAGATCTTAACGACTTCCTAGACTGCTTTAGAAGTTATGAATAGAAGCGCTTTAGAGAAGCAATACTTCCAGAAAAAAGAGAGATGCTATAATAGTGGATATAATTTTTATTCTTACTGATAAAAATTTATCTTGTAACAAATTAAAAATGAAATTAATGAAGTGGGAAAAACCTTGCAGTGTAGTATGAAAAAAAAAAGGATTTTTATATTATACACAGAACAATAAAAGTTCAAAAATGTTTTAAATTTAAAAATCTATTTTCAGATACAAGTCAATATTAATAAAAAAAAAATTAGTAAAGTTTACGAAATTTAAGTTTGACATAGAATCCCTTTTCTATATACGTCCATTCATGCACTATCAAGTAGAGAAAACTTTTAACGTTGTACGAACAAATTAATTTAATTAGTTTTTGTAGCAATAAGAATTACATTAATATAATAATATAAGTTAAAAAGCTTGATGCTACTGGACTTTTATGTATATGTATATAATTTTAGATGCGTTTTTAATATTGTATTGCATTGTCATTTAAAATCAGTGCACTTTTAAATATTTTGAAAATTCTGTCACTTCAACAGTTTAACCTTTTGTGACTTTCATTTGTAGAATACTTGAACTAATATAACAAAATAAATTTTGAATTAGCAACAACAGCAGACCTGCCAGAAGTATGCTTTCATTCATATCTGTGGTGTTGGTTCATTAAAATGTAGTTGCTTCACTAGCGCTTTTAACTTTGAGATTTTAACGAGTTCCTGAACAGCTTTAGAAGTAATGAATAGAGCTCTTTTAACTTTGAGATTTTAACGAGTTCCTGAACAGCTTTAGAAGTAATGAATAGAAGCGCTTTTAACTTTGAGATTTTAACGAGTTTCTGAACAGCTTTAGAAGTTATGAATAGAAGCGCTTTAGAGGAGGAATATTTTCTCAGAAGTAGCGGCTGTTATAACATAGGATTTAATTTTTCGTTACTTTTATTCATGCAAGTTTATCATGCAATACTATAAAAACACAATAATAATAAAATAAATGAATTAAATACAGTGTTAAAAAGAAATACTTTGGAATGTAATGGGAAAAAACAATGTGATCTTCATATTATATATAGAACAATGCTATTGAAAAGTGTTTTAAATTAAATCAATTATCTTAAAAACAGCTTAAGTCAATGAATCCAGTAAAAATTGCGAAACTTCAATATTCATACAATCCCTCTTTTTTATACGATTGTTTATACATTACCAAGTAAAAAATATATGTGTATATTTATCATTTTACAACCAAATTTACCCAACTTATTTTTTGCACCGCAGTATGGTTTACAGTAATATTATAAATTAAAGTTATTTATAAATTCTATAGCATATTTATATATATTTGTATAATTTTAGAGCCGTGTTTAAATAAAAATTATTGCTTTTGTTTTATGATATTTGGTAGCTTTGTTATTTAAATTCAACGCACCTTATTATGAAAATTATGTTACTTTAATAGTTCAATAATTAAGACTTTGTTGTAGAAGTTCAGTCATTTTACAAATGAAACGATATTTTGAATTAGCAAGCAATAACAGACTTGTCAGAAGTAGGCTTTCATACCTATCTGTGCTGTTGCTTCATTACAATGTACTTGCTTCACTAACGCTTTTGAACTTGAGATTTTAACGATTTCCTAAACAGCTTTAGAAGTTATGCATAGATAGGCTTTAGAAGAAGAATATTTTCTCAGGAATAGGAGCTGTTACAACAGAGGATTTAATTTTCCGTTACTTTTATGCATACAAAGTTTATCACGAAAAACTATAAAAACATAATATAAAATAAATGAATTAAATACAATGTAAACAAATATTTTGGAATGTAATGTTGAAAAATAATGTGATCTTCAAATTATATACAGGGCAATAAAATTGAAAAAATGTTTTAAATTAAAAACAATTATCTTAGAAACAGTTTGAGTCAATAAATCCAGTAAAAATTGCGAAACTGTAATATTCATACATTACCAAGTGAAATAATATATATATTCCTATATATATATATATAATTTCTCTTTTTCCATTTCTATTAATTGAAGAATGTTTCTATTGACTTAATGGTTTTTGCAAATTATCTCATCTTTAGGCTTATGTGTTATGCTTGTGTCATTTCTCTTCTGCGTAAGTACTTTAACATGTTTTTACGAATCAGTGTAATCAAATTAAATTATCATCGTGACAATTTTATTCGAAATACATCTCATTTAAAATTTCATATGTTGGTATTTTCATCTATCTTTCATTTGCTGAGTGTTGCAAAGGAATTAAATGATTAAAATTACACACACACACACACACACACACACACACACACACACACATATATATATATATATATATATATATATATTGATCATTGTACAACAAAATTTACCCAACTTGATTTTTGCACAGCAATAGGAATTTCATTAATAATCTATATAATATTTCTCTAACGTGGACCAGTTACAATTATTTTTTGTCGAAACGATACGATAGTGGTGAAATTAATAAAATACGCGAGGATAGAAAATATTTAGAAATGAACAATATTTAAGCACGTGGACTCAGTTGAATGAACTAATAAGAAAAAAATGACGACATTTGTGTGATGACATTATTTTACGGTAAGATGTATTTTTAACAGTTGCTTCTTCAGAATCTTTGCAAGCGTCATTTTAAACCTAGCAATATTTTAAAGATATATACAGAATATGAATTATCATAAACTGACTAAAAAACGCAATCATAAAAAGTATAATCAAAATAGGAATTTTTTTTTTTTAACAAAAAATTATGCCAAAATAAGTAAAATGTCATCCCACACTTGGCAATAAAAATTTAACAGCTCTGTAATGAGGGTCTTATCGTTAATTATGGAGAATATTAAAATTTTATTTTATAAACATCCACCTTTCTAAATTTGGGCATCTTAATTCTTATTACTGAAGCCTCCGGGGATACAGTAAATATTAAATTTCTGTGTCTCTAAGCATAATTCTTTTAAAATTTAATTAGTTTAATCTGTGGGAATCAAAATCCAACAAATATTTTAATAAGTAGTTCATAACCGTAAGAATAAAAATTTTATATTTAATAAATTCTCACTAATTATCTCTGTTTTGAATAACGCTTCAAATTTCTAATCTTTATTTCATAAATGAATTTTTTATTTATTTATTTGTTTTTTAATATATAATTTATTAAACTAAAACTGTACTGCCTGGCGGAAATATGAAAACTGGGTCGTCAACACTGAATTTTATTTTGAAGCTTTTCTTTGAATGATTCTGGTTTCCTTACTGCACAATATTTATTTGGTTTTAATAATAATTTGGCTTCTGGTAAATTAAAATTTTAATTAGGTGGTGAAATTGGTACAATATTTATGAGTTTCAAATTTTAAAGGTAAATAAGAAAAGAAGTGAAGTGCGAAAATTTCGTACGGGTTTGCCAGTATAAATTAAAATTATCTATAAATTCTATAGCATTGACTTTTATATATATTTGCATAATTTTTGAGCCATGTTCAAAAATTATTGCTTTTGTTTTTTTTAACATTTTATAGCTTTGTTATTTAAAATCAACGCACTTTATCAATTTTGAAAATTGTTATTTTGTTAGTTCAATAATTAAGACTCATTTGTAGAATAGCTGAATTACTACAACAAACTAAATTTTGAATTAGAAAGCAATGATAGGCTTGCAGGAAGTAAGCTTTCATACTTATCAGTGCTACTGCTTCATTAAAATGTACTTGCTTCACTAACGCTTTTGAATTTGAGATTTTAACGACTTCCTGGACAGCTTTAGAAGTTATGAATTCAAGCGCTTTGCAGGAGGAATATCTCCTCAAAAATAAGTTAGTTTTGCGATAACAGAGGATTTAATTTTCCGTTACTACATCTATAATGATACGTATAATATAATTTAAAAATCATTACTAGGCAATTCTCAAAATGACATTTCGAAATCAAATATTAACTATAAACCTTTTTTTTTTTCAAACTTAACTCTTTTTATTTATTTATTTTTTTAAATAGGGTAAGTGCACCAGTGATTCACACTTTTAGAGCAATCTCTGATGTTTTTAATGTTCTAGTCATCAGAAAATATTTTTAGAAATCTTAAGTTAGTACATATCGCATGAAAGACATTCAGAACCACATATATGTTAAAATATATACATTTGATAACAATTATTTTTTTTTTATGAATTTTTATTTGACGCCCACTCACTGTTCCAGTAATTGACACTGCCAGTTTTTCCTTTTATCAGTAATTGGCCCCCTATGTTCCAGTGTTTGACACTGCTAGTTATTCATTTTACCAGTTATTAGCACCCTATGGTACAGCGTTTGACATAAAATGTTAAAATTCTTATATGTAAAATATATGATTTTATTATTTTTGTTATTTATTAATTATTTCGGGATAGATGTCAATTACTGGAGCATGCCAATCACTGGAGCACCTAACCTATATCTACAAAATACACAGTTTTTAAAAGGCAGTAGTTATTCCGGAAAAATAATAATTAAAATATTTAAATTAGTTGATCTGGAGGTTACATTCAAAACACAAGTTTTTAAATAAATCTATATGTATTAAATATGTTTTATTTGTACAAAACACATATTTATTTTAAATAAAATATAGTAAATATATTTTTATATGTTTTAGGGTATCAGATCATCCTTAAAACATATTTACCGAAAAAATTATCGCGGTTTCGATTGTTACAGGAATTTAACTTTTCGTGATCGTCAGTGGACATTGCTACGTGATTCGTAATTTCTTACTTTTTGTAAAATTTCTTTTCAATAAATTCACTTTTCTAAACACATATAAATATTTAGAAACATTTAAAATCATATTTTAAAGACAGATAAAAGAATTAAAATTATTTAATGTACAGTCGGTAACAAAAGTCTCCGAACACTAGCAAAAATTCCTGTGTAAAAAAAGTACACTTAATGCAGTTTTGTGAAATAAATCCTTGTCGAATCTTGTTTTTAGACTAACTAAGAACAGGATTCGACAAGGATTTATTTAACAAAACTGTATGAAGTGTACTTTTTTTATATACGAATTTTTGCTAGTGTTCGGAGACTTTTGTTAACGATGTACATACAAAACACAAGTTTTTAAATAAAATGATATGCATTAAATATGTTTTATTTGTACAAAACACATATTTTAAATAAAATATGGTAAATGGCTTTTTATATGTTTTAGGACATCAGATCGTCCTTAAAAACATATTTACCGAAAAAATTATCGCGGTTTCAGGAATTTAACTTTTCGTGATCGTTAGTGGACGTTGAGGAACGTTCGTAGGTCGCTACGTGATTCGTAATTTCTTACTTTAGAAAAGTGAATTTATTGAAATTTTTTTTTTTTTACAAAAACACATAAGTATTTAGAAACATTTAAAATTATATTTTAAAGAGAGATAAAATAATTTAACTTATTTGATGCATTTTGCGTTCAAATAACACCATTGTTTCGATTACAACTTTAGACCATAACAAAATACAAAATATTTTTTGCTTTTTTTCAATTGCAAAAGCATTAAACCAGTATTACTTTGTTAAAAAAAAAAAATCTCAATGAGGTTAATCCCTGCAAGGTCCAAGTTACCCCTCTGCCAAGTTTTCTAGCTCTGCAGTCAGTAGGTTCAGCTTCAGAACGAACACAAAAATTTCTCTTTATTCATGCAGATGCTAGTATTCTTACGATGATGAAAGTTTTGTTTAAGGGAAAAATAAAAATTACGTAATTTTGTTCATGGATGACGCTGTACCAACCTCGTTTCTACATGTAAGCAAAGAAGAAGCTCTAGATTAACAGCAGGTTTTGAAAAATATAAAAGTTTTTACGGATTTGACAAAATATTTTAAGATAGTTTAAGAAATTAAATATTAAAACTGAATGTTGGAGGGCATCTTGACAGAAATGAAAGAGAAATGGTGACAAAGCAAAATCGCTGCCTGAAGGAAATAGTCCGGTCGTACTAATAAAATGTGTTGGGTACTTTTGAGCTAACCCAACATATTTTTACTTTAAACTCAATACATACAGCACGAGACGTTTCATGAAGTTTCATACATTCCAAGAAGTTGTTTTATTAAAGCAATTTAAATTCCAGAAAGAATTTTATAACGTGCTGTGTTGATTTTCACGATTCTCATTTTTCAAGATAAACACCTATAATTCAAGCTGATGTGGTTATATATAACGCCTGATGAAGATTTTTAACAATAAAAATCCGTGTATTTTTCCCATGTTTAAAATACAAAATATTTTTAACCAAATTTATTAACTAAATAAAACTATAATAAATAAGACAATAAATCCAACTTATTGTCTGTTTCAATTTATTATCTTGCCGTAAAATAACGATTACAGGGGAAATGGATTACAAGCGAGCTGATAGCGATCTATAATTTTGAATAATGATTTATTATTTTGAATAGTGATTTTCTTAATTTGAAATTAACTATTTATATATATATATATATATATATATATATATATATATATATATATATATATATATATATACATACATACCAAAATATATTTTAACAATATAGGGTAAGTGCACCAGTGATAGACTCTTTTAAAGCAATCTCTGATCTTTTTAATGTTCTAGTCATCAGAAAATATTTTTAGAAATCTTAAGTTAGTACATATGAAAGACATCCAGAACCACATATATGTTAAAATATACACATTTGATGATAACTATTTTTTTTTTATGAATTTTTATTTCACACCCACTCAATGTTCCAGTAATTGACACTGCCAGTTTTTCATTTTATCAGTAATTGTCCCCTATGTTCCAGTGTTTGACACTGCTAGTTATTCATTTTACCAGTTATTAGCACCCTATGCTCCAGTGTTTGACATAAAATGTTAAAATTCTTATATGTAAAATATATGATTTTATTATTTTTCTTATTAATTATTTCGGGATAGATGTCAATTACTGGAGCATGCCAATCACTGGAGCACCTACCATACTAGTTTGTCTTTTATTTACGATGAAAAATATTAGAAACGAAAAACACTACACGTTGAAAAGACAGTTTATTACTTTCTCATTTATAAGTTTATTTCTAATGTTTTTCACGTCAACCAACGTAAATTAATCCCTTAATCGATACTAAAACGTCTGATTAATCTCCATTAAAAGCTTAAAAAGAAATGAGGAGAGTTTTAAACCTATGCGGGCAAAGAGTAATCATTTTAGAGATTAAGCGGAACACGTGGTGGCAGTGGAAAAGTTGTTTGCCGCGGTAATGTATCTGTTTTTAATCTGTCTTCAAAGAGGATTATCATAATTGAATTTAGCCACTGTTTGTCCATTTCAAAATCACTAGAAAGAATTCTGAATAAATCAAAGAGCAAAGATATGTTTCAATTAAAAAGAAAAGGGGGGTGGGGGTATTTACAGTTGTTCCTATACTAAAATAAAGAAATGTAAGTAAAAAGACTTTTTTTAACCCTTTAATGTTCACGCCAATAATTTCTTTTCAAAATTGGTAAATTAATTTTAAAAATGACTATTAGATACACAGATAATTTTAAATAAGTAAAAAAAACTTTTAGAGAAACTTTTAATTTGAAACAGCTACAAGTGAGCCGGATTAAATTAATTACACAGGTTGACATGTAAAACTTAGATTTTATAATTTTGGCTGACCTTTATTGTTTTTTGGTGTGCTGAAACCGAAAATGAAGCCAGTTTTTCTCTCTCACGTATAGATTTTTGTCGATACAGGGTGCCTACCTATACAATTTCTTCCATTACTCTTCCACCAATATAATTATATGGTAAGTTTTATAGTATGTTTCCATGATTAATTAATCATAGATACCTGTTGTTGTATTTGCTCAACACTAGTGCGGCATAAAACCATACCAACCAACCAACCTACTGTTATGATGGTGTATGTAAGAAATTGTGTCGGTAAACACCCTGTATTGACAAAAAACTATACGTGATAGAGAAAAATGGGCTGCATTTTTGGTTTCAGCTTATCAAAAAACATAAATATCAGCTATGTTCATAAAATCAAATTTTGTCAACATCATTTTTGTAGCCTGTGTTAATTATTGAATTTAATCAACAAACAATTTTGTAAGTAAACACTAAAATTTGTAAAAAACTGAATAGTTATATTTCAGGTCAGAATAATAGCACAACCCTCCATAGGTTGAAAAAAATCTAGGCATGAGTGCATGATCAAAACAGCAAGGTGCACTTGCACTTATTATGAAATTTTAAATGATTGTGTTGGGCTTCCTCTGGAACATCATTTGTTAAAGTTCGTAATAGTGCTGCTATCTACCGAAAATAGAAGAAATAAACGTTTATAAAATGATTAAAACAAGAAAAAAAAATGTTGCATAAATTTTTTTAGACAATTGGTTTCAAACGTTAAAGTATCAACTAACATATTTCAATAAAACATTTCTCTCTCTCTGGGTGTGCATTATATGTATGATATGTATGCACGAGCACGCACTCACACATACATACATATCTATAAAGAGAAAGCACCAATTTTCTTTCCCTTTAACATGAGAATCTAATACATATATTTATACATAAACAAATTACAGTTTTAAAAATGATATGAAAAGGAATAAATAAAGCACAATGCTCACTTGAATATTATTTCTGAAAACTAGTAAAACAAATAAGGATCCGATTTAAAAATAGAGTGAGAAATTACACATGGGCAATAAATAGTGTCGATCCATATCATACTTTAACAAAAAAGAACAATCTTATTAAAAATAGAAACAGTTGTAAATCGCTGAAACTGAAGAGATTAATCTTCAAAGTCTCTTTAAGTTAAACACTATAGAGTGCGTCTAATCTTGCATAGAAAAATTAATAAATTTGAAAGATATAATGGAGAAATTTATCTTAAAAGAATAATTGTTATTGAGATATCTTCGAAATGTTATTATATAAATAAATGTATTAAATCTGATACAAAATATATTTATCCTCTTTTCAATATATTTAGAGATAGAGCAGCGAACGTGAGCCAGCATTGAAAATACTTATTTATCTCAACACTGTCTTTAATAACACATGTTTCTGATCCTCCATTCCTTCAAGGATTTAAAAGAAAAAATGGGGGGGGGGGGTGTCATACAAACAAAATGATTTACGGACACAAATATTGCTGCTAATCTTAAACACCGAAGGATTTTCAGACTACAATGTTTAGAATTTTTTCAATGTGTTCTTTCTCTGTATTTAACGGCTAAACAGCCCATCAGCGCCAGCGAAACAACACTCTGGATAAAGCAAAACATTCGGAATTTGATCATTTGTTTTCCTTGCATTCTATAATATTTTAACATATATATAGATATATTTCTTAAATATTACACAATTTCTAATAAACTATACAATTTTTATTAAAAATCACACAATTAACTGTGGAAGAAAGTCATATTTATTGAAATTTTTTTTTCCGACTGAGTGAAAATAATGCCTGGACCGGGAGTCGAACCCCGGATCTGTTTCTGCCTAAAGGTTGTCTGAGTGAGTAATGCTGACCGGGGTGTCGGCCTGGATAGCTCAATTGGTACAGCATTGACCTTGTAAGTCAAAGATCCGGGGTTCGACTCCCGGTCCAGGCATTATTTTCACTCAGTCGGAAAAATAAAATTTCAATAAATATAATAAACTATAGTTTATTTCTAATTAATTAAAATTCAAAAAAGTGAATTTAAAATAAAATTTTTAATCTAAAAATGAAGGATATGGTTCTTTTGCAACTTTACATCCTCATTTACGTTACATCCACTGGTAATAAAATTTAGCTTTAGAAATATTGATAGCCCAAAAAGAGAAAGAATTATTATAGTTCAGAATGATAACATTTAACAGTATACTAAAATTTTAATGCCTGAAGTTTTTTTTTTTTTTTTTTTTTTTTTAGGACTGAGGGCCTATTAGTCTCAATCTGGGATTTTTGCGTTGTCGATTTCGATAGTTGGACTTTTGTCGAAATCTAAAATTTATCGAAAATATAATTGAATAATTTGAAAGCGATGTTGTAATTTGAAAAAAAAGAAAAAGGAAAAAAAAAAAAAAAAAACTGATCGTCCTCCGTCCTAAACTAAATTCTGCTTTTGCCAGAATTTCCTCAAAATCTTTTTTTTTTTTTGAAAGAAAAAGAAAATTAATAATAATCAGTATTGTTACAAGCGATATCGAAAAAGTTTTTTTTAATAATTTTGAATTAGGAAATAAAAAGTGCGCGTGCAATAATATGAAATAAAAATAAGTAAAAAAAATGATGATTTATTTATTTATTTTTTAATTAAATAATGGTCTTTTGAATTTCTTGCTGGTTTCATAAAAAATCAGGAATGACATTCGCTTGACGGAATGAGCATTTAAAAATTTTGTAAACGTCTGAGAACTATTAATCGTAGAAAAATTCAGTAAATAATCCCTAGTGAAAAATTACATTAGGATTGTTGAAAATACTCTTTAATAAGTTTGAATAATTGTAGAATGGACGTAAATATATCCGAAATTCTTTTGTGCATTCCTGTAATGAGTAAGTTTTATGCAAGAAATTTCCGATAACCTATAGAAAGTTTTTAAAATTTATATCAGTTTTAGTCTCTTTCAAAAAAATTAATGAATGTCACATAATTAGCCCCATAGGAAATGATATGTGTAAAACATTCCATATTTTCCAAAAAAAAAAAAAAAAAAAAAAAAGAAAGAAAAGAAAGAAAACTATAAATAATGCCCACGCTATTTCTAATGATGTCTATACATTAGCAAAACAACGTAACATATACTGATTTTTTTTTTTTTTTTAATAATTTAATGTTATTAAAATGTAATTAGAGTCCATAGACCGCAATGTATAAGAACTCTTTTTTTTTTTTTTCTTTAGTAAAAAAGTCTTACACTCATATACTTTTAAATAGTACACAAACCTATGACATGCTTATCTAATTTACACATAGTTGTTAACTTTTTAATTTATTCCTCAATATTATTAATATCCTCTTTTTTTTTCATACCACTTTTTTAATAGAGTAAATTTTCGTTTTATTTAACCGTAATTATATATTGGAGAAAATTACTGTAAAAAAAAGTGGTGGGGAAAAAAAGGCAGGACTACTGTATGAATTAAAAAGGCGGGAACTCTGCATACATATACTGAAAAAATAGCAAAAATGAAATGAGGAAACCTCAAAACATATAGAAAAAAAAATCGCCTCGTCGAATTCCTTCATGATAACAATACTTTTCTTACATACTACGTGTTCGGAAAGTAAAATCTATACTTATTACAAAATTTTATAAGACAGCTAATCTTGTTCAAATGATGCTTGTTTAGCCTATTATACTACAACCATTTTCTAACGAGTTTAAAATATAGTAGCGATATTTATTAGTTTATATTTTTGCCAGTAGGAATGTTGCTTTCGGTAAAGTGGATTACTCTATTTCCCCACTTTTAACATTAAGCTTTTAAATGTTTTTTTTTTTTTTTTTCCCTTTCTCTCTTCATACACTTTAATATTTTTATCAAGAGTGGCTATTTAGATTTATCTAACCAAGCTTGGTCTCTCATACAGTTTAGAGTGATGGTTTAATTAGTTTGTGCAATTTTTAATTTTTAGCAGTACAGAAAATACAAAAAGCCACTGGAAAATATTACAGCGTCTGTGGGTAATTAACCACGTTTCTTTCAAGTGTTATTTTAGCAATGCGAAAGCTTATTGAAATGAATTTATGCATAATTGAATTACATAATATGTTTATCTTTCATGTTGCTGTTATTTGTTTAAAAATTTTATCAAAGTCCTTAAAAAAATATTTTTTAAATGTTGAAAATGACAAATTTGCATGCGAATAGGTTTTTATTACTATCATTAATTGATTGATTAATTAATTATATTTATTTTTGATAAATAGGCATTTGCCTACAAAAAGTACAAGATAACACATTATGCAACAATTTTATATTCAATAAAAATAACTTGTCAATAAGCAATACGGGACAGAAATTTAAAATTATTTTTCATGGTGGGCGCAGACGAATTTACCATGTTTTTATTAACTTCGATTCTTGTTTGTTTGTTTGTCCAGTACAAATCTTGCAATCGATTTTTAACTAACTTCCCGACTAGCAAAACATTTGAAACTTTTAGAATAGCCCAAAACACGATAACAATGCAATATTTAATACTTTTAGCCAATTGTTTCGAGTCCCCGCTGCTTTCGGTAGCGTTTATATGATTCAACAATCATAACTTCCCGACTAGCTAGACATTTGAAACTTTTCGAAAAAATCAGAACACGAACAATGCATTTTTAAAATACTTTTAGACAACTGCTTCGGGTCCCCACTGCCTTCAGTAGCATTTATATGATTCAACAACCAACTTTCCGACTAGCTAGACATTTGAAACTTTCAGAATAGCCCAGAACATGGTGACAATGCATTTTTTAATACTTTTAGCCAATTATTTCGGGTCCCCGCTGCTTTCGATAGTGTTTATATGATTCAACAGAAAATTTAAAAACGTATATCAAAAGTTCTTTTTATCTTGTAGATATTTATTCATCCCAGGATTTTTTTTTTTAAATAGTGTTAAAATACAAATGTATAAGAAGTCATGTCCTACTAAATTAAATTCTGTCATAGACAGAATTTCATCCATAGTATTTTTTTTTAAACATTCATTAGAGATTTTTTACCTTCGTAGCAATAGACAACCACTAGTTTTTTTTTTTTTTTTTTTTTTTTTTTTATGAATGTTGATTTTGAATGACATAATCACACAGGATATTACTTCACCAGATTTATTTCATTTATTTAGATATTGTTTAACTTTATTGCTTGTACTTGCTAAGTAAACGTGACGGATTAAAATATTTCACCCATAGACTTCAACCATAATGTTTAATACTTTGCTAACAGACTGTATATTCGACAGAATTTTTTTCTGAAATATATATACCGTAAACAACAGTATCATAAACATTCCACCAAAACAGGAAAATAATTCAGCACCATAGCAGGCAGAAAAAACAAAAAACGCGACAAAAACGTATTCATTTTTAATTTATCCCTTCCAAAATGACAGATGTAATTGAATTAGCCGCTTATTTGACAATCCAGTTTACTACGAGTTTCAATTAGGCAAAGCTTTTAACACATGTTTGGGATCTAAAGAGAAACAGCCTTCTCTCCAAATTTCATTTTCTCCATCAAAGCAGCAAGGGTGGTTCCAGTAAAGTAGACTTAGAAGGATAATGGTATTAAAATGTTTCAAGGGGAGAATCATTTTGCATAGCTTCTATGTACATAGTAATGCAGAAATAAATTTCATAGTTTATAACACTGCCCTTACAACTAAGAAAACTTATATTTTCCTATATAAATTCACGCAGTACAAAATATAATTTATTAAAATTATTTTCTATGATAAATACAGGCGATTTTCATCACAGATGACACTAATGTCCAAAGAAAATAATAATAATAATAAATAAATAAAAGAAGTAGAAAAGAAACTAATGGTAGCTAACACAAAACATTCTTCTATATTTTTCTATTATATTCATGCAATACAAATTATTCATAAATGTCGTTGATCAACCATTAATAAATATTTAGAGGTATTGGAGTGTAAGACTGAATTTTTAAATCCCTATGCTTAAAATACCAGAGCCGAGCATCCGCAGTGCAAGCGGGCTGTTCGAGTTCGATTCCGATGTTGGCATTTTTCGCATAGTTGGTGTAAAATATTAATCTTACACTCCAAATTTCCTAAACAAATTAGTTATTATTTATAAAAATTAGGGGGCTCTGACCCCTGCTCCCTCCGTTCACCAACACGGAGGAAAGCTTTGCCTACCCCGGACTCTTCTCCTGTGGGGCTCTGCCCGCCTATTTGCTACTTCGCCTTTCACTGAATAGAAATTGATGTAACAAGACGCCGGACGAAGGATTGCACAATATATATATATATATTAATTCCAAAAGTCAGTGGTAGGGAAGCGTGTTACGCTGTGTAAAAGAAATGAAATTATCCATGGGAATTTTGGCTATGGGGTTACCTAAAATCAAAAGTCTATCAAAAAGTTGTCCAAGACCTGGCTATGTTGAAAGACAACATATTACGGATTGTACGGGTGATTCCTACAGACACGTTACTTTCTGATGTTGTGAATACTGTGCACAGAATGCAATATGTGGTCCACAAAACCGGCGGATACATTGAACCTGATTTGAATGTGCTAAATAAAAGGTAATTTTATTTCAATACTGATTCTGCGTTTTTTAGAAAACTTATTTCTTTTACACAGTGCCACATATTCCCCTAGCGGTGAATTTTGGAACTAATATTTTTTTAGTGCAATCCTTCGTACCCCTTCTTGTTAAATCATCCTATAAAATTTGGTGCCATTCGCGCAATTAGATCACTCTATAGAACACTAAGTTTAATTATAGCCACCCTGCATATGGTAAAGAAAGTTTGAGTTTTTGATATATTTACACATTTTGAGGTCCCCTGAATCCGAAAAATGTTTTTAGTGGTTGGTCTGTGTATCTGTGTGTGTGACTTATCAGCATATCTCAAGAATAAATTATAGCAGAAAGTCCAATCTTGGTATTCTAAATGTGTATTATATAGGGATGCTACACTAAACGTTTCGTTGAGATCAAGCAAATGGCTCGTATACAGGGACATCCAAGAAAGTTCAAACACATTATGTCTATGGGTAAATTAATGGTAAGTACAGTGTAACATCTATAGGCTGACCATAACGAAACGGAATGAACAAAATTTATTATATGTATAAAAGCATATTTTGTGTAGATTGTGGTATGAAAAGCATTCATGATTCGTTTACAGGGTTTCCCAAAGTATGTGGCTATATTAAGGGCTATATTGGAAATTGCTAGAATTGTAATTCCTTTTGTGCTAGACATTTTTCCAGTAAGATTAAATTTAATTACACAATATTGTTTATAGTGCATACTGATGATATACAATACACAGGGCTACCCAAAATTAAGCTAAATGTTATTTTCTATTGAATATAATTGATGGAAGTGCTTTACTACATTTTACTATGTCGATGAACACTGCTCAGGGAGCACAATTAATTTTTCATACACATACTATAAAGTATTTTTTGAAGTTCAATTTTCTACTTTTTTTTTTGTATAATATCACGTTTTGAGGTGCCTTGATTACAAAAGTCCAGTTTTGAGCGGTTGATGTGTATGTATTTCTGTTACCAGCGTAACTTAAAAACAAATAACTACACGAAATTCAAATTTGATATTTTGAAGTTCGTTAGGTTGAAGTCGTGTTTTTTGAAGTGTGTTAGGTTGCCACTTAAAAATTTGTTCAAGATTGTCAATTTTAAAAGCAAATTAATAACAGCCTAGATTTTTTTTTTTTTTTTTTTTTTTTTTTTTTTTTTTAAGTTATACATGCATTATAAATAAACGGACCACGACGAGATTTAAAACTAGGAAGATTATAAATACTTCGCAGATACGAAGGAGAAATAACATGAGTATAAATAAAATTACTTTTAAAATATAAATAACGTGCAAATTTAGTTTGAACCTGCTCAAGAATTTTGATTTTATTTTCACAAAAAGGATCCCAAATAAGACTACAATACTCCAGATTGGAGCGAGCTAAACTGAAGTATAGAACTTTTAACGCAAGCTGATTGGAAAAATCTTTAGTTTTACGCTTAAGAAACCCAAGTTTTTATATGCTTTAGAAATAATGCTATCGATGTGGAGTGAAAAGTCAAGTTTGACACCAAAAGTAACACCCAAATCAATTACAAAGCCAGATCAAAATAAAGGAAGATTATCAATTTGATAAAAATACATTAATTAAAGCATGAGAATTACGAGAATAACTCAGGATACTGCATTTCTTAACCCTTGCTTTCCCAAGATGGGGGTCATTTTGATCCCATTTTGTAGTTGAAATTTAGTTAAGCCCGCCTCATTCAAAAAATGCGCTAATACGCCAGAGATAGTAAACGTAACCAGTGGAATGTTGCACGACGATTTGTTCTAAACGATACAAAAAGGGTGCGTTGCTGGTGATTTTCGCCAAACGTGCCAACCGGCACTTGAAAGCAAATATTCGGCAGTAACGCCTTGATCTTGGGAAAGCGAGGGTTAATATTCAGGCGTAATTTGTTATCAATGCACCACTGATACAGACGATCAAAATCACTTTGTAAAAGAGCAGCATCAGTAACAAACCAAATTTGCTTGAATAATTTCATATCATCGGCAAACAATAAATATTCAGAAAATTTCAAAATTGAACACAGATCATTAATAAACAAAATAAAAAGGAGGGGACCCAAGTTAAATCCTTGGGGGTGCGTTGACTACCACCTGAAGTATTAGTAAATTTATCGAAAATAACACCATTAAAATATACATATAGCGTTACTCAAGTAGGAAAAAATCCAATCAGAAAGATTAATATGAAAACCCATACCAATCAATTTCCTAAGAAGAATGCCAAAGTCAATTGTGTCAAAGGCCTTGGATAAATCAGTGTAAATGACATCGAGTTGATACCCATTTTCAAATGAAGAAATAATTTTGCTAATAAAATAAAATAAATTGGTAAGCGTAGACCTTTTAGGAATAAAACCATGTTGAGCTAATAAAACTAAATTTTTTGCCTGCTGAAAAACCTTATTATGCACAATTTCAAATATTTTAGAAAAAGGACTCAAGATGGCAATGGGTCGATAATTTTTACAATCAGTTGAATCCCCTTTTTTAAATACAGTAATAATTTTAGTAAGCTTCCAAGCATCAATAAAAGTATTAGTTTTTAAGGAAAGATTAAATAAAATAAGAAGAGGATAAATCAACCCATCAGCACCAACGAGATATATAAAGTAGAGTGATAAATGGTAACCCTTGAGAAGGTCCAAGATGAGTCATGTGACATGCTCTCCTTGCAGCTGCGTATTCGGTGGTTCCCTTGGTAACAGCTTATTTTCAGTAAATTTCTATGGCAACGGTTTGGAGATTGTTCTTCGCATAAGTCATAACGCCAATGTTTTTGTTTACTTTCGTAGTTTAATATTCTTTTGTTCTAAATCATTTTGATTTTGATTTTACTTCTTTTTTATTTCGTGTAGTTGAACTTTAACCGACAAAATGCTTAAAAATAATTGAAAAATTTTTATTTGTTGTTAAATTTAGCTCTTTAAAAGTTTAAATTTTCTTTTATGAACACTTTTAAACTTTGTTGAGAAACGATGAAAAAAAAAAGGTATTTTTAACCGACTTCAAAAAAAGAAGGAAGGTTCTCAATTCAAACCGTATGTTTTTTTTATGTTTGTTAGCTCATAACTTCTGAACGGATGCTCCGATTTTGATAATTTTTGTTTTGTTGAAAAGGTCTTGGTCTGCAATAGGTCCCATTGTAATATCTTGACGATTTAAAGAAAATACAGGGTGCCCAAAAAAATCAGTCCCAACTCTTTTAACTGCTAAACGGCTGCAGCTATAGTGATAAAAATGGCAAAGTGGTCCATGCAGCACAAGGTTTAACCGCTGCGCCACCTGGTGTAAAATAGCGGAGTTAGTTTTCCTATCTCGAAAACGGTTCTGAAGGAAAAAGTGAATTACAAAGTTGAAAAGTAGCATCGATTTAGTACAAAAAGATAGTTTAGACATTCATGCTAGCTTTCCTATTTCGGAAACGGTTCAAGACAGGGGGGAAAAGTAAATTATAAAATTGCAGAGTATCATCGATTTAGTACGAAAAGATAGTTTAGACATTGGTGCTAAAAACGTGCATTTGTTTTTTCGCAATTTCTTACACTATGCACACTTGAGCTACATTGCACACGTTGTAGCGTAGCTGGTGAGACATACGCTATATAGTTCAAAACACGGTTACTTGAAATTTTTCTTTTTTTGTTGTAAAAATCTTGGTCTGATGTAGATCCCATTGTAATATATTTACAATCTAAAGAAAATAAAACGCCATCTTTTGAAAAACAGCGGAATTAGCGCTCCTATCTCAAAAACGGTTCAAGATGGGAGAAAAGTTAATTACAAAGATGTAGAGCATCATCGATTTACTACAAAAAGACAGTTTTTAGACATTATTCCTAAAAATAGAACGCTTAAAACGTGCAGTTGTCTGTTCGCAATTTCCTACATTGTGCACACTTGAACTACGTTGCACACTTTGCAGCGTAGCGGATGACACGTATACTCTGTGGTTCAAAGTACTGTTACTGAAACGGTCACATGCTGGTGGAAAACAGTGGAGTTAGCGTTCCTATCTCGGAAACGGTTCAAGACAAGGGAAAAAAGTGAATTATAAAATTGCAGAGCATCATCGATTTAGTACGAAAAGATAGTTTAGACATTTATGCTAAAAACAGAACGCTTAAAACGTGCATTTGTTTGTTCACAATTTCCTATTTTATGCACACTTAAACGACATTTGTTGTAGCGTATGGGTATATGTTGTTGACATTTATGCTATGTAAAATTCAAAGTATGGTTATTGTAAGCGGTCACATCGATTAACGCATAGACGTTTTAAACCAACTTCATAAAGGAAGAGGTTCACAATACAAACCATGTTTCTCATTGTTGTTGTTGTTGAAATTTGTTAGCTTTTAACTTCGTAAGAGATGATATAATTTTAATACTTTTTTGTTGTATTGATCTTTGCCTAAAATAGGTTTCATTATGATTTCATTAAGATATAAACAAATTACAGGATACTCACAAAAGTCTGTTCTCACTCTAGCTGCTGAGCGCATGCAGCTACACTGGTAAAAGCAGTATGTAAGTATCGATGTTGAAACTTCTGTCCGTCAGCTGCAATGCATATTTTGCTCTTTGTTTGAACTTTAGGCTGCGCAATTTCCAGCACAGCGGGTGACACGTATTCAGTGTAAAGTTCAATATATATGCCTAACAGAATTTTTGGTCACTAATACAGCGTATCCGTCCTTTGCATTTCTAAAGACTTTTTAACTTAACGCATGTTCATTCAACAGATAGTTTTTTGCTCATATCCGATAAAGGCAAGAAAAGTGACACAACTTAAAAATGCAGCATTTGAGAAAAATCAACTTAAAAATAACTTGACTAGAATAAAACTGGCACAACTGTCTCTCGAGTGGATAACTTTCTAGATGGAGATGTAACTTTTTTGTTCACATTGGGTGCATTTCATGTATTTTTCAGTGACATAAACCATTTTTTGAGTTATGTCACTTTTTTTGGAAGTTGTGATTTGTGAAGCTGCCGTCGAACGTCTTTTGATGTTCTACTATATGAATAAATTTTCACTGAAAAGAGAAAAATAAAATCTTTTTGTAAAAAAAATAGAACCGACTCCAAGAAATGGGTATGAAATGAAATAGTAAATTGCGCCTAAAAGTATAAAATAATTTCCTTCGCCAAACAACCTATAACACTACAATTAATCATAACTTTTGAAGTCGGCGCAAAATTAAATAAAAATTGATAACTTTATTCAATACAAAAATCAAATCCTATTCAATATACACATATCACATTGTCACCTGCAAAACGCAGCCGAAAACAACTTTGATTCAAGAAAACAAATAAGATTTCGTAAGCAGCAAAAGTTGGAGAAGATCCTGGTATCCGACGTCCTTGGTGAAAGAAAAATAGCAAAATATTCTGGCAAACATATTTAATTTTTTTAGGATATCATTGTTAGTTTGATAAGGTATATTAAGAGAGTAATCAAGAATATGAAACAATACATCGTACAATATATATTATGAAAATATACACCTTACGTGTATGTTTTGATCGCCAAATCCAAAAGCCACCAAGTATGATAGTTATCAAAGTTATACCAAATTTGCGAAGGAAACTCTAACTTCGTAGAAACATAAATACCGCATTGTAAGGAATGTTCACTGCTCTATGTAGATGCTACTAATAAACCAATTGTATACAGTGATAAAATAATAAAGGAAACATGAAAATGGATCATTCGAGACAACAGCATTTGTTGCTACCGATCTAAAAACAGACCTTTAAAAACTAATTAAATTTTATTTAATTTTGCGCCGACTTCAAAAGTTATGATTAATTGTAGTGTTATAGGTTGTTTGGCGAAGGAAATTATTTTATACTTTTAGGCGCAATTTACTATTTCATTTCATACCCATTTCTTGGAGTCGGTTCTATTTTTTTTACAAAAAGATTTTATAATATTTATTAAAATGTGAAATATGTGTAAAATTATTTTAAAAACAATTTATTTCGGTCATAGGACTGTCATGTTACCTAATAATAATGATAATTTGTCGAACTGATATTTTAAATGCCAAAATAGCGATAAAGGGCCAAACACAGCAACCTATTGGAGCATGTCACGTGATTCATCTTGAACCATGGAAAGCTAATCCTTCATCCATTGAATCAGCACTCTAATTTATATACCTCGTTGATATTAAAGAGCTTTATTTATTGATAATCTATATAATATTTCTCTAACGTGGACCAGTTTCTATTATTTTTTGTCGAAACGATACGATACGCGAGGATTAAAAAAATAATATTTATACATGAACAAAATATTTAAGCACGCGGACTAAGTTCAATAGACTAATAAGAGAAAATGAATTTGTCTGAAGAGATTATTTTACGAAAAAAAAATATTTTTAACAGTTGTTTCTTCGGAATCTTTGCAAGCGTCATTTTAAACCTAGCAATATTTTAAAGATATATACAGAATATGAACTTTTGTGCCATAAATTGACTAAAAAACGCAATCATAAAAAATATAATCATAAAAGGAATTATTTTATTTATTATATATTTATTTATTTATATATATATATATATATATTTATATATATATATATACCAAAATTAATAAAAAGTCACCGCCAACATGGCGACAAAAATTTAAAAAGGTGTCGTGGGAGTCCTATATTAAAATTGTACTGCCTGTGGAAGTATGAAAATTGGGTCGTGAACCATGAATTTTATTTGGAAACCTTTCTTTGAATGATTCTGGTTTCACTATTGTACAGTATTAATTTGGTTTTATTAATAATTTGGCTTTTGGTAAATTAAAATTTTAATTATGTGGAGAAATTGGTATAACATTTCTGTACTGATAAGTTTAAAGGGTTTAAGTCGAAAAATGTCGATTTTGAGTTAAGTACATAGTCAGACTCAGAAAAATATTCTCTATCGATTGGTATAAAGGACTTGGTATAAAGTCTATGTCATTTAGTCTTTGACAAAATCGATTGGTAAAAAAAGGTTCAAATCAGAAATTTACCATTCATGTATGGTATAAAATATTTAATCCAGTTTTTTCCTGTTTATAAATGAAGGTTGACAATCACTGAATGGTATAAAGGGTATAAATCAACATAATCCCTTTTCCCTAATAGATTCTTCCGATTTGTTTTTAGACAGTTTAATTTTATTTTTCGTTTCCTGAAAAATCAAGAATATGGACTTAAATCCTTTATACTTATCAGTACAGATTTATAAGTTTCAAATTTTTAAGATAAATAAGAAAAGAAATAAAATGCGAATATTTCGCACGGGTTTGCTAGTCCTAAATATTTTTTTTTAACTTCTGATGCTGATGTAGATATTACATTTTCCGCCAAGGACTCTATTTTCGTGACAGCCACCAAGCCAAGTAGTCCATAAAAAAATAAACAAATCTGTACATATAGAAAAGAGTAAAATCACTGATTCACTGACTCAATACTACCATAGAGATTCTATGGGAGACAGAGTCCCAAGTTTAGGTGACCAGGTTGGTTTTAGGATCCTGACCCCCACTAAGACAGGATTTTGCGAAATAGACCCCCGTTCTCCCCTGGGGGCAGAAGGTACAAACACCTTTATTAGTATAACTCGGCTCCAAATTACTTCACGGTGAAGAAATTGCAGATGGAAAAACCAGACTTGAGTACAAAAAAAAAACATTTTCTGCTATTTTTGAATTTTATATTTTTAAGGGGGGAGGGGGCGGGGAACCATTTTTGGAGGCAAATATAGCAAAATACGGATTTTCGAGTAAAACTCCACCAATAATGCACAAACATACAAAAAACCGCCAAGCGTCTTCGTGAGGATATTTTGAAAAACTCATTATTATTTTTCTTTTGCGATTTTCGATTTATTTACGTGTATCCAACACCCATTGAAACGGGATTTTGCGAAACTCCCTCCTTACCCCCTGGGGGCGTGGGAGAGCAATGAACACGTTTCGAAGCAAAACCGAGCTTCAAATTGTCTCAGTAAGATTAATTTTTATGTATGGGTTGGTTATGCGTTCCCAGTACGCAGTATAAAGAGATTCTACGAAATTCCCCCCCCCCCTCCCTCCCTTTGAGGGCAAGGGGTTTTAAAAAAAGGTTTTAAGAGTAACTCTGCTCAAAATTATCCCAGGATAGCGATCTTTTGATATGTCGATTGGTTATGCGTACTCATGACACACACTACAACGGAATATTGTGAAATTCCACCCTTGCCCCTCTTGAGGGTGGGACAAAAAACATGTTTCCATGCATAACTCTGCTCCGAATTATCTTAAAAAGGCAATTTTTTATGTGCGGGATGGTTATAGGTTCCAAACACGCACTATAAAGTGATTTAGCGACCCCCCCCCCTTCCTTTAAGGGCGTGGGGCGGTAAAAACACGTTTTTAAGAGTAACTCTGCTCTAAATTATCTCATAAAAGCGATCTTTTGATATGTCAATTAGTTATGGGTACTCAACACGCACACTACAAAGGAATTTTTTGAAATTCTGCCCTACCACCTTTGAGGGTCGGGGGGGGGGGACAAAAAAACAAGTTTCCATGCGTAACTCTGTTCCAGATTATCTTAGAATGGTAATTTTTTATGTGTGGGTTGCTTATGCATACTCAACACACAGTGCAAAGGAGTTTTGTGAAATTCCACCCTACCGCTTTTTTTTAGGGTGGGGGGGGGGTCAAACACATGTATCCATGCGTAACTCTGCACTAAATTATCTTAAATTGGAGATTTTAGATGGGTGGGTAGATCATATGTATATAACTCATAGTATAAAGAGATTTTGCGAAATCCCATCCTCTTCCTTCCTTTAAAACCGGGGGAAGATAAAAAACACGTTTTAAAACATAGCTCTGCTTTAAATAATTACAGGATCTCGATTTTTTGATGGGTCGGTTAGGTATGTGTATATGCAACATACAATATAAAGTAATTTTGTAAATTTATCCCCCTCTCCCTTTGGGACGAGCGGGGCAAAAAAAAAAAACACTTTCAAGCTTAAATTCGTCCAAATTACCTAAGAATGGCTAATTTCGGTGTGTGGGTGTTAACCCTTTAAAGTTCACTATACATTTCCTTTCGAAAATTGTGAAATTATTTTAAAAAATGACTTTTAAACGCATCACTGATCATAAATATACAAATGAAAAAATATTAGCATTTTGTATTTTCCAGAAATTTATGGTTTCACAGTGAAACCAATGAACTGTAACGAGCTGTTTTTTCTCCTTAGACAAACTAACGTAAAAGTTGCAGAGAATAAATCAGATACTTTAGAAAACTAAAACATTTATATTTTGACTTAGTTTTTAAGAAATTCAAATAATAATTTATTCAGAAAAGAAGCAAGTGTGGTGTAAGCAGTAGTGTCACAGCACCAGACACCTAGCCAAACATTGTTGCTACAGCTCTGGCTTTATTATTTAATTTTTTACTTTATTTACAAACTTATGAATTCATACATAAAATTAACTATATTTACTAATTGTTTTACCAGAAAAAAAATCTTTATTTTCATAATTGCAAAATGTTTAGTTCACATAAATTATTTAAAAAGAAAAAAAAAAAATATATAAAGATATATAACCACATACATACTTATATATTCATATAATTCATGAAAATGATATTTTAAGAAATTGCAGAAAATCCAGGAAATTCTCATTTTCTACTCTTATCTTATGTTTTGCGAAATTCGATTTTTACTGGAGAAACATTTTACATAACTTTTCGGACAGTTCTGTGTATTTATATAAAAAATTGAAAGTTGCAATTTATGGCTGAGAAGAATTATAGTAAGTTCATGTGCTATTATTTAAAATAAATATTTTTTCTTTAAGAAAATTAAAATGACTTCTATATCTAGCTTCATCTGAAATAGCATTTTTTGGATTTTGCTGTAGTGCTGCCATGTAGAGTAAAGAAAATGTATAAGAGTTTAATATTCTATTAACACTTTGTAAAAATACTGAAAAATTGCTGAAAAAAAAAAGGGTGCAATGTTTGGTTTCTGGGCGAAACCCGTGAAGGTTAAAGGGTTAAATATACGCAATATTCAGGGGGGTTAAATATACGCAATATAAAGGGGATTCTTTACACATGTCTACATTTTGTTCATTGAAGAAAACAGTCGCTTTGTGGGAGCGTTTTTGCCAGGAGGACATAAAATGAATTCAACTAACTTTTGCATATTTTTGTGAGGTGGTGGCAGTGTTATCATTAAGGCCGATTGTCTGTACTAGGGGGCTCTAGGCCTGAGTAGGAGAGTCCTCCGCGAGGTCTTTCTAAGAGGTCGAAGCCAATATTTAAGTTAGTTTGTGAGAAAACCACGGAAAACTCGCAACACCTAAGCGAACAAGAGCGACTGGGTATCGAACCCAGCGCCTCACGTATACCAGCTTCGGGGACAGAACCTCTCGGTCCCTGGTGGATCTTTTTTTTTTATGAGAAACGTTATTCATGCAAAAATGAGAACACACGTCAACTCCCCGCTTATCAACCGGAGCACCATATTCTTAATGATTTCACGATAATTTCAAAAAAGTGATTCCGTGTTCTGCATCAAAGAACCGTAGAGATATAGGATATACATTTATATTTTTGTGATTCAAATAATCTGAATACACATAAACCATAATAAACTTTGGCAAGTTTATTAGAAAGTTGTTCTTTTGCGAACCTAACGCAGAAAAAAGTTAGTGTTCACCGTTCGATACAGCCAACAGCCAACTGAGCTTCCCAGTTTTGCGGAATTTTTGAAATTGCGAACTAAATCCTTTTTATTTGAAAAAGAGGATAGAGGAGAAAAACATAAAAAAGAGGACATTTTAGTTCTGTAATGCTTTTATCGTTTAAGAGGGCAGAGCGTTGAAAAAGAAGACTGTCCTCTTAAAAAGGTGATGTCTGGTCACCTTACTTAAGATTAGCACGATTTTAAGTTTTTAAATCGATATATATATATATATATATATATATATGTTTTTTTTTTTTTTCAGTTTCAGAACCATATACTGTAAGAATTATATCCATATATAAACAGAAATTTTACTCGCCACAGTAAAATTTCCACTCGCCAATGGCGAGCTGGCGAGCGGAAATTTCTCGCCCTGATTATAGTGTTTTGAGAATAAAATCCAATATAATGACCAGCGAAGCGGGCAAAGCCTGCTAGTATAATAAAATAAATAATCTTACAATTACAATTTTTATTTAATTATTTTTTTACAAAAAAGGCGCGAGGCCCTGTGTAACCGCACCTGTCGCGCACCCCTAAGGACGGCTATGAGTTGGTGGTACCACTCACATCCATAAAAAAACAATAGAAATAAATGTTTTTACTTTTAAATAAATGTGTAGAATGCAGAATACATGAAATTTAGAATTAAAGCGTATTTTGATGACACATTTATGAGAAGTCCCTTAAGAAAAAATATAACCATCGGAGCCTTAGTATCATACTTCACAAAAATGTTCCTTTATGCATGTATACGTATGCACGTATGGTGATTAAACATTAAAAATATTATTCCTTTATAAATTTTCCCTTTACACATGCATGACTTTTCGCAAGTAAGAGTGCATAGATGACCACATATACCTATTTTAATTTACTTAGCAAATGTAGTTCTAATAAACCATTGTTCTAATTTTGAAAAAATGCGTACATGCGCATAACCGTTTGGCAAAATTCTTTAAGAATATTTACTTCACACATTTGACTTTTCTTCTGGAAGATTACTTGGATGTTCATGTTATATTAAAACAAGATTTCTAGAATATCCCTTAGAACATAATCCATATACTTGGGGCTACTTACTTATATAGGTACCTAAATTGATAAAAAATCTCACATTTTTAATATACTTTAAAAAACATTTCACACACTGATGGGTTTTCTTCTTAATGGCTGTGCAGATGTTTGTTTAAGAGATCCATTTTCAGAAAACTTATTAAAATATATTTCACAAACGTATGTTTTTTCTCTTGTATACGTTAGCTCATGTATAATTACATTTCTTTTCAGAATATTCTTTAAAAATTAGATTTTTTGAAAATCCGTAATACACACATACATGGATTTTCTTTTGTATCAATTTCGAATATACATGTTCAGACATACCCTTTCAGGAAATTGTTTAAAGCACACTTCATGTGTTTCTTCTCCTGTGTGTGTTCATACCTTTATTAAAAAATTTTTATAGAAAATATTTCACAAACCTATGGTGCTTTTCTTCTTTATGGATGTGTAGATGCCTATTTAAACAGACCTTTTCAGAAAATCTTTGAAAACATACTTTAAACATGCATGGCTTTTCTCCTGTGTGTGTGCGTTTATGCATATGTAGAAGTCCCTTTCGGGAAAATTCTTCAAAACATACTTCACACACGTATGGCATTTCTTCTGCATGACTGCGTAGATGTCTCCTTAGAATACTTCTTTTGGGAAAATCTTTTAGAACATACTTCACACAAGTATGGCTGCTCTACTTAATGGATGCGTAGATGTGTGTTCAGATTTCCCTTAAGGGAAAATCCTTTAGAGCATACGGCTTTTCTTTTGTACGGATGCGTAAATGTGCATTTTAGAAGTCCCTATTTAGAACATACTTCACACACGTATGCTTTTCTTTTGTATGGATACGTAGATGTGTTTTCACATTTCACTTTTGAGAAAATCTTTTAGAGCATACTTCACACACATATGGCTTTTCTTTTGCATTTACGAGTAGATGTCTCCATACACTTTTCTTTTCAGAAAATCTTTGAGAACATACGTCTAACGGGTAAGACTTTTCTCCTGTGTGTGTGTACGTTCATGCACATATAGATGTCCTTTTGGGGAAATCCTTTAAAACATACTTTAAACACATTATTGCTTTTCTTCTGTATGGATGCGTAGATGTCTGCTTAGATTTCCTTTTATAGAAAATCCCTTAGAACATACTTCACATACGTACGGCTTTTCTTTTGTATGGATGCGTAGATGTATTTTCAGATCTCCCTTTTGGGAAAATCCTTTAGAACATATTTCACACACATACGGCTTTTCTTTTGTATGGATGCGTAAATGTATTTTCAGATATGCCTTTTCAGAAAATCCTTTAGAACATACTTCACACACGTACGGCTTTTCTTCTTTATGGATGAGTAGATGCCTGTTTAGACTTTCCTTAAAAGAAAATCTTTTAGAACATTCTTCACACACGTATGGCTTTTCTTTTGTATGGGTGCGTAGATGATTGTTCAGTTTTCCTTTTACAGAAAATCTTTTAGAACATGTTACACATACGTATGGCTTTTCTTTTGTATGGCTACGTAGATGCTTCCCTAAACTTTCTTTCACAGAAAATCCTTTAGAACATATTTCACACACGTATGGCTTTTCTTTTGTATGAATACGTAGATGTCGCCTTAATCCTGCTTTTACAGAAAATCCTTTAGAACATACTTCACACAAGTACGGTTTTTCTTGTGTATGGATGCGTCGATGCGTGTTCAGATTTACCTTAAAAGAAAATCCTTTAGAACATACTTCACACACGTATGGCTTTTCATTTGTATGGACGCGTTGATGTTTTTTCAGATATTCCTTTCTAGAAAATCCTTTAGAACATGTTATACATACGTATGGCTTTTCTTTTGCATTTTCGAGTAGATGTCTCCTTAATCCTTCTTTGACAGAAAATCTTTTGGAACATACTTTACACACATATGGCTTTTCTTTTGTATTTATGGGTTGATGTCTGAGACTTTTCTTTTTAGAAAATCTTTGAGAGCATACGTCAGACGCGTATGGCATTTCTTCTGTGTGTGTACATTCATGCATATTTAGATTTCCCTTTTGGGAAAATCCTTTAAAACATATTTCATACACGTTATGGCTCTTCCCTTCTGTATGGATGCGCAGGTTTCTCATAAAACTTTCTTTTAAAGAATATCCTTTAGAACATACTTCACACACATACGGCTTTCTTTTGTATGGATGAGTAGATGTATTTTCAGATATCCCTTTTCAGAAAATCCTTTAGAGCATACTTCACACAAACATAGCTTTTCTAGTGTATGTGTGCATCTATGCTTGTTCAGATTTTCCTCGAGAGAAAATCCTTTAGAACATTCTTCACACCCAAACAGCACACTCACTTGAAACAGGCTTCGCATTACAGTGAATTTACCACGACAGCTTAAAGTTGGCAATTCAAGTTGCAATAGATTTTTATCTAATTAAAATTTACGAGAGCGAATATAGGTTGAGTTCACGATACACAGCCTGGGCTTGGGCATGGGTATGCACATCCCCCGAAAATGACGTCATAACTTTAACCTGGGTAATCGTTTTCATGGCGGATTTCGTCGATGTTTTGTGTATATTTTAAGATTCCAAGAGTCACAAAAAATAAATAGCTTAATAAAAAGAAAGTATCTTCCAAGAATAAGATATATGAAAATTATAAAAGAAATGGATGATTAAACAAATTTAAGGAGATATTTCATACTAAATCGTGAAACACAAGCTGTTGTTGGAAGCATGGTATGTTTTTTAAATCGTATTTTCAGACGAATTCTTTTCTTTAGTTTAAATTATTTTATACTGAGAAGTATTTGAGCGGTTAAATCACATTTTCCGGTTTATGTTGGTATTATTTATACGGGTTTCTTTTTTGTATTTTACATTAGATTAAATAGCACTTGTTAATTGTGCAGTTGTACTAGTGTGACTTCGTAATGCATATCAGATTTAACAGATTCATGCTTCGCGTGTTAATTTGGTTTTATGTATTACTATCGTTTGAGAAAAATGTAATTTCCTATAAAATGTACATGCTAATGTTATGTTGAAATTTAAAGAAGTACTAAATTTTATGGATGATCAAGTTTACATTGAAAAGATTGAATTAAAACCGGATACTTTTCATCACGTATATGTTTTATTGCGTCTTATTTAAAAAATAAAATTGTGTTCAATTTTTTAGAATGTTATCTATTTTATAATGTATTCAACATTCTTTGTTTTATGTAAGTAATTACTTTGGTTTATGAAATATAATAAATGGTATCCTGATTAATATATATATTACATTCTTATTAAGTGATGCTGTGTATGTAGTGGAGTTACTATTAATTATAAATTATCATTTAAAAATTGTGTGTGGAGAGAATTTTTCAATCATTGAATAAAACCAAAAATAAAAGAAAAATTTAAAAGTCCCAGAGAACGTAGTGATTTATGCTTTATGCATTTATACTTTGTTTTTAGCATAGGCATAGATTTGATATGTTGTCCTTGGGAATCGAAAACATACATGACATGTGTATATTTTCATGATATATATTGGGCAAAATATTGTTTCATATTACTGATTGCTCCCTTAATATACATTATCAAGATAATCAGAATTCTTCAGAGGAATTAAATATGTTTGTTAAATAAATTGGTGATCTCTTCTTTTTCACTAAGGACAACAGATATTATATCTTTTTCTTAGCATATTTATCACATTATAAAATTTTGCAATTTAAACTTTAAATGTAGTTATATAATGTAAACTTTATCAGGCCTGGGATCCTCGAGTACTCAGTTGCCTTTAATCTTAAAACACCAAATACCAATGAAAACTTGATCATCCATAAAAAAAAAAAAAAAAAAAAAAATACTACTTTAAACTGTAAAAAAAAAAAAAAAAAAAAAAAAAAAAAATCCAAATTGCATTTTTTTAAAACAACAGAATCTATAAAATCTGAAATGCATTGTGAAGTCTGGCAAATACAACTGCAATTAACAAGTTTACTTTAATGTAAAAAAAGGAAGAAATGTATATAAATACCAATGTGAACCGAAAAATGTGACTTTTCGTTCATCTGCTTAAGCACTTCCAGTATAAAGTACTAATAGAAACTAAAGAAATGTGTTCAACTGTAAATACAATTGAAAAAAAAAAAAAAAAAAAAAAAAAAAAAAAACTAATATTTTCACAAGAGCTTCTATTTCCTGAGCCTAAAGTGTCTTCTGAAATATGATATATCTTTCACTTCTTTTATAATATTGGCTGCAAGCATGCATTCAAATAGTGTTTAATAGTGCAATTCACATTTATAAGGGAAAAATTCGTCTGTTGGTCCACTTGGTGCTTTTTTTTTTTTTTTTTTTAATTATTAATATTTTACCATTCTGCATCCTGTCCGCAGTTATAATAGCTCATTGGCGGCATAAGATAGTGAGCTTTTCAGTGATCTAACTAATCAACAAAACATGTTGGGAAAAAAAGCAGTTTGATCAGAAACAAACATAGAAAACAAGAAAAATCATCTTCAATACAATTTTTAATAATTTTATTAAAAATTATGAAACTAAAACAACCAATTAGAAAGAAAATGATATAAATCTTTATCGACTACTAGCAAAGCCCCGGTTCAGAAACGTATTGATTTCCGAATGCGGGAAAAATTTCAAAATCAAACTCGATATGTACAAAACTCGGCCTGCATGCCAATAGATCAAAGTTTGTTAACGAAACCATTTTTTAATTAATGAAATCAATGAAGGTAGTGAATCAACGAAGGCTTTTCTTGCTTCGCTGGTCACTATATTTAACACATTCACGCCGGCACATTTTGTTTGCATAGTCTACTCAAAAGTTTCCGAGCGCTAGCCAATAATTCTGATATCGAAAAAGTACACTTAAAACTGTTTTGTTCAATAAATCTTTATCGAATCATGTTCTTAGACTGACTAAGAACATGATTTGTCAAGGATTTATTTAACAAAGCACTATTAAGTGTACTTTTTTTGGACAGAGATCATTGCTAGTGCTCGGATATTTTTCTGCTGACTGTAGCTGTGACCTACCGGTGGTTCACGCCGGCGTGAATGTGTGAAAGAAAACTCTTTTCTATATCGTTTTACAAACAAAAATAAAATTTAAAGACATCATGAAATTACTTTGGTTTCCCGCTGCCTTTGGCAGCGATCCACTCATTCTCGGGTGTGTGTCCCTATTGCCTGTGACAATAGCTTACCAGTGGGCTTCCATTTGGGTGCTTATCAGATGACAGTTTTGAAGTAAAATGTCCATTTTTAAAGCTTTTACCAGGTTATTATTTTCACATTTTAATTAATTTAAAAAAAATCTAATCAAAGTTTCGTTACAAATAAGGTACCAAATGAAAGGGGCATTTTTTCTGAATCCGTCGGTTTAATTAACTTATCGATCGGACTATTAGATTTTTTAAAATTAACTAAAGTATGAAAATCTGGTGGCAACTTGCCTCAACACACAGACAGAGTCAAAAATCTCTTAGCCATTTATTTATATAGAGACTAGCAAGCTTTGCCCGCTTTGCTGGACACAATATTTAAATGAGTTGTCACAATCCCTTATCGTTATTAATTAAACTGAGTTAAAGTTCCCGTTGTGTTCGGTAGAGATTTTTCTTGCTCACAAAGTGAGGAGTCCATGTTCCCACTGCTTTCGGCAGCAACTTGCCCGATTCTTACTTCCCCTTCCCTAGTGGCTAAGTTCGAAGTTTTGCGAAATCTCGACAAAATACATACTGCGTACACCTAATAAACATCCACACACCAAAGTTTGCCATTCTAAGATAATTTAAGGCAAATTGAAATGCAAAAATGTGTTTTTACACGTGTTTATAGCCCCCTCGTCCTCAAGGGGGGGGGGGATTTTGTAAAATCCCATTACAATAAGTGTCAGATACATATAAACAATTTACACACCAAATTTCGTTATTGTAGATCCCATAGATTTCCAAAGACAAATTTACCGCTAAGAGAGCGGGGGGGGGGGTCTTGAATTTGCTACTTTAAACCCCCCCCCCCCTTCCCAAAAAATAAATAAATAAATCGAAAATCACAAGAGAGAAAATATCTTTGAAAATACCTTTGTAACATCTTTAATAAAGCCACTAAAAAATCCGGAATTTCTGAAATTTCCCCCCAAAAAACGATTTTCCCCTCTCTTTTTTTAAGAATCAATAATTAAAAATGGTATTTGTTTTATATATACTCAATTCTAATCTCACCATGTACAATTTCTTCACCATGAAGCAATTCGTTTTTTTTCTTCCTGCCCTCCAGGGGGAAAGTGGGGGTATTTCGATAAATCCCGTTTCTTTAGTTGTCAGATACATATAAAAAATCCAAGTACCAAACTTCATGACTGCAGCTCTCATAAATTTCCCAGGACAAATTTAGCACTAAAAAGGGTGTCTCAAATTTGCCCTTTGTAACACATACAATACCCCCCTCCCCACCCAACCAAAAAAAAAAAAAAACAATGGCAGGTCCAAAAAATCAAAAACGTGTTTTGGAAATATCCTAAAGAAGTCGCATGGCTGTTTTTTACACCTTTGTTCCATTCTTTGCAGAGTTTTATTCAAAAATCCAAAATTTCCTGCCAAAAACGGATTTCTCCTATCCCTCCTCTTAAAATTAAGGCAAATGATTTTATAAATAAGATGTGTTTGCAGTGGCGTAACCAGCCAAAGTGCCGCTCGGGGCGGATGCTTATTTTGCCGCCCCTTAAAAAGTCTAAAAATACTTTAAAATGCCAAAATCTGGATAATGAAGGTACACCCTTGTGCAAATTAATTGAAACAACCTACTTTTTTCGTGAATTTTAAATCCATTCCTATTACTCTTTTATAATCATACTAAAATGTGTTAAAATATTGGTGGGATGAATAAATCCTTTCCCTAGCAACAATTTCCACCAAACAGAGGAGCTCGTCGAGCGCATGTGCAGAAACTTCTGTAGATGAAAGGTCCAGCTATGATCACATTAGGTGAGAGTCCACTGTCTTTAGAGATGGATGTGACGCCGCAAAAGAGCTTACAAAGATTCTTACTCTCTCCAAACATACTCCCAAGACTTATAAAGAGATTTCGTAGATAGTTGGCATTAGTATTGCAACTGTCAGCCGTATCATAAAACAAAATAAAGAAAAAGGATCCACATCTCCAAACCGGAGAGTAAAATTTGGCCGAAAAAAGAAAACTCCAAGAGATGGCTCTTTTCTACTTACACAAAGTAAAAAATACCCTCAAAAGACTAGTGTTGCACTTAATAGAGATTTAAAAGAGCATGAAATAAATATTAGCTCATCTACTGTTTGGAGGCGTCTTCTTGCAGCCGGCCAGCCAGCCTATCAGTCTATGAAGAAACAGCTTCTGACCTAACCAATGAAGAAAATGTGGTACTTGTGGGCATTAAATATAAGAATTCAACATTCCAAAATTGGAGGAAAGTACTATTTAGCGACGAAATCCATTCTTTGTCTAAGGCCTGCGAACTCAACACGTGCAGAGATCGCCCGGCGAAAGAATTCGTGATTGCCACATTAACCAATTTGATAATCACTCTTAAAAGAAGATGTTTTGGGGTTGTTTCGGTTACAATGAGGTTAGTTTTTTGTAGCCTGGTGACGGTATGATGCGTTCTAAGAAATATATTACTATTTTGCATAAAAAAATTGTTCCAAAATTGAAGAAACGATACCTTAATAGAACGGGGATTTTTCAGCATGATTTTGGCCCGTGCCATACGTCCAAAATGGTGAAGAAATTCATGTCTGAGAAACAAATTAAGACACTGTAATGGACTGGGAACTCTCCTAATATCAACCCAATGGAGAATTTCTAGGCTATATGCAAGAATCGCATATTAAATATAGACTGTACAATTATGGGAAAGCTAATCACAGCGCTAATTCATGTGTGGTGCAAGGACACAAATATTAAAACGATTGTAAAAAACTGGTAGCATCCATACCAAATCATGTCCAAATGTTAATAAAGAGTCTTGGGGATCATATTATGTACTAAAAACTTTTGATTTTGTATAAATTTAAATAAAATAACATTTCTTCTTAGTTTTATAAATTTTTCGAGTTTGTTTCAATTAATTTGCACAAGGGTGTATATATGCAGGTATTTATACTAATAAAAGAATATGTCTTTGCATTTGTGCATCTGCCTGTGTAACTATAGTGTATGTAAACATCCAGATATCGCAGAACAATAATATTTGGCATTCGGGGATATCGGAGAATAGAGGGGAATGCAGCATAAAAAGAAAAAATATAACTTTATTAAATGTTTAAGGCAAACTTTGAAATTTTCGCATTTGATGTTTTTTTGCTAGACTTCTATACAACATATGTTTCAAATTGCAGAAACTTCTATTATATTTAAAATATTTTTTAAAATAACTCATTCAGTCACGTATTACAGACATTTTAACGAAATACAGTTTAAAATATTTTTTTAAACAGCTCACTCAGTCACGTATTACAGACATTTTAACGAAATGCATTTTAAAATATTTTCATTAAAGCATTGGCAAAAATTTTCAGTGTATTATAAATACATTACGTTAGGACTGGTGTTTAATGCATCACGATCAGTTGGGCTCACCAGCAAACGGGTGTCCGCTCTGCCAGCAAACAGATTGTATATGTCTGACTCGGGTAAAAAGTTCTGCAGGTTTCTGTAAACGGGAGTTTTCTGCATTTTGAAATTTTAGGGGTCACGAATAGCTTGATGATTTTTGCCATGATCAGAACTGTTTAGAGCATTTGAAGCTTTTACTTTTGCTTTTATCTATAGTAAATAATTTTACTAATACAACTTTTTTTTTCTAGCAGTATATAAAGCTGGTGTTAAATGTAATGAGTTACGGTCGCCAATAAGTGTTTGTTTGTATGGTGGGGGAATGAATAATTTCTGAATGTTTGCTCACATTGAAGGCACCACAGGCGACTGCAAGTGGGAATTTGCCGCGATCAAAAATTTGAAGGATCGCTAACAAAATGGTAATGCTTACTACAGTCGGGATAGTTTAAAGAAAAACATCGAATTGAAAGTGAAGCAGTCTAAACTGAATAGAGATTTGCTACAGTCAGAATTTTCAGGCGTTGCGAACTAGATGGTTGCCGAAAGCGATTAGTGCAAGAGATAATAAAATGTGCGAACAATTCATTTGCCCAGATTTATATAACGAAGATGTGTGTAAAAACTATCTATTTGCGACTGGAATTTACGTGCCTTTCTCTTCGTAAACTCTTGAATCAACAGACTAAAATCATTTTTATCCATAAAGTATAAAATATTGCTCTATAGGTAATATAAATATATTAGTCAACTTTTTTCGGCTAATTCCAGATCTAGATCATAGGTAGATTTTTATGAGCTTTAATTCTGAAAAGGATTGTTGAACCAATCAACAGTAACTGCATGAGCTATGAACACTTTTAAAAGCATTGCAATATTGACAATGAATCAGTAAAACTAAAAAGTGCTGGATAAACTAAAAACTTGAAAACTTTCAATAAGTTTTCTCTAGCAAACTCTGCAATACACTTTGAGGAAAAAAGAAATCAAATCAAAGTTTTGTGAAATAATAAGACAATCAAAATATTTTTTATAGAAAATTTTTTCTATAAAAATATATCAAAAAATTTTATAGAATCTTTATAATTTCATAGAAAAATATTTTTCAAATTCAAGTTATATATTTGAGATAGCGTTGAAGTTGAATTTCCAGGTATACGTTTGATGGAAATTACCAAAATGCCGCCCCCAAAATCATGGCGCCCAGGGCGGACCGCCCCCTCCGCCCCACCCTTGTTACGCCACTGTGTGTTTGGGAATAAAGCCTACTAGCTGAAACCCGTTGAATTCGACGATCACTTTATTGATTGTAATGTTTCAAAAATCATCGCATCATTATAAATGTATTTCAAGTTAAAATGTGTAATATATTTTACGACAAGAAATTCGGAAAAATACTTATAAATAGAAATATTATATATGACATCACTTTCTACAAAGTACTGTCAATGTGACGTCAAACTGACCCAAATAAACAGTTGCTATCTTTTATTTTCTATTCCGTTAAATACTACATGTTAGCTGACCCGACCGGCGTTGTTCGGGCCTATGGTAATAACCTTAAATTTGTATGGTTTTACATCTTTAACTCGATTTTGTTTGAATTTCTATTTTTAAATAAAAGCATCGCAAAAAAATAATAAGCTGTAACAAAAAACATTACCTTGAACCGAACGAAACTCTGCCTTGTGACCCCGGTGCCTTCGGCAGTGCATACGCCGGTCGCTAATAACATAAAAATATTCCCAAAAATTAATCTGGAACCAAACGAAAACGCTCGCTGTTGCCCGGGCCCATGATACCTTAAATGAACCTTAAATTTGTATGATTTTAAACTTTAACTCGATTTTGTTTGAATTTCTGTTTTTAAATATTAGCATCACGAAAAAAATGATTAGCTGTAACAAAAAAAAATTACCTCGAACCGAACGAAACTCTGCCTTGTGATCGTGGTGCCTGCGGCAGCGCATACACGGGCCACTAATAACATAAAAGAATTCCAAAAAAATAACCTGGAACCGAATGAACCCGCCCGGCAATGCCCGAGCCCATGATAATAACCTTAAATGAATCTTAAATGTGTATGGTTTTATATCTTTAACTCGATTTTGTTTGAATTTCTATTTTTAAAAGAAAGCATCATAAAAAAAATTACCTCAAACAGAATGAAACTCGGGCTCGTGACCCGGTGCCTGCGGCAGCGTATATGCAGCCCGCTAATAACATGAAAAAATTCTCAATAATTAATCTTGAACCGAACGAACCTCTAGACTCGTGTTACCGCTGCCTGTGGCTGCATCACTGTATAGCAGGCATGCTACGCACGCGCTGCAAAATCCACTTTCCTCCACCAGAGGGTGCACTATGTTGTATACGAACATCACCAATTGCCTTGAATTTCCTAGACCTTTCATATAAGGTGCCACATGGTGGTGTCAACTGCAAAATCCTTTAGTTGCACTTTTCACCGCCAGGGGACAATACGTGCTCTATACGAACAACACCAACGGTCAGGAATTACCAAGACCTTTAAAATAAGGTGTAACATGATAGGGTCTACTGTAAAATCACCTAGTTCCGTTTTTAACCACCAGGGTCGCACTATATTGTATACAAACATTCCCAATCAACATGAAATTTTAAGACCTTTATCACCAATCGTCTTGAATTTCCAAGACCTTTCAAATAAGGTGTCACATGGTGGTGTCAATTGCAAAATCCTTTAGTTGCTCTTTCCACCACCAGGGGGCACAGTGTGTTCTGTACGAACATCACCAACGGTCAGGAAATATCAAGACCTTTAAAATAAGGTGTAACATGATAGGGCTTACTGCAAAACCACCTAGTTCCATTTTTCACCACCAGGGGGCGCCCTATATTGTATACAAACATCTCCAATCAACATGAATTTTCAAAACCTTTAAAATGAAGTGCTACATGTGTGGGTCTAGAACGGATTTCCCTCTCAAACTAATTTCCCCCCTTCCTCCAAATCTACTTTCCCCCTTTAAAATCGAAAATTCCAAATTCGCAGAAAGTTATTTTTTAGTATTCGACTCTAGTACCAAAAGGTACAATTTCTTCACCGTGAAGTAATCTGGCGCTTAGTTAAGCTCGTAAACGTGTTTTTAACCCATCCCCCCCCCCCCCAAAAAAAAAAAAAAAAAAAAAAACGTTCGGCTTTTTTTAAATTTTTCTCTTTTCATAGCACATCTACAGACCAAGACGTTTTTTTAGACACCTCAACCAAATTTTTACACCAAGTAGTTCTCTCAATATAGTGGAGACAGACAAAAACATGTTTCATATTAATATATAGATTCTTTCCTGTTGCCACACTGTAAAAAAGGCACAATAATTAAAAAATAAAATGATAACACGTGAACTTTGCTTTTATAAGGCAATAAAAATTCTAAAAATTCAGATTAACTCGCTGTATTTTTGCATTTCCAAAAATGAAATAAAGAAATAAGAGAAAAAACGGCGAAATAAATAAATATTTTTTCCTGTTGCCACACTGTAAAAAAGGAACAATGATAACATGTGAACACGGAGTATAAAGACAGGAGAAGAAGGTAACGCTGAAATTTTGTGATGTTGTTTTCTAATGTTTATAGAGGGCACCAGCGTGCAATACTTCCTTCTCTCCAGCTTCTGCAATGTTATTCAATGGGGAAATGTCTCGTTTTAATTATTTTTTTTTAAATAATATCAAGCTGAAAAAATTTCGATTGAAAGCAAATTTCATTAAATAGAGTATTCTAAGCAACATGTTTTTTTTAAGAGCCATTTTATACTAATTTTACTTTGAGAGAGAGCTTTAAAAAAATGACGATCCTTATGAACCGAAGCTAGCTAAAACAGACAATTGGGAGGAAGGAGAATGGATGAAATTTTGTAAAGAAAAAAAATGAACTTTTTTTAGGTGCAGAAAACACGAACTCGGACATTATTTCTCTCCTGGGGCTTTTTTTTTCTTTTCTTATCACTATCATAGCCTGTTTTACAACTAGGAACGAAGCATTTATTTAAAACATCTGAATTATGCAGTTTTAAGAACATACAAAAAAATTAAATTGCTCAAAATTAAAAATTTTAAATTTACTCCGGCAAAATTCTGTTAAAAACAACATTATATCCGCGCCGAGATAGGGAGTAATGACAAGTGGCGCCCTCAATATTTACCAAAAATTTACATCACAGATTCGTATATTTCTCCCATTGGACCTTCAACTCCTATTAATATTACTCCGTGCATGTGAACTTTGTTTTTATAAGGCAATAAAAATTCAGATTAACTCGCTGTATTGTTGCATTTCCGAAAATGGCGTCATTCTAAAAAATTGCATTTTTCGTATATTAATTGGGGCGTTCGACTTTTTTTTATTTTTCTCTTTTCATAGCACATCTACAGACCAAGACCTTTTTTTAGACACCTCAACCGAATTTTTACACCTAGCCGTTCTCTCAATATAGTGGAGACAGACAAAAACATGTTTCAAATTAATATATAGATTGACTGCACAAGCGTCCTAGGCGTGAGAGGGAAGGCATTACATGGAGGTCTTTTTAAGGGATCCTAGTCCGTATTTATGCAAGTTTTGGAGAAAACCATGAAAAACTTAGAACGACTAGGCCGACCTGGGTTCGAACCCGGTACCTCATGTCAACCAGCTTTGAGTGCAGGATAATTTTAACTATTCATATTTACATTATTCATCTATATACATAAATATATATTTCATAATTATTGCCTATTATTAGTTTATTCGAATTTTAAAAGCATTTTAGCAATGATTTTGTTTTTCTTATTATATTAACATACTTGAACTAATTCTTCTACAAAAACATTTCTAAGTGGAGAGATTCTTCTCTCTGGTAGACAAGAAGTGCCACGTTCAATTCCAGGTTACACTCATTGACCTTGCCGAGCTCATACATATATCTTAACCGAGTTCATTAATCAAGTTTAATCACCACCTTCTTTAAAAATAGTGACCAATTCCAAAAAAAGAAAACTATTCTTCCAATTGAACCAGAAAGACTTGTTTTTTAATGTATTTTCTAATTCAAGGAGGAAAAAAAAAAATCAAATTTTGATGTGTAAATTGTTTATTCTTAATATCTTAAGAATAGATTAGAGTATAATTTAGTTATTTTTAACGAATTTTAAAAGTATTTATCAGTTTGGTTTTGGTCAGTTTGTACATGTTTTCATATCCATATATAATATATGTATTTTTAGAATTCCATTAAATATATATGTTAGTCAGTTTTCAGAGAAATCGTAAGATGATTTCTGTTAAAACTAATATGTAGCATAAATTAAATTAGTTTGTATAGAAGGACTCAAAGCCAGACCGCCTTTATTACAATACAGTAAGACCCTGCTTAACGCTGTTTCGGTTTAGTGCTCTTTTATTTCAACCCGGGGATTCCCCGAAATTGTGCGCGCGCAGTGCTAGGTTTCCAAATAACATATCCGAAACAATGTAGTTGTGTTTCTTGTTTAGTGCGGTGCTGTACGGACGCATTTATATTTTTATACGGACGCCTTGTTTAGCGCTGTTTCGCATTACGCTCTACTTTGATGGAACACATCCCCCGCGTTAAGCGGGGTCTTACTGTATCTCTAATTATAATTATGATGCAGGCTTTCGAATTCCGATACTCCACTCACATTTCGTATTGAGGATTTTTAACACTATTTAGCCCGCAGATGCAAGTTTCAGAGAAAAATCAGATACAACTTTTTTTATAACAATGCTTATATTACCTTTGTATCTCAGCTTCTAATTAAGATAATTTCATAGGTAAAATATCATTTTAAAAGTCATTTAAATTGAAATTGAAGAATAATATATTTCAAATCTTTGTCGCCAGAGGACGGTTTGACATTTTAATAATTCAATATCTCCAATTCTGATTATGAGTGAATTACTTACAGGGAAAAGATTGGGAGACCATAGGCCCAACCAGGTTGCAGATTTGCCACAATCACAATTTTCAAAGGTCCTTTACACGGTGAGCGAACAGGCAGTTTCAAATCATGAAACGTAAAGCGGCGCCTTAGTTGCCACAGAGCAGAAATTTGCTACAGTTAAAATTTTCAAAGCTATTTGCAGTATGAGCAAGGAAGCTGTTGTAAGTTCTAAAATGGAGATAAGGCACCTTCAAGTGGGACATTGCTAAAGTCCGAAATTTCAAAGATCATAACACGATGAGCGAACAGGCTGTTTCAGATATTGAAACGAGAAGAGGGTGCTACCGAGCAGGAATTTACTGAGATTAAATTTTTTAATAAAGCTTCTTTCACTATATATCAATAAGCTGTTGTAAGACCTGAAATGGGGGAAAGGTGCCACTGAGCGAGAGTCGGAAAGTCGGATGATTTTTCAAGGATCGTGAATCAGCTGGTCGCCGTAGGCGGCTAGTTCATAATAAGATAACTACAAAAAATTAAACATTAATTATACATTAAAATCAAAATTTCTAAAGTCTTATTATGATTAAGTTATAAAGCAAATTTTTTTTTAATTATATAATTGTTATTCTAAAATTCTGTTTATCTGCCCTTTACAACAAAAAACTGGATTTTAATAATTATTTAGTGTTGCTTTATTAAATTTTTCATAGTCAATAAATTCTCATAAAATATTTTTAATTATTGCCCCTCTACGTTACTTAACAGTGTTGCACAACAGTTTTCAAGACTTTTTTTTTTTTTTTTTTTTTTTTAATTTTTTTTTTTATATTCCTCGAGTCTCACAATTTTCTTTATATTAATAAACAACTTTTTACTTTCTTCTATATTCAATAGAAGAAAGTGTTGGATTCGTAAAAGTGTTCAACTTCGGATTTTTGATGGATTTACATGTTTTGAGAGCTGTAGAACATGATTTGACCCTTTTTAGAAAATGTCTGTGTGTGTGACAGAATTTTGTGGTGACTGTATCTCAGGTACTACTGCACAGAATTTCATACAAATTGGTATGTAGTTACACATTGACATAAATTAGTGCCTATCAACTTTCGGTAAAAATTGGAAAACAAAAATTGTGTATGTAGGAGCCTCGCTTCCCCTCCTGTGGGTGAAGTTCCCCTCGAGGGGAGTAAATTTTCATGATGGGTATCTTTCAAAAGAGCTCGCCAATACCTTTAAAACGAATGGTTGAACCATCAATCTGCGATAATTTAAAATAAAGTTATAATTTTTTTTTATTTTTAATCAAAAAAAAAATATTTTTATGTAATATTGAGAATAAATTCCACATTTTTTGGATATTTTATGTTATACTTCTTCTCTAATATGGAAATCGTCTGCATTATCATGGAAGATAATTTTTTTAAATAATAATTTTAATAAATTATTTTTATTGAGTGAATTTGTTTATGAAAATATAGAAGAAAGTCATGTGGTGGCCACAACATACTAGTTTTTCTTGCTTTTGTATTGGTAATTTTTTATTATGTTTTAATAAGATAATTACAATTTTTTTCCATGGGAGATTTTTTTTCCTACAGAGCAGTTTGAGAACCTCCAATATTTCTGAAAATTCTTTGTCCATGTTCTATTAATGTGCATAATATTTGTTTTATATTTATATGTTTATTATAAGTTAGATAAAAGTGGAATTTTAAATAAGGACTTTGAAAAAAACACTTGGGTTTTTTCAGGTGGGTTTTATTGGGTCGGATAAAATCAAGCCAACCCTGCCTTCTTTCTACTAAAGTGAAAATAACTTTCTTTATTGAGAGGTTATCATACAATTAAGCATAAATACATTAGCACAACACACTATACATCAGGCCTGTGATTATGGCAACCATTCACTTGTATCTCCCAAATATGACTGTTTACTAGTTGGCAAATTGTATCATATAGTCAGTAACTAAACAAGTAAAATTGCTATGCCAGGAAACAAATTTGACATTTAGTGATTTAGTCTATAACAACCTTGTGTAAAATATTACTCAATGCTGCAAAGCTTTAAAATTACCTTCAAAAATGACATGTGATATGTCATTTTATTTTAAAATATAAAGAGATATCATTTACAATCATTGCAGTATTGAATAATAACAAGCACATTGAATACAGTTTCACTTAACACAAATAAATTTTAAGAAATATGTTCAGGAAAAATATCATTGCTGACATCAAATGACTTATCAGCATTTCTTTGTATTTGACTTAAATATATATTAATACTTTTTATCAAAATATAGTGAATATTGTAAACATTTATAAGTATGTTTCAACTTTACAAAATCTTTTAGATTAGTACAAACAATGGAACAGAAGAAAACTAAAACTGCTAAGATTGAGTGATAAACCCTGATTAAAATCAAATGAATTTAATAGCATAAAAATGAAAAAATATTTATGCAATCAATCTAAACCATTTGTAATAGAGTCAGCGGGTGAAACTATTTGATATGCAAAACCCTCCTAAAACTGCTACATGAATGTAGAATGAAAGGCAATGGCAGACTTAATGATATCATATGGCTATTATTAATAGTACAAGTAGTACTTATCATAAGTGATATTTAGAGGATTCTTAATACATTACAAGGTAAATAAAATATCCGAAATGAGAAATCTCTAAAATACAACAATAATTCAACATAAAGTTCAAGGATAGCATTTTTTTCAAAAACCCTGAATACAGGGGTAGCCCCTGAAAAGTTTCATACCTGTATCATCAAAATAATTTGTGAAAATGTATAAAAAGAAACATAAATATTAATTTGAAATAATAACTCAAACCGCTCATCATTATTTAACGCACAGTTCATATAAATGAAATCTAGTTTAAAAAAATATTTTCATTTTAAAATAAATGATTAAATATAGATTAATTACTGTAAAGGGGTATATTATGAAAATATTTCTATATTTAAAATTTTATGAAATAAATTTTTCTACGTCTGTTGAAATACACATGTGTTGCTGAAATTTTCAAGGGATAAAATTGGTAAGAAAAAATAACTTAATATAAGCGAGGTATAACATTCTAATACAACGAATAAAAATCGTAATTCTTATCAGATATTACGATGTTGACAAACAACATGCATTTTACCCATCACGTGACCACTTTCCCCAGAAAATTTTTCTGGGTTAAGTGTGCAAAGCCCGGGCTACCCATTCACCAGCTGTGAACGCCTTGGGCACGCATGGGTAACCCCGTGCTCGCCCAGGCTGTGTATCGTGAACTCAACCCTAAATTGATAAAATATCTCGCATTTTTAATATACTTTAAAAAACATTTCACACACAGATGGGTTTTCTTCTTAATGGCTGTGCAGATGTTTGTTTAAGAGATCCATTTTCAGAAAACTTATTAAAATATATTTCACAAACGTATGTTTTTTCTCTTGTATACGTTAGCTCATGTATAATTACATTTCTTTTCAGAATATTCTTTAAAAATTAGATTTTTTGAAAATCCGTAATACACACATACATGGATTTTCTTTTGTATCAATTTCGAATATACATGTTCAGACATACCCTTTCAGGAAATTGTTTAAAGCACACTTCATGTGTTTCTTCTCCTGTGTGTGTTCATACCTTTATTAAAATTTTTTTATAGAAAATATTTCACAAACCTATGGTGCTTTTCTTCTTTATGGATGTGTAGATGCTTATTTAGACAGACCTTTTCAGAAAATCTTTGAAAACATACTTTAAACATGCATGGCTTTTCTCCTGTGTGTGTGCGTTTATGCGTATGTAGATGTCCCTTTCGAGAAAATTCTTCAAAACATACTTCACACACGTATGGCATTTCTTCTGCATGACTGCGTAGATGTCTCCTTAGAATACTTCTTTTGGGAAAATCTTTTAGAACATACTTCACACAAGTATGGCTGCTCTACTTAATGGATGCGTAGATGTGTGTTCAGATTTCCCTTAAGGGAAAATCCTTTAGAGCATACGGCTTTTCTTTTGTACGGATGCGTAAATGTGCATTTTAGAAGTCCCTATTTAGAACATACTTCACACACGTATGCTTTTCTTTTGTATGGATGCGTAGATGTGTTTTCACATTTCACTTTTGAGAAAATCTTTTAGAGCATACTTCACACACATATGGCTTTTCTTTTGCATTTACGAGTAGATGTCTCCATACACTTTTCTTTTCAGAAAATCTTTGAGAACATACGTCTAACGGGTAAGACTTTTCTCCTGTGTGTGTGTACGTTCATGCACATATAGATGTCCTTTTGGGGAAATCCTTTAAAACATATTTTAAACACATTATTGCTTTTCTTCTGTATGGATGCGTAGATGTCTGCTTAGATTTCCTTTTATAGAAAATCCCTTAGAACATACTTCACATACGTACGGCTTTTCTTTTGTATGGATGCGTAGATGTATTTTCAGATCTCCCTTTTGGGAAAATCCTTTAGAACATATTTCACACACATACGGCTTTTCTTTTGTATGGATGCGTAAATGTATTTTCAGATATCCCTTTTCAGAAAATCCTTTAGAACATACTTCACACACGTACGGCTTTTCTTCTTTATGGATGAGTAGATGCCTGTTTAGACTTTCCTTAAAAGAAAATCTTTTAGAACATACTTCACACAAGTATGGCTTTTCTAGTGTATGAGTGCGTCGATGCCTCTTCAGACTTTCCTTAACAGAAAATCCTTTAGAACATTCTTCACACACGTATGGCTTTTCTTTTGTATGGGTGCGTAGATGATTGTTCAGTTTTCCTTTCACAGAAAATCTTTTAGAACATGTTACACATACGTATGGCTTTTCTTTTGTATGGCTACGTAGATGCTTCCCTAAACTTTCTTTCACAGAAAATCCTTTAGAACATATTTCACACACGTATGGCTTTTCTTTTGTATGAATACGTAGATGTCGCCTTAATCCTGCTTTTACAGAAAATCCTTTAGAACATACTTCACACAAGTACGGTTTTTCTTGTGTATGGATGCGTCGATGCGTGTTCAGATTTACCTTAAAAGAAAATCCTTTAGAACATACTTCACACACGTATGGCTTTTCATTTGTATGGACGCGTTGATGTTTTTTCAGATATTCCTTTCTAGAAAATCCTTTAGAACATGTTATACATACGTATGGCTTTTCTTTTGCATTTTCGAGTAGATGTCTCCTTAATCCTTCTTTGACAGAAAATCTTTTGGAACATACTTTACACACATATGGCTTTTCTTTTGTATTTATGGGTTGATGTCTGAGACTTTTCTTTTTAGAAAATCTTTGAGAGCATACGTCAGACGCGTATGGCATTTCTTCTGTGTGTGTACATTCATGCATATTTAGATTTCCCTTTTGGGAAAATCCTTTAAAACATATTTCATACACGTTATGGCTCTTCCCTTCTGTATGGATGCGCAGGTGTCTCATAAAACTTTCTTTTAAAGAATATCCTATAGAACATACTTCACACACATACGGCTTTCTTTTGTATGGATGAGTAGATGTATTTTCAGATATCCCTTTTCAGAAAATCCTTTAGAGCATACTTCACACAAACATAGCTTTTCCTAGTGTATGTGTGCGTCTATGCTTGTTCAGATTTTCCTCGAGAGAAAATCCTTTAGAACATTCTTCACACCCACACAGCACACTCACTTGAAACAAACAGGCTTGGAATTCTAGTGAATTTACCATGACAGCTCAAAGTTGGCAATTCAAGTTGCAATAGATTTTTATCTAATTAAAATTTACGAGAGCGAATAGTGTCTAGGTCAAGATTTGAATCTAAATCAACCACTGAGCTGAAGAACAACAAGTTGTACCCCAGTAGCACAACATTCAAGTTTCAGTTCATATTTTGCCATTTATTAAATTGATGGAGCATAGAAAACATATTAATGTTTTCAAATTCTGTAAACGTATATAAATTTTTTATGTATATTGCGTGCTTCAACAGCATTCACGAATACTGGCCAATGTCGATAAACAACGCACCAAAGAATGGCAATTCCGTTGCAGCCAATCAGAGAAAGCCGCCGATCTTGGTAAAATATTTGTAAACAAGATCAACTCATCGAGATTGATATCCGCGTTTGTAATGATCGATAGATGGCGACAAGCGTCTAGGGAGACAGGCGATTAAACTTAGAACAGTAACAAGGGCACTATTTTCCTCTGATTGGTTCTTTAGATAAGCTGGTAGTACGTCACTTTACGCATGCGCCTAAACACGGACGCTGATATGAAAATAACAACAAACCTCCATGCCTCCGTGCAAGTGCAACAAACAAACAAATGGAAATTAAATATTGCAAGGGAGGATAGAAAGAAACGGAGATATGTCATTATGATAAAAATACTATGTTCGTTACCTAGTTCTGAAAAAATTTTCATTTTTCCTATGAACTCTTAAAACGCATATTATGAAAAGCTGCCATGAATTTAGTTTGTGAAAAGCGATTTTCAGGATTAAGAGATTCTTGGAGATGGGGTAAATTGTTAAAGTGAATAAGTCTACTGCATTATGTATTAATTTAGAGCATTGCAGTAAGTTTATTTTCTTAAACTGTACCCCACAGTTATAAGGAATTCCAATTTTTGGTTGATTTTATTGAAAAGAAAGATACATATGTATGTAATCCATTAAGGAATCATAGTAATATATTGAATATGATATTCTAGTGAAAGAATGAACTTGATTTAATTTATAAGTAAGTTTGTTATTTATTTATTTTCATTATTTGTATTACATAATTCTAAATTTTGTAAATTATTTTGATTATTAGAGATATAAAATGCTGTTTTTTAATTCTTTTATAGTATTTCTTATTTTATTGCATTACTAACTTATATATTCAACTTTTATTCCTAGTATTGATTTTATGCATTTCTTAAATTATCAATTTTTGCATATTAAACTTGGCATTTAATTGGTTGTTTGATATATCAACTCTTTTCCTCTGATTCCAAATACATCTCATTTAAAATTTCATATGTTGGTATTTTCATTTATCTTTCATTTGCTGAGTGTTGTAAAGGAATTGAATTATTCAAATTATATATATATACTTAAATAAATTTTCTTTTGATTGTGTGTATTCCGTACATAGTGCATATTATTGGCGTTGTGGTTAAGAGATAAAAATTAAGTTTTAGACTCTCTTTATTTAACACATTTTCAAAAATTTTAATGGATATTTATTAAAATATTTTTTATTGAGATTTCACTGTTACTGGTTATAAGTTTTTCATTAAACATAAAATGCAATTCTGGCAGTTATTACTACTTATTATTATTGTATCAAATAAATTGTTTTATATTTTTTTAAGAGCACATTTGCCACAGCAAGATTAATTGATAGCTTTAAATAGGCCTATAGAGTCATGCAATGATATATATTTTAAAAATTTATTCATTAAATAAAGAAGTGTTTATTTATTTTTTTCTCTTAGATAAATACAAATATTTTTAACAAGATTCATACTTCATCAGGGAAAATTGATCATAAAACCTGGAAAAACGACAATTTCCTTTCTCTCATAATATAATTTCCTTGTTTAGCCTTCATATTGATTCAAATGATTAAGTATTGTGAAAATACGCATGTGAGCAATGATTTCTATGTAAATTTCTGTCATGATCGGCAGTAATATGACATCATACAATGGAATTAGAAGTATTTTCGCCTCTCTAGAGGAGTGTTTCTTGTAATATATTGCTAATATTTTCTTTAAAATTGTCTGGAAAACTCAGGGAAATTTTTTCTCATATTTGATTATGAACCCTGTACAATCAAATTTAACAACAACAAAATGTCTTTATATAATAATAGAATCTGTATGTTATATACTTACAGGTACATCATTTTTTAAATAGGTATGGATCAGTTTTATGCATGTACACAAGACAATGGCTAAATACTTTCATTACATTTTCACAATATTTACTTTAACATGCATTGGCACTGAAAATTTTCAGGGGGGGGGGGGGTGTCGCCCCCTCCAAAAATTTCTCTTTTTTCCCTTATGCAGATAAAACTTAACACAATTTTTTTTATGTTTATATACTTTTATGGTGTATTGAGTGAAAGTTTATTTTTTTAACTTCCCAATGCAGTTAAAATATGTTCATCAGTTTAATTTGTTTGTCATTGATCATGCTTTTATTTCCAAATATGCAGGGTTGCCACCACCTGTATTTTTTCCACCACTATTTTTGTGTAGAAATCTATGGGTTTTTTTTAATTGCTTAAACATATTGCAAAAAATGCTGCTTATGAATAATGACAAAAAAAAAAAAAAAAAAGTATGGTCTTCGGCAATTCTGAATTGTCACGAATTTTTAATAAAATATACTAAGAAGATTGACTATAAAACGCTGGTAGTGAATTATCAGTAATGCAGCTTATAGCCAACTAAACCATATTAAATCAAATAAACAGTTCTCACTGACTCTACCTAAATATGTTTTTGTTTGTTTCACAATTTATAAATACTTAAATACAAAGTTCAAGTATAATTTTGAATTGATATCTTTTTTCTCTATTCGCTGAAGTTCACGCACAGAAAGAATGTGTTCTCAAATTTAAAAATCTTATGAAATATTATAAAATTTGACTTAATGTGAAGTGAAAACCAAAGACGAGGGGTTTTGCTTTTGATGAGTAAGAAATCAAACTGGCAAATTTTTATTTTGGGCAAAATTAATTTTCGTTGATAGCCTACTTTTTTTAACCGGTAAAACATATCAGCGAAAAGAAATAGCTTTTATCATTTCAATGAAATACATGTACAGTCGGTAACAAAAGTGTCCGAACACTAGCGAAAATTCCTATATAAAACTAGTATGTTGTGGCCACCACATGACTTTCTTCTATATTTTCCTATACAAATTCACTCAGTAAAAATAACTTATTAAAATTATTATTTAAAAAAATTATCTTCCATGATAATGCAGACGATTTCTGTATTAGAGAAGTAGTATAACACTAAATATAAAAAAAAAGTCCATTTAAAAGTCCTCAATATTAATTTTTATTTTTTTTGTTAAAGTAAAAAAAAAAAAAAGATAACTTTCTTTTAAATTATCACAGATTTATAGTTCAACCATTCGTTTTAAAAGTATTCACGAAACCTTTCGAAAGATACCCCATCTTGAAAATTTACTCCCCTCGGGGGGGGGGGGGGGCATACAAATTTTTTTTCCCAGTTGACTATCTCTATTATAAATAATTCTTGTAAATTTCATAATGATTACTAAAAAACTAGTATGTTGTGACCACCACAAGACTTTCTTCAATATTTTCCTATACAAATTCACTCAGTAACAATATAAAAACTAAAAAATTATGATATATATTTTTTTTTTCGTTAAAAGTATAAAAAAAAATCGATAACTTTCTTTTAAATCATCACATATTTATAGTTCAACTATTCGTTTTAAAGGTATTGACGAGACCTTTCGAAAGATACCCATCTTGAAAATTTACTCACCGCCCCCTTCCCACAGGGGGGGGGGGGGAAGCGATGCCCCCACAAGCACAAAATTTTTTTCCTAATTAATTACTACTATTATCAATAATTCATATCAAATTTACAATCACAGGTTAAGAATAACTCTCATTATGTACATTTATACGAAATTTTGTCCTATAAAAATTTTGAAAAAATACGATCATCACACCACCTGTCGAGCGATTGATCTCCAAATCTATTCAGCACCAGTTTATGTCAGGGGCCAACTAAATACCAAGTTTGGTTAAATTTCGTAAAAAAAAAAAAAAAAAGATTTTTTTTCCTGTTTTTTTTTTGTTAAAAGTAAAAAAAATCGATAATTTTGTTTTAAATGATCACAGATTTATAGTTCAACCATTCGTTTTAAAGGTATTGACGAGAGCTTTCGAAAGATACCCATCTTTAAAATTTACTCCCCTCGAAGGGGGACTTCCCCCTCAGGGGGGTGGCGAGGCTCCTACACATACAAAAAAATTTTCCCAGTTGACTATCTCTATCATAAATAATTCTTGTAAATTTCATAATGATTATTAAAAAACAATTCTCTTTATGCACATTTATACAAAATTTTGTCATATATCACCATGTGAAAAATTTAGAAAAAGCGGGAGGGCAACACAACCTGTAAAACAATTTTTCACCAAAAGTTGATGGTCACTAATTTATGTCAAGGTGCATTTACATACCAATTTGTATGAAATTCTGTGCAGTAGTTCCTGAGATACAGTTCCCACAAAATTTTGTCTCACACACACACAGACAGACGTTTTTCTAAAAATGGTCAAATCGTGTTGAATTCCGAATCATATATCCCTGCTACCCAAATTATAATAAATTTCGAATTATAATAAATTTCGTGCACGTCGAAGACAAGCAATAAATAAAGATATATATATACATACATATATATATATATTTTCAGAATATAAGCATTAAACAACGAACTACTAACACTGAAAATGAAGTATATTTTTGCAATCTTGAAGTTCACAACTCACATAAATGTTCAAACATTATTATTAAACATTTTTTTTTTTAACTTAATACAATCAGTAATTACATTTTTTTTTTTTTTTCTAAATTCAATCGAAGAAAGTATTGGATTAGCAAAAATTTTCGACTTCCGGTTTTACAAGTTTTGAGAGGTCTAGACTACATATCAGGTTTCATTGCGTATATAATCCAACAAAGCCTGATATGTAAGAAGACCAATATGAGATATTATGCGGATTGAAATTGAATGCCTATCAACTAACAGGTGGCAATGCTACACAGCAATTTCCGCAAATGTCTATATCTCAAGAAATACTGCACAGAATTGCATATAAATTTGTATGTAGGTGCCCTTTAATATATATTAGCGCCTATCAACTTTTGGTGTAAACTGCTCAACAGGTAGCGCTGCTACTCAGCGATTTCCCCAATTACAAGGAAAGCTATATCTCAGGTTCTATTGTGTATCATCAAACAAAACTTAATATGTGAGAAGGCGATTATGAGACATTATGCTGACTCAGTTTGAATGCTTGTTGGCCAATAGGTGGCGCTGCTATACTGCAAATTTCATCGATAACAGGACGGCTATATCTTAACTTCTATGCCATATAACTGTACGAACCATGATATGCAAGATAACCATTATAAAAATGCATTGTTTAACAAGTTATTTACAGACGATAAAACTGTCTCTCTGGATATTTAGTGTTAGATTTCCCTAAGATGAAAATTATTTGCATTCATCACTTTAAACTTTTTAATAATAGTTTTAATAAATTATTCGCACTTAGTGAATTTGACAGAAAAATATAGAAGAATGTCTTGTGGTGGCCACAACATACTAGTTTTTTTTTTATAATTTACCAACTGTGTGACAATGAAAATTTATTTTATATCATGTTATATCATTTTACCTTGTTTTGCATGACTTTTAGATGAATAAGTAATGTTGATTTATGTTTCAGGTCGCAAAAAATTCTCTGTTGCGGGTTCGGGTTGAAGAAATTTTTTTTTTTTGTCAGGTTCGGGTCGGGTAAACCCCAACCCGTGCAGGACTCTAGCGCCAACTAAACTGATTTAATATTCTACCTGAGATTCAATCTAAAATAACTTCAGCGTTGCTTCATACTATGTCTTATAATACGACTTGCACAATTTATTTATTTATTTTTTAATCTTGTTTCTAACAACCACATGACTCCACCTTCCAGTATCGACTATTATCAGGGGTGGAACAAGGGGTGTGCGGTCGCACGGGGCTCTCGCTCGATGCACAAATGAAAGGGCGCTAAAAGGACGAACATTTTCTCGGGACTTTGTTATTTTCAATTTTGAGAAGCTTTTTTTTTTTTTTTTTTTTAAAAAAAAAAAAAAAAAGCTATATCAAATGTTTGTCTACAATATTTTAAAATTTCAATATTTGAATTTCTAATTATGATTGAATTATTTTTAATAATCATTCAAAAGATATTTTAAAGTTCTTTTATATTATCGAAAGTGGAATTTGAGATTTCACCTGATTTACACGTTTTGAGGTGTCCTGAATCGTTTTTCTTTTGTATCTCAGCTACTAATTAAAACAATTTCATAAGTAATCAATATTTTTATTAAAACCCGAATAAATTACTACGTCAGAAACGCCAAAGAAAAATATTGGAAATGCATACAGATGTTTCGGCAGCCTTAAGTGCCGTCTTCAGTGCAAAAAGGATCCGAAAGGAAGTGCGAAATTGATCTTTTTTGCACTGAAGACGGCACGCTTAAGGCTGCCGAAACAGCTGTATGCATTTCCAATATTTTTCTTTGGCGTTTCTGACGTAGTAATTTATTCGGGTTTTAATATTCCAACGGCAAGTCTCCTGTTTTTATTTTTTAATCAATATTTTTACCTTATATAAGGCTTAGTTCATTTTATATGGGTGGCTTTGGCTACAAATATTGTGCCGAACCATATAACACAGATCATAAACACTTCTTTACAAACCAAAAATAATTCGAAAATAATAATCTAATAGCTCGACGATACAATTCACAAGTTACTTAGTTTTCACTTCTATCGGCAGTCCCCAAAGTCTGCTTTTAGTTTTTTTTTTCTATGAATACACGAGATTTTTGAGAAGAAAGTATATATATATATCTGCATAATTTATGACCACTAAATTGCAATCACCTTCTTTCGAGATTGGGGGGAGGGGCAGGGGGGCGCTGATATGGATACTCGCACGGGTGTCAAAATTCCGTCGGACCGCCCCTGACTATTATAAACTATTTTGGAAGTAATATGGTCAGAAGACATAAATGACACCACCGAGGCTATAAAATTAATGCAGAGCTCATAGCAGTAATCATTTAAAATATTTCTCTACCTATTAAATAATCGGTTTAATAAGAAAATTCTGTTTCATTTACTTGTGGTATGAATTCTGTACCAATTTTCCAGCCTTGTAATCAATCACTTGCCTAACAATTTTTCTGTGATAGAAAAATAATACATATGTCTTAAGGCATACGAAAGATAATTTATGCAGCAAGTTTAAAGAAAATTGGAAAAGCAATTTTTTGGGGGAACAATAATTTCTGATATCTAAAACTGACCAATCTTATGCTACCTATAAATTTTTCTGTGGTAACCAAGTAATGCAGGCAAAACAAGGTTCACATTAGAGAGTGGGATTGCGAGAATCCCATTATATTAAAATAAAATAAAGTAAAATAAAAAGGATTACACCAAAATTGAGTAAGTCTTTATAAAATTTTTCTTAACTCTAAATATTTGTTAAGAGAATATAGAAAGAAATGTGTTTTTTATTTAAAAACAGCTAAAAAGTGTGGAAGCTAAATGCAAATATATATGAAATAATTTTGGCAAATTCAACAAACACTGTCAAAATGAAAAAATGTTCAAAATGACATAGACTTCATAAAATTTAAAAAAAAAAATAAAAAATTCAGGTATTGGGAGAAAAAAAAAACTTTTCCATTTCACTCATCAAAATGATACAACAGACACTTGTCTTTAAGCACCTAAGAAAGTAATTTTTTCAAAACACTTGGAGTAATAAGAAAATTAAAGAAACTATCATTTATTAAGTTTTTTTTTTTTTTTTTTTTTTTTAAGAAGTAAAGTTTCTGAAATTTTGCTTAAAGCTAAATACAATATTTATTTTATCATATCCATAATTACGGATGTAAATTAACTTTAAATTAAAAAATAAATAAACCTAGGTTACAAATTAAATATTAATCCATTAATGCATCACTGTCGCTAATAAAGTTTTGCTTGGCTAGATTTGCACCAGCAAAATGGAAAAGCACAAAAAAAAAAAAAAAAAAAAAAAAGAACTGAGTAGTTGATGTTTAATATATTAATTTAAATAAACTTTATCTTTTATCTTGCACTTCTTCCTTAAAAAAAAAAAGTAAAAATAAATAAAAAGTTTCCGATTCTGTACAAACTTGATATGAAAAACTAAGTAAGACATACTGCACTTAGTTTTACTTTAATAATGCATGCACTTGTCAGTCAGATAAGTTTTGCTTACTAGTATAACAATCATACACTTATTCCAATTAAGCCATTCACTAAGACCAAGAAAAAAAGAAAAAAAATTCGCCAACGTCTATGAACGTATTTTGTCTCCAATATAAAACATCTTAAACATTTATAAAACATCTGTGCTGTATTAAACTAAATACTCAGGAAATTTCTAGAACTATAGCATAATCAAGGTTTAAGGTATTAAATTTAAGATAAACATACACAAATATAAGAAAATAAACGAAGTTTCCCGTGACAAAAATAGATATTTTGAAGCATGTATTTGAGTAGTTTTAAAGTACCATATTATCAAGAATAAATTATCAAAAAGTAAATCTTAAATCTATTTGTGTTATTTTTCATTTGTTTATTTTTAACATCAGACTTGCATTAGATTACTTCTAACCATAGACTAATTTGTGGTTGGGGGGATTTCTTTGAGAATAGACTAACTTGGATAAATTACATGTTTATGTTTACATTTTACACGGCCCACCGCAGCGCGATAGGGATTCGTTGATCAAATTCCAAGACGCATGCGTGAAATGACGAAATTTGCGTCAGTACTACGTAATTTGAAGAACCAATCAGAGGAAAAAAGTTCCCTTGTTACTGTTCTAAGTTTAATCGCCTGTTCTAGGGAGAGAGTGCAACAATCCAGCAGACCGGAAATGAGGTTTCGGCCGATGATAGATCTAAGAATTCTGCTCAGCTGGTATCGCCATCTCTTGATTAGATAATAAAACATGAAAATATTGAAAATTTATATTTCCTGTAACTTAAAAACCAACTAAAATTAAAAAAAAAAAAAAAATAGAGAAGGGAGAGGGAAGGGAAGAAGATAGAATAATGATCGATAAGAATGCATAAAAATTTAAATTTTATTACCTTTTTTTCCATGATTCAAACGCTTTTATTTATTTATTTTAAATTCTTGTTTACTGCATTAAATATGTTCTTAATTGATTATTTATGAGACTTGTTTAAACGTGTATTACTTTATTATTTTCATGAAATTTATTTAATAAATTTTTTAAACTTTCAAAAATTAAAAAAGAACCAAAAGTAACGCTAGTTTTCAAGAAATGTTTTGAATTTTAACCTTACATACATATATATATCTGTGTAGAATGCATGTACACACACATACACACTCAGAAGATATTAAATTAATAAATACATTAAGTAATACACTGTAACTTATAAATAATAAAAATATATTATACACATAATAGAATTTTTTACAGTGTACTTACTTAATTAAAAATATAAACATAACATTATTTGATAAATATTAAATAATATAAATTAAATATTTAATAATAATAAATTAATAATATTAAATATTAAAAAATAAATAAATTATAAATATGAACTATTAAAAATAGTATAATTTAAAATAGTGTATTACTAATTTAAGTAATACGCTATTTTATACTTTCAGGTAAAAATATTAAAAGTAAATGTAAAGTATTATTAGTAAATGTAAAATAATATATATATATATATAATGAAATTAGGCACAGAAAATTTTGTAACAATTTTAAATTTTATGAAGCTCTAACTGAAGTTTTAAATTTTATGAAAGAAATTTTTTGAGATTAAGGCTGATTGATTACGCGATGTATGGTAATTCAGTTTTACGTGAATATTATATCTAAGGAATAATATTTAAATAAATTAATTTGCTCACTAAATTTCTAATCATAATAAAAAATAACAAGTTGTTGCGAAGTTATTTATTTATTTTTTATTTATTCAGAATGGGCTGTGTTTTTATTGGTATATCCATGTCTCTCACCTAATATTAAATATTGAGTAAGTAAATAAAATAAAAAATAAATAAAAAAAAGAAGAAGAAAGAAAGAAACACCCCCCCCCCTCCATAAAATATTAATTAACTTTTAGGTATAGATTTAATATATTCTAATAATTTTAATCTCAGTAAAACACTTTTTTTCTCTCCATATCACACACATACACACATATTCAAAATCTTATAATGCTGAAAATTTTATATAGTTTTACATTTAAATAGCATAAATTATTATTAGAAATTTTGAGAGCAAAAACTTTTATTATTATTTTTTTTTTTCAGTATACTTTTGCAGAAATATATATATATACATACATATATTTAACAGAATAAAGTGTTATAATGCTAATATTAATATTTTTAAAATAAATTATTATGGGTTGTAATAAAAATCTAAAAAAGTGTTATTAATTCATTCATTCATTTTTATTTTATTTTATTTATTTATTTTTGACATATTTTATGAGATTTAATTCTATTTTCAAGGTTTGTATCATCATATAATCATTGTTGTTTTAAGTACATTAAAAATTTTTGTCATTTTATCATGATGTCAATTATTTTTATAAAAGTAAAGAAAAGTTTTTGTTGTCACATAATAGAAAAATACAAAACACTAATAAAATTAATTTTAAAAATAAATTAGTTTTCCTTATATATTTATGTTATTTCAAAAGTTTATCTTTTTATAAACCTGAAAAGGAAAAAAAAAAAAAAAAAAAAAACAGAATTTTTTATTTATGAGAGTGTGTTTTTCATTAATAGCAACAGATGGCAGCAATAACTCCCATATTAAGATTGAAATGAAGAATATTTGAGATGGGAATGGAAGCTGAAGTCCGTACGCATGCTCAGATAGCCTTTTCCGTTCTGCTGGAAAGTTGCACTCTCTCCCTAGACGCTTGTTAGATGGCGCTCTCTGAACTGCAGTTGTTAGTAAATATATCAGTACAAAAAACCCTTAGCGGCTTAAAAGTTTGTGACGCCGCTACTTTGTGGCTATAAGAATTTGAAATATGAGTCTTAAAAATAATGATATTAAATTTTAAGTGACGCTTTGCAATTAGTTAAAATATACATTGATTTTCTTATTTGATCATTCACTTTTATCCTTTATTTATATTTATAATGCAAACGTAATATTTTTAACTTGAAGATCAGACAGATATATAAAATACACTCACTGATGCTTTTTCATTTGCATTTCAAATTCAAAATAACAGTTTTAAAAGGAATGATATAAAAATTCCAGTGGCGCCTCGGTGTTATTTTAAAAGATTTGTTTTTAGATTCCATTAAAATTACTTTTGTTTTGTCTAATAAAGTATATTTACACATTTAAACAGTGCTTTTAATTTTCAAATACACTGTCAAATAATTATACTTTCACTGAGTTAGCATTATAAAGTAAAATTATTTATTTCAATAAATTGATTTATCTTTTGCATCATGCTATCCAAAACATAGTATCATAGTGTCCAACTAAGTGAAAATTTGCTCAAAGAGGTAGTGTGACGTAAAGAAAACATTTACACAAATTTTACTGCAGTTTTGGATAGCGTGACGCAAAAGATAAATCAATTTATTGAAATAAATAATTTTACTTTATAATGCTAACTCAGTGAAAGTATAATTATTTGACAGTATATTTGAAAATTAAAAGCACTGTTTAAATGTGTAAATATACTTTATTAGACAAAACAAAAGTAATTTTAATGGAATCTAAAAACAAATCTTTTAAAATAACACCGAGGCGCCACTGGAATTTTTATATCATTCCTTTTAAAACTGTTATTTTGAATTTGAAATGCAAATGAAAAAGCATCAGTGAGTGTATTTTATATATCTGTCTGATCTTCAAGTTAAAAATATTACGTTTGCATTATAAATATAAATAAAGGATAAAAGTGAATGATCAAATAAGAAAATCTATGTATATTTTAACTAATTGCAAAGCGTCACTTAAAATTTAATATCATTTTTAAGACTCATATTTCAAATTCTTATAGCCACAAAGTAGCGGCGTCACAAACTTTTAAGCCGCTAAGGGTTTTTTGTACTGATATCATTACTTTTTAGTGGTTTTTAATCAAAAAATTAAAACAAGTCCTTCTGGCTCCTAGGAAGGGTAAATTAATTTAATTTTTCTTATGAAGTTGTCACCATTTTTTTTCAAAATGGCAGCTACAATTTATTAATGGACTTAGTGGATTTATAAATGAAGGCTATGTATATATGGAGTTTTAAGCAAATCGGTTCATAAAACCTTTCTAATGTAAATTTGAAATTTTCAGTGTGCTGGCACAGGAAAAAAAGAGGGTGGATTAAGTTGGCAAATAAACATATCAAACACATTTCTGAGATAAATCTACACTACAAATTTAGTGTGAATTAATTCAGTATTTCAAACGTTATCATACTGACAAATTTTCAAGTAGCCTGCCACTTGGAAACAAAATGGAGAAGCTTCGCACTAGAAAAAATTTATTGACTGGGATTCTCAAACTCTTAAAAAAAAAAAAAAAAGAAAAAAAAAAAAAGAAAGAAAGAAAGAAAGAAAAATAAGCGAAAATTTTCAAATTTAAGCTAGAATTACGTAATTTACATTTTGCAAATCTCTTTTTAGAGAATTACAAATTAAACAATTAAAAAGAAAAAAAATCAAGTAAATGTTAAAAATAGAATTTTATATATTTTCTGTCCCCTTTTGAGGCTAAGTATACTGCTCCAATATTCCCAAATTAAATTTTCATCAAAAGTGCAGGTAAAAATTACTTCCTATATATTTTCATATAAAACGTTTGGGGGAAAAAATAGACAAAATATAAATTAAGCTTTACATTTCTATAATTTTAAAAATAAGATAAAATCACCTGGAGAAAAATTTCATGGAAAATATAAGTTAAGCTTTAAAAAAAAAAAAAATGAAATTTCTGCGTAAAAATACTATTTTATAAATATATTTACAACTACAATAAACAAAAAACCCTCCTTTAATTTTAAATAATTATTTCTACATGTTTCGAAGCTATTAAAAGTTTTTTCTTTCTTTCTTTCTTTCTTTTTTTTTTTTTTTGGGGAAAAATAAATTAAATGTAGTGGCGCCATCTAGTAGTTTATATTCAAATTATATACATACATATTTAACTTTTTTTTTTTTTTTTTTTTTTTCGTTTAAAAAAAAAAAAAAAAAAAAAAAAAAAAAAAAAACTTATAAAAACTGGCCAATGGCCCAACAATAATAAACCAACCTTTAATAACCATGCTTCTACTATACCTCGCCTGTTTGCAAAATATAAAGATCACAAAAACCCTCCCTCTCTCCGCCCAATAGTAAATAAATCCGAAGGCCCAACATACCAACTCGAAAAATACATGAAAAACATTTACACTGCACTTCTCCCCCCATCTAACCACTCAATAAACTCAAATGAACTATTTCTAGATAAACTTCGTAACACTAATATAAATTATACTGATAAATTAGTTAGTTTTGACGTAAAAGATCTCTACCCATCCATCAATATCCCAGAAATCACTACAATAATTAACACTAAAATAACCACCATGTTTGGAGATAACAAAATCAGCGAAACTTTAATCAGAGCAAATAACCTACTCCTTAATGAATCATACTTTAACTTTGACAATAATACTTACCATCAAACTCAAGGTGTCCCCATGGGGTCCCCTATCTCCGGTATCATTGCAGAATTGAAACTCCGCCTTATTGAAAACTCAGCCAACCATATTATCAAAAATTGTAAACTTTGGACTCGATACGTTGACGACATATTTGCCGTTATACCCGACACCGAAAACCCAGATAACCTTCTAACTAACCTTAATAACCTGGATAATAATATTAAATTCACCATCGAAAAAGAAACTGACAATACTCTCAACTTTCTTGACATAAAAATAATAAAAAACCCTAATAACACTATTGACACTACAGTTTACAGAAAACCCACAAGTAACACTGAAATTATAAACAGAAATTGTAAAACCCCCCTCAGTTACAAATTATCTGCCATTCAATCTTACATCAATCGCGCTATTTTAATCTGCTCTAACAAACAATTACTAAATACAGAACTTAACAATATCAAAAAAATCGCCACTAAAGCAAATTACTCCAAAACTCTTATAAATAAATTATACAAAAAACGCCTCAAATCCTTAAACAAAATCAATAATGCCCAAAAAACTAAACCTATTTTCACCACTGCAATCCCATTTTGTAAAGGCGCCAGCATTAAAATAAAAAATGAAGCTAAAAATAATAACCTAAACATTCCAATAAAACCAGACAAAAACATTTTTCAACATATCCGAAACGAAAAAGACCCCATTCCACCAAACTCCACCTCCGGGATTTATAAAATCAACTTCGAACATATCAACGGTAAAAACGCCTGCTACATTGGGATGACCAAGCGAAAAATCACCGATAGAGAAAAAGAACACCGGGCAGACCTTAAATTAGGAAAAACCTCTACCGCTTTCTCCACTACCCACAATAATAACCCCATAAACATTAACTCCATTAACATCCAAAAAATAGCACCTTACAATAACCATAATTATGCTCTAAAACGGGAGGCACTTGAAATTATTACTAACCCCAACACTGTAAACAATAGAGAACATTCCATCATCCCTACTGCATGGCAACACATCTTGGAGGAACATGAAGTGAAGCGAAATAACAGCCACAGCAAACCGCCGAACTATAAACAGAAGGACGTAAACGATTGTCATGGCTCTGAGGATGGTCGCGATTGCGACTGAAATTAATCAGCCAAAACGATGAAAAGCTTATGTAAGGTATATATTAAACTTAAAATTAAATTAGTATGCTTTTCTTTAAAAATAAATGAAAAAAACTTGTTTAGAAACAGGTAGAAATAGTTATTTAAAATTAAAGGCGGATTTTTTGTTTACTGTAATTGTAAATATATTTATGAAATAGAATTTTTCATGCACAAATTAATTAATTAAAAAAAGAAAAGAAAGAATAATTTTTTTAAATAAATTATTATGGGTTTCAAAGTAAAGATTTTATTTATTTATTTTGACGTGTTTTTAATAATTGCTATTTGATACATTTTTCATGAATTTTAATAAATTTCATGAAAAATGAATTTTATTAAAACACTGTTTAAACACTGTTTATTAAAACTGTTTTTTCTAATAAACAGTGTAAACAGTGTTTCATCCCCTAGTCATTATTGCTTTCAATAATAATAAAAAAAAAATTGATTATGTTAATATTTAAAATATGTATCATTTTAAAGTCTGAAAAATAAATAAATGAATAAACTCTAACTGTATTTTCAAAAGAGATTTTTAATTTTTAAAAAGAAATATATATATATATATATATATATATATATATATATATATATATATATATATATATATATATATATATATATGTATGTATTTACGAAAGAGTATGTTTTAAATAAAAACGATAGATGGCGCCAAAACTCTATTTGCTGTTTTTTTTTTCATTCCCGGCGCGTAAGGATACATGAATAGGAATCGCAAATCATTGAGTTATTATAAAATCGATGTTCATGAATGATTAAAAATTTTTTCAATTAAAAAAATTGTAAATTCATCATTAATATGATAAAATGGAATATCTAAAATTACAAAATACTTCCTTATTTAAAATATTTTCTAAATATTTTTTTTTGACTAAATATGAAATTTTGAAATCAAAAATATTTTTTCATAACACAAGAGAAAATATATTTAAGTGAATTTGACTTAGTATATATACAATAAATATTTTAAACATGTTATAAAGTACTTTTGCGTTAAAAAAAAAATTCTAAATAATTCATTGGCTGCATTCAAGTCGGTCAACAAACCAACCCACATACCTTACAAGTAAGAACCGCATAACAGCGTTTTCACCCGAAGAAACACATGTAATTGGCGGAGTAATATAGTTCCATATTTAAAGCGATTTATATAAAAAAACAAGAGTTTTCCTGAAAAAAACGAAAACTTTACTAGATTCAGAAAGATCCTATTAACAGCATATATTAATTATATGAAAATCCTTCGAGCCGTTTTAGAGATATTTTTCATTACATTCTTACATCGTTACACCACACATTTTCCCTTTTTGGCTTTAAATGGAGATTCAGATCTCAAAACATACTGCATGTAGAAATGTAAAATTTTCAGGATAGATTAAGACCGAAGATAAAAGACTATTTTGAAAAGATGAGAACAAAATATGGCATATTTGCTGAGATATTAAGTGTCGGCTTTTACAAATCTCTTTGATGTCAAACTAGACGTATATATGAGTTCGCAGCGTCCCGTTTGTCCCTCCGCTTGCGTCACTCAAAAAACTGCCGTTTTTCATGATAGCCACGCCATGTTTTCTTTCTCCGCCATTACATCATGGAAAATCGATTGCATAATATGATGATATGCAGTGGTGTGATAATTTCACCCTAGCGCACCAGAGGGAGAGCATTTCATTACAATCGCGGATAGCGTTGGCTTCGTTTTCTAAGTTATTTTTTTTTCTTTAGTACCAATTGTTTTGGTAAAATGTAAGTAATATTTATTTAAATCATTTGTTTTTTTTTATCGTTGCATTGGTAGATATCGTAGTTCATTTAAATGATATCATTTGTTGAAATACACAGCATCCTTTTGCAATCTAGGCTTAGATAGAATAAGCAATATGTTTATCCTCTTATAATCAATTTAATAAAGAATTTTGTATTATTATAATAAAAATATTGCGAGTGTTTACTTATAAAAATTTTTATTCACACCTCATAAGTTCGCTTTAAATTGTATTTATCTATCTTGATTAAAATAATAGTTAATTTGATGTCATTAAATGTAATCTTTTTATTTATTTATTTTTCAGTCTTCAAGAAGCGAAAAAGTCTCTTGCTACACGTACGTTTCATTAGTTGTGTAGACATTTAAAGGTTGTTCCGTTTTTAATGTAATTTTATTGCTATGAAATTATCGAAATATTACTGAGATGGCTCTAAATAACTATTTAGGGAAGTATTAATGGATGCTATTACTAGTTATAATTTTATGAATTAGAGTATAACATATAGATTAAGCCTTTAAAAAAAATATGTGTTTAGAAAAAGATAAAATATGTTATTATTATTTTATACTATCACTACCACGGTCCATGGTATTTATAAAAGAATGTTTTCTTTTCATAAGTAGGTACTGTAATGTGAATAGAATATAAAATCTACTTTAATATATTTTTGTCAATTATATTTTGTTGTATGCGTGTCAAAACTATTAACTCAACAGTTTATTTTTTTGGGGAAAAAATATATGAGTATTTTTCTATGTTAACCTTTTTCCAGCAAGCATTGTACTGAATTCTGGGTTGAAGTGTAGACGGATTATTTACTACTTAAATTTCAATTAGGCATGTAATAGACATCCAGTGAATATATTTAATTTTATGTTTGATCATAATTTAGTCATTTATCTAATCTCAAGTAATTAGTTATTTTTTTCATTTAATCTTTTCTTTTAAATATTTTATTGGAGGATGTAACGATGAATAAATTACTTTAATCATTTTCTTTCTTTTTGACATAAAATACTGTTGATTGGTAAAGGTTAAGTAAACTGATAAAAAACAAATTAATATACAAAATTGAAAAATGAAAATATCTTTTCTTTTTGTGCAGCTGCACAAAAGTGAATGAAAAATATGTAGATTGTGTAGAATTTCTGCTGCAAGTATTGACAAAATTTCAAACTAATTGGAGTAATTTAACACTTATTTCAATGTTTTAATAACATTTAAAATAATTGTCCCAATGTCAAGGTTATAATTTTTTGTTACCATTTTTAATTTTTTAAGTTATAAACTTAAGCACATTAAAAAAAAAAATCAGATGGGTAGCATTTTTTCTCTTTTTTATTTTAATAATCGGTTAATTACGGTGTAAAAACAGTAATTCTGCATTTGTGTGTAAAATTCTCTTAGGTCTGGTTTTATAAACTGAACCTCAACAAGAATGACGCAAGTAAAAAAATTTTATGTTTGTCATTGAAAAACGTGTATGAAGTGACTCAACATATCCCAAAAGCATCCTATCACTATTTAAAAAATTATCCACCTGAGAGATAGTTGTATCAGTTTTATGACAATGCTTTATCATTGTCTTTAAATTGAGTTTTGTCAAATACTGCATTTTTTAGTTTTCACTTATCTTGCTTGGAGCAAAATGCTGCCTGCTTCCGAAAACAGTTTTTCATTATATATAAACACTCACTGCATTAAAAGTGTATTATTAGAATCTTTCTTTTATAAAAAATAAGAAATTAAAGTAATACGTAAGTTTTAAGTATTTAGCTTGAGCTAATAAATCTTTAAAAAATGTTTAATCTGAGGTAGGGGAAAGGAGTTAAAAAAAAAATAAAAATTTTGTAATAAAAACGAAGACAGAATTTAGTTTAGTACCGAGGACTATTAATTTCAATCTGTAAGATTTTAATTTTTTATTATTTATCTCATTTTTTGACTGTAAAACTGGGGCACGTACTTTTTAAAATGACTGAAATAAATTAAAATGAAGTGTTCCATCTAAATTTCCTACTTAGTTAATGTTTAAAAATCTAATTATGTCGAAAAACTGTTTGCACCTCTGGATTCAGAAAAATTTCCCGCTTCATTTGGTACCGAATTGATAACGATAGGACTGACATTTTTAATTTATTTCCCCCCCTTTGTGGTGTTACAGAAAATAGGTTTACAAAAACTGGCAACGACAATTTTTCGCAGATTGAAACTAATAGTTTTCCTATAAAAAAAAAAAAAAAAAAAAAAAAAAAGACATACTGCCGCCAGATGACTGGATATCTGGCTGCAATTTGTGCTGACTTCTGACCAAAGTGGCATCCATTTCACTTCTAATTACAATATGTAAATATTTTTTTTTTTTCAGAATGGGGGGGGGGGGGACATAATTTTCTCTTTTCACAAAATATTGAAATGGTTAATTGAAAGGGGATGAGGTGGGCCAGGGTCAATTATTGCTTAACCTTTATTATATTAGGTTTATTTTTTCACAGAATATTGAAACGGTTAATTGAAAGGGGATGCAGTGGATCAGGGTCAATTATTGCTTAATCATTATTTACAATATGTGTATATATATATATATGTATATATATATTTCAGAAGGGGGGGCATAAGTTTCTCTTTTCACAGATTATTGAAACAGTTAATTGAAAGGAGATGCGGTGGGCCAGGGTCAGTTACTACTTAATAACTTAACAGTTACAATAGGCACATACAAAAAACAAAAATATAGGAATTATAATTACTTTTTAAACTTTAATTGGACAGAAAAAAAAAAAAAAAAAAAAAAAAACTTTGATTACTTTTAAAATTAAAATATATTTTCTTTTGCTTTATTTAAACATATTATGTATTGTTTTGCAATAACAGATTCTTTTCCTACTGCTAATGATAAAACAAAACATGTTTAACTATACAATCTGATGATGGAAGTGATTCCTGTGATCCGATAATATTATTTCAGGTATTTTTTATTCGGCTTATTTTCATGCATGCTTTTTGAAAAATGTTTGTCATACGATTTTATGCAGGGTTCTCACCAGGGTATGCCGATTTAAATCAGCTTGATTAAAATAACTTTGATTTCTTTTTAAAAAATCATTGATTTAAATCAGAAATAAAATTTTATAATTTTGGGGGAATGTGTAGTTTTATATAGTCTTGGAACGTAAGAAAACTTGAATTTACTTGTTATTTACATCAAATTCCTCCCCCCCCCACCCCCCAAAAAATAAATAAATAAATAAATAAAAATAAAATAAAATAAAATAAAATATTGTATCATATGAACTGAAGCATTTGTCTGGTTTTCATTTTTAACTTTTCTTATTTCTAATTCTAATCATAACTGGCGAAGACATTCCTAAGCAATTTTTCCAATTGTTTTTTACTTAGGATTTTATAAAATTAGAAATAAAATGGTAATGGCAGTTTTCTTAAATTTTTTAAACTTTAATTTTTGAAAAAATCTTGAGTTTATGTCTTTTATTGGTATTAAATTGCATAAATAATGTGTGTATTATGTATATATATATATATATATAATGCCATTATATGTAAAACCTACTATCTCTCTATTTTAAACTCTTCAGTCACTAATAGTAACATCTTCAGTTTAACTAATAACAGCCTTATTATTAATAACCGAAAAATACATAATTACTGTAAACTACTTCTACTTCCTTTCAATAACTTTAATTATCCTTATATATAGTTCTCATACCCAAGTTTCACAAATCTCCAATTAAATTTCGCACTGTCACTATTGGGTGTAACACTTATAACAACAATGCTAATAAAGCTCTACTGGATATTCTAAAACAAATTTACAATTGTACGTGCAAAGTTGATAATTTACACTGTCTTAAAAATAGCTTTCAATTAATTCAATACATCAAATCGCTCGATGCAATTGACAATATTATGACTTTTGACTTTCAAGATCTTTTCAATAATATTGAGTTATCAGATCTTAGTAATATCATTTACAGTCTTTTTCAAGAATATAAAACTCAAATTAATCTTCCTCCCAATTTTAAAGCAGAAAAATTTAAAACACTTCTTAACTTTGTTATCCATAATAATTATATCTTCCACAACAACAAAATCTATTTACAACATTTAGGAATTCCACGTGGAGGTTGTAGCTCCATTATTTTGGCAGATCCCTATCTTTATTATTATAAAAAGTAATTTAGCCATGTTCGATTTTATCGTTACATTGATGATGATATTGTATTTTATCTCAACAATAACTCACAAAATGATTTTTCCTTAAATTATCCACCTAATTTAAAGTTAACTCAAAATACTCTAACTAATCAATCAATTAACTTTTTAGATTTCAAAATAATCATTGATAGTAATAAAATTTACACACATATCTATGACAAATGGCAAGATTTTAGTTTTAAAGTTTACTTATTTACACATTTTAATTCCTGTCTGTATCTTTAAGTATTTAGAAACATCATCATTAACCACTTATTTCGAATTAATAATTTATGCTCTGCGAAGTTTAAAAACAAGAATATTAATAAACTGATCACAGCCACTGTATTATTATTATTATCATTTAAATTTCGAAAAACCTCCTGCAGCTTCAATTATTAATTCTCTTCGGTACTTTTCCATTTTGCCGGTGAAGCGATAAAGTTGCCAAGAATGATATAACCGACGCCAAACATTAGGCACCTACAACAGAGTAATTGTTTCAAAACACTTCGAATAAGAAAAAAATTAAAGAAACTTATTTTACGTTTACTTATTTTATTTTATTTTATATTTTTAAGAATAAAATTTTCTAAAGCTTTGCTTAAAGCTAGCTTTTAAATGTATTGTCCCATAAAAATATAACATTTATTTTGTCAAATCCTTAATAACGTATATAAATAAACTTTAAATTTGAAAAAGAAAAAAAAAAATCTAAGTTACAAATTTACGGAACAACTTTAGTATATCCCCAAAACAATATTTGGCGATTTTTTGTTGGCGATATAAATCAAATCTAAAAATCATAAATGATAAAATCATAATCTAAATCATAAATCCAAAATAAACAACATATAGGCTGCCATATTATATAGCAAACAGTCCAGAACGACATCGTTGTCGTTCAAAATGGCGCCAAAGAAAAATCGCCAAATTCAGCTGTGGGGATATACTAAAGTTATTCAAAATTTACTTTTAATCAATAAATGTATTGTTTTCGCCAATAAAGCTTACTTGGCGAGAATTTCGCCGGCGAAAGGAAAAGTACCTTCTCTCCTATCTACTTTTTACGTTAACGAAGAATAAAATCTATAAAAATTTTAGGTGAATTTTTTCTTCCGATAATTAGAAGTATGAAATGTATCATGGAAATGACTAATTCGAAAGTCATCGAAAAATCTTATTTAGCATTGATAATTTTTTAACATTACAATGTTAAAAAATTATCAATTCTAAATAAGAAGATTTTTCTTTTATAATTGAGTTTGAATTTAAATCTAAATATTTTTGTATACCAAAATCTATCCAAAATATTTTAAAAAACGTTTTCAAATAAAAATAATAAATACACTTTAATGGTAAAAAGAAACGTGGTTAATTATACAGGCACGACATTATTTTGTTATTCACAAAAAAAAAAAAAAAAAAAAAAAAAAAAAAGAAGAAGAAGAAGAAGAAGAACAAATAAATAAAATAAACATAAATATTGTCAGTAAAAAAAATAATTTTCTAAAAGTAGGAAAATAAAAATGATGTTTGCGGAATTTATTTTATTTTTTTACACCAGTGATAACATTTTTATTTCCATGTGGAGAATGATGTCATTGTGGAAAATGATGTAAAAGAAATTATTTCTTTAATGGCAAATAGAGTACCTTTAAAAACCCGAAGTTTTTATTTAATAACTTTTTTAATTAAAATGATACAGATTTCTAACTACCTGAAATCCCTACCTTGAAGTATTCGGAACACATTGATACCTCCCATGATGCAGAGCATTTTGCCCTCCGCGAGAATATGCTGTCGCAGACAAAAAAATTTGACGCCAGCTACAGAGACTTTTTTTTTAATACATAGAGAAAATGTCAAATTTTATATATATATAAATAAATAAAAAAATACAAGTAAAACTTTCTCTACTTAGACAATATTGATGTAAGATTGGTAATGAAATAGAGCAACCAATTTAAACAAATTATGTATTTGATATTTTTTACAAGAATATAAACTAATCGTGAAGGAAGAAAAATGTTACTTTATCAATTTAGCAGGAAAGAATAGAAAATGAAAAATGACATTGTCAGACGCATGAATTTTTTAATTCTTTCTTTCAACAAGGTGGCCTAATTGAGTTAGATACACTTTAGTAAATCCAATTACCTATATGCATTTCGTTTTAGCAAAGCTTTCAACTTTTATAGAATTTGAAATTTTATCGACAAATTTAATCTTTTCTGAGACATTAAATTGAATAATAAAAGAAAAATAATAAATTAAATGCAAAATGAGATTTGAATATTTCGGTTCTAAAAGAAATACTATTATGTTGTTGCCATGTCAAAATTTTCTTCTACCAATTAAATGACAGCGCCACCTTTTGTTAAATATGGAAAAACATTTAATTCTAGCTTTTCACAAAAAAGATTTTACGTATGAAATTTGGTTCAATGGGCTCTTCCCTACGAGATAAATAAAGTAGAGTGATAAATAGTAACCCTGACTAGGTCAGACATGTGACATGAACCATCTATGCGTTGATTCCCTTGGTAACAGCTTATTTTCAATAAATTTCTATGGCAACGGTTTAGAGATTGTACTTGGCGAAAATCATAACCGACAATGTTTTTATTTACTTATGTAGTTTAATATTTTTTTGTTCTAAATCATTTTAGTCTTTATTTCACTTCTTTTTTATTTCATGTAGACGAAATTTAACCTACAGGATATTTAAAAATAGTTGATCAATTATTATTTATTGTAATTAACTCTTTTAAAAGTTTAACTTTTCTTTATAAATACTTTTAAACTTTGTTGGGAATTGATGGAAAAAAAAAAAAAAAGCATTTTATTATTTATTATAATGTAAAATATGTGCAAAATTATTTTAAAAACAATCTATTTCGGTTATAGGATTGTCGTGTTAACTAATAATAATGATAATTTTCGGAACTGAAATTTTAAATGCCAAAATAGCGAAAAAGGGCCAAACATAGCAATCTATTGGTTCATGTCACGCCATTAATCTTGAACCACAGAAAGCTGATCCTTTATCCATTGAATCAGCAGTCTAATTTATTTATCCCGTTGGCTTTTCCCAGCGTCGTCTGCTCAATTACGTGATACTGAAAAACAAAGAATCGAAATCTGAAAAGTGAAATCAGTTAAATATTGTTCTTAAAATATTGTTCTTAATTAAATATTGTTCTTAATTAAATATTGTTCTTAAGTATTAATATTTAATATAATATAAAATAAAAGTAATATTGCGCATTTGTAAACAGTAGAATAATTGTATTTGCAGGTTTAATAATTTTTAAAAAGCACTTTATATATTTATTTTCACAAGTAAGAATCGATTTTTGTATGCTGTATTGTAGGTATTATATTAATTGATCTAGCGATAAATAGTGGAATGTTTATGGATTATAACTTGAAATTAATTTGAAACGTTTTAAGTTAAATTTAATCGCGCAAAGGTGTTACAATAAGTTAATTAACTTAGCTACTGAACGGAATGGCTTTATACCGTACGATGTTGCACTGTTAATGATATAGGTACCAAAAATCAGAGTACTTAACATGTTCTCCTACATTAATAAGAAATATACACTAAATGATGATTGTAAATGTATACTGCAAACAAAAGATAATGAACAATGATATAAAATGGATTAAAAATGATGATGCATAAAAAAAATAATAATAACAGAGTTTAAATCGGATTGATCAAAAATAAGTATAGAAAGTGTGTTATTTCAGCAATTGTTATAGATATAGAAGACTTCGTCTGCTCTTTGTTTTACTATGTCATGTGACCGCTGACTTTAGGTGGGAAGAGCCCATTGTAATCAATAGATGGTTGAGACGATACCATATTAAAAACCCCAGAAGATAAATAACAGTGCAACTTGTCGGCCGATATACCAGTAAATTGATTCAGTATTCTTTTTCATAATAGCCATTCCACATATGTAGCCATATGGAAATCACCGAATACGGTTAATAGTAAAGGTACCTGCCGGCTGATATACACCTTAATATTAAATTTAATTTTTTAGTTACATTTGTAATAATTTAATTGTACCAAGAGAGACCTACAAATATTTTATATTTACATTAGGAAATATTTAGGGAGTGACATGCGTTTCGATAAGTAAATATATATATATATATATATATATATAGTATGCTAGTTTCGCCATGTTTCCGAAACCTGTTAGGCCTCTTTCAATTTAATTTAATGTCTGTTCTGCTGCTCCCACCCACTGAAGAGGAAGCGGAAGGGTGTTTTTCGCATGTAGTGTCGTTTTAACAATTGTTCTTCGTTACTATAATTCGTTACTTTTTTAAACGTTTTTTCTTGTTATCCACGCCCACTTATCTTCAAGTTTCTACATATTTTCAAAATTATTATAATAAAATTTTTTATTCGAAATTTTAAGCATATAAAAGAGCAACATTTAAACACTATTTTTATAAATTTTTCCGAGAAATTTAGCTGGTAAGTCCTGGTTTCCGGTGACCTTTCAGAAAAGCGTTGGTACGATTTCTCAAAAACTAATGCACCGATCTCACTGAAAGTTTGCTCATTACTACGAAATAAAATTGCTTGGTGCTTGAACGAAGGATTTTTCTTTATTTTTTTCTTTTTTTCGACTGCAACTAATTTTACAAGGGTGTACAAAGTTACCGAAAATTGTTCTGTTTTTCGCATACAACCATGCCAAAACTTCAAATTTTATTATTATTATTATTTAATCTTTCATTCAAGCGCTAGTCAGTTGTATTTGGAAGGAGGATGCAGAATTTCAATGAAATTAGTACATTCCTATTTGACAAATCGCGTTCAATGCTTTTTTGAAAGGTCTCCAGGAACCACTGACGAATTTCGCAAATTTCTTAATGAAAATTTGTTCAAGTATTGTTAAAATATTGTATTCTTTTATATTCTCAAAAATTTTAATAAACATTTTTATTAGCTATAAAATATACATATATATATTTATATATATATATATATATATATATATAATATAATAATAATAGTAGAGAAAATATGCTTTCCTTAGCCTTCGAAACCCATATGTAACTCCTTAATAGAGCAGCACAACTAATCCTTAATTTATAAATAAGATTAAAATAAAATAAAAAACCTGAAATGTAAAAAATTAAAGAATATTGATAAAAATACAAGGTACTTCCAAATACATGGCATAAACGTTAAACGTATCTTAAACATTTTATCATGTTAGAACAATTATTTTTCTATAATGTACACTATGAACATATTAAAACAAATACGTTACTTTGCAACAAATATTAATATGCTAGAAACATTTTCTCATAATATAAACAAACATTAGAAGAAACGCATTAATATATTTGAACAAATATTTTTATTTATTTGAAACAAGGAATGTGTTAAGGTATAAGAACGAATATTTTTCTCTTCTGTGAACTAGATTACATGTTACCATGTTAGAACAAGTATTTTACCATACAACAAACATTTCTCCAATTAGAGTTAACATTTTATATACAAGCATATAAACACAAAACAAACATTTTATTATACAAGAAACGTATTTACGTATTGGATCAAACATTTTTCTCTACTGGCAACGTGGACAATCACCATCTCGCAATAAATAACAATGCCCTTTCGGTTTTAGACATTTTATCAAATATCTACATCGAAAATAATTCGACATATCATCCAGAAACTTGAAATTTCGGATGTGTGAAGGGCATGCTCACAAAATATTAAAAAGAAAAAGTAAAAAACCCGAAATAGAATTTTTTTACAAATATATTTAGTTTCCCATATATATACAGGGTGCATACTACTCAGGGAAAACCTGGAATACTCAGGGAATTTGGATTATGTTAAAAAAACTCAGGGAAAATAAACATTTTCATTAAAAGTCAGGGAAAATCAATTATATAAAACCTGGAAAATTCTTTTCTGTCAAATTATATTTTTCTTGTTTAGTTTCGTATCAAAATTCAAATGATTATAAGTATTGTGAAAATACTCATGTAAACAATGATTTCTACCTGAATTTCTATCATGATTGGCAGTAATATAACATCATACAGTGGAAGTAGATGTATTTTCTCCTCTCTAGAGAAGAGTTTCTTGTAATATGTCGCTAATATTTTCTTGAAAATTGTCTGGAAAAGGTTTTTTTTTTTTCTCTCTCTCTCTTTGTCGTTTATGCATTATGTATAATCACATTATGTATTTAAATATAGCCCTATATTACTAACACACAGCGCAATCTAAAATGCACTTCCATCCATTTCCAAGTATAGTCCCACTATATTCTAGTTATTTTAGGTAGCCCTGTAAACAAATGATGAATGATTTTCATACCTACGTATGGGATAAACGTGCTTTTAGGCATATAAAAAATACATTTTCATTTCACTTCGTTTAGTGCAGCCTATAGACGTTAAACTTTACCTACCAAAATTTCGCCCATAAACGTAATGTATTTGGAACTTCTTGGATGTCCCTGTACATGACCCATACGCTGTACACGTATCTGCTAGCTTTCAACGAAAACTTTATTATAGCATCCCTACAGATTTAAATACAGAGTTTGCACTCCCTGCTAATATTTGTTCTTTAATTATGTTGATAACAGGCTCCCAGATTAACTGCTAAAAACCTGTTTTTTTCTATTTCAGGTAACCTCAAAACGGTAAAAAACTCAGTTTGACCCCCAAAATAATGATTTCTCTACCATACGTATGGGTTAGAGAAAGTAAAAAGAGGATTCTACATTGTCATTTAAAGCTAATATGTTTATAGAAAAAAAAATATTTTCCTTAAAGAAAAAAAAAAAAACAGCAATCGTATTTAAGCTTTTATCGAAAGACTCTAACAACGTTCCATTAATCTCAACTAAGTGCAGAAAAAAAGAAAAGTACAGTGGATACGAAAATAAGCAAATTCGATTAATTGAAGTCTGAAAAGTAAACGTAAAAAGTGTTTAGAGCTTTCATCATATTCTAAGAAAATCTCGAGAGTGGAACAAAATGGATTTTCAGTAATAGAATATTAAATTCTGTAGAAGTGAAAGAACTTTTTTTTTTTTTTCCTCTAAGGACGAAAAATTTTTTTACCTCACATATTTAAATCTTTGAAAAGGTTTTTATCCCTTTTACTGCGTTAGAAATAAGTGTTTTAAAATGAAGAAAGAAAATTGCATTATATGTACAATTTTAATAATTAGTTTTATACAGTTATAGTTCAATAAATAATATTAGTTCTAAATAGTTATAGTTCAAGAAGTTTACAATTGTCCTTTAGAATATCTCACTGGACTTTATTTAACATAAATATATACCATCATACATCAACATGGCAGGGAAAGTAGCATGAAAATCAAGTAAATGTGAAAACACAAGTAAAAAGAAACTGACACAATAAAATTATGCAGCAAATTAGGATAAGATAAACGTATCTGAGGAAGGAATGCATTCACTTTTCATTCATAATACTGTTCTAAATTACTCTTGCTTGTTATAGACACAATGATAAGTCTAATAGACATATATTCAAGACGGGTATGTACTTTAATACCTTTCTTTAATCTTTCAAATTCTTGCCTAGATTATTGAGCACTTTAAAATACCCTCATTTTATCTTTGAAGTATTTTTGCTGTAGGGGAGAGTGGGGATGAATGGGACATTTTTCATGTTTTTATTGATAACGTCGGCCATGTGTAATTGAGAATTTCGTAACATTGCCCATAAGTACACTTCAGTAATCAGTTACATCTAAACATACTAACTTTAATAAAAAGTTATCATTTTTAATTAATAATACATTTTTTTACATGCATGTGCATTGTCCCATTCATCCCCACCTATGGGGATGAATGGGACAGGACTGTAATTAACAAAGAAAAGAAAACAAAATGGAAAGTAAATAAATTTTTAAAGTTAAACTGGTTTATGTGATTTTATTACACATTATGAATTTACTGAAATTAACATAAACTGATGTATTGACTCAAATTAACACCAAAAGGCAAAAGTCCTTTGGTTCGTGCAGTTCCTAGTGTGTTTTGGTAATATAATCTAATAAGACCTAATCTAAAAATAAATAAGACACTAGAAAGAGATAAATAGTTATAATAGAGTACAAATTATCCAGATAATTTTTTGTTTCCGACTAATCGGGAAAATCAACATTCTATTCTGTATTACATTAATAATCACCAGAATTTATTTAATTAGCTTGACTGAAATTGTGATTTTAATCAAATTTTAATTAATTAATTTATTCAATATTGATTTTTATTGTTGATTTAATTTCCATTGAATATTCTAACTTATATATATTTTTTAATCATAATTATTATAAACAAAAATCAGAACAATTAATTTCAATTTTTTTATTCTAAGTCCACAAAATTTAGGATCCTGGTAATCAATATGACTAATTTACGTTTTAATATAATTCTTGTGTAAAATTTTAAATTAGTACATAGTGGGGAATGTTCCATTCATCCTCATTTAAACTGTCCCATTCATCCCAACCATCACATGATCATATAAAACAGGAAATAGACTTAATGAATAATTGTCAATATTCTTTTTGAATATCATAAACACAATAAAAGATTATGCCTTTTCACCATATAAGAGTTATATTTAACTTTAAGCAAATAGTTAATTTCTTAACTACTACCTAACTGAATTAGTATAAACTTACTTTGGCAACTAAAAAAGACACTGTAATTTTTTTTCTGCCCTTCTATGAATAGCACAATTCTGAAACTACACTTGATGAATGACCTCAGTGCTGCCATATATCAGAAAAATTGGCAAGTTTCTGGTGCTTGCAAAACGTAAAAATTTCGCGATTGTCCCATTCATCCTGCGTCCCATTCAACCCTACTCTCCCCTATAGAGCAGAAACATGCACAATCAAATCTGCAAGCGGAAAAAAAAAAAAAAAAAAAAAAACTGCTATCTACAGAAATGGACTTCTGGCGACGATCGGCCAGAACTTCAAGACTTGAAAAAAAGACCAATATTGAAATAAGAGCAAGGAAGACGAATATCATAACAAAATTAGCAACGGATGAATTTAAATGAAATACCACAGCTTGTACTGAACTGGAAACCTGAAGGGAAAAACAGGAGAAGACTGCGGGAAAGGTGGAAAGACAAACTTATCAGGGACATAACAGAGAATGGAATGGATGAGGAAGATGCTCAGGACAGAGAAAGATGGAGACAAAAACTAAAGGCTGTTTTTGGTTGAAAGGAAACCTCAGCATTGGGGAAATTCCTTTATCACAGAAGAAGATTTTATCTTTTCCTCGTTACTTTTGCCGTTTTAGCTAATTTCTCATAAGGATTATACCTGCTGTATTCTTCAAAGTTAAAAAAAGAAATTATAAAATTTCCTATAAAAATACAAGAATGTTTTGTGTAGTCTTAAACTTTTTTTTTTATATAGAACAGTAATACTCTACCGTAATATTTTCTTACTGTTTTATGCTTTGCTTTCTTTTGCCCAAACCAGTGGTCGACATATTCTTCTTTCAAAGCTCGTAAACGGGAGATGCTGATTTTCAAACGAACTTGGAAATTTTTCTTTCTTTTTTCTTTCTTTCTTTCTTTTCTTTTTTTTTTTTTTTTTTTTTTTTTTTTTTTCAAATTTCGTGTGAATAAGGCATGGAATTTTTCCTGGTTCTTCAAAATAGGTGGGATTGCGGCTAAGAATTCTTAAAAAGACTACAAGGAGGGTATTCCATCGAGGCCCAGGTTTCTCGTACTGACTAACTGTCTTAGTCCCATTCTACAGCTTTCACATTTAAGCTAAATATTTTACACAATTTCGTTAAGCAGAACACTGGACGTTGGTGTTTCTAAAGTAAATAATGTCTGAGGTTCTAATTTCAAATATCATATAATGAAATATTTATAAGGAAGGTTTTGCAGTATAGTTTTAATTATATATTAGTGAAAAAAATATATTTACTGAGTTTTTACTCATATATATACATATAGGACCGGAATCAAATCAATACAAACTACTTTTAAAGCCGCTGCTTAATAAAATCAGCATCACCGGTTAATAAACTCAAAAATATCTACTCAGACTACTCAGCAGCAAAAAATATCATAACACACTGAAAAAAATTTATTTGCACTGTGATTTTTTTTATTACTTTTTTTTTTTTTTTTTTTTTTTACAGAAAAAGAAATTAAAACACAACTAACCCTCCTTTATCGCCCATTGTCGAAGATTTTAAGCACACTTGCAACACAGTTACAAATTAAACACGCGCCATGACTTATCTCTGCAACAATTTCAAGGAATGTATTCTTCAAAGCGCAGTAATAAGCTACAAATTTGATTTGAAATAATTTTTTTTTTTTTTTTTTTATAATTAAAAAACAATTTCTAGTTCTTATTTTGAAATTACTATAATCCATAAGCTTTAAACGGAAAGATTTTAAATTTATAAGAACAGTTTGAACTTTTACCAAAGTAATGATGATTTTCCTCAAAGGAAAGCGCATGGGAATGTAGAATGCGTTTAATTTACTTATATCGAAGAAACAATTAATTATCTCTCAACAATTAATTAATATTGATTACTAATTCTATTATTCGTTACCTTTTGAAGTTTTTTTTTCCAAATTCAGAAAAGTAATACCTTTTCCTTAAGTGCAGGAACGTCCGCCGGATATAAAAATCAGCCGCTTAATAAAATCACTTTTGCTCAGAACGACTGTGGTTTTAATAAGCGGCGGGAACTGTATATATATATATATATATATAAATAAAACTATTGACATGAATTTATGAATATATAAGTTTTACAGATTAGAAAAACCAAATGGAGAATTACAAACCAATGCGCAAAATTGCAGCGAAAGGAAATGTAAAACTTAGATGTAGGAATATATAAATGTTTTTTGGGGTTTAATTTCATTCATTTGTTTATATATTTCTACATTTATATATTCCTATATATATATATATATATAAGATCGCACATAAGCTTTCATCGAACGTTTTTAACAAATTTCCATTAATCTCGCTTGACTACATAAAAAAGGGAGGAAAAAACGTTAGACACGAAAGAAAGCAAACTTTGTTAATTGAAGTCTGTAAGGTAAACGTAAAAGGTGTTTAGAGCTTTCATCATCATATTCTCAGAAAATCTCATGGGAGAAATAAAACAAATTTTCAATGATAAAATATTAAATTCTGTAGCTTTGAAAGGTTTTCTTTTCTTCAGTACGAAAACATATAGAAATTTTTGTCTCACTTATTTTAAGTTTTAAAGGCTTTTATACGCTTTACTGCATTGAAAACGTAACATTTTTATAGATAAAAGAGTTTTCGGATTATGTATGCTATTCCTTTCAATACTGATTATAAATAGTATAGTTTGAATCGTTTCATAAATTATTTTTTCTTCATGATTAACACAGTGATATTTCTTTGAAAGAAATCGTATTTTATTTAATTTCTTTTGAACCAATTATCTTATTAAACTAAAAAATACGGCTTTAGCTAGATTTTTTCCTGATTAATAAGTATACCAATTTTCATAGCGATCGATTGAACGGTGTAGTTTTGTATAGCGAATTAAATCCTGTTATATTTAAGGTGAAATACAGCAAATGTGATAACGTGAAACGTCTGATTGAAATCAATAGTCTTGCCATACTACCAAACTAAAAAATGGTAACTGACTTTATTTTATATTATTGAAAAATGTGTATGAAGTGGTCCAACCTTTATGAAAATTGTCACATTTTTATCTCTCAACTTATCCACATGAGATGTAGATGTGTCCCTTTTATTTCAGTCTAGTTAATGGTTTATAGTATTCTTTAATTTTACTCAAATACTGAATTTTTAATGTTGTGTCATTTTTCTCGACAGCGTGTGAAATCTGTGGAAACTCATATGAAAATGGCATGGAAAAGATCGTCACATATCAAGTAGGCGCGGAATCACAAGTACAAGAAAAATTCATACAAATGATAGTACGCAGCAAATAAGGATATGACACGTGTATCGAAATTGGAGACAAATATATTAATTGTCCTGTTTTTAGCGTTCTTGTTTCCTATATAACCACAATGATCAATCAATCGATTAAAATCCAAGACGGCTTCTGCTTCAATATTCTTTACTGTAAACGTTTATTTTATTTATTTACTTTTTTTTTTTTTTTTTTTTGTAAGTATTTTTTAATATAATCACTCATTTTGTACTTTTCTCATTGCTATTGCCCTTTTAAATGATACTTGGGTCTCTAATAAGATTATACTCTGTGTTGTTCTCATAACTTTCTATTAAATTCATATAAGTACAGAAAAATAAATAGTGAGGCACAAAAGTAAGTTACTTCTACTAACTGAAGTCTCAAAAAGTAAAGATTGGGGTATTTAAAATATTTAGAGATTTTATCATATTCCAATATTCTCAAGAAATATGGAGAGAAAAGGGAAAAAATATTTTCATAAATAGAATATTAAATTCTGAGTACAGATCAAATTGCTTATTTTATTTTCTTCTTATTTCAAATAATACATTTATATATATATATCTCATTGTTTATCTTATTTATTAAAGGTTTCAGGCTGGTGAATATTCTTCATTATTGGTGTTGTTGATTCTGTTCCATTTCATTGTTTTATATTGTGTGAGAGGCTTTTATTCGTTACAGCGGAATAATTGTTATCTAATTGATTTGTATTTTAATATTTTCATGGCTATATTTTTACAGTTTTTTAGATGAAATTGGCGTTAATAATATGCTTCTCGTTTATGGCTATATTTTATTATGTATTTACATTTATTACGTTATGTATACATTATTAAACGATTCAAGCCTAAAATGAGAATTTAGTAGTTTTTAAAATAAATAAACATACCATGGTTATGATGTAGAGCACTAGAAATACAAAATAACAGACACACATTTTTACACGTGTACATTTTTCATACATCCTTTTACTGCATATACTATTGGTTTATACCGAAAACAGCACAATCGCTTTAAGGTATTTAAAAAGAAAATTTATGAAAGTTGCATATTTTCAGCACCTTGTTGATTAATCATTTTCATTGCTGCAAATATAAACATTTTAAATTAAAAAAAAAACCAGAATTATTAAGAAACTAATTTTTTTATTTGAACTCTCTAACTGATGGATTTGACTACTTACTTAGAATATAATTAATTACTGCATGGGTTGAAAATATATGTCTATATTCCTGTGTAATGAGTATCGTGTTAGGTGGATAACTCACCTTATTAAAAAACACTGGAATCTCTCATAAGTCGACCGAGATATTGAAAGCACGCTAGTTAAATAGTTACTGGAGAATCACTTCGCAACCTTTACCTTAAACACGACAGGTTACTTTTTATTATTTGACTTATTTTTAAATTTTTCATTAATTTTATTAACTTCTGACGTCGGCTTTTTGGTCTGCTCTCAATGGTCGATTTCCTGGTCTCTGATTGGCTCTTGTGATAGGGACATAATCCTCTATTTTTTTTTTTTTTTTTTTTTTGCTGAACACTTTCAGTGAGAATTGAGAGTACTAATACAGTCTTATGACTGGTCCACGGATCCATCTCAGAACTAGATTCTGACTGGATACCGAGATCTTCACTGAAGTTCTGTATTTTACTCCTCGTTTAATTTTCTTGAATTTTAATTACTATAGGGGAAAAAAAGACCCCACTTTTTTTATTAATTGCGGGGCTCTGAGCGGTTTCCTGTGACCCTTGGGAACTCCTATTTCCTATTCGCCCGTCCAGACCGTCTTGTCAACGCACGTAACAAATTCACTGTTACACTTAGCTTTTCTCAGGGATTTATTTTATTATTATTATTATTTATTTATTTATTTATTTTTTTTTTTTTTTCAACTCCTGGTGCTTCACTCCGAATAATTTCTGCAAACGCGGAGATAGATTCAGAGACTAAAAATTCTAAATTTATTCTTTTTTGGCCTTTCTTTCATTTTCGGAAAGTTAATTTTTATATTTTTATCATTTTTCGTTGGAGGTAAGCATTAGTTGCGACCAAATGCAGGTGCTCCGAAGCGCCTCGTTGACTTAGATGTTACCTTAAACTGACATCCAAATGCGATATCAAAACTTCGCAACGTAATCCGTTAACACGCAACTTAACTTAAAGCATAAAAATAAGTAAAATTATTTTGAATTATGTTTAAGACATCAAAATTAAGCCAGCCTAGAGAAATTATTCCAAGTGCACATTTAAACACGTGGTTATAAAATTTGAATAAAAGGATAATGCAATTTTTAATTTTTTGGAGACAAGTAAATAATATATAAATAAAACATGTAAACTTTCAACTTTAAAATGTGTAAATATTATAAAGCAAAATATGTCATTTAGCAACAAAATATCATCTAAACCAAATGTTTAGTAATCAGAGCCTGATTAAGAGGGAAGCACACATTATCTCCGCTCTCACCGGAATATTTTTACAATTATTTTTTACTTCATGTCATAGAAATTCCACGCTTTGACGAGGAAATATTTTTTATAAAAAATGAACGGTGTAAAACAATCCAATTTACTCACCGTTATTAGACACCAGAATTCTTTTAAAATAATTTTTAATTAGAATTTTCTGTTTATTATAGGAGGAAAGTATTTGTTTAAAAATAACGGTGTAAGTATAAATAATGTGTGCTTCCCCCTTAATCAGGCTCTGTTAGTAATATGATTTGGCAAAGAAAAATAAATTTGAAAATAGATGTGTAAAATTAGAGCACGAGGCAGGAGCCGACCAACTATTTGTCAATTTATTCTACTTCTTTTTTTTTTAAACATAAATAAAATAATCTGGTGTGTCACTCACACAACTTTCTCTTACCCTACAATTCAATAGTCTAAAGGTAGATTGCATATTAAATCTTAAGATCAATAATTTAAGATAATAAAATTTAATGTACTTTAAAAAATAATCTAAAATGGGTTTAGGAACAGCTTTATTTAATTTATAATTCTGTATGAAGGGGGCTACTACCCTCTCAAACCCCTGTTCAATTATATTCCCTACAATTATTAAAAAATATATATATATATATCAAGGCTATAATTAATTTGCTTTTAATCTCGCCAATCTTGATCAAATTTTTAAGTGATAACCTACCAGTGTTGGGCATAATTGATTAAAAAGTAATTTAATTGCGATTTAATTACAATTAAATTACAATTATAATTATTTTACTGTCAATCAATTAACAAGTAATTGATTACGAATAAATTGAATTACTTATTCAATTTATTTGTAATCAATTACTTGTTCATCGATTGACTGTAAAATAATTGTAATTTAATTGTAATTCAATTACTTTTTAATCACTTATGCCCAACACTGCTACGAACTTCAAAATACCAAATTTGAATTTACTGCAATTTACTGTTTTTAAATTAGGCAGATAACAGATATACATATAGATGAACCGATAAAAACTAAACTTTCGTAATCAGAGTACTTCAAAACGTAATATTATATATGTCAAACAGAGTTGAAAATAGAGCATTAAAAAATGCTTTGTTTACAGTATGGGTATGAATGAATTCTGAGCAGTCTTCGTCTACATAGTAAAATAATTTCGTTTTTTCCTTTGAAAATGAAAGACGATTTTCTTACATTGTATAAATATTTTATTGAATTATATATTCTCCACTTTGATCGGTTTCTTAGTGATCTCACGGGTTGTTATTTGGCAGTTTCATAAATCAATACTTTATTTTGTCTTCATTAACATAAACTGGTTTTCCAGAACGTAATGCTTCTTCAACGTCAAAATTGCAGAAACAAAATTTGGTAAACCAGTTCCGACACTGGCGTTCTTTAGGTAAATTTTCTGTATACATATCGTATACTTTTTTCCTTGTTTGAACAGTATTTTCGCCTTTTTGATATCAAAAACAAAATATGCCGAAAATGTCGCTTCCGATTTTCTTTATTTGATAGGGCACCAATCAAAAACTATTGAGCAGAATAAAACGACCTTTTTCACAAGCAAGCCTTGCTATATCAGCTGTCACAATATATAATGGTAATGTAGCTTAATTACTAAGATGGTGTGAAAAAAATACAATTAAGTCCACTGCTGATAAAAAAGAAATTTCTTTTCGAACAACCCAATATAACAAGGCACTTCTATCAATTACATTCACTGGAAAAGAACGTTTAGCTCAATTTTGAGAAAACCTGTATACTGCCTTGTCTACAAACAATATTCGCTTTATTTAACATTGTGTACTTAAATTTAGTCTTATTTGAACAACATGTAACACAAAATGAACTAGAATTCCAGCAATTTTCATGTATATTTCCAATATATCGAAATACTTTGGATAGCTCTGTAAACAAATAATGAGTGATTTCTATACCATAATCTACGCAAAACATACATCTATGCATATAAAAAAAATTTCATTCCGTTTTGTTTAAGTCAGCCTATAGATGTAAATCTGCACTTACCAGAAATTTCCCCCATAGACGTGATGTATTTGAATTCTCTTGGATGGCCCTGTACACGAACCATTTGCTTGATCCCAACAAAAAGTTTAGCGTAGCATCCCTATATGATACACGTTTAGAATACCAACTTTGGACTTTCTGCTATTATTTGTTTTTGAGATATGCTGATAGCAGACAAACACACGCACACACACACACCAACTGCTAAAAACATATTTTTTACTTTCCGAACACAATAGTGAGGAAAGTATTGTAATCATGTCAAATACCCGAATTTAAGATTTTGATGTTTCTATACGTTTCGAGGTCCCCTGAGTCCGTTTTCACTATTTTTACGATGATGTATGTATGTGTGTGTGTGTGTGTGTGTGTGTGTGAGTGAACACGCTATCGTCGTCTAAACACTTTGCTCGAATGAGCTGTAAGTTGATACGCATGTTGCAAGTCACCGTAGCACGAACCCTATTGATTTTGATGAAACTAGCATTTATAGTTTTGTTTACAGAGACACAAAGAAAAATTCTTTATCATTATGGCCAATGGGACCAAAATCTTAAAAGTGCGATAGCATCTAAAGGCCATATTCAATTGAGCAAAAAATTTATACACATATTATAGGTCACAGATACTCAATCTGTATAGATTTTGGAGAATCTAGCACTTAGTGTTTTTATAGGGACACAAATAAAAAATCTTTATCATTATGGCCTATGGGGCCAAATTTTTAAAAGTGTGATAGCGTCTAAACGCCTTATTAATCTGAGCAAAAAATTTGTACACATGTTATAGGTCACAGTTTCACCAATTGTATAGATTTTGGTGAAGTTAGCACTTACAGTTTTTTTTACAGGGACACAAAGAAAAATTCTTTATCATTATGGCTTATGGGACCAAATTTTTAAAAGTGCGATAGCATCTAAACGCCTTATTCAATTGAGGCGAAAATTTATATGAATATTATAAATCACTGTTGCACTAACTATAAGCATTTTGGTGAATCTAGCATTTATAGGTTTTTACCGGGATACAACGAAAAATTCTTTATCATTATGATCTATGGGCTCAAAGTTCAGTAGCTTTAAATAAAACATTAAGTAATATATGGAGAAAAATACTCAAACACTCTATTATGGTTTTCTCTCTTTTGTTTGCTTAACAACTCCTCTTTCTTTACTTTATGTTCAAAACTGTTAATTACTCAATGTTCTGAAAGTCGAGTGGAGTCACTCCAGATTTTTTAATTCAGGGAAACCTCAAAACATGTAAATAAGACAAAAACTCAATTTCGAAAATTTTACCCAAAAACAATACTTTCTCTACCATATATATGGGCAAGTAAAAAAAAAAAAAAAAAAAAAATCATTTTAAGTGAGATGTTTATTATCGTATGTTTAAGATAGGATTAAATGTATTTCGGAATTTTGAAATTCATTATAATTTTGTAACTTCTCTAAAAATTCTTAACTAAAAATAAATAAACGTATATCATAAAACTATTCAAAGTTATTCGAAAACATTTTATTTAAGCCAAAAATAAATTTTTATTTTTAACACGCTTTTATTGCTTCACCTGTATCTATAAATGTAACCGCTTTGGGAGCAAACAAAAAATCTACATTGTAAAAAAAGACTTTCCCTACGTGAACGCTGTGGCTCTGAGGTAAAGCACCAGCCTACGAACCTAAAGGTCTAACGTTCGAGCCCAGTCAGGGGGGATTTTTTAAAAATGGTTTTTGTTTAATTCTAAATTATTTTATTAAAAATTTAAAAGTATGTAAATATTGTGGTGTGTCACTCACATGATCTTCTCTTACACTTCATTTTAATACTATAAAGATAGATATTATGTACTTTTTAATTCACATTTCAATAAAAGCGTGTTCTTTAATTTTTTAAAAGTACAATTTTATTTATTTTGAAATTCTTTATTTCTTGTATACTATTATGCATCAAAATTCAAAAAACATAGCTAATGTTAAATAAAAAGTATTTTAAAAATATCGACTTTTTTTTCCCCAAGTAATATAATTAATAACAATAAATTTTGAATATATTACACAATTTTGTTTAAGTGCTTTAATCTATTTCCTTTATATTTTAGAAATACTGAAATAATTCTATACAGATATTACATGTATATCCAGTATGACCTTTTAAAGATTCCCTTTATTATAATCACTTTTGGTAGTTAGGTTTAACTATTAGGCTATGTAAGAGAACTCAATTCGCTGGGATTAACTTATTTTTGTCTACCAGACATATTTTGTGTAATCTTACATCTTTATCGGAAGTCTTATGTATAACCAATTGTGCCATACAAAAAGATTTTGAGCTTAATAGATTTTATAGTCTGGGTAGATATTTTTTATTTTATTTAATGAATTAACATTAGGTAACTGGCTTCGTCTGGGCCAGTCTAGCACTGGATTTTCAAATTCATTTCTACTTGCCAGTTCCAATGACTAAACATTGGTGTACATGATATTTAAATAAAATGGCTTCATCTGTTACATCATGGTATTTATATGTCTTGAAGTTCACACGTCTCCAAGAAATCTATATAAATAAGGAAAATAGTTTATCGGCGGAATACATCCGGGCGGACCACTCCAATTTTTGATTGGTCTAGGTTTAACTACTTTGGTGATGAAAGTCGGCTATTTTTTTTTAGTAAAAACTGATGATTTTTTTTTAAGGTACTGCACAGATGTTATACTTTTTTTAAAAGAAATGTTCATAATTCATTAGATTGAAATAATTAACATTTTTATTTTCTGATTGTAGTAATGTTGTGTCAAATGCAGTGTATATCAAGTTTTCTAAAAATGGATTTGCATTGGGTTTAATACCCTTCAAGATACAGTAAGAAACATTTTTTTTTTTTAAAAGAAACTACACTGTTAGAAAAAATGCAACTTTGATGCCAGAAATTCTTTTCAATTACACAAAAATAAGTTTTGTTAACGCAATTTTTCCGCAATTTACGACTATTTTTTCTCAAATTACAGATAATTTCTGGCAGCAAAGTTGCATTTTTTTTAAACAGTTAAACAGTGTACTATATCTCCATGAATATATGCGCTAATCTCACACAAAGGAATAGAAATAATTAAAAGAAGCCTCATGATTACATGCTACTGTCACAACGCACATCAAGCATTACAGCCGGATTATTCCGAACATTCTGCTTTTCTTTAAATTTTTACTAGTCTACATCATGCTTTTGGAGAAAAACCTCCATTGAAATGTTAGAGGTATAACATTTTTTACACTCTCAACGTTACTAAGTGAATTGTCAAATAATTTTTGAGTTATTTACAAACTGTCTGAAATAGAAAAAATTCTGTTAATTTATAGAAAGCTAGTGGTCCGCGTGAATTTAGTGGTCCGTGATGTGGAAAAGGTCGGCGACCGCTGGCCTATTCTATTGGAAACAAAATTGATTTTCTTTCGACATTTAGTGTTACACCTCTAAGAGAAAAAAAAATGGTATGCATTTATCATGGAAAATAATTTTAATAAATAAAATTTTCGCTATATCCCAATAATTTTAATAAATTAATTTCTGCTATATCACAATAATTTCAATAAATTAATTTCTACTGCAAGTTGTATGTGGAAATATAGAAGAACCCAACCTAATCGAAAGAAATATTCTATACTGAAGTGTTATAAATATTTTTAAAATATAATTATTTGTTTTCACAATTAATTACTTTTCAAACAAATAGTTATTATTTAATTTCTCGTTATTGCTTTACATTATTAGGTCATCATTTCTTTTTGAAAACAAAGCTTTAAATATCTGGTATAAAGTAGAAAACCTCTTGATTTTCATTACACAGGGTACATAAATTTCTGCTATATCACAATAATTTTAATAAATGAATTTCTGATGCAAGTTGTATGTGCAAATATAGAAGGACCCAACCTAATCGAAAGAAATATTCTATACCGAAATGTTATACATATTTTAAAAATATAATTATTTGTTATCACAATTAATTTAAATATATATATATATATATATTTTTTTTTTAATTTTTCGTTATTGTCATTATTAGGTCATTATTTCTTTTTGAAAATAAAGCTTTAAATATCTGGTATAAAACAGAAAACCTCTTGATTTTCATAACACAGGGTACATAAATTTCTTCTATATCACAATAATTTTAATAAATAAATTTCTGCTGCAAGTTGTATGTGAAAATATAGAAGGACCTAACCTAATCGAAAGAAATATTCTATACCGAAATATTATAAATATTTAAAAAATATAATTATTTGTTTCCACAATTAAATAATTTTAAATAAATTATTATTATTATTATTTTAATATCTCGTTATTGCCCTTACATTATTAGGTCATCATTTCTTTTTTGAAAACAAAGCTTTAAATATCTGGTATAAAATAGAAAAACTTCTTGATTTTTATTACGCAGGGTGTGGTCGTTAATAAATCGATAAAACCTTCACCCACACCTAAATATTTAGTTTTAACTCATATTTCGCAGTCGTCTTAGAGTACCGCACTTCTTTAAACTGACCTTTAAGAGATCGAGTGACTATCGTCCACACAAGTGTACATTCCGAATATTAATTAGATATATCACGTGGTATAACAGCATTAGTCGCGTGCAATTTTAAACAGAACGGTCAGTTCTCATAAGTTATTTTTCTTTTAAATTGAGCCATTTTAAATTCTTGTTTTTGTGTATAAAAGTTCTTTTATATTTTTGCATTGCGATATTTATTTATTTATTTATTTTTTTAATATAGGACTATTTCTGTTTACAATACAAAACTTTCGTGTCAGATGTTTTCCGCATCTTAGCAACGCTGTACTAGACTATATGTTAACACTAACCTGTTATTAAAGGCGAAAAATATTGTTTTTTAATTCGATAGATACTGAAAAATCGATACGTCGATTCAGAAAATTCGGTTTATTTAATGAAATATATGTTAATGATACAGACGTATTAATAATGTTTACATGTTACTTTTTAACACTGTTGAGGTAAGAGTAGACTTACAAAAAAATCTACAATTAAAAATCTATTACTGCACAAAGTTGCAGTTTCATATAATTCTATTTGTAGAAGAGAAATGCAGTAATTAAAACTAACAATCACATTATAATTAAGATATTAATTTATATTGTTTATTAATAGTTAAATTTCACAGTGCTCCTTGAAAGTTTTCAAATTGTTTCAAGCTTTAGTTGATTTCAACAAAAAGTTAGTTGAGTTAATTACAATCATAATTATGCGGAAGGGGGGGGGGGGGAGAGAAGTATTAAAAAAAAAAAAAAAAAAAAAAAGGGAAAATATTAACTAAGTTTTGTGATAATATATACATACTACTTTTTATCACATATTACTTCTGTTATGTAGTTTCATATTTTAGTAAAACTGAAATATCGAATTTTTAGAGTTTAGTCTTCGTGCTTTGAAAGCCCACCCCTCGCCTTAACGGCCCTCTTTACTCACTGTCGCCGGAAGCCCGAGCCAATGTTATTCTATAGGGAAATTTTCTTTACAAATAACTTATTAACTAATATATATTTTTAAATTCTGTTTTCACATTCAGAAAATTCCCAACTGTTAAATTGACGGACCTTTTCTAATTTTTTAAATTTTATTTTGAAATTGCAAAATGAAAAAATTTCACATATTGGAAATTCGTATTTTGCAGCTTCAAAATAAAATATAAAAAACTTAAAAATAATAATTTTTTAAAAAAGGCCCGTCAGTTTAACAGCTGGGAATTTTCATAATGGGAAAACAGAATTTAAAAATATGTATTAGTTAATAAGTTATTTGTAAAGAAAAATTTCCCATAGAATAACATTAGCTTCGGCTTCCGGCGGCGGTGAGTGAAGAGGGCCCTCTGCTTTAAGCACAATTAAAAGCATTAAAAAAAAAAAACTACATGCAAGAAGAAAGTATTGGAATAAATAGAATTTTCGACTTTCGGTTTTCGATAAATATACACGTTTTAAGCGTTATATTTCACGCAATAATGGACATAATTCCACATAACTTGATATCTGGTTAAAAATTGACAAATTGGTTCTGATTATGACTTTGACATACACCAATCAACAGGTAGCGCTGCTATATTGCAATTTTTCCCAATTTCATGCAAAACTATATGGTTATATTTCAAATTTATAGCGTATAAATGCACTAATCTTGATATGTTAGGATTGCCATTATTAAATGCTCGTGATCTGATTGTATATCGGCCGACAGTTGGTACTGCTTTTATTCAATTTCTACGATTTTTCAGATGGCTGTACCTCAACATCTATTACATGAAACTGCTTGAGTAAAATCTTTATAAGGAGAAGATATGATAATTAAATATTTGTGAATTATCCAGTAGGTTATGCTGTTATATGGAATGGCATAGAATAAAGTTCTGTGATGTCCATAATATACACCCCCATCTACCCACCTCTTTTTTTAAAGTAAAATCTTAAAATAAAATAAAAAAATTACACACATTCTTCATATGTTAGGATTGCAATTATTAAATGCTCTTTATCTTACTGTATATCGGCCGACAGTTGGCACTGCTTTTATTCACTTTCTACGATTTTTCAGATGGCTGTACCTCAACATCTACTGCATGAAACTGCATGAGTAAAATCTGACAATTTTGTATGGTCTAATTCTATTGTTTTGCCCAATTCGCAGCCCCTTCCCGGCTCTCCTAAAAATTTTACAAATTCGAAAATATCCGCAATCGATTTGTAGGTATCAAAAACCTCTCTATGTACCAATTTTGAACGATCATACTCTATTTTTTTTAGCCCTATAAAACATTTTTACCTCTCCCCTTCTCGCCCCACTTGGGACGAGTTTCTAAAATTCCAAGAATTGGTTTTTAGATATTTGTGTGAGCTACATTTTAGAGCAAAATATCAATCTCTCTCTCTCTCTCTCTCACACACACACACACACACACACATATATATATATATATACATACATAGAGAGAGAGATTTGCGATATAAAGGAATATTTGAAATCACGTTTTGCCCCCTTCCCTGTTTAGGGGCTGAATTTCTAAAATTCCAGAAATTGGTTTTTAGGTATTTGTATTAGTTATATTTTAGAGTAAAACGTTCACGTATATCTACTTTTTTGTTTGAGATATATAGGATTATGTGAATCACGTTTTGCGCATGTGAAATCACGTTTTGCCCCCCCCCCCCTCCTTGGGGACCGAATTTCTAAAAATTAGTTTAGATATTTGTATTAGCTATATTTTAAAGCAAAAATTTCATGAATATCTGTTTTTTTTTTTTTTTTGAGATATAAAGGATTTTGTGGAATCGCGTTTTGCCCTCCCTATATATATATATATATATATAAATAGAGAGAGAGAGAGAGAGAGAGATTGTGGCTTGACGGAAATTAGTATCTCGAATTTTGGTGAATATGGCTCAACAACAAGTGGTACTGTCGTCCAAATTTTTCATAATTTTTAACATGGAAATATAGACACAATATGTAAAAAAAATATGCACAAAGGCAGGGGTCGGGGCGATCACTTTTTTTTTAATACCACTATTTTTATAAAGCAGCATTCTGTATTATCCAATCGAAGACATGCAGTAGGTGTCTTCGATTGAATACAGATATTGCTCTATAAAAATATTGGTATGAAAATCAATGACCATGCCGACCTATGCAATGGAAATTATTTTGAGCCAATCCTTGTGCAATTAAATGGGCCGCGGTAGCCCAGTCGGTACCGCGCCGGGCTCGTAATTGGAAGATTGCGGGTACGGTACTCGAGCCGGACAAAGACCGTCGTGTACACTAATGGTGGCAGGTGCACGTAAAATATGTCGTGGCCGCAATATCCTTTATGTTCCCATCAAAAATTAAATCTCTGGGGGCCACCGAAGCGGGAAAGCCATCCCTTCCGTCTAGGATCAAAATTGTGATTGTATGTCTCCGGATCACCTCTAGGGGTGAGTCCAAGACCGTTGCCAATTGCCCATTGCGCAGCCCTAGTGTGACGTAAAATACATTCAACCAACCTCGTGCAATAAAAAAGAAAAATCACTAATAATAGCAATACATAATTGCCAACTTTTTAATTTTTTTTTTTTTTTTTTTTTAATCCCCGCCTTTATTTAGTAGCAGTTTATTTATACAGTAAATTCTCTTCAATATACAATTAAGATAAAATAGACAAAATTACTCTTAAAAAAAGAGTGGTATTAAGTATAAGCGGAGCTAAAAATGCACCAGAATAAATTAAAATGTTGGAAACTCTGGTAATAGTCAACAAGGATAAAACTGCTGTATATGCTTTTCCAGCTGGGTGAAGTAAATTTTCAATATGAGAATTTTTCAAAAGAACTTGACAATTACTTTCATAACCAGTAATTGAATCATAAATCTCTGATTATCTGAAGCAAAGTTTTTTCACATTTAGCATAGGCGAGAGTGGGGATGAATGGGACAGTAACAAAATTTTTATGTTTTGCAAGCATTAGAAATTTGACAATTTTTCTGAAATATGGCAGTACTAAGGCATAGCTGCCAATATTTTAATTTATTCCGGAGTATTTTTAGCCCCACCTTTATTTCGCACCACTTTATTTATAGAAAATTCTTCTTGAATATTTAACTTTGATAAAATAAGACAAAATTATTTTTAAAAATAAGTGGTACGAAATAAAGGCGGGGCTAAAAGTACTCCGGAATAAATTAAAATATTGGCAGCTATGCTAAGGTCATTCCTCAAGTGTAGTTTCAGAATTGTGCTGACTATTGAAGGGCAGAAAAAAATTAAAGTGACTTTTTCTGCTGCCAGAGTAAGTTTTTACTGATTCAATTAGATAGTAGTTAAAAATTAACTATTTGCTTAAAGTTAATATAACACATATATGCTGAAAAGGCATAATCTTTTATTGTGTTTATGATATTCAAGAAGAATATTGGCAATTATTCATTAAGTCTATTTCCTGTTTTATATGATCATGTGGTGGTGGGGATGAATGGGACAGTTTGAATGGGGATGAATGTGACATTCGCCACTATGTGCTAAATTAAAATTGTACACAAGAATTATATTAAAACAAATCGTAAATAGATTTTCAATATTTTTATAACTTGTAGCTCAATAGTTATGACACGGAGTTATAAAAGTAGCATGGATTTAGAGAAAAATAGATTGAAATTAATTGTTCTGATTTTTGTTTATAATAATTATGATTAAAAAAATTATAAGTTAGAATATTCAATGCAACTTATATCAATAATTAAAAAAATAAATAAATAAACTAATAATAATTGGATTAAAATCACAATTTCAATCAAGCTAATTAAATATAAATCCTGGTGATTATTAATACGTAATACAGAATAGAATGCTTATTTTTCCTGATCAGTTGGAAACAAAAATTTATCTGGATAATTTGTACTCTATTATAATAATTTATATCTTTCTAGTGTCTTATTTATTTATTTATTTTTAGATTAGATCTTATTAGATTAAATTATCAAAACATAGAGCACTAGGAACTGTGCGAACCGAAGGACTTTTGCCTTTTGATGTTAATTTGAGTCAATACATCAGTTTATGTTAATTTCAGGAACTTCATAGTGTGTAATAAAATCACATAACCAATTTAACTTAAAAAATTTATTTACTTTCCATTTTGTTTTCTTTTCTTTGTTAATTCCAGCCCCATCTATCCCCAACCATGTCCCGTGGGGATGAATGGGACAATGCACATGCATATAAAAAACAATTATTATTTATTAAATAATTATAAGATAAAAAACATTTTATAAACCATGTTTTTAAATTTTCTGTTGAATCATATAAACGCTACTGAAGGCATCCGGAACCCCAGCAATTGGATAAAAGTATTAAAAAAAATTCCTTGATATCGTATTTTGAGCTATTATAAAAGTTTCAAATGGCTATCTAGCCGGGAAGTTAGTTAAAAGTTGATTGCAAGCTTTGTACTGGAAACGCTGCCGAAGGCAGCAGGGTCCCGAAGCAATTGGATAAAAATATTTTTAAAAAGCATTTTTACCGTATTCTGGACTATTCCGAAAGTTTCAAATGTCTAGCTACTCGGGAAGTTAGTTAAATAAATTTTCTGTTAAATCATATGAACGCTGCCGAAGGCAGTAGGGACCGGAAACAGTTGACTAAAAGTATCAATAAAATGTATTGTCACTGTATTCTGAGTCTAGCTAGTCGAGAAGTTAGTGAAAAATCGATTGCAAGCTTTGTACTGGTAACACGCTGCCGAAGGCAGCAGGAACCCGAAACAGTTGGCTAAAAGTATTAAAAAATGCATTTTAACCGTGTTCTGAACTATTGTGAGAGTTTCAAATGTCTAGATGGTCAGGAAGTTAGTTTAAATTTCTGTTGTTAGTTAAAATTTCTGTTGAATCATATAAACGCTGCCGAAGGCAGTAGGGACCTGAAGCAGTTGACTAAAAGTTTTTAAAAAAGTATTGTCACCGTGTTATGAGCTAGCCTGAAAGTTTCAAATGTAATGTTCTAGTCGGAAAGTTAGTGAAAAATCGATTGCAAGCTTTGTACTGATAACGCTGCCGAAGGCTGCAGGAACCCGAAACAATTGGCTAATGGTATTAAAAAAATGTATTTTCACCGTGTTCTGAACTATCCTGAAAGTTTCAAATGTCTAGCTAGTTGGGAAGTTAGTGAAAAATCGATTGCAAGCTTTGTACTGGTAACGCTGTCGAAGGCAGCAGGAACCCGAAGCAGTTGGTTAAAAATATTTAAAAATTGCATTTCCGCCGTGTTCTGAACTATTCTGAAAGTTTCAAATGTCTAGCTAGTCGGGAAGTTAGTTAAATAAATGTTCTGTCGAATTATATAAGCGCTGCCGAAGGCAGCGGGACCTGAAATAGTTGACTAAAACTATTAGAAAAATGTTTTGTCACCGTGTTGTGAGCTGTCCTGAAAGTTTCAAATGTCTAGCTAGTCGGAAAGTTAGTTAAAAATCGATTGCAATATTTGTCCCTGACAAACCCACAAACAAACAAGAATCGAAGTTAATAAAAACATGGTAAAATGATAAGTTTTTATTAAAATTAGTATGTTTATATGTAACTCATTACTTAAGTGTACTTATGAGCAATGTTACAAAATTTAAATTAAGTACATATGGTGAACGTTATCTATAAAATCATGAAAATGCATGCACTTATCATGGAAAATTATGTAAATATTTGATAGAGAACAAAGCAAAGTTTATCTGTGTTTTATATTTCAAATAACACAAATTTTTGTGAAGGACACAATCCAACATGCTAGGTTTTTTTTTTTTTTTTCTTTATTAAAAAAAATCTGGAGTGACTCCACTCGACTTTCTGAACATTGAGTAATTAACAGTTTTGTAGATAAAGTAAAGAAAGAGGAGTTGTTAAACAAACAAAAGAGAGAAAACCATAATAGAATGTTTGAGTATTTTTCTCCATCTATTACACGATGTTTTATTTAACGCTACTGAACTTTGAGCCCATAGATCATAATGATAAAGAATTTTTCGTTGTGTCCCTGTAAAAACCTATAAATGCTAAATTCACCAAAATGCTTATAGTTAGTGCAACAGTGATTTATAATACTCATATAAATTTTCAGCTCAATTCAATAAGGCGTTTAGATGCTATCGTACTTTTAAAAATTTAGTCCCATAGGCCATAATGATAAAGAATTTTTCTTTGTGTCCCTGTAAAAAAACTGTAAGTGCTAGATTCACCAAAGTCTATACAGTTAGTTCAACTGTGATCTATAACATGTGTACAAATTTTTTTACTCAGATTAATAAGGCGTTTAGGCGCTATCACACTTTTAAAAATTTGGCCCCATAGGCATAATGATAAAGAATTTTTCTTTGTGTCCCTGTAAAAAAACTATAAGTGCTAGATTCTCCAAAATCTATACAGATTGAGTATTTGTGACCTATAATATGTGTATAAATTTTTTGCTCAATTGAATAAGGCGTTTAGATGCTATCGCACTTTTAAGATTTTGCTCCCATAGGCCATAATGATAAAGAATTTTTCTTTGTGTCCCTGTAAAAAAACTATAAGTGCTAGATTCACCAAAATCTATAGGGTTCGTACTATGGTGACTTACAATATGCGTACCAACTTTCAGGTTAATTGAACAAAGCGTTTAGACGCTAGCGTGTTCACTCACAGACATACACACATACACACACACATACATACATCATCGTAAAAATAGTGAAAACGGACTCAGGGGACCTCAAAACGTATAGAAACATCAAAATCTCGAATTCGGATTTTTGACATGATTACAATACTTTCCTCACTATAGTGTTCGGAAAGTAATAATAATAAAAGCACCTTGGAAAAAAGTTTTTAAAATAATCTGTTCTATTAGCCTCTCGTGGCCTTCGACTTATTTTGAAAGTTATTTCCTGAAATTTTTATCGTATTATGCTGTGATGTACAGAATAATAATGTATTTGATTCTTGTAAATTCTTCTATGTTCTGGTAAGGTGATAGTGTAGAGTTTAAGGCCGATTAACTAAACTTAGGACCAATGCTGGGTCGGGGTGTTTTATATGAGGTTTTATACAAGTTTTAGAGAAAATCACAGAAAACTCAGATTACACTGCTCTGCATGAAGATTGCCCCCCATACACTGTTTTTGCAAATTCTTATGTAAATTGACCTCCTGAATCCGAATATGACGCCTATTTTGACCTATAACCCACCGTTTTTTTAGGGATGGCCCCCTATTTTTATCACTTTTCGGTAGTTTTATAGCTATTATTTTTTGGGGGGGAGGATTATTTTAACTGTTAAATATCGTCTGAGGGGCTACAGAGTTGGAAAATTTTAAAACATGAACATTTGCGGCACAGGGAAAATTTGGGGGGGGGGGGGGGAGAATTGCCACTGAAATTATGTATTACATTTCTCATATTTTTTTAATCTATTATTAATATTAAACATATATACATAAATATATATATATATATATATAAGTGTTAAATTAAATTTTGTTCTTCAAATCAAATTCACGGCCAGAAAATTACCGAACAGTGATAAAAATTGGGGAAGGAGGTAGTGTCCCAAAAAAAACGGTGAATGCCTGGACGAAATAGGAGTCATATTCGGATTCAGGAGGTCATTGTTAATAAGAATCAGCAAAAATAGTATCAAGGCTCGAAGTTTTTTTTTTTTTTTTTTTTCGCAGCGCAGTTTTATTGAGTTCGACGACTACGACTCGACTTCTTTTCTACCAGCTTTGAGATAAAAAAAAAAAAAATCTCGCGGTAATTGGTAGAACTCTGTTTTTGGAAATTTTTAGAATATAAAACCTATAAAGGCTTAAAGGAATGTTTAAATTCCTTCCCAGAATCAGTAAATCCCATATTCCGAATAACGCACTTCATTTTATGGTGTGTATATTTCTACTTTCAAAGCAATCAGCTTGAGTAACTGCAACTTCTATATAATGTAAACAAAGTGTAAATCAAATTTTAAATATTAAAAAAAATAATTTATTTTGACATAAATGAGCTAATTAACAAGTGAACTTAAATAAACTAATTAACTAGCTGAAATTTTTAATTGAATACTTATTTGACATAAGTAATAAAACAGAGGCAGACATGCGAAACCATTAAAAAAGAATTTTTTTCACTTTTTTTTTTTTTTTTTTTTTTATTTATTTATTTATTAGAACACACACACACCCTCCCCCCCCCCCCCCAAAAAAAAAAAAAAAAAAAAAAAAAAAAAAAAAAAGAAAAAGTCGAAACGCTTTAATTTGGGGTAAAAAAATTGTTTTTGTGTCGATTTCAAAATCTCTGAAGACCAAAAGTTCATAATTTCCACTTTAACGCCTTCATTAAGCCCATTTCGCGGATGAAAAGGTAAGAGATTTGTAAATATATTAGGAAATGATTTTCTCATTAATTTTTTTCCTTTGGATAAAAAGAGGGATAAAAAATAGAAAATTAAATATTTGAGAAAGTTTATAATATTTTTATACAGATATTTTTTCAGCAAGACAAACTATGCATATTTTTTGTTGAATGATTAAACAATTTTTTGTCGTTTGTTATTTCACTATTTACTTGAAGCAATTGAAATAAAAAGTCGCATAAGTCGCACTTTATCAAAAAGAATATATATATATATTTTTTTTTTCTTAATACCAGAGTATAAAATTTTTCCCCTTCTGGTGAAGGAGGATCTCATATTAAACTTGAATCGTACATATATTTAAGAAAATTGAATCTTTAAATTAGTTATTCTGCTGGAATAGGAATGAAAATTCAATTGTACTAATAAATCTTTTAAAGCAAAACATTGCGTAATAAAATAAATAAATGAATAAATAAATAAATGTGGAAGCTAATTTCCTTATACACCCATTAAATTATACCTATTTTGACGAAAAAATTTACATTTTCGTGTGTAATGAGCATTTACTAAATAAACAACAGGTTCTAGTCCATGAACGCACTTTCTTCGAAACATATTCTCGAAAAATCCAATAAAATTATCACTTGTTTTGGAACAATAAACAGGTTGTAGCACAGTTTCTCAATAAAAACGCACAGTTCATAAATCAATTGGAATCATCCAAGTGCAGATGGCTTCCGTTTGTACTCTATGGTGAAAGTTATGTACGAAAAAATCGGTAGATTATAGATAAGTGAATAAATAAAACTAGTTCCTGCACTTCAAATCCAGATCGGAATTGATTCAATCCTAAATTATTTTTTGCCAAATTCGGTGGCTAAACTTGCCATGTCGCCTAGTTCATCGCCAAGGCTGGGCTTCATTGAGGCCAATAAACTGATTTTGCGTTTCTTTTGCCTGTGTATTTATTTGCATTACAACAACGCAACTAATAAAGGAAAGGTGTTTATCCTTTGTAAAAATATTATTCCATGAACTCTATCCTGTGTCTGTAAAAATCTCTAAAACACGAGGTGATATTACGGACTAAAAATGTTTTCTCGGGAACCTCAAAATTTGAAGGACATATTGTAAGCAACAATGTAGATGCACCAGATGTCATAAAAACACCGAATACAATTTTTTTTTCTTGTTCTACTACCAGTCTTTTTTAAGTTATACGAAACACACACAGAAACATACTCGCCACGTAAAATCTTGTAAAATCGCGGATATCTATAAATTAGGATGCCATATGAAAGTCAAAATTGTAGGTTTATAACTAGATACTGTAACATTCTGAAACATAAATTTAACATTCTATAACTAACCACGTTCTAATTAAGCAAGATACAATATCCTCTTCGTAGATAGATTTCAAAATACTTCCTTAGAAACCTTTTGGACGGCCCCTGCCTGCCAGGGCTCGGCTAAGCTTAACGGATTGGATGCCGTCCGCCGGAGCGAATAAATCGCCAGATCACCGCATGGAAGCTGCCGACACCAGACAGTAATCACTAAATAGAACGAGCTGTGTCCGATGATTCTTCGTTCAGGCTCCATCCATCTTCATCATCAGGAACTAGATGGAACTGCTACGTCACTTCTGGACAGCAATGTGACTAGAACACCAGAGCTCAGGAATTGCAGGGTAGCGACTTCAGCTTTTTGGACATATAGCTCGACTTGCACACTACACCCTTCAAGATAGCCACGGTGGAAACGCACAGACACGCTCCTGGATGCTATGGAATTTGGAATAAGTGCACTTACTAGCTGAGAGTCGAAATAACCGGAATACAACAAAAATTAACACAGTTTTGAATTTAGGCAGGGAGGGAGAAAAAAAAAAACCCGCTGGGGGAGCCGCTAAAGGTAGTAGTGCACACAATAATTAAAACCAAAAGTGGAGGCCATTTGAAAAGGGGAATGGGACAACACTTAAGATTTAAGAAAGAGAAGCTGAACGAGATAGGAACAATGACATTAAAAAAAATAAAAATTGAATACGTGAAGCCACTGGGGGATGAAAGATAATTTTTGGGCGCATAGCGAAAATTTAGATTTTGAAGTGGCAAGGACGTACTTCGTACAAGGAAGTAAAAAGGTATTTGACCAGTGTTTCTAACTCCCTGAGGATATCCTGAGAATGTCCTGGGAAGAAAGGGATACATCCCCCAGGTCCCTACTCTGTCCTTAAGATATTGAAGAAAGCTGCTAAAAGTCCCTACACGAAGGGACAAATTCCTACAGTTAGCAACACTGCATTTGACTTCATATCAAATTACGAAAAAACTTCCAGATTTTAACAACCGTAAACTACTCTTTTTCCACCAAATTTAATTATCAAATCGCTGAAGTTGAATTCCTCTACGTTTGCCGTCAAGGCAGACTTTCGTTAAAGCCAATCCTTTGTAACAATATTATTACGTTTCGTCTATAACTTGGGTTCTCAAAAAATCTACAAAACGAGAGAATAGATAATAGCGAAAAATAGAGTTTTCGTAAGTGTCGAAAATTAAAAATCATACAATAACTAAAAAGGTATACGCTTGACACTAAAAAATACGCAAATTTTTAATGTTTACATCCATCCGTTTTTGAGCTATGTGAGATACACATACATATGCAGATAACGAAAATATTTTGTAAAATCGCGGATATTTCTATAAATGAAGATCAAATAGGAGGAGTAAAACTAGATCTTACGAAAAGTCAGGACTGTAAATTTAAAACATTCAATGCCAATCATTTTTCAATTAAGACAAAATTCATTTCGTCGATCGATTTCACAATTACTTCGTGCAAGGAAGTAAAAAGAACAAAAAAAATGACAAATAGTACATCGTGGCCACCTCAAAATTTTCTTGTATATCATCCAATATAACAGTGCCACAAACAGCTTAACCTGAAGATGTATAAAATTTTAGTTTTTCTCAATAAAAAGGTTGCATATGCAATTTAGTGTAAGTTTAATAAGTAGATGCTCATATATGTAGCCGTATGAAAATCGCAGAAGATAAAAATAGCAGTGCCACGTGTCATCCAATATACATCCAATTTATTCAGCATTCTTTTCATAATGGCCATTTTCCATATCAAGTTTGGAGTATTTATTCGCTGTAGAAGCTGAGGTATGGCTTTCCCGTACACAGGAGAAATTCTAGCATAACAGTGCCATCTGTCAGCCGGATGTGCACCGAAATTGAATCAGTATAGTTTTTCATAACTGTTCCCTCAAATATCGCGTTTGTGCAATTACAGTGCAAGCAAAAAAAAAAAAAAAGTTTATACTTGAGCGGCAAAAAGAAAAAAAAAAAAAACTTTACGTGTCAATTGCCGTTTCCGCCACAAAACTGTGTTGAACTCCAGTGATGACACGTGGTGTTAGTCGATCACATACGATCTTTCGCTATCCTGTCAACACTCAGTTAACCCCGTGGACTTTTAGAGTAAGGCCGTATGCCCTTTGTTCCCGCCGGCCAATATTTTGTACATTTGTTAAAAGTTTGAGAACCTACATTGGTATTTTCACTCCACATAAAGGGGCATAATAAGCTTAAAATGAAAGAGAAATACCTTGCTTTGACTCTGCTAAAGAAGGAAATCTCCGTGATTGTTGTAGCCAGAGATCTGGCAGATCATTCTGGATGTAGCATGTTGTAGCCATCTGGCAAATGTAGCCAGAGATCCGTAACTAAACTGCTGCAATTGGCAATAAAATGTAAAGATGAGATGACAAAATACTGACCGACCATGTGTCATCGCTAGAGTTCGACACATTTTTATGGTGGGAACGGCAACTGATATTTTTTTTTTTTTTTTTCGCTCAAGTGTAAGCTTTTTTTTTTTTTTTTTTTTGCCGACACTGTATAGTGATTGTAAAGTGAGATATGGTCTTCGCGTAAATAGGAGACGTTGCAGCAAATCATTACTACCTGTTATGCTATTTTTACCTAAGGTTTGTAATAAACACTCATTTATGTCAAGATTCAACTAAATAAAAAATTCTATGAAATTCTATGCACTCATTCTTGATCTTGAACTGCCACAAAATATTGGTCACAAACACATTTTTCTAAAAGTGGTCAAATCGCGTCCATGCATCTCAAAACGTGCAAAATCCATCGAAGACTGGAAGTCGAAAGTTTTAACAAATTCAATAATTTCTTCGACGAATAAAGAAGAAAAAAAAAATATTCCCAATTTAAAAGCATATGCTTATTAGTTAAATTTTTAATATTTCTTAATATATGCATTTAAAAGAGAGCACGTTTTCCGCTTTAAATACGTCATTCTGTTTTACGGTCTGTATTTCTTAATATTGCAACGATACAATATTTCGATAAGATGCTTTAAGATACTTTGAAATAGCATGGACATTTATTTTTAGTACGACAGGACTATTTTTTTCAGACAGCGATTTCACGTTGTAGCCATTTATTGTATTACTCCTTGAATAAACGTGCAAACATTTGTATTTTTATTTAAAATGGATAAAACTTAGTTTGTCATTGCGTCTGGATTATTAAATTTTAATAAAAATTGGTACGCTTATTATTAAAGACAAAATCCAGCTAAAACTGTATTTTTTAGTTCAATCAGATAATTGATTCAAAAGACGTTAAATAAAAACCATATTTTAACTTTAAAATTATTCAAAAGAAAACAAATTGAGGCCCAAAATCTCAAAATAAACAAAGTGAATATATTTCTTTTTATATTAAAAATAAATATAAATAAATAAATAAATAAATAAATGAACATGCAAATTTTTTTTTTTTTTTTTTTTTTTTATAATTAAAATAAAATTGAGAAAAATCGTTCTAAAGAAATAGAACAGCTGTAATATAGAATTCCTTTGTTATACTTTAAATTTGGCACCAAATTATCTGGAACGTTTCTCGCTAAGGTCTGTACTTATAGCCATTTTAATCCATCGCCGAAATGACAAAAATTTAAAAGCCACCAAAACGTGCTCCTAAGCCAAAGAAATTTTAAAAAATGAATAACCAATGCCAAGGGATGATCAAACTTACTGCATGTCTTTTATATGAAAGGATAGATTAAAATAAGTCTTGTTGCACTAAATTAAATTCTGTTTTGTGCGGAATCACTTAGAAAACAAAAAATGTACTTAGCGTTATTCGATTTTTTTTTTAAACGGTAATTGTCATAAAGACACAGATTAATTTTACAACTCATCCTTTATCAAGTGAAACAAGAACGAAAACTCATACAGTACGCATTGAGTATAAACACTTTCCAAATGTACGTAATTGTTGTATCGTATAACTCTCAATGTTCTTTTCCTAAGGAATCACAAAACTGGCAGAAGTAGTTCCGAAAGGCATACAGATAGAAAAATTAAATTCATAATCATACTTAAACATTGTTAGAAAGTGTTGAAAATGCTTAATACAAAAAGAAAACGTAACCCTTATATTCTAATTGCAGCCCTTAATGTGTCTGAATATTTCAGTGTATCCTTGTAAAATCTGAAGGTTAACAAAATCATATTCTATACAAAATATTATTTTAGAATATTAACAATAAATGTATATTTCTTTATGATTTTTACAATAGAAAGTTCTTTAAATGTAATTTAAAAATGTCTGTCCTAAAAGGAGACAATTTTCGGGGTGTCCCTGTACACAAACCAATTGCACAGACCTATTAATCTCATTTTAAATAGGTAACATTCCATAGTAAATTTGAATAACATATATGACTGAAAAAAAAAAAAAAAAAAAAAAAAAACTGAAAATATTTATGGACATTCGGGGCGGGCAGCTGGACAGAATGGTAGTCGGACAGATACATAAATTGCAATCATATTCACATTTAAAATGTCAAAAAGTATTAAAACGCTTTATGTAAACGAAAATGGAATTCCAACAAATTTTTAATAATAGCCCTCAATGTAACTGCATATTTTTATGTGGCACTTAAAATTTAATGCTAATCCTACTACATTCTGTAGAAAGTATTCTTTTGTGCATATGAATAGCACCTTTCAATTTTATTAAGATTTGTTCAAAGTAAAGTTATTAAAATTTGGTTTATAGAATAACTCTCATAGAACGAATGCTTTGGAATACTTTCGGGTGTCCCTGTACACAGACCAGTGGAGGTATTTACACCATTTTCTATAGCAAACATCCGATAGTGAACTTGAACAATACATCTCAATTTCATTGAAATTGTGGAAAATAAAGAAATTAAGATATGGTTCTCATATAACACAGTGATTTGGAATACGTTTGGGTGTTCCTGTACACAAGTCAGTGGAGGTATTTACTCCATTTTCAATAAGGAACATCCGATAGTGAACTTGAATATTATATATCAGCTTCAAGAAATTCCATGAATATGTACCAGAGTTAGAGCGCGGATAGACTGGCAAACAGAAGTCATTATCACTTTTCAACTGTATTGGAAAGTATTAAAAACATTTAGAAACATTTGCAGCAATTTTTCAATAATACCCATTAATATATCTGAATATTTTTATGTGATCCTGTAAATCTAATGCTAATCATACTATTCAATGGAAAGCATTCTTTTGTGCATATGAATAATATATATTAATTTTATTAAGATTTGTGCAAAGTAAAGTTCTTAAAATTTTGTTTATAGAAATACCTATCATAGAACGCAATGCTTTGGAATACTTTTGGGTGTCCCTGTATAAAAACCAGTGATGGTATTTACTCCATTTTCTATGGAGACTTCGATATTGAACTTGAATAACATATTTCAATTACATTAAGTTTAGTGTAAAGTAAAGGTATTAAAACATGGTTTATAGAAAAACTTTTCATAGAAGACAATGCTTTGGAATACTTTCAGGTGTCCCTGTACAGAAACCAGTAGCAATGTTTACTCCATTTTCAATAGGGAACATCCGATAGTGAACTTTAAAAACATATATCAGTTTCAAAAAATTTCATAAATATTTAGGCGAGTTAGAGTGCGGACAGACATACAGACAAACCGAAGCCGTTAACACTTTTCAACCTTGTTGAAAAAAGTGTTAAAAAGACATCAATGTATAGTTTATTTTGACCAAAGATCTGTCATTCATAATTTTTTACTTTCTCTTACCCATAAGGTAGAGAAAGTGTTGTTTTGGGGTCAAATTTTCGAACACGAGATTTTGTTATATACGTTTTGAGGTCCCCTGAATACGAAAATCATGTTTTTACCAAATGGTCTGTGTGTATGTCTGTGTGTCTGTATGTCTGTGTGTGTGTCTGTGTGTGTGTCTGTGTATGTGTCTGTCTGTTATCAGCATATCTCAAGAACAAATTATGGTAGAAAGTTCAAACTTGGTATTCTAAATGTGTATCATATAGGGACGCTACAGTAAGCTTTTCGTTAATATCAAGCGAATGGTTCGTGTACAGGGACAATCAAGAGAATTCTAATACATTACGTCTATGGGGGAAATTGCAGGAAAGTAGAGTTTAACTTCTATAGACTGCACTAAACCAAATGAAACGAATATATATTTTTTTGTAATAGAGATAGTTAACTGGGAAAAAAATTTGTGTATGTAGGAGCCTCGCCTCCCCCCTGGGGGGGGGGAAGTCCCCCCTCGAGGGGAGTAAATTTTCATGATGGGTATCTTTCAAAAGAGCTCGCCAATACCTTTAAAACGAATGGTTGAACCATCGATCTGCGATAATTTAAATCAAAGTAATCGATTTTTTTTTACTTTTAACGAAAAAAAAACTTAGAAAAAAAATCGTACTTTTTTTTTTTTTTTTAATATTGAGAATAAAATGGACTTTTTTTTGGACATTTGGTGTTATACTACTTATACTACTAAATTATTTTTTAAAAAGAGAATTATTTTTTAATAACCGAATTAAATTCTATATAAATGTAGGTGCATTAATGAAACGCGGGGTTGAGGGGGGCGGTAGCACCCCTCACACAGAACTAATTATCATATAAAACTCTTCAGAAGCCTAATATGAATTGTTTAACTTAGGTTTACATAACAGTACTCGTTATCTTACCTATTAATCTGCAAGCTGTATTTATAGTATTAAATTTCAGGGTAAGAGAAAGTCGTGTGAGTGACACACCAGATTATTTTTAAAAACTTTGTTTTACATTAGTTTTCAGTCGGGAAAAAACTTGCTGGAATATTAACAATCTCAACGCATGATTGGCCAAGAATTAAATATTTTTATAAATAAAATCTCTAAATTTCAAACGAGTTTAAAGATTTTGGATTGTACATTCATAAATTTATACACAATTTATAATTCTTGTAAAAATCGTTTGAAAAATCGTTATTTTTCAAAAACCTTTCATACACTCCAATCCGAAAGCTACGTAATTTATCATTTAACATGAATTAAAATTTGAAAGATTGACAGCGAGCAAATGTAAAAATATCAATACAAAGCACCCTGTTTAAAAAAATATAAAAAATAAAATCCATATTTTTTAATTTAAATGAAATTATCAAACTGATTTTCATTAAATCAAAACACACTTAGTCAAAGTTCTTAAAAAAAAAAAAAAAAAAATTGTTAATTTAAAAGAAATTATCAAACTGACTTTCATTAAATCAAAACACACTTAGTCAAAGTTCTTAAAAAAATTGTTCATTTAAAAGAAATAATCAAACTGATTTTCATTAAATCAAAAGGCACTTAGTCAAATTTCTTTTATATATATATATATATATATATATATATATATATATATATATATATATATATATATATATATATATATATATATATATAGATAGATATATAGATATATATATATATAAATTCCGTATTTGTTAATTTAAAAGAAATTATCAAACTGATTATCATTAAATCAAACCACACTTAGTCAAAGTTCTTAAAAAAAAAAAAATAATATAAATAATAATAATAATCCAAATTTGTTAATTTAAAAGAAATTATCAAACTGATTTTCATTAAATCAAAACACACTTAGTCAAAGTTTAAAAAAAAAAAAAAAAAAATTAACTTAAAAGAAATAATCAGTCTGATTTTCATTAAATCAAAAGACACTTAGTCATAGTTCTTATATATATATATATATATATATAATCCATATTTTTTAATTTAAAAGAAATTATCAAACTGATTTTCATTAAGCCAAAACACATTATTAAGTCAAAACTCTTATTAAAAAAAAAAAAAAAAAAAAGCATTAAAATGAGTTTATATGTTTGAGAGCTACAACTGCCACAGAGAGATTAGACAAAAGCTTCAAACTTATATCACCATTTTTTTTTGTTTGCATATTTAAAAACACTGATGTATATTACATTTACATAAAAATTTCCTGTAAAAAGAGACATTTCGATTAATGCTTAAATTTAGAACAAATCAAAAGTGTTATGCGAATACAATTAACTCTGACTGCTATAAATTTTTCTGCCTTTCTGAAATCAATTTCATGTACATCAATTAATATGGACAAAAATCTATTTCGAGGCAGCGTTAACTTTTAATGGAACTTCCGACATATTAAATATAAATGAATTAGGTAAACATGGACGCGACTTTTGTCATTAAGTTGCGTAGATTATTTTTAGCGTAAGCATGTAGAAGCGATTTAGTTATCTCCCTTAGACTCTTAGATGTATTGATTTGTTAAAGATTGGATCATATTATATATATATATATATATATATATATATATATATATATATATATATATATGTGTGTGTGTGTGTGTGTGTGTGTGTGTGTGTGTGTGCATATAAGGCAGTATGTTGTGAATATCACAAAATTTTTTTCTATACAAATTCACGCAGTTCAAATTATTTACTAAAATTATTTGATATTATTTTCCATAATGGATGTAGACGATTTTCATCTGAGAGATGTATGTGTAACTATAAATTACAAAGAAAGTGAATTTTTTGTTCTACATAAAATCTAAGAAAATGCTCTTTTTATTTTATTTTATTTTATTTTATTTTATTTTATTTTATTTATTTATTTATTTATTTGTTCAATAAATACTTTTTTCTTTTTTTTTCAAATTACCATCGATCCATGGTTCAACCATTCGTATAAAAAGTTTTTGATGAGTTTTATAAAAAATATTCAAATTGTAAAGTTACAATGCTATGTAGGGTGTTATAAGTGAGCCATTTTCAATTTCAGTGTATAAATTTGTTTATTATTTATCCTCTATTTTTTGTAAGTTCACGTGCTGAACAATATGTCAAAGAAAAAAAGAGTTAAATGAATTTAATGCTTTTAATTTTTATGTAAAATATGAGCGCGTGCTGTCTTCAAAATTTGTTAAAATGTAAAGATTATGTGATGCGTGTGGCATCCACAGTTTTGTTTTTTAATTCAAGAAATAGAACAGAATGAAGTTAGCAACGATGTTAGTTGCATTTTTTCATATAGTTTGAGTTCTTAATTTTAGTGAACTACTTTTTACCGTAGGAATAATTTTCTTATATTTAATGTTATAGGGAATTATTATATGAGCATAAAAGATGCTACTTTAATAATTTTAAAGTGCAAATAAGTAGTATTGGCGTCCGCTTTTATACAGTTTAATTTAGTAAGAGAAAAGCTAGGAATTTGCGGTGCTTATTCCGTTGCTTTACATAAAAATATACTGGAGTCACTGCGACAGGACCCTTCAAGTGAAGTAAAATTATTTTGATTATATTAAGATTAAAAAGATGTTTAAAACCGTTAAAGGATTTAAAAAAGAAGATTTGAAATGGCTAGCCGAAGAAATTGGAGAGACTTTGCCTTCGACGTTCACAATAGCAAGCTTAAAAGAGCTGATTTTAAATAGTAAAGAGTATGAAAAGGATCCCGAATTTGTGAAAGATATCTTAGAAAATGCTGGAAAGAAAATTGAAAGAACAAGAACAAGCTTTGAAAGAAGAAAAACAAGAACAAGCTTGGAAAGAAGCTGAGGAATTAAAGCTGGAAAAAGAAGCAGAACTGGAGAAAGAGAAATTAAGATTGAATCATGATTTAGAATTGGCGAGAATACAATCATCTGGGCAAATTCAAACTGATGCTATTTTAAGTAATTATGAAAATAGTACTATGAGACGAAAATTTACTTTACCTAAGCTGGAATTCAGGAAATTTGGCGGAGAAATTAAAGGATTGGTTGCCTTTTTGGAGCCAATTTGAACAAATCGATAAAGATGATGAGATTGCCCCAGAGGACGAGTTCTAGTATTTAGTACAATCAACAGTCGCTGGTTCACGCGCAAGAGAAGTTGTTGAAAGTTTCCCGCCAACTGGCGCCAATTATTCAAAGGCAGTGGAAAGTTTAAAGGCTCGTTTTGGCAGGGAAGATATTCTAGTAGAAGTGTATGTACGAGAGTTATTGAAATTGATAATATCTGTGCAAACAAAAGGTAGATTTGCATTAACTTCATTATATGATAAGCTTGAGTCATATTTACGGGCGCTAGAAACATTAGGTGTTACCACTGATAAATATGCCTCCATTTTATACCCGATGGTTGAGTCTTGTTTCCCAGCAGACTTTTTGAAGGCTTGGAATCGCTCGAATCTCTCTTCTTCTAATACGGATGCTAAAGGAAGGTTGAATAATCTGATGCATTTTTTGAAAACGGAAGTAGAAGGTGAAGAGAGAATATCTTTAGCTGTAGCGGGCATCGGTTTGACAAAGCGTGAAGATAATAAATATTCTAAAAGGAAAAACAGTGCAAGTGCAGACTATATGCGAAATAAGATATCGACAGCTTTAGGTTTATTGACAACGTCTTCTGCTTTAGATTTCAAAAGGGTATGCATTTTTTGCCAAGGCAAACATTTGAGCTCTGAATGCTTTTCAGCTCGAAAATTGAGTTTAACTGAGATACAAAAGATTGTAAAGGATAAAAATTGCTGCTTCGCTTGTTTGTTACCTAATCATACAGTGAAAAAATGTCGAGCAGTTTTAAGATGCATTATCTGTTCTAAGAAGCATATGCCTTTGATGTGCGATTTGCGTGATTCTCAAGGTAAAGCTGCACAAGAAAAGGTTGAAGAAAATTCAGTCAGTAGCGAAGTAAACATGACAAATTTTAATAAGCAAAGTGCTAAAGTATTCCTTCAAACCTTAAAAGTGAAACTCATCTCCGAAAACAAGCAAAAAACAGTTCGTTTATTGTTAGATTCAGCATCCCAAAAATCTTATATTTTGAAAAGTATAGCAGAAGAGATGAATTATACTCCCATTCGTCAAGAAAAAATGATGCATTCATTGTTTGGCGGAGTTACAACAAAGGAATGCCAACATAATTGTTATAGAATAAAGGTTAAGGATATGAAGGAGAAGTTCACCTGTAATTTTGAAGTGATGGATCAAATTACTATATGTGAAAACATTCAACCCGTCACTAATGGTCCGTGGATTAAAGAGTTGAAAGAATATGGAATCGAATTATCTGATGTAAGTCATTGCCGTGAAGTTATCGAAATATTGATTGGTGCTGATATTATGGGAAAGATGTTAACTGGCAAAAGAAAAGTATTGACATCTGGTCTTGTTGCCATAGAAACATACCTCGGTTGGACGTTGATGGGCAAGGCGCCTCACACCGAAGTCTCAACAGATAATTTAGCAATGATGGTGACGTCTTTGTTCGTAAATGAAGCTGATATCTCAAACTTATGGAGATTGGACTTGATCGGAATAACAGATACTATAGAAAAGAAATCTAAAAGTGAGATTGACCGTCAAACAAAGGAACATTTCTTAGAGACAGTAAAAATTAACAAGGATGGTCGTTACGAAATTTGTCTTCCTTGGGCTGACGACACATCTGCATTACCAGATAACTTGAGTTTGGCTGTAAGACGTTTGGAAAGTACAACTTCTAAGTTATTATCTAAGAACATGTACGGAAAATATGAAAATATATTTATGGACTGGTTGAATGAGGGGATCATAGAAGAAATTCCTGCTACCAAAGTGAACTCTTATGGTAATTATTTACCTCATCACCCAGTTATTAAAGAGACCAGTAGTACAACACCTATCCGTCCGGTTTTCGATGCTTCAGCAAAGTTGGCTAACCATCCATCTTTAAATCAGTGTCTGCAGTGTGGCCCAAATTTGATTGAGCTTATCCCAGATATTCTTCTACGTTTCAGAGAAAGAAAATTTGGTGTAACCGCTGATATTAGAAAAGCGTTTCTTCAAATTAGCATTTGTGAAAAGGATAGAGATTTCCTACGATTTCTATGGTGGAAAGATCTAAAAGAGAAGAAACTTAGAGTATTTAGGCATGCACGAGTCGTTTTCGGTGTAAAGTGTAGCCCTTTTCTTTTATCATCAGTAATTGAATATCACATCAAAAATAGTGCAAGTTTTGAGGAAAATTTCAAGCAAAGGCTTTTGCATAGTTTTTATGTAGACAATGTCGCCACTAGTGTGCACAGTGAAGAAGATCTAAAGAAATTTATCTCGGACTCAAAGAAAATAATGGCAAAGGGTGGTTTTGATTTAAGACAGTGGGAATACACTGGTGATCACGATGAAACATCGAACCAGAAGGAAACTCAAGTATTGGGTCTGATTTGGGATAAGGTTTCCGATACATTAAAAGTCAACATGAAATGGCTAAACGATTTCAACACAGAAAGGATTACCAAGCGAAGTATGTTATCGGCAGTTCATAAAATTTTTGATCCTTTTGGTTTTACTGCTCCGGTGATGCTTTATCCTAAATTGATGTTACAGAAAGCTTGGAAATTAGGAATTAATTGGGATGACGAAATAACTGGTGAATTACAAAAATAATTCCTATTATGGTTCCAAGAACTTAAATATTTAAACGATGTTAAGATACCAAGACATATCCAGATCACTCCAGAAAACTTACATGCATGCACAATTCATACTTTTGTTGATGAAAGTAAAGATGCTTACGCAGCAGTAGTATTCTTGAGGATAAAAAAGGAAGATCAAGGGGAAATAATTCTGCTTGCTGCCAGGTCCCGAGTTGCGCCTTTAAAAAATACGACTGTACCAAGAATGGAGCTATTAGCGGCTACTATTGGCGCTCGTTTGGCGAAAACTGTTGTGGATGCTTTGGGTTGGCAGGAAATGCAGCGATATTACTGGAGCGATTCCTCAACAGTGCTTGCTTGGATATCAAGAAATGAGAGCTGGTCTGTGTTTGTCAGAAATCGGGTTCAAGAGATTCAGAAATTAAGCAGTCCTTCATCATGGAAACATATACCAAGTGAGAAGAATCCAGCAGACTTGCCGTCTAGAGGCTGTAAGGCTAAGCAATTAGCTTTAATCAGATGGTGGGAGGACCCACATTGGATGAAAGATTCATCAGAATTTAGAAACCACATGAACACTTCCGATGAAGATTGGAATGATGAAGAAATTCAGAAAGAAAGGTCAAAGTCTACTTGTATGTTGACGAAATCTGAATTTCCATCCAACAATAACTGGCATTACAGCTACTTTTCAAGTTATGAAAAAATCATACGTTTAGTTGCTTGGATTCTTCGCTTTAAGCATAATTGTTTAAATCCTGATAAGAAGAGTAAAGGCGAATTGACGGCTACTGAATTTCGGGAAGCTGAGATAAAAACTCTACGTATGGTTCAAAAAGAATCTTTCTCTTCGGAAAGTGATGAAAGATTGAAGACATTACAAACCTGTAAGGATGAGCAAGATGTCATTCGTTTGAAAACTAAAATAACTTACAGGAAAGATAGTGAAGATTTTCTCCATCCCATAATTCTCCCTTCAAGGCATGAAGTTGTTAAGCGACTTATTTTTTATATTCATGTAAAGAACTGTCATGCGGGGTTACAAATCCTCTTAAATTTGCTTAGAGAAAGGTATTGGATCCTCAACGGAAGAAAGAGTGTAAAGCTTGTGTTAGCCAGCTGTGTGATTTGTAAAAGGTTTAATTCAAGGGCTTTATGGACATCTAGTGCTCCTCTACCTGAAAACAGAGTAAAAGATTCTGCCGTATTTCAAGTTACAGGCATAGATATGGCTGGTCCTTTGTATCTTAAGAACGATAAGAAGAGTTGGATTTTGATTTTCACATGTGCTATATATAGAGCTGTTCATCTAGAGCTAGTGACCTCTGCTTCCACAGATGCATTTTTGATGGGTTTGAGAAGATTTGTGGCTCGCAGAGGAAGATGCTCTGTTATCTACTGTGATAACGGAACAAATTTTGTTGGCGCAGCTAATTTATTGAGAAGCTTAGATTGGCAATGTATACAAAAATATGGGTCTGTCAACTCCATAGACTGGAAGTTTAACCCGCCAACGGCGGCGTGGTGGGGTGGCTTCTGGGAGAGGCTGATTAAGGTAATAAAAGATCTTCTTAAAAGAGTCTTAGGACGCGCCTGTCTTACGTACGAAGATATGACAACTCTTTTAGCTGATGTTGAAAGTGTAGTGAATTCAAGGCCTCTAACATACCTTTCTGAAGATGCGACTGTAAAACCTATCTCCCCATCTATGTTTCTTCAAGATGTTCACGAAATTCAGCTTCCAGATGTTGATGCAGTTGAACAAAATTCTTTATCAAAGAGGCTCAGATACAGGCAGTCCCTACTCAGAGCTTTGAGAGATCGATTCAGATCCGAATATTTGGGTGCTCTCATACAGCGAGCAAATAGAAAACAGTCAGAAAAGGGTATCGCTGTCGGAGATATTGTATTAATTGGATCTGACAACAAGAAACGAATCCACTGGCCACTAGGCCGTATCACAGAACTTATTCCTGGCAAAGATAAGAAAGTTCGACTTGTAAAGGTTCAAACTTCGCAACATGAACTTTTACGACCTATTCAAAGATTATATCCTTTAGAAGTAACATCATCAAATAATAGTTCAAAACTGAAAGAAGCATACCATTCAAAGGAAACCTCTGCACAAACTGTTAAACCCGTTGTAACTTCAGAAGAGGAACCAGTCAGATATAGCAAAGCGGGAAGGAGAATTAAAGTCCCTGAAAGACTAATGTATTGAGAACTACACCTGCAACATTTGGTTTTGATTATAACCTATAATCAAAAGGTGGGAGGATGTTATAAGTGAGCCATTTTCAATGTCAGTGTATAAATTTGTTTATTATTTATCCTCTATTTTTTGTAAGTTCACGTGCTGAACAATATGTCAAAGAAAAAAAGAGTTAAATGAATTTAATGCTTTTAATTTTTATGTAAAATATGAGCGCGTGCTATCTTCAAAATTTGTTAAAATGTAAAGATTATGTGATGCGTGTGGCATCCACAGTTTTGTTTTTTAATTCAAGAAATAGAACAGAATAAAGTTAGCAACGATGTTAGTTGCATTTTTTCATATAGTTTGAGTTCTTAATTTTAGTGAACTACTTTTTACCGTAGGAATAATTTTCTTATATTTAATGTTATAGGGAATTATTATATGAGCATAAAAGATGCTACTTTAATAATTTTAAAGTGCAAATAAGTAGTATTGGCGTCCGCTTTTATACAGTTTAATTTAGTAAGAGAAAAGCTAGGAATTTGCGGTGCTTATTCCGTTGCTTTACATAGGGTATTCCCTTCCCTCAAGGAGAAGAAAGGGATACTCCGACATGTACATTTTTTTCCTTTTCAGATTGACTGTTAATATTATATATATACACACACTCATGTTTGCGAAAATTGCAACACCAAGAAGGATTGCGAATATCAGAATGATATTCATTGGGCACATACATTATAGTAGGAAGACCAATTGATTAAAATTTCAGGAAATTTGGAGTAATATGTACTGAGAAAACAGTACATAAAGCAGCGATCTCTATGAGCAATAATAGCTTATCTGCCTAGACATTGACTCAAACAGCAATTGGATAACATATACGGGTAGAGCACTTCCTGAAGCTTTAACACAATGTCACAATTCATCGATCGTATTTACTGGTGAGTGAGGGGGGGGGGCAGTCGCTTTTCAAAGATTAAACAGTCATTTTCATTGGTGCAAGATCAGGAGAACGCGCTGGGCAGAGCAACAGTCGAACGTATTCTGCATCAAGGACGGTCTGGATAATACAGACAACTTGCGTTCATGCATGGTCCTGTTTAAATATTGCGCGTCGGAGGCCTTGAATATAGGGCAGAGCGATGGGATTCAACTCATCAGAAATGTAATGGCGAGTATTCAAAGTGGCGGGAATGAAAACAACAGTTGATCGAGATGTGTATCCAATGGTACCGCATACCATCACTTCAGGTGGTGAACCAGTATGCGGCTACAGAAATTTCGATTGTCCTCAAAACTGCATCACTGATATGGGAGCCTTTAATGCGTGATCAACGACGAACCTGGACGCAGGAATGGCGTGAAGTCGCTTTTCAGACAAATCACAATCCTGTTTACAGCATCAAGATTGCCTCATCCGTATTTAACGGCATTGTGAATAACGGAAAATTACCAGCAGGGATTCAACATTGTCACACAGTCCATCACCTGCAGTGATGGTATGGGGTCCCATTGATACATGTCTCGATTACTTCTTGTTCGCATTCACAACACTGAGTAGCGCCCATTAAATTTCTGGTGAGTTAAGGCCCGCCCCTCTGCCCTATATTCTAGGCTTCCGTAGCACAACATTTAAGCAGGATAATGCACGATCGCAAGTTGTCTGTATTGTCCAGACCTTCCTTGATACAGAATGTGTTCAACCATTGCTACGGCAAGCGCGTTCACCTGATCTCGCACCAATGAAAATATCTGTTTAATCGTTGAAAAGTGAGTGGCCTGCCACTACTCACCAGTAACTACGGTCTGTGAACTGTGGCATCCTGTTGAAGCTTCATGAAGTTCTGTACCCGAATATGTCATCCAATCGCTGTTCGATTCAATGTCTAGGCAGATAAGTGTAGTAATTACTCCCAGAGGTCGCTGCTTTATGTACTATTTTCTCAGAATATATTACTCAAAACATGATGAAAATTTAATTCTTCTCATCTTTGTCACTCAATTGCACTAAAATAAGATATAATTGAAGGTCGCAGATTTTAATTTATAAAAACAGGCCTTTCGTCTGATATCTAATTAAAAAAAAGAGGGTTATGATTTTTAATAAATTAAAATATAATTAATTATTTAATAGCTTGAGAGACATTAGATGTGTAAAAATTTAGAATTATTTTTTGTTTGCTTATAAATTTAAATTTTCTTTTTAGATAGATTAGATAGATAATGTGTTACAATATTTGATATGTTTTCTATCAAAAAAAATTAGAAGTAAATGAGTTAGTTTAAAAGCAAAGAATTATCTTTCTGTTCACTTTCGCATGAAATTAACCGCCAACCATATGAAATTAGCCGTCAACAATTTAAGACAGAACTATTTTTAAATGGAACTCCTAACGCATTAAAGATAAAATAAATAAATTAAATAATCTTAGTTGGTTGGTTGTAGGATTTAAGGCCGATTGACTACGCTAGGGTCCCAGTCCTGTGAAAATGACCTCTGTGGGAGTCTTTCTAAGGTGTCCTAGCCCGCATTAAATCGAGTTTCGGAGAAAATCACGGAAAATTTCGAATGGCTAGGTCGATGAGCTCGACCTTGGTTCGAATCCGGCACTTCCACTTACCAGCTTTGAGCACAGAACCGCTCGGCCGCTAGTTCGCTTAAATAATCTTCGACACGAATTTTGTTACTAACTTGCATAGATTATTTCCCGTACATCAGTTTAAAGTTAATGAAATATTTTCCATGAAACTCCTAACGCGTTAAAGATAAAATAAATTGAATAATCTTGGACACGACTTTTGTTACTAACTTATATAGATTATTCCCGTACAGCAGTTTAAAATTAATGAAATTTTTTCCCATGAAACTCCTAACGCATTAAAGATAAAATAAATTGAATAAACTTGGACACGAGTTTTGTTACTAACTTGCATAGATCATTTCCCGTACAACAGTTTAAAGTTATTGAAATATTTTCTGTCGTTAATTAAAGAACAAATGAATTTACATAAAAATGATGCATCTAACAGACGCATTTGCAAAAAAATATGCGTAAAAATATTACATTTTTGCTTTTCCAGAAGTGTCAAAATAAAAATGAATATACAACACAAACTCTAATTGCTGCACCTATTCTGCTTTTCTAAATTCGCCTTCGACATGAAACAGCACATCAAGTTGAGGAATCTATTAATACTTAATGACGTTTTCAACATACTCTATGTAATTGAATTAACCACTATCAGATAAACAGTAACTCCTCTCATTAGTTTGAGTCAAATTATTTTCCACGAAAACACCCAAGCACTTAATTTCGCGCCGCATGTATTAATTATAACTTAAAAAGTGTAAAACTATATATCTTGATATAAAACAAATTCTATTAAAATTTAATTAAATATTTTTCGATAAAATCTGTAATTTTTAGTTTGGAGAAGGCTTCCAGATTATAATGTGTCAATGCAAGACGAGCCTTGCATTTAATTATGCATTATTTTTCTTCAAAATTTCTAATTTTGAAAGGAATTTAGCGATTTTTTGATTATGAAATTATTAGTACTGCATTAAGTCAATTTTTAATTTTTGTAAAAATTAGTATATTTGTGATTGAAGGGAAAGCTCTTTTATAAAAAGAAATATAATAAAGAAACATGATCTATCATCTAACATGTGTTGGAAGTTGAAATATTGCATTGTATTAAAAATTTGCGAGCTGTCATAAAGTGGCTGAAGCATGGCACGCACACACCTTTTTTTTTTAATATCCATATATATCTAATCTTCAACTGAATTTAGAGATTTTTGGCCTGTGAACTCATAATTTCAATTTAACATTTTAAAAAATTGGTTTGAAATTCGCGATTATGAAAAATAAAAATAATAATCTTGTGTGTCACTCACACGACTTTCTCTTACCCTGAAATTTAATACTATAAATACAGGTTGGAGATTAAGAGGTAAGATAACGATGTTATGTAAACCTATGTTAAACAATTCAAATGAGGCTTCGGAAGAGTTTTATATGATAATTAATTTTGTGTGAGGGGGGCTACCGCCTCCCCTCAACTCCCCGTTTCATTAATGCACCTACATTTATATAGAATTTAATTCGGTTATTAAAAAACAATTTATTAAAATTATTATTTAAAAAAATTATCTTTCATGATAATGCAGACGATTTCCATATTAGAGAAGTAGTATAACACTAAATATCCAAAAGAAGTCCATTTCATTCTCAATATTTAAAAAAAAAAAAAAATACAATTTTTTTTTTTTTTTTTTTTTTTTTTGTTAAGAGTAAAAAAAAAATCGATAACTTTGTTTTAAATTATCGCAGATCGATGGTTCAACCATTCGTTTTAAAGGTATTGGCGAGCTCTTTTGAAAGATACCCATCACGAAAATTTACTCCCCTCGAGGGGGGAATTCCCCCGAGGGGGGGAGGCGAGGCTCTTACATACATGAAAATTTTTTTCCCAGTTGACTATCTCTATTACAAAAAATATATATTCGTTTCATTTGGTTTAGTGCAGTCTATAGACGTTAAACTCTACTTACCTGCAATTTCCCACATAGACGTAATGTATTAGAATTTCTACAAGAGTTTCTACAAGATTCTGAGAGGTATAACAAAAAACTAATGAATAGAATTCTTCGAAAATTATAAATTAATCAAAAAATAAATCATAAAATTGGTGCTAATTAGATTTTAAGATACATAATCAAGCAAGCGACGCGGCTCTGTGGCTTTATTAGCGATTTTTGTAGTATACAGAGGCTGTTCGCACATTTTTAGACGATTTTGATGGAGTGTACTGAAGCAATTTCTCTCATATTTCGTGTTTTATTTGTTCAGTTTGATAGCCCTTGTTCTTAACTAACATTCTACATCATAATTTCTATGATAATAATGCTTTTTATAATATCGGAAGAGGTATATTTTTCTACTCCTCTTGAACGTCTTTCCAGAGTCCACAAAGCGTTGTAGGTCGGTGTTTGGATAATGTTGATTTTACGAGTCGAAAAACACAAAAATCCAACAGTGATACATCAGAAGATTTAGCAGGAATGTCAGTGAAGGGTACGGTTTTAATTCCCGTTTTTTGTTCCATTTTTTTCTAGAAAAGCAATTGCGGATTGCGATGTGTATGGCTGCTTGTTTTGTCTTGATACAGTTCAATGGATTGCATTGTGGATAAAGATCTGGATTTTCATTTTTAAAAATTGGAATTAAAATATGTTCTTGATAGTATTTAGAGCTGATTTTGATATTTTTGTCATATTTTTTTGCTTTTATCTTGCGCTTGTATGAAAAAACCAGTGGCAATCATAAATCCTTTAGAAAAACTCTCTTTTGATGCTTTGAGCCATGTAGCAATTTTTTTTCTCCACTTTTGTGATAATAAATTGACCTTTTTTTATTGCAACCACTTAAATAGACCCAAGATTCATCTGTTGTTGCAACATTTTTCCATTTTTCTCCTGATAAATGCTTTTCATAACGATTTCACTAAAAACTATCTTTGGAAAGAGTGGAAACCTATCGTTCCATCCACTGCCATTTTAAAAGCGCATTTTTGCATCTAAACAAAAATTATAAATATCAGAAGATAAATAAAACTTCCAAAAATATAACTGTTGTGAAAATAAAATTCTCCATGCAAACGATTTTTTTCTTACTTCGAAATAAAATCGTCTTAAAAATGTGCGAACAGCCTGTATATACAGTCGAACCCCGTTAACGTGAACACTGTTAGCGTGAATTACTCTTAACATGAACTGCTTCCACAATCCCCCATCAGAATGAAGATCAGTTTAGTTATATGAAGATTAGTTATCGATAGCATGAATTACTGATAACATGAACTAATTTTTTATTCCCCTTGAGATTCACATTAACGAGGTTCGACTGTATATGTATAGTTATGATGATTCAATTCGTATCAAATTGGATATCAAGAATTTATTATATGAAATTAACGGCCCTCTTCACTCACCGTCGCCGGAAGCCCGAGCCAATGTTATTCCATGGGGAAATTTTCTTTACAAATAACTTATTAACTAATACATATATTTAAATTCTGTTTTCACATTCAGAAAATTCCCAACTGTTAAATTGACGGACCTTTTTTAAAAATGTATTTTTTTAATTTTTAATATTTTATTTCGAAATTGCAAAATGAAAAAATTTCACATATTGAAAATTCGTATTTTGCAGCTTCAAAATAAAATAAAAATAAATAAAAAAATAATAATATTTTAGAAGAGGTGCGTCAATTTAACAGCTGGGAACTTTCAGAATGTGAAAACAGAATTTAAAAATATGTATTAGTTAATAAGTTATTTGTAAAGAAAAATTTCCCATTGAATATTACTACCTACCCCACCTAATACCCCACCTAACATTAGTTTCGGCTTCCGGCGGCGGTGAGTGAAGAGGGCCCTTAAGCTATTCAAAATTTCAGGTATATCGCTCAGCAAGTTGCGTTTTTAGGCAATTTATTTCACGATTTGCTGTGTAACTATATTTGAGCTTATGGAAACGCACAATATTTAATAAATATTATTTTGTTTCATTTTGTTTTTATGAAATCAACTTTGGTATACATTATTGAACAAAGGGGGAAACGGTTATAAGTTTTGTGATGAATTATACAGTTCTTTTTTCTTTGTAAGGACCAGAGTCTTATTTCTTTTAGACAGGAAAAAAAAAGCTTCGTCACTATTTACAAAAGATCACCTTAAATTTTACTTGATAATATATAGTCTATTACAGAATCTAAGAGTTTACAAATATATGTATATATATATATGAACTCAGTTTCCAGACTTCGGCCCCCAAAATAATACTTACTTCACCAAACACGGAGTAAGATAAAATAAAAACATATTCGCTTAAAAACGCCCGACTAAATTTAAAGCATAAAAATAAGTAAAATTATTTTTAATTGTGTTATTACATCAATATTAACCATTTGCCGGTCCTATTTAACTTCACTCCTCAGGTCGATGTTACCAAATTTAGGAATCTTTTTATTCAATATCCACCACTAAATTTTAGCATTAGCTGTACCCAGATCACTTCAAAGCATACTTGCCAACATCCTAATTAACATTCCGTAGTGTCTTTAGTCCCGCCCTTTTTTTCACACCAGTAAATTTTTAAAGTAATATTCTACGAATGCAATTATGATTAAATAAGAAGAAAAATACTCTAAAATGATACTGGTGTGAAAAAGAAGGCGGGGCTAACAATACTACGGAATATTAATTAGTATGTTGGCAAGTATGTCAAAGGTTATTTGTCCATTATGTATATCAAATATAACTCCTCAAAATTATTGGTGATAGTTCAATAAGAGTCCCTAAGTTTGCCAATAATGTTTAGAGCGGTTTAGAACGTTAGCGTCGGCAAAGGGTTAAGCTAACCTAGATAAATAATCCCGACGTTACAGCTCGAAATAATTAGCGTCCGATATATAGGACGCTGGACGTTTGTAGAAGTTTAGGATAAATATGATTTTCCTATGTGACTTTCTTAAAATAAAAATGTCCTGTAGATAGAACGCTGAGCGGTAACGGGTTAAAAATTTCCTATATAAGTATATTTAAACGAAAAAACGGGACATAATCTGTATAGCATGAATAATTTTCGATAACTTCAAAAATTCTTTCTTTCGAAAAACTCTTTCTTTCAAAAATTCTTTCTTTTCGAACTTCAAAAATTTATTATTTAGATAATTCAGATTCCCCCCCCCCCTCCCCCATGACAAAATTGTAATAAAAAAAAAAAAAATATTGAAAAGAAAAAGAAAAGAACAGAAATTAAGTATAAAGGAATATATTTTGAAACAAATTATAACAATACCTTTCTTTAATATATGCAAAACAAAAGAAGAAAGTCGCATGGTAATGACAGTTGACAATTACAAAAGCTCAAACTTTGTAAAGTTTCCTCTTTTATTTATTTATTTATTTTTTCTCCGTCAACAAATATCTTTTGTGGATCGCCATGTAAAGTTTTCACAAGAAAATGTATATGCTACAAATATGAAGTAACGTGAAAAATGTGATATGTAACGAATAAAGAAAAAAAAATGAGATTAGCTAACAGATTAATCATTCATAGAGAAGCTAACCATAAATTACAAGTATATTCATTTGTATTTTTTTTTTATGTAACGATAATTAATACTTGTTTTTGTTTGCAGTAAATTTACAGTAATAAGAGAGAATATAAAAGATAACGATTAAAAAAAAAAAAAATGCTGGATGGACGTTAATGTCTCATCTTTCAATACATTTTCATTATTTGAAAAAAAAAAAAAAAAAAAAAAAATCCAATATCTATATCAGGACGTATATTAATAATAATAACATGTTACAGATGGCAAAAAATAAGACTAATAATATTATAGTTTTAAAAATTAAAGAACACGCTTTTATAGAAATGTGAACTAAAAAGCACAAAATATCTATCTTAGTATTAAAATGCAGGGTAAGAGAAAATCGTGTGAGTGACACACCATAATATTTACATACATTTAAATCTTTAATTAAAATAACTTAGAATTAAACAAAAACCATTTTTAAAAAATCTCCCCTGACGGGGATCGAACGCTAGACCTTTAGGTTCGTAGCGCGGAACTTTACCTCAACGCCACGGTGTTCACGTAGGGAAAGTATTTTTTTACAATATAGATTTTTTGTTTGCTCCCAGAGCTGTTACAAACATACATACATACAAGTGAAGCTAATAAAAGCGTGTTAAAAATTGTTTTGTTTTCGAAGCTAGTAGACAGGAGGAGCCCGGTTTGATCCCAAGTAGTGTTCAAATATTTCTTACAGATAGTAAAAAAGCGCTCTCACTATTTTCAGTAGACCATATTTAATTTTACATAATAAGAAAGTTGTAGAATATAAAAACTTACAAATACGTAAAAAGGAAATGTCTGAATTAGAAATAAGAATCTGGTATTTAAAGATGAAAACTTCTTTACACACCATGAAATAAAGGGAAGCTTCCTTTCATTTTATGGTGTGTAAAGAAATTTTTAATGTTTAAATATTTATTGTAAACGAGTTCTTTAATTTATAACAAGGCTCTGGTATTAAGTTTTATTTATGAAAGACGTTCAATAACATAATTTAATATAATAGTTATATTTTCATTTATACATACATACATACATATTATATATATATATAAGCATACATATACATACAGTGTGTTCCAAAAGTTCCACACACCCCTCCTAACTCGAAAACGATTCGGAATTGTGAAAAATATCGAAACACGTATTCAATGAACTAGCAGGCTACGCCCGCTTCGCTGGCCACTATATTTAAATGAATATCCAAAAGAATTGGATCATTATTTGTTTTTCACATCACATTATAAATAAAAACTAAAATAATTACATTGGAATCGCTTTAGACCTCGCATCGGGTACTCGCTGACTACGGCAGCTCTTTCTCTGCCCGCACTGTATCGGGAGCAGGTCCCCACTGCCTGCAGAAATCTCTTTCCTATGTATTTCAATATGGGTATTTATTGACGATAGGTGGGTCTGCCATTATTTAAGAACTACGATTTTAAAGATAACTGTATCTCAGCGTCTATTAAATATTTTAGTTTTTGAACCAAGTATTTTATTGCTCATGCTAGTTACGTATTACAATTTGATTCCGACCAATGTAATGAAATAAAATAAAAAGTAGATTTTCTTTCAAAAGGAATTAAATACATAAAAAACAAATTCCAATCAGTTTAATCCTTTCTACTATATACTACCATTATTTCCTGACAAATACTATAAATTAGAATAAAAAAAGAAACTTTTAAAGAAATTAAATTAACAAATGAAAAATAATTTTTGTTATACTACAAAAATTATACATAAACATAACTGCTATAAATACGTTTTTAAATTTTAAATTTAATATATTTAATTTTTTCTACTGCATTACCAATTTATTTCCAATAAATATAATAAATTAAAAAGAGAAAAAAGATTCGCCCTCAAATAAATGTATTAAATAAAAAATAAATTGCATAATATAGCCGTTGCTAAGATACGCAGACGATTACAATCGAAGAATAAATTCATGAAAAATGAAACATAAAAGCCAATGTTTAAAATCGAAAAAACATTAATTTAAAAATTCAAATTCGAAAAAAATCTCGATGAGGTGCACACTTGCAGGGTCCCAGGTACCTATATGTCAAATTTGGAAGCTCTGCGATCAGTAGTGTGTAGTATTGTTCATGTTTAGATAAATGTATTTATTTTCTTGTTGGGAAAAAAAAAAAATAAATAAACTCGTAATTTTTTTTTTTTTTTTCAACAATTAAATTATGGATTAAATTTAAATGGCTATTTTTTCGCTATTATTAGCTTATTATTTTCATATTTTTATTAATTAAAAGAAAACTAAACAGAAATTCGAAATTCTGACTTTGATGTGCACAATGATCCTTCGGGGGGCACCTTTGTGTTAAATCTCGTGACTGTCCGAGCTACCGTTTTCGAGAACAGTGAAATATATATACAAATATTGCTCACTTAATAGTATAAGATTCGAGAAGGACCTCTTTTGGTAAAGAAAGTTTGAGCCTAGGAGGGCTAGGGGAGCCGCTAGGGAGGGCAACTTTAAATTTTCAAATGAGAAGGTATGTCTTGTGATACATCCCTGGAAACGTTTCTTCAAAATAATAGGATTTGATATAAACAGTTTCATCCTACGATGATTATTACATTAGTTTTTAAATTTTTGAAATGTGGATTTTACACTTATGTATCCCCTTTAATAATCATTGCAGGACAAAACTATTTATATCAAATTCATTGTCTTGAAGAGACGTTTCCAGGGATGTATCACAAGACATACTTTGCCCAAAAAAGTTTGGGCCCGGGCAAGGGTATAGTAAGAGTGCCGCTAGGGAGAGTAACTTTAAAATTTCGAACAGGAAAGTATGTCTTGGGATACATCCATGGAAAAGTCTCTTCAAAACAATGAATTTGATATAAATAGTTTTGTCCTGCTATGATTATTAAAGGGGATACATAAGTATAAAATCCACATTTCAAAAATCTACTAATTCAAGTATCTCCTTTAATAATTATCATAGAGCGAAACTATTTATATCAAATTTATTGTTTTGAAGAGACGTTTCCAAGGATATATCACATGACACACTTTCCCATTTGAAATTTTAAAGTTGCCCTCCCTAGCGGCTCCCCTAGCCCCTTTTTTTCCCCCCAAGAAGTCCCTCTCGAATTTATTGAACATGTGTGTCGTCATTTTTCACAATTCCGACCCATTTTCGAGTTAGAAGGGGGGTGTGGGACTTTTGGAACACCCGTATATATACACTAATCGACAAAAAAAAAAGGCCGCACTTGGATATTTTCCATTTTTCTTTCTGTAATCACTAATTTTACTGTTTCTAAAGTAAATTTTTGAACAGATTTTATTACGTTGTGTTCCACGCGCAATTTAGGATTGAGCCAAGTATTAAAAGCAAGATGCAATTGTTCGGAAAATTGTAATTTTAGAAAGTATTTCAAAAATTGGCAATAAAAAGGCAATTAACGATACCACAAAAAATATTAATTTTAGAGCGAAAATCAAAAAAATATTTTAGTACGTGGGATGTCAAAATGATTAAATGTTAACAAATTAGTGATCTGGTTTTTAGCAAGATATAATATTTTTTTTTTTTTTTGTCTGTTTAAGAGATAATTCTGTGAGTGCCAGATCGGATAGATTTTCACGAAAATAGACAAGTAGCTGAAAATTACTATAGAAACCGAAAAAAAAAAAAAAAAAACTACAACTTTACATGAAATTATCTCATATATATTTGTAAAACTTAAAAAAAAAAAAAAGAAAGAAAGAAAGAAAATTCACATATGGAAATTTTACATGAATCCAAAAATTTGATGATAGAAAATTATTTGAAAATTTATTTTTAGCAACATTTTATTTATGTTGTTATTTATAAATTATTTATATACATATATATTAATTATATTTTACATTTGCTAGACAGATCAAATACGTAAATGTTTTAAAAGGCTTTTATGATATACAACATGTAAAATTGCATGAAGTTCGATTATACTGATATCATTAATTTAAAACCGCCTGTTTACGCAATTTTTTATTCGGTTCAGTTTTATACCTACCATCACCTTAATATATATATATATATATATATATATATATTTAAGTGATATTTTTGTAAACAATAATGTATTTTTGGAGGATGGATAAATCATATTCATAATGTATAATTTCCATTTCAACTCTGTGTGTTTAAAAACATTAACGTATTTCATTTTTTTTTATTTGCTGAAAAATAATAATAATAATAATAATAAAATGTTTACGTATTTTAAATGTTTAGATAAATTATCGATACACTGAATAGTTAATAATCTTTTTTTTTTGTATTATGTTGAAACGATTATTAATGATAAAATTATTCTAACGCATATCATCTCTTGTTTATATCCACGGTCAACATAAACAGAAAAAAATAGATATTTTCTATGGCAACACTGGACACCACGTAGAAATGTTATGGGCGCTAGCTTATCGATAAACAATATTGTTTTGCATAAAAAGAAGCACGAATCCAGAAAATTATTGTTGTAAGTGATAATTTGCGATAAATTCTAACTGAAATAGCAGACATAAATCTTTAAAATGTCAAGTGAAATAGGTGTAGTAAAAATCAATTAGAAAACAACAAAGGGGGGACGGTGGAATAAAACGAATAGGATAATCCAAAAATAAACGCTTTAAATATTTTATTATGTATTTATTTATTTAACATTTTATAATTTATGCATGCATAAGTGCACGAGAAATAAATCATTTTAAAAGCGAAAAAAACATTTGCATTTAAAACTTTTTAATATTTGGAAATCAACTTTTTTTATTCACAGGAATTTTTTATTTTTTACATACTTTTAGTTACTTATGTGCGTGGTTCAAATAAAAAAATTGACTTTTAAATCATTTCTTATCATGCAATTGAGATGAAATTTTACATGCATGTATAACACCCCCATCCGATTCAGAAAAAAATTCTCCATCGATTGGTATAAATGATTTAAGTCCATGTCATTTAGTCTTTGAGAAAATCCATTGGTAAAAAATATTCAAGTCAGAAATTTAGCATTCCTGTTTGGTATAAAAGATTAAGTTCTGCAGACATTTTTTTTTAAACTATATAAATCTGTTAAAAATAAACAAACTTCAAAATTAAATGTATGTAGTTTATTCACAAAATTGTATATATATTGTTTAATGTTTTAAACAATCTAACATTCTTAAAGCGAGCTTTAAATAGTTTGAACCGGAGTGACCGCTATAGACCGTGATGCATAAAAATTCTATTTTGTTACCGGTCGATAAATAAATAAATAAATAATAAAAGTATAAATAAATTACTAAATCCCACACATATAAATCTGTATGATGATAACATATATACTAGCCTGCCAGTTTATATATTAATAGAATGCAGAATTTAGAAGCTAGTGCACTTCAAATGATAAGAGTCTATGTAATCCATAATGATAAAGAATTCCTTTTTGTTTTGTAATGAACTATAAGTCTTATATCCATAAAAATCTATACAATTCGTGCGACGCTGACTTGTAACAACTGTAAATTTTTAATTTAATAGGATAAGGCCTTTTGACGTTATTGTACTTTAAATTATTTGAGTCCATTGGCCATAACCAACGAGATATATAAAGTAGAGTGATAAATGGTAACCCTTGAGAAGATCGAATATGAGTCATGTGACATGCTCTCCTTGCACCTGCGTATTCGGTGGTTCCCTTGGTAACAGCTTATTTTTAGTAAATTTCTTTGGCAACGGTTTGGAGATTGTTCTTAGCATAAGTCATAACCGCCAATGTTTTTGTTTACTTACGTAGTTTAATATTCTTTTGTTCCAAATCATTTTGATTTTACTCCTTTTTTATTTCGTGTAGTTGAACATTAACCGACAAAATGCTTAAAAATAGTTGAAAAATTAATATTTGTTGTTAAATTTAAGCTCTTTAAAAGTTTAAAGCTTCTTTTATAAACACTTTTAAACTTTGTTGGGAAACGATGGAAAAAATGGTATTTTATTATTTATTAAAATGTTAAATATGTGTAAAATTATTTTAAAAACAATTTACTTCGGTCATAGGACTGTCATGTTACCTAATAATAATGATAATTTGTCGAACTGATATTTTAAATGCCAAAATAGCGATAAAGGGCCAAACGCAGCAACCTATTGGAGCATGTCACGTGATTCATCTTGAACCACGGAAAGCTAATCCTTCATCCATTGAATCAGCAGTCTAATTTATATATCTCGTTGGCCATAACCATGAATATTGTGTGTGTGTGTGTGTGTGTCCCGGTAAAAGCGCTGTAATCATCAAAATCTATACAAATCGTGCGATGGTGACAATCGAAATAACTTATCCTATCAAAATACATATTTCCCAGAGAAACTTTAAATCCAATACCTCTTATTATTTAAAATATAATATTCAACAGTTTTTAATATAATTTTTAATAATATATTTCCAGTTTTTAGTACGGAGGGCTATTAGTCTCAATCTACGGATACAACGTTGTCGCCAGTTTTACGATGGCTGGACATTTATCGAAATCGAAAATTTATCGAAAATATAATTGAATAATTTGAAACAGATGTTATAATTTGAAAAAAGAAAAAAAAAACTAATAGTCCTCCGTACTAAACTAAATTCTGATTTTTGCAAAGAATTTCATATTCCTATATATATATTTAAAAAAAAAAAAGAACATTAATAATAATCAGTATCGAAAAAGTTGAAGAAAAATACATAATTTATTTTAATTTTTAATTTTTGCCAAAAAAGTTTACAAGTTGATTTAATTTTTTTTTTTTTTTTTTTTTTTTTTTTTTTTTTTTAAATGAAAAGACATTCACGCGTAAATATTAAAATTTATGTAAAAGTTTGTGAAAAATTAAACTTGCAGGATGAAATTGATATCATTATAGCTCTAAAGTTATATATATAAGATAAAATTTAAATATAGGACGGAGTAAAACTTGATTTATTAAAAAAAAAAAAAAAAAAAAAAAAAATAGAACAAAGTTTTTATAAACCAATGCGCAAATGCAGCAAAAGGCAATATAAAACTATAATAAATAAGCAAAATAATCAAAGCCAGATGAAAATTTAATCCCAAAACACATGAGGGCCTTCATCAGGGGAGCTCCCCATGTAGGGAAAGGAATATGAGAAGTTTCTGACGAAACGCTGGTAATTTAACCAAAAAACACGTTTCTAGCCCCCAACTTCTCACAGATGGAAGCAAGACCACAAAGCAAACGAATTTTAATGAATACAAAGCATAAAAAGCAATTAAATTCAGAAATAAAGCACAAAATATAATACATCAATATAAAATACAAGAATATATATAAATAATACAAGAATATATAAATACATACATGGACAAACTAGAAAAGTCAGAATATGGAAAATTGAAAACCTCCCCCGTTATAAACACAGAACCCGTTTCTAACTTTATTATACTATGATTCACGTGTTTTGAGTTTTATTTCAAATGAAATAAAACCTGAAAAACAAGTATGTTATGGTCATCAAAAAAAACTTTCTTTTGTATTTCCCAACATGAATTTATTTATTATTTTCCATAATAAATACAGACAATTACCATCTCAAAGAAGTATAACTCTAATTATCGAAAGAAAGTCAATTTTGTATTCTACAGACAACATTTGACAAAATGCAGGTTATTATTATTATAAATGAAGGGAGGAGGGTCAATAACTTTGTTTAAATTATCATAGATTAATGGTTCAACTATTCGGTTTAAAGATACTGAAAAGTTCTTTTGAATAATACTCATATTGAAAATTTACAAACCTTTGAAAGGATAATTTTACATTCCACCCCGAGAGAAAGAAGAGCGATGCCCTTACATGCACATTTTTTTAAAATTATTTTGTTATTATTTTTTCCTCGTTGACTATCAGTATTATATATATAGTATATATACTAGCAGGCTTTATCCGTTTCGCTGAGCACTATACTTAAATGAGTTGTCAAAATTCCATATCATTATTAATAACCTAAGTTAAAGTTTCCTCTGTGTTCCGTAGCGGTTTTTCCCGCTCGCGACGTAAGGAGTCCGGGTCCACACTGCCTTCGGCAGCAACTTACCCGCTTCTTACTTCCCCTTCCCCAGCGGCTAAAAGTTTTGCGAAATCTCACCAAAGTACATAATGTGTACACCTAATGAACATCCAACATCAAAATTCCCCATTCTAAGATAATGGAAGGCGAATTCAAACACGATAACGTGTTTTTACGCGTGTTTATTCCCCCCCCCCCGCCAACCCCAAGGGGTAAGGGGGCGAATTTCGTAAAATCCCGTTGCAATAAGTGTCGTATACATATAAACAATTTGCGCATCAAATTTCGTGACCGCAGATTTCCCAGGACAAGTTTAGCGCTAAAAGGAGAGGGGTATTGAATTTGCTACGTCGTAACAGCCCCTCCCCCCTCATAAAAAAAAAAAAAATAAATAAAAATAAAAATGCATTCGGTCGGTAGGCCGCTGCCTTACGAATCTTCTGGTCCCAGGTTCGAATCCTGGTGCGGTCATGGATGTTTGTATTGTCTTATGTCCTCAAAATATTATGTACTTGTTTCTGTGAATTTCTGTGATATGGATCAATCGAGACGAAAGTCAAATGACACATGGCTATTTTCAATACCTTTGTAACATCTTTAGTACAGTTCTACTAAAAAATCCGGGGGCCACTTACCAACCCTTAAATGTCGCCCAAAATTGAACAACAAACCTTAAGTGGGATTGTCATCAAGAATACTGAAATGTTTATTGATTAAAATCACAGGACAGCGGTTAACAGTTAGTATGTTTTTGAGATTTTTCATAGCCAGATTCAGGTCTAAATTATTATTGCAAATAATTTTAATTATGTTTATTTGGGTGAACATAATATTTTTAAAAACTTTATGACTAATAAAGGAGAACCAATTTGTTAAATTACAAACTTTAAAGTTAAAATCTTACTTTTTATCATACATCCCAATAAACCAGTTATTATCTACTTTTTTTTTATTTTTAAATCCAGAAAAGAAGTTTGGTCTTCAGAGTCAGTACGGTTTAAGACAAGATCGGAGGAATGAATTTCAGCTGCATGTTTCGCAAAATCTACACAGTTTATTGCAATTACGTCATCAATAAAACTTAATAGCTTTGAATTTTCTTTCAAACATAAACAAACTAGTTGGCATAGGTGGACTCTGCTCAGTTCCCCATCATATTTATGTTCTCAGAAATTTCTAGTGCGAGACATATTACTAGTGGATCTGCAGATCAGGAGCCTCAACGTCCTATTTGCATCAGACATTATTCAATAGGTCATTTTTATTTATTCCTTATTATATAATAGTATATATTGATTCGATCGACTTATTACCAAAATCAAATCTCTCTTTGTATACCTATTTGTATATGATATAAAGTGTTACGAAATTGTAAATAATTGCATTTATTTTTGTATAAATTCTTTCAAAGAGGTTTAGTAGGTTGATAAAATGCTAATTTTGTGCCTTTATAGTCGTTTTAGCGTTAAAATAGCCAAATTTTCCTTTAAAAACGCATTAAAAAGCTCCTATAAGGGAAGAAATAAATTTGGCGCCAAATTTGGCGACTATTTCCCTCCTTGGCGATTTTTTTGGCGATCTTGGCGAGAAAATCCTTATTAGGGATATACCAAATATGGAAGCTCTAATCTCATTGGCTGATGTGATACGAGAATTTTCCAGAACAGTCTGTTTTCGATAGAAAAGTATAAAAGGAGCATTATTTTCGCCAAGGCGGCCAGTCTCAGATCTATATCAGTTTCGTCAAATGCTTGCTCAATGGGCTCATGAATATGTGTACCAAATTGCAAGTCAATAGCGTTATTTTGGGGGCCGCTATCGCGGTACATACAAATTCTTCCCATAGGCCATAATGGTAAAAAAAACTTTGGCGTGTCCCTGTACACGAACTTACAAATGGAATGCACACCGAAAACTATAACGCTAATTTCGTGGGCATCATGAACATGTGTACAAAATTTCAAGTCAATAGCGTGTTTTTTGCGGCCGCTATCGCATGACAGACAGACAGACAGACGGAATCCAAAATCCTTTTGAGTCTCAACAGAGGGCCTCCATTCACATTTCGGCAAAAATTGGAAGTCAATAGCTTGATTTTTGCGGTGGCTATCGCGGTACATACAGATTCTTCCCATAGGCCCTAATCATAAAAAATCTTTGGCGTGTCCCTGTACACGAACTAAAAATGGAATACACACCTAAAACTATACAGCTGATTCCGTTGGGCTCATGAACACGTGTACCAAATTGCAAGTCAATAGCGTGATTTTTGTGGCCGCTATCGCGGTACATACAAATTCCTCCCATAGGCCGTAATGATAAGAAAAACTTTGGCGTGTCCCTGTACACAAATTACAAATGGAATACACACCCAAAACTATACAGCAAATTTCGCGGGGCACATGAACACGTGTACCAAATTGCAAGTCAATAGCGTGATTTTTGTGGCCGCTATCGTGATACATATAAATTTCTCCCATAGGCCGTAATGATAAGAAAAACTTTGGCGTGTCCCTGTATACGAACTACAAATGGAATACATACCAAAAACTATACAGCTGATTTCGTGGGGCTCATGAACATGTGTACCAAATTTCAAGTATAAATAGCGCTTTTTTGGCGGCCGCTATCGCGCGACAGACAGACAGACACAGCCCAAAACCGTTTTGAGTCTCAACAGAGGGCCTCCACTGACGTTTCGGCAATAATGTTAAAAGAAATAAATTTGACCAAAGCTTCATACAGTGACAGAATGAAATCCCCGCCTAATAGGCTATCCACCGTTCATTTCGATATATTTATCTTATTCTAATCTATTAATTTATTTTATAAGGGTCAATTTCGTTGTTTAGTTTTCATGCTGCTATTTCCAATGCAATAATCCTCAAATTCATATTTATATGAAAAATTTACAATTTCGCTATGTTGATAAAATCGTAAATTACGAATAATTTACGAAATTTTCCTATTAGAATATTTGTATTCAATCATGTTCAAACAAATATCATAAACGTAATTTTGAAGTTGTCTAACGTATTTAGGATCCTCAAAATGGAAGTTTATGCTCAATTTTGCTTTATTCTGACATGTTAAATAAATCATAAATTCCAAATAACTTACGAATTTTTTAAATTGGAAAAATCATAGTCTATCATATCCATGCCAGTATCCTAAATATTATTTCGAAAGTGGTTTGACATCTTTACGATGAAAATATCCCTCAAGATTGACGTTTATGTGAAATTTTGCTCTTATTCAGCCATGTTAAGAAATTCGTAAATTTCCAATAACTTACGAAATCTTTATATTGGAAAATTCATAGTCATTAATATTCATGCCAGTGTCCTAAATAATGTTTCAAAAGTAGTCTGACATCTTTACGATGAAAATATCTCTCAAAATTGACGTTTATGTGAAATTTTCCCTTATACTGCCATGTTAAGAAATTCGTAAATTTCCAGTAACTTGCGAAATTTTCAAAGTAGCATATTTATAGTTACTGATGTTCATTCCGGCATCAAAACTGATATTTTAAAACTGGTCTGACATTTTTACAATAAAAAGTTTTCATTTAATGCACGTTTAAGTGATTTTTTGTCCTATTCTCCCATGTTAAGAAAATCGTAAATTTCGAATAACTTACGAAGTTTTTAAAATCGAATGTTGCAAATGAATAGGGTTCTTGCCAGTGTCGAAAGTAATATTTTAAAACTGATCTGACCTCTCTGCGACAATTTGTTCTTGAGATATCGTGTACACAGACTAACAAACTAACGGACTGACCCACTAACACACTAACAGACTAACAGACACCCTACAGACAGACACCATAGAAATTTTGTCATTTTCGGATTCCTCACACCTGAAAACGTGTAGAAAAGTCAAAAAACCGAGGTCGAAATTTTTCACGATTACCTAAGTTCCCCATACCTATAGTATGATGGGGAACTAAAAAATGTTGGCGAAGGCACTCGAGTAACTTGTTCCCATCGGGATACCGAGAATTTGTAAAAAATAATTAACACCATTAAACAAAACATTTTCGAAGATGCAAAATTTAATAAGGTTAATTCAGTAAACTTTTTCGCAGTCTATTACATGATAAAATTCTTCGTAATTTTTTTCAAAAATTTCTAGAACCAAGTGTGAAGGTGTTCACATATATTTGGTTAAATTTTAATTGAGTTTTTATTTAAAACAAAATCTAATGATAAAATAATGCATTATCGCAATATAAAATAATTAAATTTCATGTGTGATATTTTATTCACATAATTTGTTTTCAGACATTTGAAGAAAGAATTGTTTTTTTTTAAGTGTCATTAAGAATTGCGCAATTTTAATTATACATACGACCTACACTATTTATTAACATAAAACATTAACACACATCATTCAGAAATCTAATTTGTATATGTTTTATATCTAAATTATAAATAACATGTTTATCTTTTAAATAGAAAAGTACTTTATTTTATGCGATAAAAAAAAAAAAAAAAAAAAATAAAATAATAATATCTAACGGAAATTCTGACATTAAACGTAATTATAAAATAAAAAAAAAAGTGTTCTCAAATGGTCATAAAACAAGAAAACTTATTGTCAGAATTTATATTATTTCAACACAGGATGTAATTTATTTTGGATTGCGCAATTATTGATGACTGCATTTCTTAACCGTCTCTTTCTCTCGTCTAACGGTAATTTGGCAAAATATTGGCGATTGAAGGGTTACTACAATTATAAACCGTCATTGCAAATTCAAAAAATAACATTGTTTTATCCGATAAACAATGAAAATATTTAGCCCTATAATTTGGCTGTTTTTCTAAAATTTGGCTCTTTTTCTTCAGACATCTCGGATCTGTTCTAGGGTAAGGATCTCAGAACTGCTCCAGATCATAGTATAATAATAACGTAATTACATTCGCTCTCTCCCCCATCTTATGAGACAATCTCAACGTTTCACTAGGGTTATTGAATTTTTATTATAATAACCAACGCTTTGTGTTTTAAGATTCTAAGAATATTTATCCTTGATTTTGTTTTAAAAGACTTTTCACAAAATAAAGACTTCCTGATGACTGCCATTGGACTCCTTATTGAAATATTGTTAATTCAACTTCTCTTGCAGATATCTACACTAACCAAAGATCACGACTGCGTCAAGAAACTCCTTTACATATCTTGGTGCGCATCGCAATATAAAATAATTAAATTTCATGTGTGATATTTTATTCACATAATTTGTTTTCAGACATTTGAAGAAAGAATTGTTTTTTTTTAAGTGTCATTAAGAATTGCGCAATTTTAATTATACATACGACCTACACTATTTATTAACATAAAACATTAACACACATCATTCAGAAATCTAATTTGTATATGTTTTATATCTAAATTATAAATAACATGTTTATCTTTTAAATAGAAAAGTACTTTATTTTATGCGATAAAAAAAAAAAAAAAAAAAAAAAATAATAATAATATCTAACGGAAATTCTGACATTAAACGTAATTATAAAATAAAAAAAAAAGTGTTCTCAAATGGTCATAAAACAAGAAAACTTATTGTCAGAATTTATATTATTTCAACACAGGATGTAATTTATTTTGGATTGCGCAATTATTGATGACTGCATTTCTTAACCGTCTCTTTCTCTCGTCTAACGGTAATTTGGCAAAATATTGGCGATTGAAGGGTTACTACAATTATAAACCGTCATTGCAAATTCAAAAAATAACATTGTTTTATCCGATAAACAATGAAAATATTTAGCCCTATAATTTGGCTGTTTTTCTAAAATTTGGCTCTTTTTCTTCAGACATCTCGGATCTGTTCTAGGGTAAGGATCTCAGAACTGCTCCAGATCATAGTATAATAATAACGTAATTACATTCGCTCTCTCCCCCATCTTATGAGACAATCTCAACGTTTCACTAGGGTTATTGAATTTTTATTATAATAACCAACGCTTTGTGTTTTAAGATTCTAAGAATATTTATCCTTGATTTTGTTTTAAAAGACTTTTCACAAAATAAAGACTTCCTGATGACTGCCATTGGACTCCTTATTGAAATATTGTTAATTCAACTTCTCTTGCAGATATCTACACTAACCAAAGATCACGACTGCGTCAAGAAACTCCTTTACACCAAGTAATGTGGGATACTACCAAAAAGGTTTTCAAAATCATAAGTATTAATTGTAAAAATATTTTCTGAATTTTCTTTAAAATATTTTAAAATTGTGTAATTATTTTTAATGATACTGCAATTATCGTCCGACTCTAAAGCGTTTAAGATATTATTGAGTAAATAAAAAAGTTTTTTACCGGCCTTGTAATTATAAGCAAAATTACCACAAGTAACGTAACGAAATTTAATGGGATTTTTATGAAATTTAACATTAATAAATAGGTATGGAAAATTAAAACTGTTTCTATTTATATTGAGTTTTTTATCAAAAGCCAATATCCGTTTTCTTATAATAGAGGAGGAGTCATTTAATTTTTTGTAAGAGTAATTACCGGAATATTCTTTGGTAAGTAACATCTTGTAAAAAACTTTACAAAAAATAGCAAAATTATTTCCAGATTTGTCAACGGTGGTTATAAATTTTTTTCTTTAAGTTTTCAACATTTTCTTTTAAGTCTGTATTGTAATCTTCATGAATTTTCTTTCCAAAGTAACCCTTATAAAATGTCAAATCCCTTTCAAAATACTCCACAATTCTCTTTTTCCATAATTTAAAATCTTCTATAGGCCAAGAATATTTGTAAGAGAGTTTTAAAAAAAAAATTTCTAAATCTTTTGCAATAGTGGCCCTCATATGTTTTGGGATTAAATTTTCATCTGGCTTTGATTATTTTGCTTATATATATATATATTTATTTATTTATTTAATAAGAAAGCTATTTTCAGCAGTGTACTGTTATTTATTTTTCTTCCTTTCTTTTTTTTTAATTATATGATTTTTATGAACGATAGACGCAAAGTAATCTATGATATCTCAAAATGCGTTATTATTTCAAAAATTTAACTATGGAGTAAAAATATTTTTATCCTTTATTTAAAAAAATAAATAAAAATCGAAAAATGAAATATATTTTCGAAAATATATCTCAAAAATTACAGAAGTGTTAGATTTTTTTTTTTTTTTAAATGATCAACAACTCAACTTAACTTCCTTGCTAATCTAGCAAACCTGTTAAACAATGCACTCCACCCAAGAAGAGAATATTAGTTACGTAATTAACTAATGCAGCTACAAGAATGAAGGTTAAGATAAAAATATTACTAAATGTCATTATTTCTAGGTAGACAATTGCACCCACATGACACTCCCCTTTTCCTTTTGTTAATTCTAGAAATGGTTTTAGGCCTTACAGACCCAACAAAGCCTGATTTATTTTCTGTGCCTGATATAAATATATGTGATGACATTAATGATAAGGATATTAAAAACACTTTAAACACACGTAAATTTAAATTTTTATTTAAAAGATGTTAAAAAAATTTTATCCAAAACTTTTCGCTTTAATAAGTAAAGCATCATCAGGGATTTTTAATTATTCGTTTCCAATGAGCAGTTTTAAATATGTTTTCTTTTCACAGTCAACAGTTAAAAATCCGTGATGATACTTTACTATTAAAGCGAAAAGCTTTGGATAATTTTTTTTTTGAACATCTTTTAAATAAAAATTAAAATTTACGTGTGTTTAAAGTGTTTTTAATATATTTAACAAATGACACATGTTCAATTTAACTCTTTTTTTTTTTTTTTTTTTTTTAGAGAGAGATTATTTATAATTAATGATAAGTAGTTGCGGAGAAAAAAATAAATCACAATCAAATATTTTACTTGTAATATGGAACATTCACAAAAACACGATTTCTGAATACGTAAACTACAGTAATACAAAAAACTGAGTTACCTCTGCAATGAACCCCCCCCCCCCCCCCCAAACACACATTTTTTTTCTATGACAAAACTCTTATTTTATTTTTTATTTTTATTATTATTATTATTATTTTTTTTTTTTGGGGGGGGGGGGGGGGGGAGGGCGTTGAAACCAAGGCTATGGTGCAAATATCAAATGATTTTGATAGCAAAGGGAATAGTAGTGACATCTACAGGCAATTGCTTGAATTACATAGTTGCTGTGTGTTTCTCAAAATGCTCATAGATGTCTGTACCATCATTTCGTAGGGGTGAAGGAACATTTAAAGTGGTTGTTCTACATATGGCACTATATACTTTATAGGGCTAACAGGAAAGAATATTATACAGACATATCAGAATGTAATAAAAATTGTGCTTTTGAAAAAAAAAGAAAAAAAAAACCCCTGAAGTATTTATATTTAAAAACATATTTTAATTGGAAACGTAGTGACATCTACAGGCAATTGCTTCAATTATATAAGCTGCTGTATCTGTATGTGTAGTTACTCTCAAATGCCGACAGATGTCTATATCAGTATTTCTTAGAAGTGAAGGAACATTTAAAGCGGTTGTTAAACACATGTCACTATATTTTTTATAGGATTGACAAGGAAGAATGCTATACAGAAATATCATAATGTAATAAAGTGTGATTGTTGGGGGTGGAAGGGGGGGGTGAATCTGAAGTATTTATGTTAAAATTAAAAACATTTTTTAATTTTACTTTACTGTTGGAACTCTGTCTTTATAAGCGAAGAAGTCACATAATTATAGCTTGATTATAACGTAACATTATATGAACAAGAAAGAAAAATACGTTCCACATAGACTATAAAGCGCATTTCAACTGTATTTAAATATTAAGAGGCCTCTCCACTTATCGTCCCCAGAAGGCAGAGCCAATGTTATTCTATGCAGAATTTTGCTCCATTATAACTTATTAGCTAATATATATTTTTAAATTCCGTTTTAACATTCAGAAATTTCACAACTATTAAACAATTTATCGCTTTCTAAAAATTATTTATTTTAAATTTTTTATATTTTATTTTGATGTTGTAAAATACGAATTTTCACAATGTGAATTTTTTCATTTTTGAGCTTAAAAATGAAATCTTAAGAAAAATAAAAGTAAATAAATAAATAAAATAAAATAAATTTTTAGAAAGCGATAAATTGTTTAATAGTTGTAAAGTTTCGGAAACTGAAAACGGAATTTAAAAATATGTATTAGTTAATGAATTACAATGGGGTAAAATTTCCCATAGAATAACATTGGCTTCCGCTTTCGGAGACGATAGGTAAAGAGTCCCCTGAAATCACCAATTTGTTTAACCTCCATAATTATACTTAAAATCCGCGATTGTAATGAAATGCTCGCCCTCTGGTGGGCTAATGTGAAATTACAATTAACATAAATAGCTTTCGGCTTTCGTCGAGACGCAATTACATGCCGATGTTTAGTTTCACATATATTTATTGAATAAAAATGAATAAACCCGGTAAAAAAGATAACACTTACTGTTGTGTGCCACAGTGTAACTCCAAAGGATCAAGAAATCCAGAATTAAGCTTCCATTTATTTCCAAATGACAAATTTAAAATTTCAGTTGCTTCGGCTAATGGAAGTAAAGGATTAATCAGATGACTTGAAACTAATATTTGTTGAGCTTCAGTTAAATACCTACTTCCGATCGAACTTTGAATAAACTGAAATATTTTTTCCAAAAGCAATCAATTTTCCATGATGTAATGGCGGAGAAATTATAGCACGAATATTAAGTAGTAACACAAATAGAACAATAAGAAATACACGTGGCTATTATATTTACTAACAACAAAAGCTGAAAAAGCGCCATCTATCGATCATTACAAAAGCGGATATGTTTAAATATTGGAGTAAGAAACCTCACAGAAACAATCTTTACTTTTTAAAATCTGGAGTGACTTCCACTGACTTTCCGAACATTAAAGGATTAACTGTTGTTTAGATAAAGTATAGAAAAGTCTGAAATTAACCACCTGAATTTAATAAGGCGTTTAATGCTATTGCACTTCAAATAATTTGAGCCCATAGTTCATAATGATAAAGAATTTTTCGTTGTGTTCCTGTAAAATCTATAAGTGCTAGTTTTACCAAAACATCTATACAGTTCGTGCGACGGTAGCTTAAAACATGTATATAAATTTTCAGATCAATCTATTTAGACGCTATACCGTGCTTTCATTTCGGCCCCTGTAAAAAAAAAAAAACCTTAAATGCTAGATTTAGCAAAGTATATACAGTTTGTACCACGGTGACCTATAACGGTTTTGTGGCTTAAAGCCGATGCCTATTATCTGTGTACACTAGGATCCTGGGCCTACAAGTACAATGCCATCCGTGTGGGGTCTTTCTAAGGGGTCATAGCCCATATATTTACGTCAGTTTCGGAAAAAATCTGGGAATATTACGAAATTCTAGGGCGATGCCCGGATCGAACAGGACAATTCCGATCTATCAGCTTTAAGCCTGGAGCTGGTAACCTATAACATATGTACCAACTTTCAGCTCATTCGAACAAAGCGTTTAGAGGCATTTGTATTCATTCACATACACATATTACCGTAAAAATAGCAAAAATCAATTCAGTGGACCTCAAAACGAATAGATACACTAAAAACATGAATGTTCGGGAAGTAAAAATGAAAGCATAAAACTATTATCTGTAAACTGCAGGGCTACACAAAAATGCACTTTACTTTCGAATTATCAAAGACAAAAATCGCACCAAGATTAATTTCATAACGTTAATTTTAAAGACTAGAAAGACTATTTTGTATTCTTGTATACCTCTAATAACTGCTAATAATATTGTCTAAAATTTGCTAATGGTATTGTTCAATAATTGCTAATGGTATTCACCATTTAGTTAGTTTAAAATGAATGTAATAAAATAAAAAAAAATAGAAAAAATAGAAAAATCTAATGGTACGAAGAAAATCCACATCAGCCAATTTTCACTTATATCCTGTGATGTATTTGATTATGTGTCTATAAATACACTATAAACTAATCTTTAATGATGGCAGTATATGAAATATACTTTTTGGATTCGAATTACTCAACCCTTTATCTACTGCATAATGAAACAGACAAAAAATGTATTTGAAACATATTTTTTTTTAATTACCTAACAGTATTACCTCAAAGATATATGCAACAAAAGTTATGGTTTTCACCTCATCACAGTAATTAATGAGGCTTTTGTGAGATGCTACTTTAGTTCACCACTGCTACACAAAGGTCGAAAAAGATATTTTAATCTAAAAAAAGTTGTAAGTTGTGGCCACCATATAACTTTCTTTTATATTTTCCTATACAAATTCACTCAGTAAAAATAATTTATTAAGATAATTTTTAAAAATTATCTTCCTTGATAATGCAGACGATTTCCATATTAGAGCAGTAGTATAGCACTAAATATCCAAAAAACAAAAGTCGAATTTATTCACAATATTACATTAAAAAAATTTTTTTTTTTGTTAAAAATGAAAAATCTATAACTTTATTTTAAATTATCGCAGATCGATGGTTCAACCATTCGTTTTAAAGGTATTGCCGAGCTCTTTTGAAAGATACCCATCATGAAAATTTACTCCCCTCGAGGGGGGACTTCCCATCCCCCCCCCCCCCCCCCCAAGGAGAGAGGCGAGGCTTCTACATACACAATTCTTTTTTCCAAGTTCACTATCTCTATTACAAATAATTCTTTTAAATTTCATAATGATTATTAAAAAATAATTCTCTTTATGTGCATTTATACAACATTTTGTCCTACACCACCAAGTTAAAAATTTAGAAAAAGCGAGATAGCAACGCAAGCTGTTGGACAATTTTTACCAAAAGTTGATAGGCACTAATTTATGTCAATGTGTAACTACATACCAATTTGTATGAGATTCTGTGCAATAGTACCTGAGATACAGTCGCCACAAAATTTTGTCACACGCACACGCAGACAGACACGCATACAGACAGACAGATATTTTCTAAAAAGGGTCAAATCATGTTATACCAGCTCTCAAAAAATGTAAAAAATTTTTACGAATCCAATAATTTCTTCTATTGAATATAGAAGAAAGTAAAAAAGAATAAATAAAACAAGTTTCTTATATTTTTTTCAAAGACTGATGGAAGATTCTTGAATTAATATAGGAATTCATTATAATACACGTGAACATCTAAAAAATGCCAAACAAAAACAGGAAGAGTACTCTATAAAATCCTTTCTGAAACAAAAATGGCTACATGTAGCGCCTAGTGCCATGTAGTGAAATTAAAGTAAGGTACAGTCGGAGGGGGAAGGGGACGCAACACTCGACGTAACTTTGTTGCTAATTGGTGTACAAAAATGCAATATGTATTATTGGACGTGGAATTGGGAGTACTTTTAGAAAATGAAGTGAAATTTTGAACTGGGGGTAGTCTACATATTAAAGTGCGCACCAACTTTGATTCTTTTTCAAAGATAATAACCTATTTTTATTTTATATTTGAATTACTAAATTTGAATTTTTATATTTAAATTCACACTTACAAAATGAAGTGAAAGAAACATAAAGCTTTATTGGTGATCAGTATAGCAATCATAGGCATTCTTTTAATGGAAAAATATCGCCCACTTTTCTAAGAGCACTGTCTGACCAATTTTAAGTGTAACATATTTAAATAAATTTAAAATGTATAGTGTTATCTAATTAAGTATATACATAACTAAAAACCAAAATCAGAGATAGTCAAAGTGCTGCAAAGATGATAATGTTTGTATTATTTAGATTAAAAAATACTTTAAAACAGGTAAAATTAAACTTCACTTTGAAATAACAAAGCATCATCAGGGATTTTTATTACTCGTTTCCAATGAGCAGTTTTTAAAAAACTGCTTAACTTAACTCTTTTTTAGAAATAATTTATAATGTTTCTGTTATCATTTATTTTTATAATTCTGTTTTTCCTGAAAAATTTCCGGTGTAAAACAATGATTTTTTTTCCAATTCTTGTACGATCTTAATTTTAATTTCCTAGATTTACAGATAACCTCCTAAAATATTTTTGGTTATAAATATGATACTAAAGATAAGTATACAAACTGTATACTTTTCCGCATAGCCAGACTCTCAGAAATTCAAATATGAAGTCAAAATTGGGTGCTGTTATTGAAAAAATTAGAGATGACGCTCATTTCATTATGTAGATGACCCCTAATTCAAAATTTCACACCATTTTCGAAATGTTCACTTAATTTCCTGTGGAATGATGTCTATTAGGTTTTTCCGCGTCAATTAATAACGAAATTACACCGGGTGTTGAGTTTCTTTTTTCCCCAACTGTACATACGTTCTATTCTTGTATATATTCCTGAAATTTCTTCTATAAATTCAATTTTATACGCTTTTAACACTAATGGTAATTTAAAAACACCGTCGGTATAGATAAAAGTTTAAAAGGTGTTTGTGTTATGGATTTTTTTCGACTTGTAATTGCGAATTCTAATTTTCATTATAGTTAAATTACAAAGATTATTAGAAAACTATCAAAAATATTACAGTTTAAACATTTCGGTTTAAGAAAAATATCCGGAAAACAAACACTAAGAAACAAAAAAAGAAACACCAAGAACACAAACTAAGAAAATGCGTTATTTTCGTTTTATTTTATTGAGTATAAAATTATTAGAATATGCTTTTAAGCAAATATCTTTCGTAAGCCTTATATTAGCATTGGTGAGTTCCCATGCAAAAATCAAGCTGTGCTATTTATAAAATTTCAATGGGAAACATCTTACAGGAAGCCGAAATAACATACCAAATGAAATACAATCTATAAATATTTAGAAAAATGAAAGGTCGTAAGCAGACAAACCGACAAACCATTCTTTAAATTTTATTGGAAAGTGCGAAAAAGAAAACACAAAATGAAATAAAATGTTCCTGTATTAAATTTTAAGCATCAGAGAAACTTAAAGATTTCTTTTCTTTAACTCCTCCTTTGGCGCTTTCGTCCAAAATTGACTCCTCCTCTCTCCCACACCACTTAAACTATCAGATCCAAACACATTATCAAAGTATAACGCCAAAACCTTCACAAGCTCAGAAATAAGCTACGAAAACTAAAGTGAGATACTCACACATGTAGTAATTAACCACATTGGTCAATAATTGGGGGGGGGGGGAGACAGAAATTCAGTTGTTGACCAATTTGATCATTTACTAGAACTAATATTTTAGATGATATGTACTATAGTGACCACCCCATAATTCCAATAAAAATAGTTTATTAAAAAATATGCATTTATTAAAAAGAACATAAATGATCAATATGCCTCAATAAACTTCTGAAATCGAATTCAGCTTAATTCTTTAAAAAGCTAAACATCTCATAACATCTAGCTAATACTAACAGTCAGAGATATTGTGCTAGGATTTTTCCCTAGGATTGAAAATACTCGACCTTTTTTGAAGGAGTGAATTCGGCATTGTTAGGAGTAAAAAAAAAAGAGTGGAAGAGAAAAAAGTTCATCTTTCGTGAATTCATACAAATATTCCTTCTTTTTTATTATGTTTAAAAATATAATGTATATGAACTCACGTTATAAGTTTCAGTCATGAGTTCAATTTATATTATATGGATTGGCCAATCGTAATAATATTCTTTTCAGCATAATTTTTGCAGTATAATATCAGAACTCAGAATATGAACATAATGTGACTTAGTTTAAAAATTCTAATGAACATTGAAAGAAGATAAGGCCATACTTCAATCTCAGAAATTCTATTATTGATGCAAATGTTTACAGCTTTACTCAAAATAATTTTAATTATACAAACTTTTTATCCATTGCAAATAAAGACAATTGATTAAAAAAAAAGAAAAAAAAAAAAAAAAGTATGCAGAGCTATATAAACTTTTTCAAATTCATTCAATAAAATATACTAAATTTAACTTAAAAATATAAAGCTCGAAAATACTAATGGTTAAAATTTTAAGACGCATTTTTAAATTTTAGTGCATGAAATACGTTTTTGAAGGAGTTAAAAATATCTCTGCTAAGAACTATTTACTTTGAGCTTTGTAGACAATTTTGCAATTGTTCTATGTTAACATCGAATCAAAGCATCAGTTGCTACTGAAAATTGTAACAGAACATTTTATTATATGCTAGTTACGCATACATGGTAATATTTATAATTTATTCCGGAGTACTGTAAGCCCCGCCCATTTTTCACACTAGTATGATTTTAGAGAAAATAAAATTTAGCTAATATGTAATTACGATAAAATAAGAAGAAAAATGATTTTAAAATATTCTGGTGCGGAAAAAGGGCAGGAATAACAATACTCCGGAATAAATTATAAGTTTACCAGGTATGGTTACGTATTCTACCAAACAAGTTAAATACTTTCTCTCATTAAATCCTTTATTTATTCCTTTACATTTTTGTTCTTAAATGGTTAATTATATGAACATGGTTCGTACGACCACGTATTTTTTCAAGGACTCTCCCACCAATAATTTTATAAAATTTATTTCCTTTCGAGTTTTAAAGCCTTTTTTATGTCAAAAATTGCGATGTAATTTTACTGGTGCAGAAAATCAAGAAAATTCAAGTACTGTACGAACTACGATAAATGAAATATGAAGTAATCCTCAGTACTGACTTCGTCATAATAAACCAGAATATCTCTCTAACCATACAGATAGACACATAGATAAATAGATTTACATATACTCTTTAATATCTTTGTTTAAAGCAATTTACTATTTGAGTTTAAAATTATACACAGTACGGCCCGACAGGGTGAAATGCATTTCCAAAACGGCCTTCATAGTTTTTTGGATTGACCAGACCTATTTTAACATACACATCACCAAAAATTGAAACAGACGATTAAACCAACATACTATAAACAGAAACAAATCAGCATTTAAACCATAAAGCTTTTCGCTCACTTGGGCATATTTTTAAACATTTTGAAGAGGCAATAGCTCCAGCTACTTCCCGATTTATGAAAAGACAGAAAAAGCGCATTCCCCCTCTTTAATAAATTTGCAAGATGAGACGGACGGGGAGGAGAAAAGATAGGATAAATGCAATTTGGTAAAAGCGATTTGCGGGCATTTAGAATAACTTATATGACACAATGCTTCGGGATATGTATTGTTGAAGTACTGGAAAATTTAGAATAGCTTTTTTGGGTTAAATAAATTCAGCTATTCAAAAAATGGATTACATGCAGGTTCAAGGCTGCATAATTTATACGCAAACTAGAGCCGCACTGCAATGTTGCATTCATATGTGCGATATCAGATTTCGAAATAGAAGTTAAAATAAAATCTAATTTTAGTCCCCAGAAAACTGTTACATTCTTTCAAAGAAGGTAGTATACAGGTATGAAATATAGTAAAACTGTAACTTTCTGAATGAAAATATGTTTTAACTTTTTTCTTACTAATTTTTAAAAAAGAGACAAAAAAAAAAAAAAAAAAAAACCTAGTATGTTGTGGCCACCACAAGACTTTCTTCTATATTTTCCTATACAAATTCACTCAGTAACAATATTAAAAAAAAAAAAAAAAAAAAAAAGTTTTTTTTTTTTTTTTAAGTAAAAAAAATCTATAACTTTGTTTTAAATTATCACAGATTTATTGTTCAACCATTCCTTTTAAAGGTATTGACGAGACCTTTCGAAAGATACCCATCTTGAAACTTTACCCCCCCCCCCCTGGAACCGATGCCCCCACATGCACAAATTTTTTTTTCCAGTTAACTACTACTATTATCAAAAATTCATATTAATTTTACAATCACAAGTTCAAAATAACCCTCATTATGCACATTTATACGAAATTTTGTCCTATACTGAAATGTTAAAAGTTTACAAAAAATGCGATCACAGCGCCACCTGTTGAGCGATTGATCACAAAATCTAATCAGCACCAGTTCATGTTAGGGTGCAACTAAATACCAAGTTTGGTTAAATTTCATTCATTGGTTCGTGAGCTATAGTGTCCACAAAAATCGTGATACACACAGACAGACAGACATTTTCTAAAAACTATCAATTCGTGTTCAGGACATCCCAAAACGTGTAAATCTATCAAAAAACGGAGGTCAAAAATTTCCGCGAATCCAATACTTTCCCTATATTACATATAGAAGAAAGTAAAAAAAAAAAAAAAAAAATGTTTTGCCTTCAAAACAATGATAGCTATTCAAGCATTAGTTCTAGAAGGTATACAATGAAAATGTTGATACCATTTTGCGCAAGTAGATTACTGAAAGAATTGACCTTACAGAAAGATAACTACTTTAATTATTTCGATAAAAAACAAGCAATAGTAAGTTTTTTTAGTATAGAAATCGATTTGATAGATTATTATCGCCGAAAATTTACGTTTTCTCTAAGTATTTCGCCCTTCGCAAATTAGAAACATCATAGAAAGTAAACGGCTTCAATTATTTTGATAGAATGAAGATTAGAGGATTGGAAAACTAGAAATCCATGTGATAAATTGTTAAATGTAGGAAAACTAATTTACCTTGGTAATCCTCTCTTCACGGAGATAAAGAATATAATCTGGTGTGTCACTCACACGACTTTCTATTACCCTGCATTTCAATACTATAAAGGTAGATTGCACATTAAATCTTAAGATCCATAACGTAAGATATTAATGTTCAATGTATTTTTAAAATAATCTAAAATAGGTTTCGTAGCCGTTTTATTTCACATTTAATTCTGTATGAGGGGGCTCATGCTTTTTTTCAACCCCCCATTTAGTTATTTTATTAAAAAATAATCAAAGCTGTTATTAATTTGCCTTCAAACTTTTCAATCTTGATGAAATTTTAAAGTAGCAACCTAATAAAGGATTTCAAAATACGAAAGCAGAATTTTCTGCAGTTATTTGTTTTTAAGTTACGCTGATAATCGATATACATACAGAACGACCGCTAAAAATTGGACTTTCGTAATCAGAGAACCTCAAAACGTGACATTGTACAAAAAAAGAGAGTTGAAAATTTGAAAAATATTTTATTTACAGTATGGGTGTGAAAAATTAATTTTGCTTCCTGAGCAGTGTTTGTCGACGTAATAAAATGTAGTAAAGCACTTCCATCAATTACATTCAATAGAAAAGAACGTTTAGCTTAATTTTGGGTAGCCCTGTATATATTGTATAACCTAAGAGGGAAGGTGAATTCCGAACTATACTAGGAACACTCATGCCTGAACCGAATTCGATCCCGGCATCTGACAACTGAAATTTAGGACACATGTGTACGTGAAAAATACATATGATTCTAGTATGAAAAACACAAAGAAAAAGCTTTGAATAACAGAAAAACAAAATATAGTATTACATAACACAAAAAAGAATGTAATAAGAAAGAAAAAATCCTGTATGGTGAAACATTACTAGTTATTGTAACCTATCTATGGACGGTATGAGATATTTTGTGCAATTGGAATGTTTTTCGTGAAAATTGTCATGCATCGTTACTCTGTGCACGATAGTGATTACATTGCATAATAATGAGTTTTAGGTTTGCTGTTTGTTTTCCGATTAGAGTGCAATGAGCGCAAATTCGAAAATTAACCGAAAATTCACAACTATTAAACAATTTATCGCTTTTTAAAATTGATTTTTTTTTTTTTTTTTTTTTTAAGATTTCATTTTAAAGCTCAAAAATGAAAAATTTCACATTGTGAAAATACGCAATTTACAACCTCAAAATAAAACATTAAAAATTAAAAAATAATAATTTTTTGAAAGCGATAAATTGTTTCATAGGTTGCGAAGTTTCTGAATGTCAAAACGGAATTAAAAAATATATATATATTAATTAATAAGTTATAATGGGGCGAAATTCTCCATAGAATAACATTGACTCAGGCTTCTGGGGACGATAAGTGGAGAGGCCTTTTAAGGATGAGTTAATTCTGCTACGATTTTTATCAAAATAGGGGTGGAAGAAAATCATCAGAGATGAAATTCTGGGAAATGCCCATTTCAGTGATAGCATCCACCCCTTTTCGAGTAGAGTTGCCTTTTTTTATTTGAACTTGAATTGGAGAATGGGTAGTATATGGTTTGTCTATCTTATAAAATTAGAAATATATATACTGACGTATATATATATTGAAATATGTATACATTGACGTAAAAAGCACTAGTTCAATAGATTCTCAGGTTGCGCAAATACCCTAGTCGAAAAATATCTATTTTAGTAATAAATTTTAAATTAAGTTTGCCTTCTTAAAAAAAAATCAATTTTATTCGAATTTAACTTTTATTTAACTGCATAACTTTTTCTTAAAGACTATTAAAAAATATGAAACTATAATGACATGAATGTTTTACTTGTGATATAGAATATTTATTGACTGTTTTACAGATTCTTTTTACACACTTATCTCTATAAACTCAATGGGATTCCGACATGAAGAGACAATTTATTTGAGCAGAAAAGTTCTAATAATAATCAGCATTTCATAATATGTTTTACCATTTTTTAATGCACAAATAACAGCTATTAAGATAAAAATGTTACCGAAACTTAATTTATGAAAATGTAACAAAAAAAAAAAAATAAATAAATAAATAAATAAATAAATAAAAATAAATAAATAAATAAATAAACGGAATTGAATGGCGCTTCTTCATATAGAACATTTATAAAGTTTAAATCTAGAAATGCATATTATTTTAAGTGTGATAAAAAGAGGGAGCCAATTGCTAACCGATTTGTGACTAAACAGAAAAAAACCCACTTCTACCCTATTTACAAAATGCAAGATAAGATGAAAGCGGGAAAAAATAATACTATTGGGGAAAAACAATTTATGGGAAGAAGAAGTAACATATTCGACGAAATGTTTTGGATATGCATTGTTAAAGCTTTGAAAACGTTCCGCATAATGTTTTTACGTTAAATTAATTCATCTGATATCCAAAACTGGGGCACTACATTGCAGTAACTGTTCCAAGCTAGACATTTAATGTCGAAATAAAAATGACGCATATCTGCCGGATAATAACGCAATACATAGTTACAGAACATTTTAGTTCTACTAAGATAAGATTACAGAAGTTTATGCAATTCAAATAAAATATGCAAAAGGAAAATTTAAGCACTAAAAATAAATAATTCCAAGGGAAAATAAAACTATTTTACATTACAAAACATAAAATACATAGAGTTTAATATATCTTTTAAGCGTACAGTAGACATTGAAGATTTTTTTCAAATTGTCGTCTTAAAATTATAAAATTTTGCATACTTGTGCATTGAAATATAACAATATTAAGTACATTAAAAATTTTCAAAGTATTTACATTAAAAAATAATCTGGTATGTTACTCACACGACTTTCTCTTACCCTGAAATTTAATACTGTAAATACAGGTTGGAGATTAAGAAGTAAGATAACGGGTACTGTTATGTAAACCTATGTTAAACAATTCAAATTATACTTCAGAAGACTTTTACGTGATAATTTGTTCCGTGTGAGGGGGGGGGGGGACCCCGTTTCATTAGTGTACCTACATTTATATAGAATTTAATTCTGTTGCTAAAATTAAAAGTTCACTTAAAATTAAACAGACAATTTTCACACGCAACGTTCATTGAAACTTATTAATCTTGATCAAACTTTTCCAGCAACAAACTCATATTAACTTCAAAATACAACATTTGGATCTGCTAAAATTATTCCTTTTTAAGTTACTCTAAGAGTAGTATAATACTAAATATCCAAAAAAATTGAATTTTATCTCAATATTACATTTAAAAAAAAAAAAAAAAAAAAAATGTTAAAAATGAAAAAAAATCGATAACTTTATTTTAAATTATCGCAGATCGATGGTTCAACCATTCGTTTTAAAAGGTATTGGCGAGCTTTTTTGAAAGATATCCATCATGAAAATCTCCCCTCGAGGGGCCTTCCCTCCACCAGGGAGAAGGCGAGGCTCCTAAATATACACAAAACCCTTTTCCCAGTTGATTATATCTATTGCAAAAAATATATACTGGCTTCATTTCGTTTAGTGCAGTCTATAGATGTTAAACTCTACTTATGTGCAATTTCCCCCATACACGTAATGTATTTGAATAATTTTGAGTGTCCCTGTACACGAACCATTTGTTTCATCTCAACGAAAAGCTTAGTGTAGCATCTCTATATGATACACATTTAGAATACCGAGTTTGGAATTTCTGCTACTATTTGTTCTTGAGATATGCTGATAACAGACAGACACACACATAGATCATTCGCTAAAAACATGATTATCGTATTCAGGGAACCTCAGAAAATGTAAATATAACAAAAACTCACGTTCGAAAATTTGACCCTAAAACAATACTTTCTCGACCCTATGGGTAAGAGAAAGTAATAAACGAAACTTTATTCGGAAGGAAAAAAGAAAACTGTGTTCAAAACTCATTAATTTTTAATTTCCCCCTTCATTTTTACATTATTGTTTTAAATAATGAGAAATTTTGAAAATTAGGTTTTAATCACTTTCATTTTTGAGCCGCGCTAACAAAATATAAATGGCATTCCTTATTCCGCTCAGCTTCTTTATTAACGTACCATTCAGTAGCATTACCTCTATTACACGACCACGTATCATGCTAACACTAACCAATTATATTAACATTTGTAATACTAACTATATATTATAGTAACTTACTTCCGTCAAGTTCTTTGTGAAATATTTCTTTGCCACACGATGGGGAAAGTGAGTTACAGATGTGTATTATTTTGTGATACTTTAAAACAGACTTTAAAAAGTAACAAAATTTCTCGTCCTTTCAATTGTTCTAAGTTATACAACTTTTACATTCAATGTCATAAAATGAGGGGGAACTGTCACCGTAGGTTTTTACTCAAGTCAACCAGTGACAGTCATTTGGAAATTAGTACATGACTTATTACCTTGCGACATGCAGCTGTGACACACTGTGTGACTTTACAAAGATTGACTCATAATTAAAAAGACATATGGAGACTTCATTAAAAAATCCCAATTTGAAGTTTGTGTAACATTTCATCACAATCAGCTCCTGTTCAAATCGTGACAATACTTTCCTCTTAACCCATTTGCATCATAAGCGCATATATGCGCCAAAATTTCCTGGCCATTATCACCGGAGCACATATACGCGCGGTTGTTTAAAGTGATGATTGCAAACAATTTTCTTGGAAATAACAATTCTAAAACTGATAAAGGTGGGAGGTTTTGATTCGAATACTAGGGAAGAAATAAACAAATCCAAAAAATGTATATGCATTATTGCGATATCTTCTGACAATGACGATAATGATCACAGTGCAAATAATTTTGAATGAAAAGAAAAAAAAAATATGATGAACTTAAGCTGCGTAAATTTAATTCTGTTAGTGGTGCAAACGATATTACAAATTTTTTTAGAAAGAACGTTTGCGGATTATTTTCAACGCAGGAAATTATTGGACATATTGTAGTGGAAACTAATCAATTTGACAAAAACCGAAGTGAGTTTCAAAGAATTATTATTTTTATAGAAATTGAAATTTTATTTCGCTAATGATATTGATATCTCTGGTCCGAAAACTTATATTAAAAAATTGGATCACGAATTGGATTTAAATTATTGGATCACGAACAAGAGTATTGAAATATCGGTCTTCTGAACAGTTTTGGTGATATGGGCCAATTTCCAATATTTTTGAATGATGCAAATGGGTTAATACTTTCTAAAAATTTAATTCTCGAATCTGCTCAAGCAATATTTTCTATCTATTTTTACTTTCTCTTACTCATAATGTGGTCGAGAAAGTATTATTTATGAATCAAAATTTAGAATGTCAGTTTTTGCTATAATTACACGCTTCGAGTTCTACTTGAACTAGAAAATGATGTGTTTAGAGGTTGGTTTGTGTATGCGAGTTTTATCAGCATAGTTTAGCAGATATATTAGTGGAATGTCCAATATATTATTTGAGAGGTATGCAATATATAGACAACATACTAACTCAAAATTGTCCGTTAAGATTCAGAAAGTAGTATCGACGAAATTTCTCCGAATAATTTGCGATATTTTTTTTAATTAAAAATCAACATTTTTTTTTTAACCATGTTTTTATTAACTTCTATTCTTGTTTGTTTGTGTGTTTGTCCGGTACAAATCTTGCAATCGATTTTTAACTAACTTCCCTACTAGTTAGACATTTGAAACTTTCAGAATAGCTGAGAACGCGGTGACAACACAATACTTCGAAGTCAGATTTTCGAATTTTCGAATAGTTTTTTTTAATTAATTAAAATATGAAAATGATAAGCTAATAGCAATAAAAATAGCCATTAAAATATCAGCTATAATTTAATTGTTGCCAAAAAAATTTTACGAGTTCATTTTCTTTCGTCATAAAAAGAAATACATTTAATTAAACGTGAGCGCTAAAAAATTGTAAAAAGTTAAATTATGCATCTGGCAAAAATTGACGTCATTATCGCTTTAAAGATTTTCTGCACATGGATAATGTAGTTCATGATGCAAATATATGTTCTTCTGAAAGGATTAATATTTTTTTTTTTAAACCAACTTTTTTTTTTATTCAAATTTCCCGTAACTCCTTAACCAATCACATTAGAACGTCCATTTTTGGTATATCGATAATAAGGATTTTCTCGCCAAAAGTCGCCAAGGGCAAAAGTCGCCAAATTTGTCGCCAAATCCATTATCTGCCTATTGGAATTTTTTAATGCGTTTTAAAGGGGAAATTAAGCTATTTTAACGCGAAAAAGAGCTGGAAACGCAGAAAATTGACATTTTATCAACTTACTAAGACTCTTTATAAAAAAATAAACACAATTATTTACAATTTTGTAAAAATACGCATTGATAAAGTGCTAATGTAGTTAGTTCTATAGCTATGATTCAACAGAAAATTAAAAAACATGGTTCATAAAAAGTTTTTTATCTTATAATTATTTTCTGTTTAGCTACAATATTTATGTGGGATTCAGAAAAAGACCGTCTCCCCGCCTGCCCCCTCTCCAGAAATACATGTCAAAATTGATAAACAGGATTATTATTATTATTAAGAATTTGTTTTTGAAATGTGTCGAAAATATTTAAATACATTTTTTAAAATATTATTCAAATACCTCTTATGCTATATACAGAGGCTGTTCGCACATTTTTTAGACGATTTTGATGGAGTGTACTGAAGCAATTTCACTCATATTTCGTGTTTTATTTGTTCAGTTTGATAGCCCTTGTTCTTAACTAACATACTACATCATAATTTCTATGATAATAATGCTTTTTATACTATCGGAAGAGGTATATTTTTCTACTCCTCTTGAACGGCTTTCCAGAGTCCACAAAGCGTTGTAGGTCGGTGTTTGGATAATGTTGATTTTAAGAGTCGAAAAACACAAAAATCCAACAGTGATACATCAGAAGATTTAGCAGGAATGTCAGTGAAGGGTATGGTTTTAATTCCCGTTTTTTGTTCCATTTTTCTCTAGAAAAGCGATTGCGGATTGCGATGTGTGGCTACTTGTTTTGTCTTGATACAGTTCAACGGATTGATAGCATTGTGGATAAAGATCTGGATTTTCATTTTTAAAAATTGGAATTAAAATATGTTCTTGAGAGTATTTAGAGTTGATTTTGATATTTTTGTCACATTTTTTGGCTTTTATCTTGCGCTGGTATGAAAAAACCAGTGGCAATCATAAATCCTTTAGAAAAACTCTCTTTTGATGCTTTGAGCCATGTAGCAATTTTTTCTTTCTCCACTTTTGTGATAATAAATTGACCTTTTTTTATTGCAACCACTTAAATAGACCCAAGATTCATCTGTTGTTCCAACATTTTTCCATTTTTCTCCTGATAAATGCTTTTCATAAAGATTTCACTAAAAACTATCTTTGGAAAGAGTGGAAACCTATCCTTCCATCCACTGCCATTTTAAAAGCGCATTTTTGCATCTAAACAAAAATTATAAATATCAGAAGATAAATAGAACTTCCAAAAATATAATTGTTGTGAAAATAAAATTCTCCATGCAAACGATTTTTTCTTACTGCGAAATAAAATCGTCTAAAAAGTGTACGAACAGCCTCTGTATAACAATTTGTCTATTAATGTAGGTAACAAAAAAGACACTGTAAACGCCATAACAAATAATTTAGATTTAATGAAAACACCTGCATTTGAACGATTATTTTTCAGGAATTTTACATTTAATTTAAAAATACCTCCAGTAGAAAATTAACTATTACTTTTTTTACGCATAAATGTTTTTAAAGAAATGAGAGTTTGCTTAGAAATTGTTTGCATTTCTTTTTCATTTTGCATTATCAATCCTTTGAATATTTATTTACCGATGTTTAATCCAGGATAAATTATTTTTATGGCTTCGTTAATCCCTTCACCTCTAATAAACTATCTTTGAAAAATCAAATTAAACTGGCTCTTTTTCTAAGAAGAAATGATTCTCTTTTCTATCTCACAACACATAATAAATAAATAATAATAAAGTAACAACGCTTGTGCTCCCATAACAATTCCCTATAGTTTTAACAAGAAATTATTCCTACAGTAGATATTATTTCTATAAAATTCAAAAATTCAAACTATATAAAAAAATGCAACCAACATTCGTTGCTTTCTTTATTCTATTTTATTTCTTAAAACAATTTTTATAGATGCCACACGCACCACAAACTTTAAATTTTATATTTACTTTTAAAGACAGCACGCGATCATGTTTTATATAAAAATTAAATCATTAAATTCTTTTTTTTTTTTTTTTTTTTTTTTTTTTTTAACTTATTTTTATTTCATTTTGCACGCGCATTTTTTATTTCCTTCCTAATTAAAAAAAAAAAAAAAATATTTTTCGATTGTGTTTGTTTTGATACTGATTCTTATTAATTATCTTTTCTTTTAAGGGGGAAAAAAAACTATGAAATTCTGGCAAAAGCAGAATTTAGTTTAGGACAGAGGGCAATTAGTTTTTTTTTTTTTTTTTTTTTTTTTTTTTTTCAAACTATAACATCGCTTTCAAATTACTCAATTATATTTTCGATAAATTTTAGATTTCGATAAATGTTCAACTATCGAAAAATGACACCGCAAAAATCTCAGATTGAGACTAATAGTCCTCAGTCCTAATAAATAAATTTCGTAACATGAAAAATAATATCTTGTACAAGAAGAAACTTCTTAAAGTTATTTTCAAATTTAAATTACAAAAAAAAAAAAAAAAAAGCTTTAAGGCGGGCTTACATCTAACATTAGATAACGAAATAAAAATAATATTCTCAAATTTTTTAAATTACATTTAAATTTTACGAAAAAAAAAAAAAAAAAGTTTTCACATACTGCAATCGAGTACTTTTTATTAAGACTGAGGGCCTATTAGTCTCAGACAGGGATTTTTGCGTTGTCGTTTTCGATAGTTGGACATTTATCGAAATCTAAAATTTATCGAAAATATAATTGAATAATTTGAAAGCGATGTTATAATTGGGAAAAAAAAAAAAAAAAAAAAAAAAAAAAAACTAATAGTCCTCCGTCTTAAACTAAATTCTGCTTTTGCCAGAATTTCATCAAAATCTTTTTTCTTTTTCTTTTTTTTTTTTTTTTTAAGAAAAAGAAAAGAAAATTAATAACAATCAGTATCGTTACAAGAGATATCGAAAACTTTTTTTTTAATGATTTTGAATTAGGAAATAAATACTGCGCGTGCAATAATATGAAATAAAAATAAATAAAAATATGAATTTAATGATTTGATTTTTATATAAAACACGATCGCGTGCTATCTTAAAAAGTAGATGTAAAATTTAAAGTTTAATTTTCTTGGCAACAATTATAAATTAAAATAAATAATTTAATGAAAGTTTAGAAGTTAGAATTTCTAATTTTATTTCATTATTATTAATAATTTTAAATTAGGAAATAAAAAGTGCGCGTGAAATAATATGAAATAAAAATAACTAATAAAATGAATTTAATGATTTAATTTTTATATAAAACATGATCGCGTGCTATCTTAAAAAGTAGATGTAAAATTTAAAGTTTAATTTTTTTGGCAACAATTATAAATTAAAATAAATAATTTAATGAAAGTTTGTTCTTTAGATATACGTCCGTGTAAGATGTCAAAAAATATACGACAAAGTATTATATCTCTTTATTTTTATTTTATTTTTTACAAAGGAGCGGGGGGGGGGGGATGAAGGTTCGTGCTTACTCATTTCAACCGAACCGAAATATTTTTTTCTCTGCTGCTACGTTTGCTTACAAAGTTTTCATTCTTCATTATCCTTTACAACGATATGGAGAGAGATTAAACTGAAATGCAGTGTATACAGATATTTGACAAAACCAAGTGAACACGTTTGAATTTAGACGTTTTGTCAATTATATAGAAAAAATACATGAGGAATTCTCTTAAAACTTCAGAGGTGTAAAGAACAGTATAACAGGTGAAGATATTATTCCGAAGTAAAAAGGGAGGGCCAGAAGCAAATTCAAGGATTTTATAATACAATATATATAAAGAAAGACAAAGGGAATGCTCAAAAGGTGTTGTAATTATAGCGTGTGAGTGTAGGACTTTATATTATATTTTATTTTGTATGTTAATAACAAGCATACATTCATCTGGGGATAAAATAGTTTCTTTAATAAAACTGGGAAACTTTTTTTTTTTTAGGACTAAGGGCCTATTAGTCTCAATCTGGGATATTTGCGTTGTCGTTTTCGATAGTTGGACATTTGTCGAAATCATTTTTCGATAGTTGGACATTTATCGAAATCTAAAATTTATCGAAAATATAATTGAATAATTTGAAAGCGATGTTATAATTGGGAAGAAAGAAAAAACTAATAGTCCTCCGTCCTAAACTAAATTCTGCTTTTGTCAGAATTTCATCAAAATCTTTATTATTATTTTTATTTTTATTGAAAGAAAAAGAAAAGAAAATTAATAATAATCAGTATCGTTACAAGCGATATCGAAGAAGTTTTTTTTAATAATTTTGAATGAGGAAGTAAAAAGTGCGCGTGAAATAATATGAAATAAAAATAAGTAAAATAATATATATATATATATATATATATAAATTCTAACTTCTAAACTTTTATTAAATTATTTATTTTAATTTATAATTGTTGCCAAAAAAATTAAACTTTAAATTTTACATCTACTTTTATGATAGAATGCGATCATATTTTATATAAAATTTAAATCATTAAATTCATTTTTTTTTTTTTTCACTTTTTTTTTTTTTTTTTTTTAACAGCATACAGGTTTTTAAAACTAGTACAACCCTTTTTTACAAAACTTGACATACGATATTAGACACAACATACTACAATCATAATATAAAAATATTAAATATTTTATGGAAAAAAAAACGTATTCATTACTTTTTATTGTGAATTAAATTTCGGGAATATATATATATTTCGGAAAATGTAAATATTAAATGTTATGATGAAAAACGACAGTTTTTTGAGTGACGCAAGTGGAGGTACAAACGGGACGCTGCGAACTCATATATACGGCTAGTTTGACATCAAAGAGATTTGTAAAAGCCGACACTTAATATCTCAGCAAATATGCCATATTTTGTTCTCATCTTTACAAAATAGTCTTTTATCTTCGGTCTTAATCTATCCTGAAAATTTTACATTTCTACATGCAGTATGTTTTGAGATCTGAATCTCAATTTTAAGCCAAAATGGGAAAACGGTTGGTGTAATAAACTGGAATTCTGAAAAATATCTCTAAAACGGCTCGAAGGATTTTCATATAATTAATATATGTTGTTAATAGGATCTTTCTGAATCTAGTAACGTTTTCTTTTTTTTCAGGAAAATTCTTGTTTTTTATATAAATCGCTTTAAATATGGAACTATATTACTCCGCCAATTACATGTGTTTCTTCGGGTGAAAACGCTGTTATGCGGTTCTTACTTGTGAGGTATGTGGGCTGGTTGATTGACCGACTTCAATGCAGCCAATGAATTATTTAGATTTTTTTTTTACGCAAAAGTACTTTATTACATGTTTAAAATATTTATTGTATATATACCAATTCAAATTCACTTAAATATATTTTCTCTTCTGTTATGAAAAAAAATATTTTTAATTTTAAAATTTCATATTTAGTCAAAAATATATTTAGATAATATTTTAAATAAGGAAGTATTTTGTAATTTTAGATATTCCATTTTATCATAATAATGATGAATTTACAATTTTTTAAAGCGAAAAAATTTTTAATCATTCATGAACATCGATTTTATAATAGCTCAATGATTTGCGATTTATATTCATGTATCATCCCGCGTCGGGAATGGAAAAAAACAGCAAATAGAGTTTTGGCGCCATCTATCTTTTTTATTTAAAACATACACTTCCGTAAATACATATATATATATTTTTTCTTTTTAAAATTTAAAAATCTCTTTTGAAAATACAGTTAGAGTTTATTCATTTATTTATTTTTCAGACTTTAAAATGATACATATTTTAAATATTAACATAATCAATTTTTTTTAATTATTATTTAAAGAAATAATGACTAGTTGATGAAACAGTGCTTACACTGTTTATTAGAAATAACATTATTTCATGAATTTTATTACAATTCATGAAAAATATGTCAAATAGCGAGTATTAAAAAACACGTCAAAATAAATAAATAACATCTTTACTTTGAAACCCATAATAATGTATTTAAAAAATCTTATTCTTTCTTTTATTTCTTTAATTAATTAATTTGTGCATGAAAAATTCTATTTCATAAATATATTTACAATTACAATAAACAAAAAATCCTCCTTTAATTTTAAATAACTATTTCTACCGGTTTCTAAACAAGTTTTTTTTTTTTTTTTTTTTTTTTTTTTTTTTTTTTTTAAGGGGAAAGAAAATAATAATGAAAAAGTTAAATATATATGTATATGATTTTAATATAAACTACTAGATGGCGCCACTACATTTATTTATTTTTCTTAAAAAAAAGAAAGAAAGAAAAACTTTTAATTGCTTTGAAACATGTAGAAATAATTATTTAAAATTAAAGGAGGGTTTTTTGTTTATTGTAGTTGTAAATATATTTATGAAATAGAATTTTTACGCAGAAATTTCATTTTTTTTTTTTTTTTTTTTTTTTTTTTAAGCTTAACTTATATTTTCCATAAATTTTTTCTCCGGGTGATTTTATCTTGTTTTTAAAATTATAGAAATGTAATGCTTAATTTATATTTTGTCTTCTTTTTCCCCCCAAACGTTTTATATGAAAATATATATGAAGTAATTTTTACCTGCAATTTTGATGAAAATTTAAATTGTGAATATTGGAGCATACTTAGCCTCAAAAGGGGAAACAAAATATACAAATTTCCATTTTTAACATTTACTTGATTTTTTTTTTTTTTTTTTTTTTTTTTTTTTTGCAATTGTTTAATTTGTAATTCTCTAAAAAGAAACTTGCAAACTGTAAATTACGTAATTCTAACTTAAATTTGAAATTATCCACTTATTTTTCTTTCTTTCTTTCTTATTTCTTTCTTATTTTATTTTATTTATTTTTTTTTTTTTAAGAGTTTGACAATCCCAGTCAATAAATTTTTCTAGTGCGAAGCTTCTCCATTTTGTTTCCAAGTGGCAGGCTACTTGAAAATTTGTCAGTATGATAATGTTTGAAATACTGAATTAATTCACACTAAATTTGTAGTGTAGATTTATCTTACAAATGTATTTGATATGTTCATTTGCCAACTTAATCTACCCTCTTGTTTCCCTGTGCTAGCACACTGAAAATTTCAAATTTACATTAGAAAGGTTTTATGAACCGATTTGCTTAAAACTCCATATATACAAGCCTTCATTAATAAATCCACTAAGTCCATTAATAAATTGTAGCTGCCATTTTGAAAAAAAAATGGTGGCAACTTCATAAGAAAAGATAAATTAGTTTACCCTTCCTAGGAGCCAGAAGGACTTATTTTAATTTTTTGATCAATAACCACAAAAAAGTAATGATATCAGTTCAAAAAACCCTTAACGGCTTAAAAGTTTGTGACGCCGCTACTTTATGGCTATAAGAATTTGAAATATGAGTCTCAAAAATAATTATATCAAATTTTAAGTGACGCTTTACAATTAGTTAAAGTATACATAGATTTTCTTATTTGATCATTTACTTTTATTTTTTATTTATATTTATAATGCAAACGTAATATTTTTAACTTCAAGATCAGACAGATATATAAAATACACTCACTGATGCTTTTTCATTCGCATTTCAAATTCAAAATAACAGTTTTAAAAGGAATTATATAAAAATTCCAGTGGCGCCTCGGTGTTATTTTAAAAGATATGTTTTTAGATTCCATTAAAATTACTTTTGTTTTGTCTAATAAAGTATATTTACACATTTAAACAGTGCTTTTAATTTTCAAATATACTGTCAAATAATTATACTTTCACTGAGTTTGCATTATAAAGTAAAATTATTTATTTCAATAAATTGATTTATCTTTTGCGTCACGCTATCCAAACTGCAAGTAAAATTTGTGTAAATGTTTTCTTTACGTCACACTACCTCTTTGAGCAAATTTTCACTTAGTTGGATACTATGATACTATGTTTTGGATAGCGTGATGCAAAAGATAAATCAATTTATTGAAATAAATAATTTTACTTTATAATGCAAACTCAGTGAAAGTATAATTATTTGACAGTATATTTGAAAATTAAAAGTACTGTTTAAATGTGTAAATATACTTTATTAGACAAAACAAAAGTAATTTTAATGGAATCTAAAAACATATTTTTTAAAATAACACCGAGGCGCCACTGGAATTTTTATATAACTCCTTTTAAAACTGTTATTTTGAATTTGAAATGCGAATGAAAAAGCATCAGTGAGTGTATTTTATATATCTGTCTGATCTTGAAGTTAAAAATATTACGTTTGCATTATAAATATAAATAAAAGATAAAAGTAAATGATCAAATAAGAAAATCTGTGTTTACTTTAACTAATTGCAAAGCGTCACTTAAAATTTGATATCATTATTTTTGAGACTCATATTTCAAATTCTTATAGCCATAAAGTAGCGGCGTCACAAACTTTTAAGCCGTTAAGGGTTTTTTGAACTGATTCAAATTACATACACATTCTCAAATTTCAAAACAATGTTAATTTCCCCGAGGATATATATATATATATATATATATATATATATATATATATTTCCCCATTGATGCAATCTAAAGAAATTTAAAATATAGATCTAAAGTAAATGTTTATAATAAAAATAATAATTTTTTAAATAACCTCTTTTGAAAACCTCTAAAATTACGTTCATATCAGAAACGGGCATCTTGAGTTTGACATTTTTAAAAACTTAACGAAATCGAAATTTTGCTTTATAAAATGATTCGGTTAAATGTCTTTTTTATATTTGTCTATAATGTTCAGCTTTTCAATTAAAAAAAAAAATGCCTTTTCCCCTTCTTTAATATCATATTATTTGAGTTCTACTAGCTAACTCTTTTTTTTTTTTTTTTTTTGTAGACAGAGATAAGTTAAAATAAACAGCCATATATCTTTTTAAATCACATTTTTAAAAATTGTTTTAATCTTTATCATGTCTTAGCACATTTTGATAATATAGTAATCACACAATTTTAGGAAAATTCCTTCACTGGTTCTAATAAATGTATTTAATAACTATAAACTTTATTACAGTATATATACAGCATATATTCAGAAAAATATAAGGAAGCTAAAGAAAAAGAATGATCTGCTATGCCATACACATTCTTAATCACATTCTTCGCTTTATTGATCCGTCTTGCGAAGAAGATAGATAGATAGATATGAAATTCACAGCAATCCCCTTATATTTTTTTCTTCAGCAGAATATTAAGAAAATATTTTCTTGAAATAGAAATAAAAACTTGTTTTATTAACTAATAAAAGCAGAATTATATTACTAAGCCATGAGAACATTAACCCCAAAATTTTATTTATTTAGGTGGAAAATAATTTGAAGATATGATCGTCTTTTGAGAAACAAATGCGTAAATATCTGAAAGATTAAAATATATAAATATATATTTGTTTTTTTTAATCACGAAAATCGGCAAATTACGCCAATATGGGGGGGGGGGGGGCAAAAAAACTTTTTCAGCTGCAAGTTTTTTTTTTTTTTTTTTTGGTAAACTTTATATTTTTAAGGATGCTGAATCCAAAAATGATCTGAATTTCTACCCATCTCGTACGCGTTTTTTGCAAAATAGCGGTTTACAACAAAAAGAATCACTATTTTTACTTCATCCCCAAATTCTTATGTAGTCGCTCTCATCTGGAATCGTCGGTAAGTTTGTTTGTGAATGTCACGCTAGAAAAAAAAAGGAAAATAAATTTGAAAATAAATTAGAAATATCAGTCGTGTCGTTACATATAAGGTTCCAAATGAAAGGGGCGATTTTTCTGAATCCGACGAATTAAACAGCTTATCGATTAGACAATTAGATTTATTAAAATTAACTAAAGTATTAAAATTAGGTGGCAATAGCAGACGATTGTCTTGATACTGTCTAGAGAGAGAAGAAAACATCTTCTACTCATTAAGTCACATGTTTTTGAAGTGGGATTAAAAATTGCAGTTTTCAAATTTTTTTCAAATTTTCTTTCACGAACACAAAAATTTAATATACAGCCTGCACAATACAAGACCAACTTGCAGTTCAAATTTCATTATTTTTTTTTTTTTTTTTTTTTTTTGGCAAGTTAAATTTTATTCTAACATGGAAAAGATTTATGTGATACGATACATTAAGAATTTGGGTTTTAAAAGTTTTTTTAGATAGCTTATTAAATTATATGTTCTTTGTGTTAATAAAACAGACAATTTCTTCATGATGTTTTAAAATTCTGTGTATGGTATTATAATGTATTTGCCTGTAAGTTATCAAACAACATTAAAAGTAAATGCTAAATCCAAAAGAAAGACCTATACTATTTCCTTTAATAAAAAAATCTGAAGTGACTCCACTCGACTTTCCGAACATTGAGTAACTAACAGTTTTGTAGATAAAATAAAGAAAGAGGAGTTGCTAAACAAACAAAAGAGAGAAAACCATAACAGAGTGTTTGTGTATTTTTCTCCATATATCACACGAGGTTTTATTTAACGCTACTGAACTATGAGCCCTTAGATCATAATGATAAAGAATTTTTCGTTGTGTCCCTGTAAAAATCTATAAATTCTGACAAACTTAAACAAATTTTCACATTTTACCCACAATTTTGTCAAAGTCCCACTTTTCTTTTTTTTTTTTTTATTGTTACTGAGTGAATTTGTATAGGAAAATATAGAAGAAAGTCTCGTGGTGGCCACAATTCACCAAAATGCTTATAGTTAGTGCAACAGTGAATTATAATATTCATACAAATTTTCAGCTCAATTGAATAAGGCGGTTAGATGCTATTGCACTTTTAAAAATTTGGTCTCATGAGCCATAATGATAAAGAATTTTTCTTTGTGTCCCTGTAAAAAAACTGTAAGTGCTAGATTCACCAAAATCTATACAGTTGGTTCAAATGTGACCTATAACATGTGTACAAATTCTTTGCTCAGATTAATAAGGCGTTTAGACGCTATCACACTTTTAAAAATTTGGCAAAGAATTTTTCTTTGTGTCCCTGTAAAAAACTATAAGTGCTAGATTCTCCAAAATCTATACAGATTGAGTATCTGTGACCTATAATATGTGTATAAAGTTTTTGCTCAATTGAATAAGGCGTTTAGATGCTATCGCACTTTTAAGATTTTGGTCCCTTGGCTATAATGATAAAGAATTTTTCTTTGTGTCCCTGTAAAAAAACTATAAGTGCTAGATTCACCAAAATCTATAGGGTTCGTACTATGGTGACTTACAATATACGTACCAACTTTCAGCTTATTCGAACAAAGCGTGTAGACGCTAGCGTGTTCACTCACAGACATACACACATACATACACACATACACACACACATACATACACACACACATACATACATCATCGTAAAAATAGTGAAAACGGACTCGTTGGACCTCGAAACGTATAGAAACATCAAAATCTCGAATTCGGATTTTTGACATGATTACAATACTTTCCTCACTTTAGTGTTCGGAAAGTAAAAATTCAAACGCTCTTAACATGTGAAACTAATGAATAAACTCAAAACCATCTTTATAATTTCTTCCACCGAACAACTTTATTAGAAAACTTAGCAGAACTAATGAACATTTCATATTTATAGAAGATTATAAAAAGACCTTCTTACTTTAAAAATAATTTTTGTAAACTAAATTTATTTGACACAGTGATTTGGAGCAGTTTCGATGCTTCAAGGAGTTTCAATTTTAAACACCAAGCACCTTAGTTAACAGAGATTAAAAGAGAGGGTGTCTAGTGCTAGTAATACCCAACGGCTACTTTTAACCGCTAGTCATAGAAATATGCTTCCAATTTTAAAAACTACTTAAACTTAAGGATTTATCATAATAGAAATTGTTTGAGGCTAATCGCAGATGGTGTCATTTGGTTTCTAATTTCTTTTTTATTATATCACTTGAAATATGCATACATTTACAGTACCGCACATACACATCAACGTTAAAAACAACAAAACGAAAAACAATATTCACCTACTGCAGTTTCGGTAGCGTTCAGCATACCATCATCATGTGTAGAATCCTTTCTTCAAAGCAGAATTACAGCACAGAATTTCTGCAGTGATGACAGTATGTTTATCTGCAGTACGCAAATTTTATTTAGTTATTTATCAGCGTTTTTAAAGTTGATGTCTAATTATTTTACTGTATCTGTTTCGCACCAAGTCACGGTTTTATAAATATATAACATGCTATTTTATCAATTACCTTTCTTGGGTTTTCTAATTAAAATAATCTAGTATTTCTTTCAGCACATATAGCAATTATTTATATACTCTTTGTGAGAAAGTTACTCACATATTTAAATAAATCTAATTTTACCGGAAATTTATTAAGTACAAATTATCAGCTAAATAATATGAATTCATTTAACTGAGTAATACAAACTTTCTTTTATAAGAAAGACTTATTGAAAGAGCGCTATTTGTATTTTCCGTTAAGCTCAAGTTGAATAAATTTCATTAACTGATGCAATTTAAATCTTTTCAGATTAATAAATAACTTTCTGAATACCCATCAGAAGTCAACTAACTGACAGTTCAAAATATAATTTATTTAATAAATTACTCGTTTAGAAAACTCAGCGTCAAATAATATAACACAAGTTTATTTCATTGTAGCTAAATTTAGAAATCCCTGTCAGATAATATCATTAAAAAAGGATTTAGTTTCTAAATTACAATTATAGTGCAATCGTTAGATGTAACTTTTTTTATTTTGAGATTTTATTTGTTGGCAAAATAATTGACTATAAGTTTTAATAACGAACTTTTGAATTCCAAATATTTATATCATTTTATTCGAGAAGCGAAGAAAGTATTTGGCACTATAATTTGGCTTTTTTTTTTTTCTGAATATTGGCTTTTTACTTCAGACATCACTGATCTGTTCTAGGGAAGGGAACTCAGAACTTCGTATAGTAAAAACTCAATTACCTTCGTTCTCTCCCCCATCGTTTTCGACAATATCAATATTTCACCATAGATTGTTGCATCTTCATTAAATATTTAACAACGCTTTGTATGCAATATTTTGAAAATAATCATCCTTGATCATTTTTTCAGAAAACTTTCTTCAATAAAGGCATCTTGATGACTGAATTAAACTATATTTTTGTAACGTTTCCAATTTGTCATTCCTTGCGACTTTCTCCACTATACAACGATCACTGCTGCAGCAAACTACACTGTAAAAATATGTCCTATTTGCTGCCAGAAATTTTCTGTAATTACAAAAATACGTTCTGACAACGTAATTTTTTCTTAAATTACGCGTATTTTCTCAAATTACAGAGAATTTCTGGCAGCAAATAGGACATATTTTTTACAGTGTATACAACACTTCTTCTGCTTTATTCTTTGCTTTTAGTCGTATATTAAAACTGCTGTGTATTTTTTTTTTTTAAATGTAAATAGCTATTTACAATTCATGTCTTAACGAAGGGGGGGGGGGAAATGACCCACATGTTAACAAAAACTAAACAAATCAGTAAGTGCATTCCCGTAAAAATATCAAAATTTTTATGCAGCCCCCTGATCCTACTAGCCGTATCTAGAAAAATCGTCCTAATTTTAAGCATTTTACGACTGAAATTCTTGGCGTTATGAAGTATTAAACTTTTTTATTTGATTTGCTACTCCGCACATAAAAATGCCCCATTATGCGGACATTTTTATGTCTTTTCATTAGACACAAAAGACCATATAAATATTTAAGTTTAAAGTGTTATGTTTCGAATTCATTTGCTGACATAATGTCGAGAATAAAACAAAACTTTAATTCGTTTAGAAGGTTATTATAATAAGATGCAGTGTATAATGCAGTAATGCCCAAAACCATTAACACAAAGTGAGCCAATTTAGGAATAACAAAAAATATTTGTTGACTAGCCACAATTATATACTCCACTATTATCATTATAATCATAAACGATATGATGTGTAAACTACCAAAATATGTTGTTTAACATATTAAAGAAAAAGTATAACTATGTACTATTTATACTATTACTATTTAATAAAAATCTGGAGTGAATCCACTCGACTTTCCGAACTTTGAGTAATTAACAGTTTTGTAGATAAAGTAAAGAAAGAGGAGTTGTTAAACAAACAAAAGAGAGAAAACCATACTAGAGTGTTTGAGTATTTTTCTCCATATATTACATGATGTTTTATTTAACGCTACTGAACTTTGAGCCCATAGATCATAATGATAAAGAATTTTTCGTGTTGTCCCTGTAAAAACCTATAAATGCTAAATTCACCAAAATGCTTATAGTTAGTGCAACAGAGATTTATAATATTCATATGAATTTTCAGCTCAATTGAATAAGGCGTTTAGATGCTATCGCATTTTTAAAAATTTGGTCCTATTGGCCATAATGATAAAGAATTTTTGTGTCTTTATAAAAAAAAAACTGTAAGTGCTAAATTCACCAAAATCTATACAGTTAGTGCAACTGTGACCTATAACATGTGTAAAAATTTTTTGCTCAGATTAATATGGCGTTTAGACACTATCACACTTTTAAAAAATTGACCCCATAGGCCATAATGATAAGGAATTTTTCCTGGTGTCCCTGTAAAAAAACTATAAGTGCTAGATTCACCAAAATCAATAGGGTTCGTACTACGGTGACTTACAATATACGTACCAACTTTCAGCTTATTCGAACAAACCGTTTAGACGCTAGCGTGTTCACTCACAGACATACACATACACACATACATCATCGTAAAAATAGTGAAAACGGACTCGGGGGACCTCGAAACATATAGAAACATCAAAATCTCAAATTTGGATTTTTGACATGATTACAATACTTTTCTCACTATAGTGTTCGGAAAGTAAAAATTTAGTAAGATGAAAATTTTATACTAGAAAAACGTCTTTTTACCCTAGATAACTAGACTTAAAATCAGTGTTACTCTGTAACTAATCACTCGACTCATAGATGACGAATTAAAAACAAGTTTATTTTTATGTTCCCTTTATTTATTTCAAACAAATTAGAGTAACTTAAAAAAAAAGTATTACAATATTTCAATTAAAAAATAGAAAAGAGGTAAAAATTATCTTTTGCACTCTTGGCAGATGTTAAAAGTGTGCTCTCCACAAATAGCCGTGTTGCAGTAGTTGCATACGTATTTTGTCATTCTGCGTTTCTTAGATGGACAGAAAGTACAAATTCTGCGCTTGTTCGACGCATTTTTAGTCGAGTCTTCTGTGGGCTTTTCGATATTTATTTTGATGATCACTAAACACTCGACTGTTAGACGACGATTACGGAAAATCTTGAAAAGTATAATAGTGATTAAATTTTGAAACTTTTAATAGTTTACCAACTGCGTGACAATTAAAATTTATTTTATTACTTAAAAAAAAAAAAAAAAAAAAAAAAAAAAAAGTTTCGCATGATTTTTAGATGAATTATTAGTTTTTATTCAGTCTTCGGATTTCGAGTCGCGTTCAGATATAACAAAGTTGGATTCGAAGGTATAAAGAAATCGGGTTCGGCTCTATTTTTGAGACTACGAAAATTGTTTTTTCGAGCTCGGGTCGATTAAAAATTCAACTATTGGATTAGAATTAGATTAAATCTGACCCATGCAAAACTTTATCCTGGATCTACACTTGTTTTTATCAAGTTCATTGTTGAAAAAACATTTTCAAAACTCTTTTGATCAAACAGCATTTGATTCAAAACATAGTAAAATAGGGTACCGTTGATCTACGATTGTTTTTCCACATTATTGCTTATCAGGAGAGGTGCTACAGCTAAAAGTGGATTTGAACCACATCTCGAACCTGGCACATAGGAATTGAATGCCAGAGCGATATCATTGCGCCACCAATATCGAACTCTGGCAAGAAAAAGTAACACGACTAAAAAGAAAAAAAAGCATTTTGAATCTACGTCACTGAAAAATGTGTATGCAGTACCCCAACGGTCACAAAAAGTGTCACATTTCTATCTTGTAACTTTTCCACCTAAAAGGTAGTTGTTTTATTGTAGACTAGTTAATGTTTTATAGTATGTTCAAGTTCATTTTTCTCAAATACTGCATTTTTGAGTTGTGTCATTTTTCTTGCCCGGGTGCGATACGAACTAATTCAAAACAAGATATTAACCTTAAAAAAGTTTCAAAAAGGTAAAATGTTTAAAATGTGGATATTCCCCCCCCCCACACCTTTTTTTTTTTTTTTTTTTTTTTTTTTTTTCGAAATATGTTATATTTTCGTTTTTAATTGTAAATTTGACTAAAAATCGAATATTTCAATTTGCAGATCAGTAGATTTATATTTAACATATTTACAATTTGGTGGGATATTTTGGAAAAAATTAGTATCAGGAAACTATATACTTTACAATAGGGAGAAACGATATTAATCGTGCAATGCGGTACGCAACAAAAGATTTCACCAACCACGTGCAGCTCAGAAGCTACTGCTTATGCATTCATTCTAGTGCAATATATATCGCTACAAAAGGTGTAAAATAAAATATTGTAAAATATTTGTTTTAATTTTTATGCACATAAATTAAAAATATAATTATTTTGAAAGAAAATCTAAATACAGGGTGTACACAAAGTCTCTACATATACAGACGTTTGTTAAAATCCTAAACAGATACAAACTTGATTTTTTTTTCTTTTAAGAAACAGTTATTAAAGTTTTTTTTTACAACAATCATTAAACCTACATATTAGTCGCATGAAGCACATTACGGTGATGTTAGATTTCCAGCTATGTTCTCTCTAACAAAGTGTTATCAACATTACCGATGGCATCTATGATCCTTTGCTTCAGTAATATCTCGCATCTTTGGTTTGGGCACACGATCATTAACCCTTAATTTCCTAAGTTTCAAATTTGATACCGGACTTTTAAATCGAATTGTACACTTGCAATTGGTTTGTTTTTAACATTTGGTTGTACACTGTATATATATTTAAAAAAAAAAAAAAAAAAAAAAAAAAAAAAAATGTTAAAAGTACAGGAAAAATCTGGCAGCTGGGGTGCCAGTATTTCTCCGTCAAATGTACAGGACAAAATTGTACTTTTATCAAAAAACCTGTTTGATTTACAGGATTCCTGTGTAAAATATATGTCAGTGATACAATTTTACAGTTTTAAACTGTATATTTGACGGAGAAATACTGTCACCCCAGCTGCCAGATTTTTCCTGTACTTTTAACAGTTTTTTTTTTTTTTTTTTTTTTTTTTTTTGCAGTGTATGTATGTTACTATTGCATAATGTTCTTTTTCGCTGTAAGTCATAATTAAAATAAAGTATGATTTTTTAAAGTAGTTTTCCCATGACTTTTTTAATAGAGGTAAAAATAAAGCATTTTTAAATTGATTTAAAAATAATCAGGCATTAAAGGGTTGTTGTGACGATTAAAATGTGTTGCCCATAATTTATATAGTCCTAAATTTTGAACCTCAATTAAATTTGGGGAAACTCAATGATCATATTGTCATTATTGCATCATAACTAAAACGATAGTATAGTTTTGGACAATAGGCCGCAATACTTTACTCATAAATTAATTTCTTTGGAGCGTATAGTTTTTTGTACATTAGCCGCAATGTTTTCTAACCAGGTTCTAAACAGTAAGATGTTAAAAGGGAGGTCGAAACCTCGTTGGCTAGATGCCGGCTCTCTGTTACTTATTATTCAGAATTACCATAATAAAAATTCAAATAAGGCCATTATGACTTATAGCAGCTTCTGTTAAAAACCAAAACATTAAATCTTTAAGTTGATTAAAATTATCAGCAATCCAAAAGTTACAACAGAAACCACCATAAGACCTGGTATTCATTTTGTTAAACACTTAAAATGTAACATTTGATTTATTAATCTAAACTAATATTTATAAAATAATAAGTAAATAAAAAAAAAACATTTGCAGATGAGCCACTTCCACCCCTCACAATAAACAAACCAAAAAAGAAATTAAATTAGCAAAAACAATGTTTCCTGCTGTAAAAAAGGAGTTCAACCAATTGGTAATTTCAATCACTACTTCCAAACATTTCCTTAAATTTTTGGTTTCTCTACCAGTAAACTTTACTGTTATTTCTTAAGATTTTTAATGCCTTCCTTAACAACTACAATTTTACAACAGGAGACTCAGTGGCTCAATAAAAAAGACAAGTTTGAAATTAGCATAACTCATATTTAAAACCCCAGGAATAAAACACATATTAATAATAATATTTTTTTCATAATAAAAATAAGCACTCAGACAGTTTAGAATGAAAATTAAAGTTTAATTAAGTTATCAAGAACACAAATATAGAGAGGCCTCTTTACAATTTACAGAAAAAAGCAATTATTATTCTTTAAAACAACAAATACACTAATTATTTTTTCCTTTACACAATTTCTTTCATACTCACAAAAAGGGCAATTTTTGCCGATCCAAATAAAATTTACATCTTCTTGTCAACATCTTTGGTAATTAATAATCAGCGTTAACACAACTACAGTTAAAAAAAAACTTAACTACTAATTAAAGTATTGAACAAGGTCACGAAATGCAAGTTCAAAAAATAGTGAATCCTTGTACTACAAAATGTTCTTGCTGGTAATACCAAGTCCTCGCCTTGAACAGTTCAAAAGAAAATCAAATTTAAACTTGAAACAAAACTACAATACAAGCAATATTTACCATGAAACTAGACTTTTTTACGACCAATAAGAGTTTTGTTTTTCTCTGATTTTCATGGTTACCACTCACAGATTTAATTAAATCAAGATTTAAATTATACTAGCATGAGCTTTAAAATTACCAACAATAAAAAGAGATACTTATTCATGATGAGCGTCGAAGAGGTAGTGGAGGTCACGGGCTAGCTCGCAAGGTTTAGGTAAGTGGACGCTTCTGTTGGGGTCGGCAACCAATTCAGGTACTGGAAACACACTTTACTACGATTATTCTGAGAGCTCCACACACACGCCTTTACTTCCAAAGTACAGGACTCAAACCTTCTGCATACAAATTCCATAACCTCCGCACAGGTCTACTGGATTCCACTTAATTATTTGGAGACAAATTTCTTTCCTCAGCTGCATTCCCTCTAGGGCTCCTTCGATTCGTAGGGATAAACATTTCACATCATCGTATCGTACTAATTCCAGTTGGAGTGAATACCTACAATCGGTGATGAGAAGGACTCTAAAGTACAGCCCTATAAGGGCAAAACGCTCTGATTTTTACGAGACTTTTTATTAAACCATGTTAATTCTGTGATACCGACGCCTCAACTGCAAAATTTCGCACTTTCGCGAAGGACGCCACCTTACTGTTGCCAATTTCGGCATGAAAATTCCGGGAGAGAAACAGCTCGGCCAATCAGAGGTCGCAACTACGCCGTCGATGTAGAAGCTGAACCCCCGACTGATAATAATCGATTAAAAACTGAACACGGTCCAGTGCAAATACGCGGGAAGAGAAACTGACCTTCACGAGCGTAGGGGGTGCCCTGAAGGTCAAAATGGACCTAAAAGCACGCACACACACCAGAGGTCAAAATAAATAATAGCTAAGGACAAATTCTTTGCCGGAAAAAGGGTTTGCTCTGAAAAGAAATACGATTTCGAAAATGTAGAAGAATTTAGGAGGAGAAAAGTACTGACACACATTAATAATGACAATATTCCCCTTTTAAAAAAAAATAAGAAATTACAAATTAGCTATTTTAATTAGTAAAAACAATAGAAAAACACAACTGTTAAAATTTCATTTTAACAGGGTTAACATATCCCCATAGACAAAAATCCAGGTACGTGAAATCAAGTGAACGGGGTGACAAAAGAATCAGATCATCTCACCCAATCCAACCGTTTCATTATGGAAATTACTAACATCAAAGCCTCAGTGTGGCGGTACATCAGCTTAATGGAAAAACACGTCGGTTGAAGATTATCCAACTGGGATGCCACAAATTCAATTAAAAGGCCTAGGTACACATCCGCAGTTATTTTTCTACGAAGAAAAATGGTCCAATAACTCCGCTGCATATCAGGCCACACGTTCAATTTCAGACTATCTCAATTGAGTTACCTACTTACATGAGAGTTTTCTGAGTCATAGACTGTCGTATTATTATGTGTATCGATTTTCCCTGAAACAAACATTGCCTTATCCTTAAGACATTGGGCTTTTTCTTGAGACATAGCCATTTTGATAATTGGGCGCCTCTAGTTCTCCAAAATGTTATCTAAAACCCACGAAACAATAATTAATAAAAACTTTAAGTAGTAACTGAGTATCTATAATAAAATTATTTTGATATATCATCAAAAAGTTTATTAAAAATTTTTGAAGCTGTAAAGAGTTTGTGAACACCCTGTATATCTACTCAATTCTTTTCCTTAAAATATCAGTGTTTTCGATCCTGCTATAAAAGAATAACGACATATTTAATTTTCGATCCATATTTTTGTATAGATTAGAAGTCAAAATGAGACCTAAATAATTATCATTTCACCTATTTTACCATGTTTTTACTAACTTCGATTCTTGTTTGTTTGTCTGGTACAAATCTCTCATACTATTTTTAACTAACTTCCCTACTAGCTAGACATCTGAAACTTTCAGAATAGCTCAGAACCCGATGACAACACAATACTTCGAAGCCCGATTTTCGAATTTTTTATTAGTTTTCTTTTAATTAATTAAAATATGAAAATAATATCCTCCCAATAGCTTTAAAAATAGCCATTAAAATATTAACTATAATTTAATTGTTGCCAAAAAAATTTACGAGTTCATTTTCTTTCGACATAAAAATAAATACAATTAATTGAACGTGAACGTTAAATATTGTAAAAAAGTTAAATTAGGCACCTCAAAAAATTGACGTCATTATCCCTTTGAAAATTTTATAAGCATTGATAAAGTGCTAGTGTAGTTCTATAGCTATGATTCAACAGAAAAATTTAAAACATGGTATATAAGAAGTTTTTTATCTTATAATTATTTAATTTTTATTTCCAAATGGAACCTAAAAAAAATGTTTTTCTTATTACTTTGTTCACGCAACTATGATCACACTAATAATTGATGGGGGGAAACAAATAATTGCAATGTTTTCCACTGTTACTTTGGTTACATACTGAATTGTCTGATGCAATACATGTTTTGATATTATCTATTGACAAAACATTAAAATATTGCAGCTTTTAGTAGTTGCATGATAGGCTTATTTACTTAAAATCTGTCTCGTGTCATCAAGGTGCATTATGAAACAATTCTAGTTGTTTTTTTTATACATTTTTATTGGAGATTGTCATGCAAAATTGAAAAAAAGTACTTAGAATATTTATAGTATTTTGAATATTGAATGGCTCAAATTACACAGGTCGACATGTAAAATTTTGATTTTATAATTTTGACTGATCTTTATGTTTTTTGGTGAGCTGAAACTGAAAATGAAGTCAGTTTTTCTCTATCACGTACAGATTTTTGTCAATACAGGGTGCCTACCAGTGTTGGGCATAATTGATTAAAAAGTAATTGAATTACAATTGAATTACAATTAAATTACAATTATAATTATTTTACTGTCAATAAATTAACATGTAATTGATTACAAATAAACTGAATTACTTATTCTATTTATTTGTAATAATTCAATTTATTTGTAATCAATTACTTGTTAATCGATTGACAAAAAAAAAAAAATATATATAATTTAATTGTAATTCAATTACTTTTTAATCAATTATGCCCAACACTGGTGCCTACCTATATAATTTCTTCTATTATACGCTTCCACCAATATAATTATATGGTAAGTTTTATAGTATGTTTTCATGATTAATTAATCATGGGTAACTATTTTTGTAATAGCGCAGCGCTAGTGCGACGTAAAACTATACCAAACAATCAACCAACCAATTGTTATGATGGTATATGTAAGAAATTGTGTCGGTAAGCACTCTGTATTGACAAAAATCTGTACGTGATAGAGAAAAATGGGCTGTATTTTCGGTTTCAGCTTATCAAAAAACATAAAGTTTACCTAAAATCATCAGATTAAATTTTGTCAACTTCAATTTTGTAGGACTGTGTTACATGTTTTGAAAATATAAAAGAGCAAAATGTTATAAAAATCTGTACTAATTTTTTGTTTAGAAAGTTATATCAATGGCTAATATGTCTAAAAATCAATTTCTGGATCAAATCAAAAAGACATCACGTTTCACTACATTGTCTAGCGAACTCGTTCAGGGTATAATTATCGTTTTTAGTTGGATCATTTATTAGTAAGAATTGTCATAGAAAATGGAAGGAAATATTTTAAATACTTAAGGCTGTTCTCAAACGAGAAGCTAAATTTCGGGCATACTTTCTGACATTAGATTTAAAAAAAATGTTTTTACTTTCACATACGTAAAATAATTAGACCCACTAGTTCAGTTTCCAGAAAATCACATCACTTTTTTCTTGAAAGCAAACATTTTTGTCAAAAAAAAAAAATGACTTTTTTCATATTTGTAGTGTGAAGTTCTGACATTCCCCTGAACAGAAACAGAGTTAGGATTAAAAAATACATTCTAAATACACATACAGTCGACAACAAAAGTATCCGAACACTAGCAAAAATTCCTATATAAAAAAAGTAAATTTTGTTAAATAAATCCTTGTCGTATCCTGTCTTAAACTGACTAAGAACATCATTCGACAAGGATTTATTTAACAAAACAGTATTAACTCTACTTTTTTTATATAGGAATTTTTGCTGGTGTTTGAATACACACAGAAAAAAAAAAGTTGTCAGTTGGCAATACAGAATTGACTAACCCAAACAGCTGACTAGAAAACTTGAGTTAAAAAGTGCACTAGCTGAACTAGTCTCCAAAACAAACCCCCAGACTAATAAGGTTAATATTATCAGTTAAGACGGCTGTATCTGATAATATTAACCTTCTTAGTCTGGGGTATTGTTTTGGAGACTAGTTCAGCTAGTAAACTTTTTAACTGAAGTTTCCTACTCAGCTGTTTGGGTTAGTCAAGTCCGCATTGGCAACTGACAACTTTTTTTTCTGTGTGTACTTTTGTTACCGACTGTACGTCTGTATTATTTTGATCGAATGACTTTTTGAAAATTTTAATTTAATTTAAACTTTTAAATATTTAATATTTTATCATGCGTGAAATTCACTAAATTTCAGTCTATTTTTCAAAAATGAGTGAAATGGCAGACTGCAATTTAGTGAATTTCACACATGATAAAATATTTAAAAGTTTAAATCAGAAATTTCAAAAAGTCATTCGATCAAAATAATACATACGTACAGGTAGAATGTATTTTTTAAATTCTAACTCTGTTTTTCTGTCCAGGAATATGTCAGAACTTCACACTACAAATATAAAAAAGTCTTAAAAAAAAAAAAAAAGGTTTAAAGGATTTTTTTAAAGGAAAAAATCATACGATTTTCTGGAAACTGAACTAGTAGGTCTATTTTTTTTACGTATGTGAAATTTGTGTGTGATTTTTTTTTTATCTAATGTCAAAAAGTATCTCCGATATTCAGCTTCTCATTTGAGAACAGCCTAGTTCTTTACCCATTCAATATCTCATAAATTACATATTTTGATAATACTATTTGGCCTTAATGAAAAACTAAACTGTTTAATTTTCAAATAGGGACATGAAAAATATTCACACTTTATCGATAAAGGTCCAGAAGACTCCTTTTTTTTTTTTTCTTTTTTTCGTATTTTTCGTTTGTATTTAAAAATTTGTATTAAATCCTATTTAGTAATGACTAAGTACTAACTAGAATTGGCAACTGATTTCTGAAAAAAAAAAAAAAAAGAAAGAAGAGGTAACATGTACTTGTAAAAAACGAAAGCTTTTAAAATGTACTTGCTTGAATATCGGAGTTAGTTTAATGGATCCCACATCCCCATTTGAAAGTTAAAAATTTATTTCGTATTATGAGAAAGCGTCATCGATAAATTTGCCAGATGATTTCATAAAATAGCTAATTTTCAATGTGTCAATAGTTATAATTACTAAAGGAAATTCAATATATGTTAAAACTAAATACTTAAAGTAATTTTATAATTTCTTCTTAAGTATATCTTTTGAAATACGATTTGACAAAATATTATATAAATTCTGTAAAGCCGAAGGATTATATGAAAGGTCAATCCGCTTTAAAATTCATTTTAAAACAATTCTGTACTGATAAGTATAAAGGATTTACGTCCAAAAATGTCGATTTTGAGTTAAGTACATAGTCAGACTCAGAAAAAAATCTCTATCGATTGGTATAAAGGATTTAAATCCATGTCATTTAGTCTTTGAGAAAATCCATTGGTAAAAAAAGACTCAAATGAGAAATTTAGCATTAATCTTTGGTATAAAATATTTAATTCATTTTTTTTCCTTTATTAAATGAAGGTTGACAATCACTGAATGGTATAAAGGGTATAAATCAACATAATCCCTTTTTCCTAATCGATTCTTCTGATTAGTTTTTAGTCAGTTTAACTTTCGTCTCCTGAAAAATCAAGAATATGGACTTAAATCCTTTATACTTATCAGTACAGAATTAAGGTATAAGTTATCAGACGATTGATTCTGTTAATGCTACAAAATTTGATTACGATTGAATTCCCCTCCTCGCTTCAGATAAAAGTTTGTCCTCAAAACAACTTCACTCGTTCTAATCATTATTTAGCATATAAAAATGTTAAATTATGCAAATGATTTATTTTAATCGGTTAAGTCACAAAACTATATTGTTTATGATTCTGAAGTAATCACATATTTTAAATATAGGGTAAAATATATTAAAGAAAATAGTTTTCAATTAACTTCTGCCCTTTCTTTCTATGTAACTACTTGCTAACCCAAGTAGCACATAACATTGTTAAAGCGTTGCAAATAAGTCTGAACAGTCAAAAATTAGTTATAACAACGTTATGTGCTACCTGGGAAGGTTATTACAAATCATACAACCGGTGATCAATGTTAGTTTCGCTCGGTATACCAAGGTGACGCCACTTATTTTTATATGAGAGTAATTCAATGGAACATGTAATGCCAGTGACACAGAAGGATAACATTTACACTTTTTTTTTCTTTTTTTATTATTTACCATCGCATTAATATCCAGAAATCTTTATCATATTTTTAGAGAATTTTTTTGTCTGTGTGTAATTAAATAGGATGTTAATTACTAGTAGCAAATAGAAGTGAAAAAAACAAAAAACGGAAATATCCCTGCGTATGATTGACATTACATGTGCCATGAAATTATGAAGGATATGAGCAATTACAGTTACGTAATATAGCAATGATGTGCAAATGAAATTCCCACTTCAGGACAGAGAAGGTGTTAATAATTTATAAAAATAATATAACAAATTAAAATATTGAGCGATAAAAATCGTATGTAGCTAACTATTTTCAATACATTTTTTTTTTTTACAAATGTCTTTTTCTGAAAAGAAAAAATGATTAACTCAGCTAAATATATTAATTCTAATCTAAAGAAAAAAAATCTTGTTTCGGATTTAAAAAAAAAACATCTTATTAAACAAATGTGGCGAAATACTGTGTATGAAGGTGTTTCCCAATTTTTAAGTAAGGAAAACTAAATCATATTCCTACCCTGGCCGCGAGAGATGAATTTGGCTTTTCCAGCAAGTCCCACAAAAACTTCTGGTATTGCGCGCATCGGTGGTATCCGAACTCTTCTTCGTCCCTCTGTCTCAGAGACTCCGCCTCCTTCCGCATCTCTTCATGTACATGCTCCTTCTTTTGGTGATACTTGTGTTGACAGCACGACTCCAGGTACAGTTCGTCTACGCCCCAGTACTCGAGGTCGTCGCTGAAGGCCAGCACGCACATCTCCTCCACCAGGTGGAGCTTTCCGGTGCGGTAGAAGTTTAGCACAGCACTGAAGGAACGTGGGTGACGATCAAAGAAATATTCGTTGTCAACAAGGCTGCAAAAGAAAAATAACCTATTAAAATATGCTAATGAATTACATGTGTCCAACTTTTAAACAAAATTTTGTTTTTTATGTTACCAAAAAGTAACAAGATGTTGAAATACATTAATAAGATGCGTATACAGGGTGTAACAAAATTAATAGTCACAACTGTAAGGAGTGATAGAACTTGCAAAAACAAATAATTTTCACCATACAATGTGGGGTAAAAAAGGAAAGAGCGAGCCGCGAGAGGGCACATTCTCTAGAGTGGATGAAGCATCACCTTTCGAAGAACCTGCCATTCCGCTGTTATTCGTCACATGAGATGAAGCAATATTCGAATACACAAACCTTCTCATGTATATATATATAAAATATGTATATCAGAATTTTTTATTTATTTATTTATTTATTTATTTAAGTTTCTTCAAGAAACTTGCAGGTATTTGGGACTTTTTAAAGGTTCCATACAGGTATTTGGGACAAACCTGTACGAAACCTTTAAAAAACCTGAGTATTTTTTGAAGGAAACCCGCTGTTTTTGTTTTTCTTCAAAATACCTGTAAATTGTTATAGGAAGTTTGAAATACCTTTAGTTTTTATTCTGATTTTTTTTTTTTTTTTTATCTGGGAACAGTGTTGCCAGATCGGGGACTTTTTTTTATTCAACTCTCACCAATAATTTTAAGAAGTGATGTCTGATATACATAATAGACAATTAATCGTTGAAGTGATTAGACAACCGTTACAATTAAAATTTAGTGATGGATATTGAATAAAAAATGTCCCGAGTCTGGCATCACTGCCTGGGAACACCACATCTTTTCTCCAGGATATCTTCAATATGAAAAGACATCCCAGAAACATCCTGAAGATTTACTGTGGCTAATCACCTCCTTGCCACCCAAATTAGCGTCGCAACTGCAGATGTTAGGGAAATGCCAGGAATCTTTCAATGTCTGCATGATTCACTCCGTCTTCGATCTGAAGATTGAATTGCAACTGATGGCCGCTCATTTGAGCATTTGTTGTAAAGTTTTCAATATAATAAATATCCTTTATTATTACTCTTCATTGTGTTCTCCATTTTCGTCAAGAAGCGTCCTCACACAGCTCTCCCTTTACTTTCCAACCCTACAATGTACGGTGAAAGCTGGTTGTTTTTGCACAAGTTCTGCCATCCCTTACAGTTTAGACCATTAGTTTGGTTACACCCTCTATAAACAATTATGCTCTCAATGTTGGTACTGGTTTATGGGTTATCATAACCGTGTCACTTTTTGCACTTTTGGAAAATAAAAAATATTGAACGTTTTCTTTTCTCGCTACAGTATACATAATTACAACATGTGTCCGATTTTTTATGTTGATTTTTCACGTTAACAAGTAACCACATGTTGGAGTACATTAATGAGATATGTACGGAAACAAATATACATTCATGCTTATGAATGGTGCACTAATTTATGCGTTACCATAATCGTGTCGTTTATTGCATCTATGGAAAGAAAATATGTCAAATAATGTTAATCTGCTACTATGAGTCCAAAATGTAATTTAGAGACTGCAATGCCTTAATTTTTAATACCATTAGACAAGATTATTTAACATTGGGCTATTTATTTATGGTTACGAAAAACATAGTGTTTCAAAAGTTTTGTAAAACAAAATTGCAAGGCCACTATTATCTTAATGTTCTATAAAGTCTAAAAGTAAATATGTCTTGAGGCATAATGTTAGAAGACTTTACAGCTATATTAAAAATCACTATAATCCTTCCTTCCTATCACTATAAACCTAATAATGTCTTTGCACTTGTACCTAATGAAAAAAAAATCTAGATTAAGTGCTCCAGTGATTGACACTTTTAGAGCAATCTCTGATGTTTTTAAATGTTCTAGTCATGAGAAAATATTTTTAGAAATCTTATGTTAATACATATGGCATAAAAGACATTCAGAACCACATATATGTTAAAATATATGCATTTGATAACAATTTTTTTTTTTAATGAATTTTTATTTGACACCCACTCAATGTTTCAGTAATTGACACTGCCAGTTTTTCATTTTATCAGTAATGGTCCCCTGTGTTCCAGTGTTTGACACTGCTAGTTATTTAGTTTCTGGCTGGACACTGAGACTTTCGTAGGATTCATGCATGCACTTCATTTTAATTCTCCTGAATTTTAATTATGATAGGAAAAAAAAATTGTATGGGGCCCCTTTTTTTTTTTATTAATTGCGGAACTCTGATTATTATTAGCGGTTTCCTGTGCCCCTTTGGACGCCCTGTTCAACTCTTAATTCCTTTTCGCCGTCCAGACCGTCTCGTCAACGCACGTAATAGTTTCACTGTTACACTTAGGTTTTTTCAAGGAGTTACTTATTTATTATTTATTTTATTATTTATTTTATTATTTATTTTAATTTTTTTTTTTTTTAACTCCTGGTGCTTCACTCTGATTGGTCTCTGCTCACGCGGAGATTTATTCAGAGATCAAAATTCTAAATTCATCCCTTTGGCTTTTAATTATTTTATGGAAAATTATTTTTATGTTTTTCTCATTTTTCGTTGGAGGTAAGCATTGGTTGCGACCACATGCAGGTACTCCGAAGCACATCGTTGACTTGACTTGACTGCTAGTTATTCATTTTACCAGTTATTAGCACCCTATGCTCCAGTGTTTGACATAAAATGTTAAAATGTTAAAATTGTTACATGTAAAATATATGATTTTGTTATTTTTCTTATTTATTAATTATTTCGGGATAGATGTCAATTACTGGAGTACCTACCCCAGTATAATTAATGCACGTTTAAGAACAGTATAAAAATTCTTTGTAACTACAGGAACAACAACAAAAAAAGTTTTTTCTAATGAGGCTTTTATAATCAAAGCGAAAAGCTTCGAAACCAATGTATTTTAATTATAAATAAGTTTTTAATTAAATATTTTACATCTAGGTGTTTTAAAGTTTTTTTTTTTTTTTAAACTATTTTTATAATTACACACGCGTTTTAACTAGTCTCTTTTTCTGAGAGATTATGTCTTATATTCGGTATATGACAAATAATATATAGATAGCCGCAGAGAAGAATTTAAGTACACTATTGATGAGCCACGTGGAACTACTTAAAACTTTTTTCAAGGGTTTTGTGCACATTTAAACTTAATGCAGTTTCGGTTTTATTAAAAAAGTAAAGACCCTTTCTGTCGCAAATATTTTGATAGAACGAGACTATTTTAATGGCATTACACAGTCGAACCTCGTTAACGCGAACACGCTTAAAACGTGAATTACTTTTAGCATGAACTGTTTCCACAGTACCCGTCAAAAGGAAGATTAGTTTCTGAGTTACTGATATCATGAACAACTGATAACATGAGTATTTTTTTTTTTATTCCCTTTGATATTCACGTTAACGAGGTTCGGACTATATTAGCAAAAAATGGATATATACTGTACTGTAAAGCCCTAAATCTAACGTTTGCAGTATGTGCTATTGAACATTTCTTAAATAGAACATTTTGCTTAAGCTGGAAACTTTATTTATAGAGTCTCCTTTTATTCTAATCGTTATAATTTTACCTTTCTATATTACCTCGCAGCGTTATAAACTGTTTCACAATGTTTTTCTTTGGTTAACTTTAAACACGTCGAATTCATGATTAAAATCTCACTCAAAATTACAATAAATTAACCTACGCGGGTAAGACAGACTTCATATGACAGCCTCAAAGGAACCTGATATTTTGGCAAAGAGGCAGAAAAAAAACTCCCACTTTTGTTAAGACAATCATTCTGTCAAGAAAATGTTGAGATGGTTTCGCTTATTTCGCTATTTTGACAAGGTAGGAGATTTATATCTATTTCTCTTTCAGCTTTACAAAAATCACGTAGTGGATGTTTTGTTTCTCCAATGAAACATTCAACTAGCTTAAACTTATGATCTATTTAACGGTATTATGATGAAAGTATCGTTTGGATTTATTAAAAGTGAATTTAAAGAAAATAGTTACATTATTATAATAAGAAAATATATAGGGAATAAAACCCTGGCATAATTTAAACTTTAATATAAAATTAAGTAATTGGCATACGGCAATACAGTTTGCAGTAAAGTGTTTCTTACAGTGAGAAATTTGATTTAAACAAGTAAAAACATTAATTCCAACTTTTTCCCTCATATGGTGTTGCTTGTCTCCATGTTTGACTTAAATGTAACGATTCTTGTAGTTTTCATATGGACATTTTGATCTCGTGAATTAATCCCTATTTTTTTCTTCTGGAATTGTGGGAAAGATAAAATGTATGCTTGCTTTCCTTGTAGCTGACATTGAAATAGTGGAAACACGAAGGTTGTCTAGTGTTTACCACAATCACATAGTGCTTATGAACAAGTAAGTTGCATTGGATTACTGTAATGAACTAAGTTCGAACATATAAAGAACCCACATATGGAAATACAGTAGTTAATCTCGCAAAATAATTGAGATAATTTAATTTCTTGGTTTACGTTATATATATTTCTTACTTTTTCTCAAATAAGCGCCATATTGTACAAAATTTAGAAATCTAGTTTCATTTGCTTAAACAATTTTTTTCATCGTAAGAAGCATTGTATAGTACTACAAACCGCAGTCTCGTACGTTAATTACTTAACTTTATATTTTTACGAAAAACTTGTAGAATTTCTGGTGTGTGAATGTAGTTTGTAATGAAATAGCTTTATTCTGCGTAATTTCTAGAATTTGTAAATAAAACTTATTACAATGAATATTCTGGAAACAGACTAATGTAGCTGCCTCTCGTTCCACAAAAGTCACTATTCAACAAATGTTCTGGAACATTCTAAGAAAACTTCCACAGGAGTAAAGCAAATAACATCAAATACTCCAGAGTAGAAATTTTCGTTATTTCACCGTTAAAGTTCAGTTGCTTAAGCTTAGAACACAATCTCCAAAGTACAGTCGCTCAGAATAAGACACTGAACAACTCTGAATCGCAGTGACTGCACACTCCTCGCAAAAGTCGATTATCAAAGGTAACGAAACTTACCCCTCTATTTGATGTTCTAACATATTAACTGTTGATCCTTTTTTCCTCAAAAAGTTCTTTTTAAATTTGGATTTTTTTTTTTTTCCCTCGACTTTTCTTCTAACAAAGTTCCTTTTTTCCCTTTGGAAATTTCAGAAAAACAAAATCATTTTCTTTAAAAGAAGCGTGTCTTCATTTTAAATCAGAAAAATTTACACGTGTTTCTACTGCTGATGAATCGTAAAGTAATTTGGTGCTGTCATCCAGCCACATGCATGCGTTATACCAATTCTGCCTGGTAGGTACCTATGATCATATTTACTTGCACTTTAAGGAAATCAGAAATCATAAATGGTAATATATGATTGGAAGATCCATTTAATACATTCTATAGCGATGATACCACAATCATCTTTCCCTATATGATGGTGTTCATGTACCCCCAATGCACATGTACTGGTTGTTCAGAAAGTAATCTCGTTTTTCTCAGCAGAGCACTTAATTGTATTTTTTTCACAGCTTCTTCACAATTAAGCTGCATTATCATTATATATTGTGACAGCTGATATAACAAGGCTTACCTGTGAAAAAGTTCGTTTTATTCTGCTCAATAGGTTTTGATTGGTGCCCTATCAAATAAAGAAAATCGGAAGCGACATTTTCGGCATATTTTGTTTTTGCTATCAAAAAGGCGAAAATACTGCTCAAACAAGGAAAAATATGTACGATGTGTATACAGAAAATTTATTTAAAGAACGCCAGTGTCAAAACTGGTTTACCAAATTTTGTTCTGGAAATTTTGACGTTGAAGATGCATTACGTTCTGGAAAAACCATTTATGCTAATGAAGACAAAATAAAATATTGATTTATGAAAACTGCCAAGTAACAACTCGTGAGATCGCTAAGAAACCGATCAAAGTGGAGAATATATAATTCAATAAAATATTTATACAATATAAGAAAATCGTCTTTCAAAGGAAAAAACGAAATTACTTTCCGAACAACCCAGTACCATGAAAATATTGTTAAAAAATAAAACAGATTATTACACATAAATAGTATTATTTAGAAGGTAAGAAAAGACAGTAAAACTATCTGTATATAATTTCTTTAATTATAATTAGTTAAAAAAATGAAATACTAGAAGAAAAAAAAGATCAATTTTAGCAAATCAAGCAATCTCTTCTTAAAGTAAAAATAAACATGCTTGAAAAAACTTCTGTTGTCAAAATCCTACAGCATATTTTTGACTAGAGAGCGCGTTCAATGTTAAAGTTCCTTTTCAAAGGGCAACAAAGACTGAGGGTGATATTCATCAGTCACGTGAAACGGCCAGATGCGCCCGCAGTTGGATGACACAGCGAAAAAATGTTGACACCCCTTGCCAAAAAATGGTTTTAGGGGAGCGTAAATTGATCTTCATTGGTGAAAACTTGAAAAGCACTCGTCACGTGATTTTTATTTTGGTTACATCATTCAATGAAGAATGCGCTCTTTAATCAAATATATGCTCTAGGGTTAAAACTGTTTATTATGAATAATTGTGCTAGTGTTGCAAGATTACAAGACTTAACTCTCTGTTATTGTTGTTTTAACACTAGGGATCAAGTCTCCATAGGAGTCAAATGTCTCCAGTCTTATCTATATTCGTTAAGTTACACAATACATGTTTTTAAAATTCTGATTTCACATTCAGAAAATTCACGACCTTTAAAAACCCAATAAATATCCAAATTGAAGTGCACTGGGTGAAACCTTTCTGCAGGCAGTGGGAACCTGCACCCAATGCATTGCGGGCGGGAAAAGAACTGCCGCTGGCAGCGGGCACCTGAAACAAGGTTTAAAAAGTGACTTCAATACTGCATTTTTTTTTTCTTCTTTTTTTAAGTTTTTATTTGTAAAGTGATATAAAAAAATAGTCATTAAATTATTTTTAAAATTCATTTAAAAATAGTGACCAGTAAAGCGAATATAGCCTGCTAGTCAGAACAATAAAGAAATACAATAAGCATCTAAATAAGTTATGTGCAAGTACTTAGTATTTTTAAATAATATAAAAAGGTATAGATTATAGTTAAAAGGTTATAGTTAAAAGATCATTTAATTTAAAAGTAAGCTAATTTATTTTTGATCACACATAATTTTGCTCTACGTTCACAAATATAGCTTGTAATATAAAGAATTTTTAATGGCGAATTTTATATATTTACAACTGTAACTTATTATGGAAATATTTCATTTAATGTATAATTCAATCCATCTTAAAACGACAGCAATATGAAGTCAAATTTAGTATTGCGATATTGGATGGTCGCCATTGAAAATATATGATGCAAATGCAACTAAATGGCATAGCTTTAATATGGGACCCCATTGGCGACTTTAAATATTTTTTGCCATTTTGGCGATAAATTGAAATGGTTATCGCAATTGCGTAAATTAATAAATTGACAAGAAACATCCGGGCTACTTACACTCCAAAATTCCCCAAGGGAAATTTTTCGAAAAATTTTTCAAGAAATAATGGTGTGTAAAATAAATAAAGATTGGCAGCTATGATATTTAAAAAAATAATAATTAAAGGTATAAATTGATGAATTTAATTTATATCCTTAATTAATTAGTAATTTAAAAGTAGCATTTCATTTTCTTCATTTATCAAAAGTTGATAGTAATCCTATATTCTCAGCAAAGTCACTCAGACTAATCCCTGTCAGGGAAGACCTAGTATAAACAACACATTAACGACATTTTAAGAAAGAATTGTAAATAAACAGAAATTATTAAACTCTTATTTACATATTTTCTAACTCAATTTTAAAATCCTCAGTTCATCAAATAGGTAAGTTATTTTCTTGGTATACTAAAAATTACAAAGATTATAAATCTTTCGGAAATTTAAATATATTTAATTGTTATTATTATTATTTGAAGGGGAGATGAGCAGATGTTAAGCAATATTTATTTAGTTTTTTTTTTTTTTTTTTTTTTTTTTTGTTTGTTTAATATGGCGAAAAATACGGCAGGGGGAGGGGGGAACAGTTGAATTCTCCGAAGGAGTTGCTAATCTGTTATTCAATATTTTTCTAAAACATTTCTTTTTGTTAAAATTATTAGGTTCCAGGATAATCAACATTAAGCAGTATCTAGCGAATTAAATTTATCTAATCTACTTGTTACATTCATATTCTCTTTTTACACCAGGTACTATGAGTTAAATTAATTCGTTTACGATTTCGGATACTTACATTTATTGAGTATATTTTTCGTTTTTAACAGAGAAAGTGAGATAAACATTTCCTTTTACTTCCATTATCCTACTACCGTAGGTAATGGAATTATTGTATTCGGTCCAAAAATTCGATAGAGATTTCCCCTGATTTACATGTTTTAAAGGCTCTTGAGTCAAAATAAATAAATAAATAAAATAAAATGTTGGCAATTGGTCAGTGTTGAGGGGGGGGGGGGGATTTTATGACTATCATATCTTCCAAACTAATAAAAATAAAACTACGAAACTTCAGAATTGAGACAGGTGTGGTGTACAAATTAATTTATTAAATTTTGGTAAAAATATGACAGATGGAAGTGGGACATCGGAAACCGGAAGTAAAACCGTAAGTCCGTATCTCAAAAACGGCTCTAACGATTTTCTTCAAAGTTGCAAGATATAGTTGGTTAAATCAGGAACATTGATAGGCTTCCTGTATAAATAGCTGAATTTTAAGCCTCGCTTTCCTTTAAAAGCGGCTGTACGGATTTTTTTTTTTACTCGCCATATTAATCCCAATTTTAAATATCCTTTTGTGTGTAATTGTTGTTGTTTTTTTTTTGGTCAACAATTGAATATGCCAAGTTTTGGTAAAAGTAGGTTTCTTAATAACGGTTCTAACGATTTTCTTGAAAATTGTTGCATAAACCCCTTTTAGATATCTTTTCTCGTGTATTTGTATTAGGTGGTTATTACAGGAAAAAAAACGTTAACATGTCGTTATTATATGATTCCGCTTTACATTAATTCCGTCTATTGGTTCGTTTAAATACACAGACCTCAAAATTTTGTTGACACTTAAACACAGGCAGACATTTTCGATAAATCGTAAAATCATGTTCAAGATATCTGAAAACATAGATTCATCGAAAACCGGGGGTCAAAAATTTTCAGGAATCCAATATTTTCTTCTTATGTGAATCGGTATCGTGAAATTGTATAAACTTTTGTGAGTACAGGACTTGCATTCATTTTACAGGCACACAAAGAAGACTTCTCTACCATTACCGCCATTAGACTCATTTGAAGTGAGCTGTCATCTGAAACATAGACCTATAAGAGTGGACGGGACGATGACAACCCTTTTTAGGGGCAAAGATAACTCATAAAAAGGTCATGTGACTCGATCTACAGGAAGCCAAACTGGCCAAGATTGAAATTTACTCGCCATGCTCTAAACTCTTCTTTTTATTAAGCAGACGATATTTTTCCTTTTTCTTTGAAAGTTCTTTTTAAAATTTTTATTTCACTTTAAAAGTTAGATTGTTTTGAATCTAAAATGAATTGTATAGCAAGAAATAGTAATTAGATGTACTTTAGAAGTTATGTAAAATAAGGATTTTATTTCACAGGTAAGATTCTTCTTAATATTTTATTATTTCGTTCTTTTTAAGTAATTATTTTTATAAAATGTTTACAATTTTTATACTTAATTCTCTAAATTGAATTAGCTTAAACATTTTATATCTTATATGATTTCAAAAATGTCCATGATTATTTATGAGAGTTAAAGCGAGTATAGACAAACCGAAGATATAAACACTTTTGAGCTTTGTTGGAAAGTGTTAATAACAAAGTAAAAATAAATTCCAGCAGCTGTTTCGCTTTACACAAGTATTTCTTGCTTATCTTTTAATAATAATATTTATATTCAGAACAAAAAATCGCCGATAACGCGATAAATGCCAAAAAAGGTAATCTTTTTCATCAGTAACGTGGTTTCATCTTTGCACCTTTTCTTATATTCCCTTAATAATGGAATGCTCCGTCAATAGATCTATGGTCTGTACTCTGCAGTCGATTACAAGCATATTTAATAGGCATAATTTAAGTCGTCGTTACAGGAACTATTTAGATCGTTATGAGTGCAGGGGTTATAGTTTAAAAAAAGCGGGGGGGGGGGATACAAAGTGATATTTTTACTCATTACAGAGCATGGGATCAAATTGCCTAACAGAGTTTGTTAGGTTTGAAGACTATTAGTACATTTTCAAATTATTAAAAAAAAAAAAAAAAAAAAAGTTCAAATTCCTTTTAACTACAGCGTTGCTCCTTGAAAAAGTTTTCTACATTCATTTTTTGACTACTGTAACTTACAGTTTAAAAAGAAATCAAACCTTTTTTTTTTTTTTCTTTCTTTCTAGCAAATACATTTCGATACAGTTGTTTTCACAGCACTTACAAACAAATAATTAACTTCCTGTAAAAAAAAATACTTCGTGTTTTTGTTTGTAATGTACAGATTGATTTTATAATTTTTCAAAAGGACGTAAACAGAAAACGTTTTATAATTTAAAAACTACATAGGTTTCTAACTTATTAAAAAACAAAAAAGTTTAGGCTGCCATGAAAATTATTTTTAACATGCTGAAAAAAAATCTTTTAGACAAATCTCTATTGACAATAACTGTTTTTCAACTTTAAATATGTATTCCCCATATTAAATCGATTACATTATAAAGTTTAAAAAGCAGAAAACAAACTAAGATAAAACATTGTAATAATATTTCTTCACGTATAGCAACGCAAAGTAAAAAGGAAACAAACATATTATCAGTATTGCATGTCTGATAAATAAAAAAGTTTCTAGCATTATTAAGTTTTACAGCGAATGTATTTCAAAATAAAATATGTTGATTCAGTACTCGAAATGACTACTATATCATAACAAGTGAATATTTGAAAGTTTGTATCTCTAATATTACCATTTTAGTATTAAAATTGTATTAACAAAGGCTATATGTATTATTAAATAAATCAAGGATATTAGCATACAGTAAAATCCATCACACGGAGAGAATTTTTGAAGTTTAATAAAAATAAAGAAAGAAAAATCGTGCAACAACGAAATAAACAACGAAATTAATTACCTGGACGTAAAAATTAAACGATATCAAAACAATATTAACACGACAGTCTACAGAAAACCCACATCAAACGAAGCAAAACTCCTTACAAATATAAAATTAATGGAATTCAGGCATACATCAATCGCGCGATTTTAATTTGCAATAACCCCGCCGATCTAAAAAAAAAGAAATAAGCTACATTAAAAATATAACTATTAAAGCAGGTTACAACAAAAAACCTTGTCGATAAATTATATAGGAAAAGGATCAATAGACTTAATAATATTCCAAATCACCCCCCCCCCCCTAAAATTTACTTATTCTATTCCATATGATCACGGAGTTTCTGTTAAAATTAAAAATACCGCTAAAAAAATATAACATTAACATCCCTATAAAACCCAACCCCAATATTTATAAACTATTTAGAAATTGACAAAGACTCAATTCCCCCTTCTTGAAACCGCAGGAATATATCATATCCCTTTTAATTATCCGTATAAAAAAACAGGTTACTGCACTGATGGAAAAAAAAATCCCAACACCAGGAAGGAGCTGTGCTAGATAAACGAAATTTGGTAGGCGTGTTTATACATCTGAAAGATGACGTCGATTCAAATTTCGAGCTACGCGCATAAGTGTGGCGCTAGTAGCGACACTATGAACATGCAAATGAGGTTTGCTTTAAATAAGCGCTGTAAGGTTCGTGATCGTTATTTACAGTTGAGATTTGACATAGTGGGTTAATGTTAGTCAAGGATGCCTCTAAGAAGACGAAGAAGCCATTATCAACAGCTCACTGAGTTTGAACGAGGTCGTGTAGTAGGACTACGAGAAGGTGGGTTTTCTTTCCGCGATATTGCAGAAAGACTTGGCAGGAATGTATCCACTGTGCATGAGTGTTGGCAGCAGTGGTCAAGGGAAGGTACTGCCTCAAGAAGACCGGGTTCCGGGCAGCACGTGGCGCTACTGAGAGGGAAGACCGCCGTGTTCGGCGTATGGCTGTGGCTAATCGTACTGCGTCTGCAGCTGAAATTCGAGCTGCAGTTGGCACCACAGTGACACAACGAACTGTTACAAATCGGTTACTTCAAGGACAGCTTCGAGCCAGACGCCCTGAAGCGTGCATTCCACTGACTCCAAACCACTGCCGTTTGCGACGTGAGTGGTTTCAAGCTAGAGCTCATTGGAGGACGGAGTGGAGATGTGTTGTGTTTTCTGATGAAAGCCGGTTCTGCCTTGGTCGCAGTGATAGCCGTGTGTTGGTTAGAAGGAGGCCAGGTGAACGCCTGCTAGCGACCTGTCTGCGGCCTAGACACACAGGGCCTACTCCTGGAGTTATGGTTTGGGGAGCAATTTCGTATGACAGCAGGAGCACTCTCGTGGTTATCCCACGCACCTTGACTGCAAATTTATACGTTAGTCTATTGATACAACCTGTTGTGCTGCCATTCATGAACAGCATTCAAGGGGGTGTTTTCCAACAGAATAACGCTCGCCCTCATACCGCTGTTGTAACCCAACATGCTCTACAGAGTGACCACATGTTGCCTTGGCCTGCTAGATCACCAGATCTTTCTCCAATCGAGCACGTATGGGACATCATTGGACGACAACTCCAGCGTCATCCACAGCCAGCATTAACCGTCCCTGCATTGACCGCCCAAGTGCAACAGGCATGGAACTCCATCCCACAAACTGATATCCGACACCTGTACGACACAATGCATGCACGTTTGCATGCTTCCATTCAAAATTCTGGCGGTTACACCGGTTACTAATGTACCAAAATTTCACATTTGAAATGGCTCTTCTCGCCAATGGCTCTACCTGTGATCTTGAAACTTTCATCAATTAAATATGTTACCTAGACAAATGTATTGCTGAAATTTCATTACTGTACAATAATTTTTTCTTGGTGTCGGGATTTTTTTTTCCATCAGTGTATATTGGAGTCACTAAGAGAAAAATAGCAACTAGAATCAAAGAACACGGAAATGACATCAAATATGGAAAATTAACAACAGCTCACACTAAAGTTAACAATGAAAATGATATTGATATCAATTTTAATAAAAGAAGAAATATCGCTAACTACAATAACTCCGATAACGCTTATTACCGCGAAACTATCGAAATAATTAATAACCAATTAACATGTAACGGGCACGAGTCGCGCGCAGACCTAGATCGATTATGGCACCACCTCATGAAGAGTCAACAGAAAGAAGAAATCAAGTCAGTTTCGAACGTAGCGGACCACGAGAGAGTTACTGATGAAAGGACGGATCCGCCCAGAAAGTACTTTAACCAACAGAGCTTTAAATAAGGTAAATGTTTTAATATAAGTAATAAAAGTACGCTCTGATAAAAATTTAAAATTTTTTAAAAAATCTAAAATGTTAATGTGGTACAGTGAAATTCCAATGGTAATAAAGAAAATTACCTGTAATCGTCACACAGTTCCATGATACTTTCATGTGTATTGCAGTCCTTTAACCTCCCAAGCCGCGTGTGAGGTAGGCTGTCTAATGTCCTCCACATTACTTCATGTTTTACACCACCAACGTTCAACGTCACCCTCTTGTTGAGGGCTCTGCTTTTTATAATCATGAAGGGCTCGGGAGGTATCGACGTAATCGATCTTGACTGACTACGCCGCAATGTTGGTGGACCGGGCGCCCCTGGTGACGCCCCCACCAGGGCGATCTGAGGAGCCAGGTCTCCAGGTTTGCGAACGGCATTCGCACGAAAACCCCCGTCCGAATCGGACGGTGCGGGATCTGGTTCTTCAGCCACTTTGAAATAATCTTGTCTTTTAGTTGTAATTCCAGGTAGGCAACATAAATATAAGCGGTGGGTGGAAATCACCAGTGAGGAGAAAGATTGACGACATGATTCGGTTAGATGTCGGAAAAATGATTAACCTGCAAAAGAAAAGAATAATATGAGTAACAGTACATTTAAAATAATAATAATAATGCTGTACATATTGTAATTAAATCAGGGACATCCATTGAGCAGAAAGTTTATTTTGTACATTTTAAAGATTCATAAAAGTTAAAGAAAATTCGTTGTTAAAGTATGTTTGTTTCATATTGCTTGCTAACGTAACAGAGGAAATTAAAACAAACAATATTATTCGAAAAATTAACCAAAAGGTGGCGGTATTAATGATCATTCAGTTAATATAGTTATTTGACATTGATAAAATGTTAAGTGTCTGATGACAAATTGTGAAATTCAACTTATCTGTGCGACTTGATTGACATGATTCGATTAGATGTCAGGATAATAAGTAGCCGGCAAAAGACAATAAAGCCACATAATCTGAAGTAATAAAAATAATAATTTCGTCTAGTGCTACCTTTTTTGTTTTTGGGAGAGTTCTTGTTAAATACAATCTCCTTTTTAAAGTCAACAACAATAATATACAACACCGAATTTTTTTCTGAAATTTATTTTAGAGATTGAGGTAGTGTCAGGTAGAAATGGGGTCTAAAAAATTTATATATAACTAGTATTGTCTAGTAGTCGAAATTCAACTTTTTTTTTTTTTTTTTTTTTTTTTTTTTTTTTTAAGACTAGGGGCTCTGCCCCCTGATCGCTCCGCTCACCAACCCCCGAGGGAGGCTTCGCCTCCTCCAACTCACTTTACTTATTAACATATGCAGAGCTATGTCCGCCTATTCGCTGCTTTCCTTTCACTGAATAGGAATATTAATAGTGCGTAATACAAGACAAAAGCAGAAATTTTTTATAAATAGCCCATATTTAATGTCAAATTGAAATATATAATATTTAATTGCACATTATTTATTTTTATGAAAATTATGCAAAAAATCAGTTTTTTTTTTTTTTTTTTTTTTTTTTTTTAAATGGAAAGAAATTTATAATATCTAGACCATTTTGCATTACAGCTTTAGTATATGACCCTTTTGATTTCTTTTTTACAACCGTAGATCCAGACCATGGTACCCCAGTCGGTAGAGTGCTGAGCTCGTAATTGGAAGATTGCGGGTTCAGTACTCGAGTTGCCCAAAGACCGTCGTGTACACAATTGGTGGCTGGTGCACGTAAAATCTTAAAAATAATTTTTAACTATTAAGGAAACATATTTAACTTTTACTTAAATTTACTTCAGCTCTCAAATTTCTAAACGTATTTTTTACAATATAGTTTATATAAGATTCAATCTTGACACATGAAACTATCGATATTACTTTTAACAATAACGTTTTATAAACTTCAATAATAATCGCTTAACACTTTAAAGATCGCGTTATTGCCAAAAAAAAAACTCTCAAAGTTAGTTAATTTCTTCTATTTATTTTACTACCCCCATTACCGTAAATAATGAAAGCATTGTTATCGGTCAAAAATACTGATGTCGAGTTTTTTTTCTGATGTACATGTTTTCTGATCTCCTGGGTTTAAAATAATAATAATAGTTAATTGGTCAGTAATGTATGTGACAGAGAGGGGAGGGATTTTCTGATTATTATTTCTCCAAAACTATTAATGATAGAGCAAGGAAGCTTCATAATTAAGACAGGTCCGATCTACAGATAATTTTGCTAACTTTTGATAAATATTCTAAGACTGGAAGCGGGATCGTAAATCCGTATCTAAAAAACAGCTCCAGCGATTTTCTTTTAAGTTTCTATAAACTATATAAAGGGTTTTCCATTAAGAGTAATACAATAAAAAAAAAAAAAAAAAAAAAAAACACAAATTAATTAGCGAGACACTTTTTCTTTCTTTTTTTTTTTTTTTTGAAAGCTTACATTATGCTATTAAGTATGAAAATAATATCGTTCATGTGAGCATCACGACTTCTCTGTACATGCATTCTGTGAACGCGATTTTCCATCACTCTTTCACATAAATTTGGTTTTCACGAATAACACGTTCAATGTTGGCTTTTAATTATTCAATTGTTATTGGATTATCAGCATAAACTTGTGACTTAACCTATCTCCAAAGAAAAAAATCACAATCGATCGAGTCGATTAACTGAATAATGTAGTCCATGAATTCTTCTCAAATTTCTCTCAGTTTTCACATATGAATACTGATTTGATAAAACAATTTAATAATTTCGAAATATTGTTCAAGCGTGTATTCAAGCATGATTAAATGGCATAGTATACTAAACACAATAATGACACAAGAAATGCCAAAAAAAATAATACCCAGTGTTGCCATTCTAACTATTTAAAATTGTATTATCCCTATTGGAAAACCCTTTATGTATCTCTGATATATCTAGAGATATCTTAGATATATCTAGAGATCTTATCTTTAGATATATCTTATCGCGTGTATAAGTTATTTTAGAAAAAATTATAGGTGTCTTGTATAAGTAGGTTAATTGTAAGTCTTGGAAGTGTATTTCTTAAGAAAACGACTTTACGGATTTTCTTCAAACTTGCTCTATTAACTCCTTTTTAAATGTCCTTTTGTATATAATTGTTGTTTTCTGGTGTATAGATCAGTTCCTCAGACTTTGGTAAAAATTAGAAGTTGAGCTGAATGTCGTTATTTCAAAAACGGTTCTAAAGGTTTTCATCAAATTTGCTATATAAACTCCTTTTTGGATGTCTTTTCGTATGTATCTATCTCCTGGTTACAAGAGGAAAATCGACAGGAGTCCTGATTAGGTAGGTCAGTTTTAAATTTCGAAAATAATCGCTAAAGGGTGGGGGGGAGGAGGGAGAGATTTTTAAACTAGTCGATTTTACGAATTCTTTCAAACTTGCTATATGCATACTTAAAAAAAAAAAAAAAAAAAAAAAAAATGAAAACTGAATATTTATTAGAAAAATAAATTCTGTTACACACCTCTCTTCTCTATATAATCACATCCTACATTTAAACATTTGTACCTTTTAACGAACTTCAGAATTTCCATATTGCACTTTTCTGCCGCCAGTTCATTCACGTCGTTCTTTATTGGATTCTGAATGGTGATGAGACGGGGTTGTCTCACATGGCCCCAGAAAGCAAGTGCCAATAACCTGAATAGTACCAGCCCTGATCACCCAAAAAACCGGGAAAATTCAGACTCAAAAAACACGAAAGGTTATGTCAAATGAAAATTCACATTTTTGATCCCAAACGACAGTTATGCCTTTTTCGGATAAGGGAAATTTTCTCGGTTTTTTGGGTAATGAGAGGTGATTTCATTTAAGTGACTGGTGCATGCTCTCTGGGGTGATATGATACCTCCACGTCTCAATATCAGTCACAATCCTACCAAGTAAGGTATAAATGAACTGGCGGCAGAAGAGTATAAGATGAGAATTATGAAGCTCGTGACCAGATACGACCAATGTTTAAATAAAGGTTATTATGTAGAGAAGTGAAGGAATCTTCAGGTATGTACCAGTCTTGTTTTTTCTAATAAATATTGTTTTTTACTTTGTTTAACAAAACGGTTTTTATTTTCTGGATGACCCTCGTATTTACGATATATGTACTAGTTGCGTCTTCAGGAAAATTGTTAGGTCTAATTTGTTAGTGTAGTCAGAAGAAATAAACTGACCTATCTCTAAAATGAGTAGTAAAAGTGTAAGTACTGGGTAATGGAAATAGTTTGGTTCTGACATGTCAGATTTTTTTTTTTTTTTTTTTTTTTAATGTAAAAACGTATATATTATTTATAATTTATTTAATTTAAAATAAACCAACTACCTTACTTTATAAATTCATTAAATTGATACTAGCATCTGGTATGCAAAGTAAGAAAACAGAATTCCGAGTGAACGCATTTAATATTTCTGTAACAACCAGATATATAAAGTAGAGGGATAAATGGTAACCCTTGAGAAGGTCCAAGATGAGCCATGTGACATGCTCTCCTTGCACCTGCGTATTCGGTGGTTCCCTTGGTAACAGCTTATTTTTAGTAAATTTCTATGGCAACGGTTTGGAGATTGTTCTTCCCATAAAACATAACCGCCAATGTTTTTGTTTACTTACGTAGTTTAATATTCTTTTGTTCTAAATCATTTTGATTTTGATTTTACTTCTCTTTTATTTCGTGTAGTTGAACTTTAACAGACAAAATGCTTAAAAATAGTTGAAAAATTATTATTTGTTGTTAAATTTAGCTCTTTAAAAGGTATATTTTCTTTTACAAACCTTTTAAACTTTGTTGGGAAACGATGAAAAAAAAAAAGGTATTTTATTACTTATTAAAATGTGAAAATGTGTAAAATTATTTTAAAAACGATTTACTTCGGTCATAGGACTGTCAAGTTACTTAATAATAATGATAATTTGTCGAACTGATATTTTAAATGCCAAAATAGCGATAAAGGGTCAAACACAGCGACCTATTGGAGCATGTCACGTGATTCATCTTGAACCACGGAAAGCTAATCCTTCATCCATTGAATCAGCACTCTAATTTATATATCTCGTTGTTCTGTAACGCACTTTGTGTAAGCTTCAGTCCCAAGACAGTGTTGCCAGATTGCGCGACCTTTTTAATCAACAGTCACCAATATTTTTGAGAAGTGATGTTTGATACACTCAATACGCAAGCGAAGTGTGACGTCACTGACCGTCCGTGGATGCAAGAAAATGATTTCCTATGTTAATCACCCATTGGATTTTTTGTAAAAGATTATTAAAAATCGAGGAAAATTATTTCCCGATTTTAATCCCCGTATTTGGGTATAGATATGTATTAGTTATCATGTGCATGTGTTAGATTGAGTTCTTTTGCTGTCAAATTGACAAAATTTTAATTTTAAATTTCAAAACTCAGTTATCCTTGGCATTTTTGTATTTGGCGATCAAAAACGTAATACGAAAATACACAAGCAAGATGTATATTTTCGCAATACGTATTGTACGAAATATTGTTTCTTATTATTCATTACTCTCTTACAGTGTTGGGCAAAATTCAATCATCTCGATGACTAACGATTAATGATTAAATTAATCGTTAATCAAAAATATTTTGACTAATGATTAATTCAATCGTTAATCAAAAATATTTTGACTAATGATTAAATTAATCGTTAATCATAAATATTTTGATTAACGATTAATTTAATCATTAATCGCAAATGTTTTGATTGACGATTAAATTAATCGTTAATCGTAGATTTTACGACTAACGAATAATTTAATCAATCATATTTTTTTATGACTAACGAATAAATCAATCGTTAATCGTATTTGTACGACTAATGATTGAATCAATCATTAATCAAAAGTTTTATGACTAACGAATAAATCAGTAATTAATGATAAATTTTATATAAGAAAGAATAACAATTCCCAGTAAAACATTTTTCAATATCATTTAAATGTGTTTAGGACTTCACATTTCGGTCTGTCTATATGACTGTCAATCTGTCCATCAGATTTCTTATCATAGTTTTAGAATGACCTGAAACTGATGTATATTATTCAGGTAGCGTTCTGCGACGGGTGCGAGTCGGGTTAGCATTAATTTTTGACCCGCGGATAAAAACGTGAGTCTACCAATATTAGAGAATTTTTTTACGTTGCTTTTTCAGGAATACAATCTCTTGAATGCATCTTTTCTCATGTTTTTACAATCTGGTGCGGCTCTACACGACTTCTCTCACTCCGGACACTATTTCTATTGCAGTTAGACCACACCAAACCGTGAGAAAGCCCATAGCCGCCATTTTTCTCACGTTTTTACAATCTGGTGCGGCTCTACACGACTTCTCTCACTCTGGACACTGTCTCTATTGCAGTTAGAACAAAACGTGAGAAAGACCTCACAAAACCGTGAGAAAGACCAAAGCCGCCATTTTTCACACGTGTTTACAATCTGGTGCGGCTCTACACGACTTCTCTCATCTCCAGCCACTGTCTCTTAAAGATTGCAGCCGGAAACGTTGCAGTTAGACTTCGCAAAACTGTGAGAAAGGCCAAAGCCACCACTTTTTTCACGTTTTTACAATCTGCTGCGGCTCTACACGACTTCTCTCATATCCAGCCACTGTCTCTTAAAGATTGCAGCCGGAAACGTTGCAGTTAGACCTCACAGAACCGTGAGAAAGGCCAAAGCCGCCATTTTTCTCACGCTTTTACAATCTGGCGCGGCTCTACAGAACCTCTCACTCCGGACACTGTCTCTATTGCAGTTAGACCTCACCAAACCGTGAGAAAGGCCAAAGCCGCCATTTTTCTCACGTGTTTACAATCTGGTGCGGCTCTACACGACTTCACTCATCTCCGGACACTGTCTCTTAAAGATTGCAGCCGGAAAAGTTGCAGTTAGACCTCACAGAACCGTGAGAAAGGCCAAAGCCGCCATTTTTCTCACGCTTTTACAATCTGGTGCGGCTCTACACGACTTCTCTCATCTCCGGACACTGTCTCTTAAAGATTGTAGCCGGAAACGTTGCAGTTAGACCTCACAAAACCGTGAGAAAAGCCAAAACCGCCATTTTTCTCACGTTTTTACAATCTGGTGCGGCTCTATACTACTTCTCTCATTCCGGACACTATCTCTATTGCAGTTAGACCTCACAAAACCGTGAGAAAGGCCAAAGCCGCCATTTTTCTCACGTTTTTACAATCTGGTGCGGCTTTACACGACTTCTCTCATCTTCGGACACTTTCTCTTAAAGATTGCAGACGATAAATTCTCATTTACTAATATATCTTCAAATTATACATAGTTTTTGTTATTTTAGTTTTCTAGTCAGGAAGACAAAACTCAAATCAGTTTTTCAATCAAGAATATGCACAAACGCAAAATAAGTTCATTACATAAATAATTATATAAACGGTTGATGTAGCTAATATGTTCTTAGTAATATTTTTAAGAAATATTATTTTATGCATTTTTAGTAGACTTACGAAAACTGAAAAGAAATTTCAGTTTATACTTCATTTTAAGTATTTTTAAAATAAAGAAAAGTATCGAAAATTGAGCACCTAATAGTTTTTAATTTTAATTTTTATAATTTTAATTTTTGAATTTGCGAAAATACTATGTAAACTATTAACTATTTATAAAACAAATTAAAGACCTCTATTTAAGGGATATGCAACCTACCAATAAGTATTTGGGTACTTTCGAATTAAGAAATTTTGTCAAATATCTAGAAGAATTCTATAGGAATCATCTTGAAACTTCGGTAGTGTAAATAACATGTTATACCTCGCATTTTTCAGCAAAATTTGTGTCCTGAAGAGGAAAAGTGCACCAGTGTAAAAAAATAAACAAAAACCAAAATGTTTTGGATCACCTTGTAAAAGGTAATGCTTTAAACTCGTTTTGGTTGTAGCATATGATTATGAGGATATTTTCATTATATGTATAAATATTAAGAGGTTACCTCATATATTCATGGAGATATAACGGTTTCTTTAAAAAATCGCAAAAACAATTTCTCCTTTTTTAATTAAAACACTTAGGGCATTAGATGCAGTGGAAATCCATTTTTAAGAAATATGGTATGCTACATTAGGCACATATACAGCAATCAGAATACGAAACTGTTAAATATCTTATCACTTTTACTAAATAATTTTCAACTACGTATGCACAAGCTTTATAAAAATTTCTCTTGTATAATTTAATAGCCAAAAGTATTGAGCAACTTACATGAAAACCCCCATACAAATATCATGTAAATTTAAAACCTTACGAGAGATACGAGGCTTAACACAAAAGAAAACGCACATGGTAAATTATAATTGCAGCTATTAATGTATCTGAATATTTTAGTGTAGTCCTGTAAATCTGAAGGCTAATCATATCATATTCTATACAAAACATTATGTTAGAATATTAACAATGCATAAAATTTCTTTATGATTTTTACAGTAGAAAGATATTTAAATATGATTTTTAAAAATGTCTGACCTAAAACGCAAACCTGACCATGTACACAAACTAGTTGTACACGACCTATTAATGTCATTTTATATAGGGAACATTCCATAGTGAACTCGACTAATATATAACATTTTTTAAAATTTCTAAAAGTATTGCTGGGGGCGGGAGACAGGCAGATAGGCTTTGGCCTTTCTCACGATTTTGTGAGGTCTATCTGCAACGTTTCCGGCTGCAATCTTTAAGAGACAGTGTCCGGAGATGAGAGAAGTCGTGTAAAGCCGCACCAGATTGTAAATCGTGAGAAAAATGGCGGCTTTGGCCTTTCTCACGGTTTTGTGAGGTCTAACTGGAATAGAGACAGTGTCCGGAGAGGAGAAAAGTCATGTAGAGCCGCACCAGATTGTAAAATTGTGAGCAAAATGGAGGCTTTGGCCTTTATCACGGTTCTGTGAGGTCTAACTGCAACGTTTCCGGCTGCAATCTTTAAGAGACAGTGTCCGGAGATGAGAGAAGTCGTGTAGAGCCGCACCAGATTGTAAAAATGTGAGAAAAATGGCGGCTTTGGCCTTTCTCACGATTTTGTGATGTGTATCTGCAACGTTTCCGGCTGCAATCTTTAAGATACAGTGTCCGGAGATAAGAGAAGTCGTGTAAAGCCGCACGAGATTGTAAAAACGTGAGAAAAATGGCGGCTTTGGCCTTTCTAACTGTTTGGTGAGGTCTAACTGGAATAGAGAGAGTGTCCGGAGATGAGAGAAGTCGTGTAGAGCCGCACCAGATTGTAAAAATGTGAGAAAATGGCGGCTTTGGCCTTTCTCACGATTTTGTGATGTCTATCTGCAAAGTTTCCGGCTGCAATCTTTAAGATACAGTGTCCGGAGATGATAGAAGTCGTGTAAAGCCGCACGAGATTGTAAAAACGTGAGAAAAATGGCGGCCTTGGCCTTTCTAACTGTTTGGTGAGGTCTAACTGGAATATAGAGAGTGTCCGGAGATGAGAGAAGTCGTGTAAAGTCGCACCAGATTGTGAAAATGTGAGAAAAATGGCGGCTTTGACCTTTCTCACGGTTTTGCGAGGTCTAACTGCACTAGAGACAGTGTCCAGAGATGAGAGAATTCGTGTAGAGCCGCACCAGATTGTAAAAACGTGAGAAAAATGGCGGCTTTGGTCTTTCTAACTGTTTGGTGAGGTCTAACTGGAATAGAGAGAGTGTCCGGAGATGAGAAGTCGTGTAAAGCCGCACTAGATTGTGAAAACGTGAGAAAAATGGCGGCTTTGACCTTTCTCACGATTTTGTGAGGTCTAACTGCAGTAGAGACAGTGCCCGGAGATGAGAGAAGTCGTGTGGAGCCGCGCTAGATTTTAGAACAATATACAGTATATAATTGTTAACACTTCACATTAGCAAGTTAAATGTATGATACATTATAGCGTTCGCTGACGATGACGCGAATTCAATGATTTTTGTTCACCCAAAAGTTTTCATTTCAAATGGAAAGCGTTAGCTGACGATGACGGGAGTTCAATGATTTTTGTTCACCCAAAAGTGCTCAACACGCCTAAAGAAGTTTTCACTTCAAAAACTTTGGCGTGTCCCTGTACACGAACTAAAAATGGAATGCACACCCAAAACTCTACAGCTAATTTCGTGGGGATCATGAACATGTGTACAAAATTTTAAGTCAATAGCGTGATTTTTGCGGCTGCTATCGCACGACAGACAGACGGAACAGACTGAACCCAAAATCCTTTTGAGTCTCAACAGAGGGCCTTCATTGACGTTTCGACAAAAATTGGAAGTCAATAGCTTGATTTTTGCGGTGGCTATCGCGGTACATACAGATTTTTCCCATAGGCCGTAATGATAGAAAATCTTTGGCGTGTCCCTGTACACGAACTACAAATGGAATACACACCTAAAACTATACAGCTTATTCCGTTGGGCTCATGAACAAGTGTACCAAATTGCAAGTCAATAGCGTGATTTTTGTGGCCGCTATTGCGATACATACAAATTTCTCCCACAGGCCATAATGATAAGAAAAACTATGGCGTGTCCCTGTATACGAACTACAAATGGAATACATACCAATAACTGTACAGCTGATTTCGTGGGGCTCATGAACATGTGTACCAAATTTCAAGTCAATGGCACCATTTTTGCGGCCGCTATCACGCGACAGACAGAGAGAAAGTCAGACAGACAGGCACACAGACAGAGCCCAAAACCGTTTTAGTCTCAACAGAGGGCCTCCACTGACGTTTCGGCAATTAAAATTTGGTTTATAGAAATACCTCTCATAGAACGCAATGCATTGGAATACTTTCAAGTATCCCTGTAAACAAAACAGTGCTGATATTTACTCCATTTTACATAAGAAACATCCAATATTAATCTTGAATGACATATTTCAATTTCATTAAGATTTGTGTACAGTAAAAGTATTAAAATATGCTTTATAAAAATACCTCCCATAGATTACAATGCTTTGGAATACTTTCGGGTGTCCCTGTACAGAGCAGTTGAGGTATTTACTCCACTTTCAATAGGGAACATTCGATAGTGAACTTGAATAACATATATCAGTTTCAAGAAATTCCATAAATATTTACGGGAGTTAGAGCTAGAGCGCGGACAGACAGACAAACCGAAGTGATTAATATTTTTCAACCTTGTTGGAAAGTTTTTAAAAACCGTTACTGAAAATTGCTATCAAAAATTTAGCGGCATCATTTGATATTCAGAGAAAGGGGGAGGGGATATCAGCTATGTATACAACTACAATTCAATCACGATTAATTTAATCATGATTAATTTAGTCATGATTAACAGTTAATCATTTGCTGCAACTAATATATTAATCACGATTGATTTAATCATGAATAATTTAATCATGAATAACGGTTAGTTGTCTGCTTCTCGAATAATTTAATCATGATTGAATTTTTAGTTGCAGCAAATGACTGAAAAATAATTACGATTGATTTAATCACGATTAATTTAGTCGCAACTAACGGTTAGTCGTCTGTTTTTCGATTAATTTAATCGCGATTGAATTTTTAGTTGCAGCAAATGAATAACCGTTAGTTGTGATTGAATTAATCGTGATTAAATTTTTAGTCAACTAATTAGTTGATTGAAAATTTAATCGATTGATGCCCAACACTGCTCTCTTAATATAAGTTGTTAAAATAACCATGATTTTTGAAAGGAATTAAATTATGTTCGCCAGATAATTTGGCGATATCTTTTTTTTTTGCCAAGGATGACCGATATCAAATCTATTCCGCTGCAACATATTAGTATCTTATATCAGATACTTTATTTAGCCATTTGAAAACAAAATTGACTTCAAATCAACGAGATATATAAAGTAGATGATAAATGGTAACCCTTGAGAAGGTCCAAGATGAGTCATGTGATATGCTCTCCTTGCACCTGCGTATTCGGTGGTTCCCTTGGTAACAGCTTATTTTCAGTAAATTTCTATGGCAACGGTTTGGAGATTGTTCTTAAGCAGCCAATGTTTTTGTTTACTTACGTAGTTTAATATTCTTTTGTTCTAAATCATTTTGATTTTGATTTTACTTCTCTTTTATTTCGTGTAGTTGAACTTTAACCGACAAAATGCTTAAAAGTAGTTGAAAAATTATTATTTGTTGTTAAATTTAGATCTTTAAAAGTTTAAATTTTCTTTTATAAACACTTTTAAACTTTGTTGGGAAACGATAAAAAAAAAAAAGGTATTTTATTATTTATGAAAATGTGAAATGTGTGTAAAATTATTTTAAAAACAATTTATTTCGGTCATAGGACTGTCATGTTACCTAATAATAATGATAATTTGTCGAACTGATATTTTAAATGCCAAAATAGCGATAAAGGGCCAAACACAGTAACCTATTGAAACATGTCACGTGATTCATCTTGAACCACGGAAAGCTAATCCTTCATCCATTGAATCAGCACTCTAATTAATATATCTCGTTGCTTCAAATTATGATAGAATATTTATCATTTTCCTTTTAATTAGTATATTAGTTGGATATTTATTGTGTAAATATCATCCTTTGAAATGAAATGTTTATGTTTTCAATCGAATATGGAAGTTTGCCATTTTTTTTTTTTTTCTGGACTTTTGAAATTTAAAATTCAAATTTTATCAATTTTACAGCGAAAACAACTTAATCTAACGCATGTACACGATAACTAATACATATCTACACCCAAATATGGGGATTAAAATCAGGAAATAATTTTCCTCGATTTTTAATAATTTTTTACAAAAAAATCCAATGGGCGTTTAACATGGGAAATCTTTTACTTGCATCCACAAACGGCCAGTGACGTCATCACTTCGCTTGCGTATAGACTAAGGCTCCTATATATACGAGCTGGCGCATCAGACATTTTGTTGCTTTAGGGTTGCCACATGTACCCAGCGCGTTTTTATGATAAACAAATGACAAACATTTTTTTTTTTTATCGTCTTACGTTACTTTAGAGTAACTTGTTTTATTATATTTCATAATTTTAGCTAAATAAACTATGATATGGAAGTTTAGCGATAAACTGGTATAATCATTCAATAAGTCAATATAAAGTGTTCACAGACCTTCTATTACTGTGTATTTGAGTTTTGGCGACATTTTGTGAAAGAAACAGGAACCAACCTAACAACACATCTTTCCCCAGTACATCCATAGGATATCCTCAGAATAAAATGATATCCTGAGAATGTACTGTGAAAAAAATGTGTTTTTAGGAATATTATCGTTGCTTATTGCTCTTATCTTGACCGGATTAGCTTCAGATGAAGATTGCTTAAAATCATTTGGGAAGCGATAAGGATGCCAAGCGGGAATGCTCTCTTCTTCGAAGGCAAAAAAATGGCGGTGATGCGCCGGCCTATTATTTTATTTAGGGGCTCTAGTATAGACAATTAATCGTCGATTATGTACATCACTTCTCAAAATTATTGGTGACTGTTGAATATAAAAGTCGCACAGTCTGGCAACACTGGTCCCAAGACAGCATAGGCACGAAAAATGGTAAGAAAAATATCACACCGAAATATTCACGGAAGCGAAAAGATAGGCTTTAAAAAAAAAAAAAAATTCTCAAAATTTATGTTGTTATAATGTATAAACTTTGACATTGATTAAATATAGTAATACTGTTTGTTAAAGAAATTTACAGAATGGCGCTTTTGCAAGCAAGACAGCATTAAAACAAATCTAATTTTTAGCATCCAGTAAAAAACAAAAACCTCCTGTCAGTTTTATTTATGAAACCTTTTCATTATACTAAATGACGAAAATGTAACAATATATACTTGTCAAAATGAATATGTTTTCTTATATACTGCATAAAAGCTTTTGCTTTCAATAAAAAAAGCAACTAGACTTCACGTACAATGAGTTCAATTCGACAACGGAAAAGCTTTTATACGACATATAAGTAGAATAAAATAAAGAATGTAAAATAGCAAACCAACAGCCTGTTTCGTCGAATTTGATTAAAGTAACTCTTTAAGAATTGTAACAGACAAGTTGACAACGAAAATCATGAATTATATATACTAATACAAATATTAAAATGAGAGCAAAACTGAGAATTTTATTTTGTGTTCAGAAGAAATATTTAAATATATATAAACAATATTTTGTGAGTAACTCTCCAAGTAAAATGCGATTTTTATTTTATTCCATTCTGAGTATTTATTTTCATTACACGACTTACCGTATGTAATAAAAGTATTGTATTCAGTTTAAAATTTCAATCTCAAACTTTCGCCTGATTTACATATTTTAAGTCCCCTGAAACCAAAAATGTCTTTTGTAAATTGGTCAGTGCACATGTGTATATGTGGGGAAATCTTCTGACTATTGTAGCTCAAAATAATAATGATAATAAAAGAAAAGAAATTTTATAATTAAGCAGCATTAATTCTAATATGCAGATGATGAATGTGCCAACTTTTGGTGAAATTTATAAAACAAAGTCGTGCCGTATTTTATCCTGATTCCCTAAAACAGTATTAACGATTTTCTTCATTTTTTCTATATAAAACCTTTTTTAAAAGACTTCCATATTATACTATTTACTTACAGCAGTAAAATTGATAGGAGTTCAGATTTAGTAAGCCTAATTGTGATATCAGAAGAGGGTGTCTTAAAAACGACTCTGTGCATTTTCTTCCAACTCACCATATATACTCCCTTTTTAATGCCATTTCACATTTTCCGAAAATAGTTGAGTTTGCGAAGATTTAGAGAAAATCGGAAATGAGATTGTAAATTTTCTCAAAAATTCTTCTAACTATTTTTGCTATATAAATCTCATTTTAGATGCCCTGTTATACATATTAGTTGGTTAGAACAGGATAATTGATAGGTTTCTTGTTTGGATAAGACAGATTTAGATCTAGGAAATGAGTGTCTCAAAAAATGGCTCGACTTATTTTCTTTAGACTCGCTATATAAAGTACATAAGTCTTAACGACGTGTGTATTAGTTGGTTATTACAAGAAAATTAGTAAGTGTCTAATTAATTAATGTGGACAGAAAACATAAAGCTAATCTATCTCTAAAAAGAGTATAGTATGTGTAGTTATGGCTAATAGAAGTTGTGTAGTTTCTACACAAAATCTTTTCTTTGGTGAAAAGCTCTAGTATTTAAATATAAAATACTTTTTTAGTCATACACTTAGACCTTTATGGAACATTCATTTATAAAAAGAATATATAGAAGAAAAATTGTCTTTTTACATGGTCTCCGCGAGTACACATATTTTAAATAACTTATGTAGTATTGTCACCTTAAAATTGTTACATTTATGAAATATCTTCATTTTAAAGTATATAACTGATTTCATTTGATAATTAAAAACTAATATTTTCCATTAAAAAAAAAAAAATAAAAAAAAAAAAAATAAACAAAAATTTCATATTTAAATAGAGGTAAAAAGAAAATATAAATAACACTGCTCTTCGGGGAAAAAAAAAAGGAAAAAAATTCGAGATCTGATACCATTCTTACTGATTCTTACGTAAAAATGGCTTCCTGAACCCGAATATGACTCTTTTTTGCCCAGTGACCCACCATTTTCTAGCTACACCACCCCCTCCCTCAATTTCTTTCCCTTTTCGATAATTTTATGACCATGAATTTGGATTGAAGAATGAAAAATAATTTATTTAACACCTAAAAGAAAAAAAAATATATAGTTTAAAAAAATAAAATTAACAACAGATAAAAAATATATATATATAAGATATGTAATGCATAATTTCAATGGCAAATCCCCCCAAAAAATTTCCCCTTGTCGCAAATGTCCATGTTTTAGAATTTTCCAACTCTGTAGCCCATCAGAAGATATTTAACGGTTAAAATAATCCTCCCTCCTCCTAAAAAGCGGATTTATAGCCATAAAATCACTGAAAAAATATGAAAAATAGGGGAGGGAGGATTCCTAAAAAACGGTGGGTGATTGGGAAAAATGTGCGTCATATTCGGATTCAAGAGGTCATTTTATATAAGAATATGCTGAAATGGTGTCAGAGGCAATTTTCCTGCCGAGCAGTGTAATTAGAGATAGATATGATGATTTTTATAGCTTAATTACTTGCACACATGACTGTACTTCTAAAAAGAATCCTATATAAAATAATTCATTCAAAAATTATACATAAATATATTTAAAGTTCGTTAGTTCGTACAATACGTAGTCTGAACTTTTAGTGCGTAATAAAATCATTTTGACATCAAAATAGTCTTAACAAAACTAACGATTTTTCCCCCCACAATGGAGGAAACAAACTCACAAAGATATTTCAAATCAATAATACAATAAATATGCTTCGTGCCGAATTCTGTTTGATGTATCTTTTTTTTTTTAAATTATTGCAGATAAGTTGCCAAGGGAAACTAAAAAATCCTTATCGATTAACAATATCAAATAAAATACATTTAAAAACTTAAAAAAAAAAAAAAAAAAAAATTCACATTGTAGAAAAACTTTATATTATGCTTTACTGTCCTTTTTTTTTTTTTTTTTTTTATAAAATTAAATATTTCAATAAAAATGTTTTTAAATGGAATTTGATGTTTATGGTCGCTTTTACGTTTTTTCTATTCGGTCATTTACATTGTAGTTATCGATAAAATATTTCGATTTTTAAAACTTTAAAAATATTCATTAAAGCCAGATAGAATGGTAATATTAAAACTTATAATTGCCGCATTGCTAATAAAACCAAATATTCAGTTTATCTAAGAAATGGGGTATGTCGTGATTATTTTATTATATCAAAATAATATAATAATAATAATAAAATGAAATATTAGAAAACAATGGATCAGAAAGTATGAAAGTAATGCACTATATGATAACTATAAGAATTAAAATATAATATACAAATACAATATCATTAAGTACATAGCCTAGTCATCAAGTATATAGCAAGTACAGTATTAGATTTTTAAGTAGAATAACTTTTAAAACACTTTTGGAATAAAAAACTTTTACACTAGATATTTGTCGAAAAAAAAAATTGAATTAAAATTAAATTAAATTAGTACGTTGTGATCATTACAAAACTCTTTTCTGCATTATTGTTTTCAAAAATTCCATATTATATATTTATCTAAAATTATTTATAAAAATAATTTTTCTTGATGAATAATGCAGTAAATTTTATCTCAAGAAAGTAATCTTTTTATGTCGAAAGAGAGCCAATTTTTTGTCCTACGGGCGAATTTTTTTTTTCCCAAATAGAAACAAAATCGATAATTCATTCAACTTATCACATATGATATTGATATATATATATAACTTTTTAAAAGCATTGACTGGATTTTTTGAATAATACTCATGTTGGAAATTTACACTCGCGAAGGCAGTACTTTCTTTGAGTAGAGGAAAAAGCAATGTTCCTACATTTTCAAAATTTTATCCTAAGGGACTATTGGTATTTTAAATACTTTAACTTTCTTCGATATTCAATAGAAGAAATTATTGCATTTGCACAAGTTTTTGACTTCGGGTTTTCGATGGATTTACACGTTTTGAGAGTTCAAGAGCACGATTTGACCATTCTTAGAAAATGTCTGCCAGTCTGTGTGTGTGTGTGTGTGAAATTTCCTAGTGCGTGTATCTCAGAAACTGGTGCACATAATTTCATATATATAAAGTTATAATTAGTAGTACCTTGTCATAAATTAGTTCCTATAATTTTACTGCGATTTTTTCCATTTAAGTTAACACGTTGAGCGCCATGTCAGCCATTCTAGATTCTAGACATTTTGTCATATCTCTCTAAGTACTGAAGGAATAATCTTGAAACTTTAGGAGTGTGCAGAACATGTTATACTTCAAATATTACAGTAAAAGTTTTACCCGAAAATGAAAGCAGTACCAATAAAAAATTAAAACGTTGAGCGCCCTGTCAGCCATCGGTGTCTGACAGTGTCAAATATGATATAAAGCTGCGTCAACCATCGGTGGCGGATATAAAATAGGATATAAAACTAAAAAGATTACATTTAATGATTTAACAGGGAAGAGGTGCCGCTCACCGCTCTAGGAGCAGTGTCGAGCGATTCCAGCTATGCTAGGCCCCTCTTCCGGAGTTTATTTAAACTCTATAAAAAAAAAAAAAAAAAAAAAAAAAAAAAAAAGCCGCTAGAAACAGGTCTCCCACGCGACAAGGAGCGGCATGCTCTATGCTGGTAGATAAAGTGACAAGTGGCCTAAAGAGATTTGGTAGCAAGGTATTGGTGAGAGTTCATGAGAAAAATTTGGTGCTGGGAAAGTCTTTATGAAACCCTTCTTTAGAATGGGCAACGTTGTTGTTAATTTAAGCAGGAAAACTAAGTGTTATATGTGCCGGGCTGTGCCCCACGCGACAAGTGGCACCATAATAACTATTAAACATTTAATGATTGAAAATTTATTACAAAATTTAATTTTTATTTATTACAGGTGGAATAATTATGGAATTTTAATGGATTTTCAGAATTTGCGAGGCGCTCACCGTGTTAAGGTCATTTCTTAGATTCTACACTGCAAACGCACGCGCACAAAAATAACACATTTAAGAACACATTTTGTCCTCAAATTAACAACACTTTTTGGTGTTCTAAGCTAGAACACTTCATAAGAAACATAATTGCAACAGACATAATTGCATAAGAAACATAATTTAGTGTTATGCTTATTTGAAATAAAAATCGCTTGCACTCATCATAGAAAAATAATTTTAATAAGTTATAATTAAAAAAATATAATTATTCGAATGAAAAATTTGCTCTGCATGAATTTTAATAGTAAAATATAGAAGAAAATTTTATGATGGCAACAACATACTAGTTTCACTAGTTTCGTTTTCTCACCTTTAGCAGCCTTCTGAATCTAATCCCCATAATACACACTGCTGAGCAAATTATTAAGAAAACGTCTGCATATTATTTCACGGTATAGGCTATTCTGTTTAATAAGCGTTTCTAAAGTGTTTCAACGTTAAAGATGAATGTATTTTAGAAATGTTCTAAAAAGCGTTTAGAATTTTTTTGGGATCTTAAATTTTGATCGAAACACTATCTGAACACATTTCTTGTCCTTGTAATTGTCAACAACACTTCCGCAACACTTTTTTTCCCTCGCGCAACACAATCGCAACACATTCCTAATACAATCACAACACTTTTAGTTAGAAGTGTTTACTATTACGTTCTAATAGCTTTGCAAAAGTGTTTCACGCATTTGCAGTGTATTTGTATAATCGAAGAAAACTTGATACATATGAAAGCGATAAGAAAATTTATGCTGGTTCAATTTAGGGGCACATCAGTCGAATAAAAACGAATGCCGACTTAATTTTATTATATATTGATCCACAGATGCAGCTATTACTCACCTTTTGTGATTCACATGACTACATCTCAATACCTGTTAATTAAAATTGCACCTAACTCCAGTCGTAAGATCTTTACTGTGAGAAGCTATGATTAAAATTTTGTGCGTGCTAAACAGTACTTAAAACTGTTATGCACACTGTTAAAAATGGTTTCTTAAAAATGAGCTAAATTGTCTCAAAATAGCTCCGAAACAATATATACTTAAATTTGAAAACCCATGTACTCATTTTTTTGAGTCTATTGACAAGCTCAAAAATGGGGATATCGGGATTCTTATTAGCCAAGCCCAGTTTTGAGCATGTCAATCAATATATTCAAAAATGAGTACATGGGTTTTCAAATTTAAGTACATATTGTTTCGGAGCTATTTTGAGACAATTTAGCTCATTTTTAAGAAACCATTTTTAACAGTGCAAAATGATACTGAATGAAGTTTTGTTATGGCCACAACATACTAGGTTTTATTATTATTTCGCAACGATCGATTAAAAAATCCATATTATGTACATCTATACGAGATTTTGCCTTATGCTGCCGTATTTAAAAATTATGAAAAATGAACGACATGGCCACCTATTGAGCGATCTACATAAAAAGTTGATAGATATCAATTTATGTCAAGGTGGAACTTAATATAACTTTTTATGAAATTGGATACACTAGTTCTTGAATTAAAGGTGTCCCAAAATTTCTATTAAAGACAGTCGAATATTTTATAAAAATGATCAAATCATGTTCTGGATTTTTTTCGAAAATTAAATAGAGAAATTATTTATGATTTAATACTTTCTTTTATTAAATATAAAAATAAATAAATAAAGCAATTTCCCATCCATCAGTCAATATACATGCCTCAATATACATGCATTTGCCCATTTAAATATGCAAGAAATTTTTATGTAATTACAAATATACTTACAATGCATGCGTATATACCACAAAATATACAACACACTTAACATTTCCATTGTTGTGTTTAAAGGAGACTCTACTTATTATCTTCAAAAGCCGAAGTCTATGAGAAATTTTGCCCCGATATGACTCATTAACTAATACATATTTTTAAATTTCGTTTTCACACTCAGAAAATTCACAACTGCTAAATAAGTTATCGCTTTCTAAAAATTGATATATATATATATATATATATATATATATATATATATATATATACAGTGGAACCTGTCTAAAGTGACCACCCTAGGGACCGGCTAAAATGGTCACTATGCGCAGGTGGTCACTTTATAAAGTCTCTTTAAAATTAGAAAATGGTCACTTTAGTCAGGAAAATGGTCACTTTAGTCAGGTGGTCACTTTACCAAGGTGGTCACTTTTACAGGTTCCACTATATATACACATATTAAGATTTCATACTCAAAAATGCAAAATTTTACATTGTGAAAATTCTCATTTTACAACCTCAAAATAAATTATTAAAAATTAAAAAATTCAATTTTTAGAAAGCGATAAACTGTTTAATAGTTGTGAAGTTTTTGAATGTGAAACCCGAATTAAAAAATATGTATTACTTAATAAGTTATAACGGGGCAAAATTCTCCACAGAAGAACATTGGCTTTTGCTTCCGAGAACGATAAGAAAAGTGCTCTTAAAACTTAATTTTCTATTACTGAATTATCTGATAATTTTTTCTATTAATTCCTCCTCAACAAACGATAATAGTTATTTAACATGAAAACCCGAATAAACTACTACGTCAGAAACGCCAAAGAAAAATATTTGAGAGGCATACAGCAATTTCGGTTGCCTTAAGCGTACCGTCTTCAGTGCAAAAAGAATTCTGAATCAGGAGAAGTGCTCGTATATATAAAAGAGGGAACGAATTTAGTTTAACCAATAGGATTACGGGAAAGGTGGGGAGTGTGGCCAATAGGAATTTAGGAATGTTAGCTGTGTAAACAGTAGAAAAATTAAGAAAATGTGGACTGAATGTAAAATTTCCAACAATCAGACAAATGGGGAACAGCGAAATCACAATTTACAAGGTTTTTATTTTATTTTATTTTATTTTATTTATTTATTTATTTATTTTTTTTATCCATTTACAGTGCGAGAGACGAGGGTATCAGCTTGACATCCTCGTCTCTAGCACTGTAAATGGATTTTCGACCACAGTCTATCGTAAAAATTTTGCAGTCTACCTTCCTCCCCATGCGCGGTCATGTCACCTACCTAACCAAAAAATGGCTGCTTTCTATACTTTTGTAAACCGTGCCCTTAATATTTGTTCAAATCCTATTTTATTAAAATCTGAAATTAAATACTTGAAAGCCATTGCAATTGTCAGAGGTTATGACCCTTCCATTATAAACAAAGCTATCCAAAAATTACAACTCCCTCGTATTTCGTCTACTAAATCAGTCTCTTCTAATATCAGTATTGTTTTACCCTATTTTCTTAAATCCAGTCAAACCATTGCTAAAATTCTCAAACAATATGATTTTAAAATAACATATTCGCCTTCCAATAAACTCACCTTTTCTCAATTAAAAGATCCCATTGATATGCATAATTCTTGGGGCATTTATAGCATTTCCTGTCAGTGTGGTTTATCATATATTGGCCAAACTAAACGCAGTCTTAAATTTCGTCTAAAAGAACATATGAATTACGTCCGCAAACAAGAAACCAATAAATCGGCTATTTCTAAACATTGCTGGGAGGAAAATCATAATTTTAAATTTAATTCAGCTAAAATAATTTGCAGACCTAAATCCTTTCATGAACTCGATTTCTTTAAAGTTTTCCATATTTATAAAAAATTTTAAATCCTTGTAAATTGTGATTTCTCTGTTCCCTATTTGTCTGATTGTTGGAAATTTTACATTCAGTCCACATTTTCTTAATTTTTCTACTGTTAACACAGCTAACATTCCTAATTTCCTATTGGCTACACTCCCCACCTTTCCCGTAATCCTATTGGTTGAACTAAATTCGATCCCTGTCTTATATATACGAGTACTTCTCCAGATTCAGAATTTTTTTGCACTGAAGACGGTACGCTTAAGGCTACCGAAACAGCTGTATGCATCGCAAATATTTTTCTTTTGGCGTTTCTGACGTAGTAGTTTATTCGGGTTTTAATATTCCAACGCTAAGTCTCCTGTTATTATTAGTTATTTAACATGTTGAGCGCCATGTCAGTCATCGGTGGCTGACTGTGTCAAATATGATATAAAGCCGCGTGAACCATCGGTGGTTGACAGTGTAAAATATTAGATAAAACTAAAAATATTACATTGTTTTAAGTAATTATTGAAAATTTATTTAAAATTTACTTAATTTTTATTTATTACAGGGTAAAATCATTAAGGAATTTTATTAAGAATACGCGTGGCGATCAACGTGTAAAATAACTTTAAATGAATTTTTAAATTTTTTTTTTTTTATAATGCACAAAAAACACTCCCCCCCCCCTCTCATGACGCTAGAACATCTCGAAAAAAGGAGATTAATCCCTCTTACACGCACAATGATTTATAAATTTTATGATGCATCTTAAAGATTATTATATAAATTTCAGGAAATTTGAAATGCATTCCATAAAATTGTATACTTCGGATACGCCTTCATAATAAACATCATGTACAAAGTACTTCATTTCATTATGACAGCGCCACTTATTGAGGGATATACACCAAAGTTATTAGACACTAATTTATATCAAGATGCAACTATATATAAATTTTACGATATATTGTGAAATAAATTCTCGAGCTGAAGTTGGCAGAATATACTCTCTCTCCCTATCTCTCTCACACACACACTCATTCACTCACTCACACACAGACATATTTTCTAAAAAAGATCAAATAGTGTTCAGGACATATCCTAACGTGTAAATACATCGAAAACCGGACATCGAATATTTTTACGAATTCTATACTTTCTTCTATTGAACATAAAAGAGAGTAATTATACACGAGATTGCCCCCCGGGTTATAATCGATAATGCACAGAACACGGTAAAAACACTGATTAAAAAAAAGAAGAAAGAAGAAGAAGAAGAAAGAAGGATACATTTAAACGCTGTGTGTAATATTTCGATTTTTTTTTTTTTTTTAACTGAAAAATTAGAGTGGAAAAATCAAAGTCGCACGGTAAACACTCAATTTCTTTTCAACAAAAACTCTGCATGAAGGGGGAAAAAAAGTTTTATACAACAAAAACATTAATTTTTGATCAATACAGAACCCTTGTTTAATGAAAAACTGAAATAAACATTATTAACTTTGTTATAATTTTCTTGTAACAAGTTCAGTGTAACTGATCTAAAGAAAAATCTCCAGGGTAACGTAATGCGCTTGCTCTGTTGACCTTTAAAAAAAAGGGCTCTTCACAAGAAAAGGCTGCACTTTCTCTCATCGTAGAAACTTTAAACACGTGTGACGAGCGCAGGGGGTAGCTAAAAAGAATTATATTTACGATTCAAAAAGGTAAAACTTTCTATTAAAAGGTCCTGGGTATAAAATATCAAGAGTTTCAATAAAAATAGTTACTTAACTATTGTTTTTAAAAAGTTTTTCACCTTAAATTTTATCCTTCTTGTTTAAAAAGTTTTTTTTTTTTTTTTTTTTTTTTAATTATATAAAAGAATTATATATATATTTTTTTCTTTTTGTTTAAGGTGAGTGTTACGAAACCGAACTTTCTCAATTCATAAACTTTATGAACTGAAAGACTTTTTTGAACTCTTATTTTTATTGCTGTTTATCTCTTTTTTTACTGTTGGCAACAGCCACGTTTTGTTTGACTTTTGATAAAGATTCAGAATTGTGTTCGAAAAGATAGAACGTTGAAATGGCGTATGACAGAATTGCAATATGTTTTATAGTCAACTAAATTGTAAATATGTACATAAATTTATTAAATTATCGTGTTTTTTCAAGAGTCGTGAAGTAATTTGAAGGTTATCATAATTCAGCAAGAAATTAAACTAAGAAAAATGAAAACATCTGACCCAAAAAGAAGGATTAAGTAAGAAGTTATTTTATGTATTCTATTCTTATATTTGATGCTACGTTTTAGTGAGAGAGGGGCGAAAGAGAAAAAATTGTTAAAAAGAAACGTTACTTTCCATTTTATTTCAACAAAACTTTTAACCCCTTAACGCGCGCTGTCCTCGCTGCGAGGACGCAAAATTTAAGATCCAGTTGCAAAAATTCATCCCGGAAATTTTTTAGCAAAAATTCACGTTTATAACATATCAGAAAAGGCCGGTTTTTTAAACCTTAAAATTTAAAATTTCTTTTAGTTTAATTTAGATCATGAATTCCGGTGGCAGTATAATTTAACTGATCCGAATTGTCTTGCGCCGCAAAGGGTTAAGGGGATGATACGTATGCTACGTAAAGTTCAAAAAAGGGTACAGATGTGCATTGCAGCTAAAGGAGAGAAATTAGTCGAAAATAAAAGTACTTTGGAATTTTTTTTTTTTTTTTTTTTTTTTTTTTTTTTTTTGTAATATCGTTTTTTCACGTCACAGCAAACAAATTCACGTTTTAAGAATTCTGTTTTTACCACTGATGTTCACACGGCGTTTTTCCATGCTAATCCGATGATGCTTTACAATTTTGTAATTTACTCCCCTCCCCCCATCTTGTATTGTTTTCGAGACAGGAATACTACCTTTGCCGTTTCCCCCCAAAATGGCTCTGTAAGCGGTCGCAACTTGGCCCTCATAGACACTTTACTATACCTGAATACTACTTTTTTGAATACAACTGAAACCATTCAACAGTTAAAAAGGGAGAACAGACTTTAGTATACACACTGCATATATACATCCCAAAAATAATAGTAAAAGAAAATAATTGCTTATTTCCTTAAGTAACCAGATTGTTTTTTACAGCATTTTCCCCCCTTTATAAATACATCATATACATTGGTTTAATTTAAATTATCTATCCTGTGATGTATTAGATAAATTTCAAATTTACTTCATTCAAAGTTATATATTTTAATAGGTAGGTATAGCTCAACATTTTTTTTTTCTTTTCAATATATTAATGTATAAAAAAATTTAAAGTCTTTTCAGTTAAAAAAAAAAAAAAAAAAAAGAAAGAAAAAAAAGAAAGAAAAAGAAAGAAAGAAATAGTTTAAGAAATGTGAATGAGGCTCATCGTTTAAGCCGATTTTCAAAATTCGGAATTATACACTATATTTTGTTTAGTGTATATTGCATCAAATATAAAAATTTTTCAAAATAATTAACCTCTGCATTTTTTTTTTTTTTTTTTTTTTAACCTCATGTTTCAGCCCAGAAATTATATTCCATATTTAAACACCTATAAGTAAGAAAATTTTGGTCGCACAACTAGGAAAATTAGTTTGTTCAACATAACAGTTTAGCAAACTTAATAAGACTGATTAACCAGATAAGAGTTTAAATTCAGCAATGTTTACAAAAATGCATTTATTAATTATTTTAATATAACAATATTGTTTAAATGGGAATTAGATGTATATGTGTGTAGCTAGTGACTGAAGAAAAATCACTAGATGTCATGGTAATTTTTGTATAGCTTTGCGCTAATTCGCATAAAACAATGTATTATCCCGTCAGTCATGCTATAGTTCCTTGCTAAATATAATGTTACTACAATCTCGCTATTTCAACTTTATGGCACAACTACGTTGGCAGCTGTTATGCTTAAATTTATCAGTACTTTAAAAAAAAATTAAGTATTTGTAAAAGATTAATTTATGTTAATCTATGATTTATTTTATCGTCGGGAATCTATATTAATAAAATCAGACTTTTGTCTGTAAATTTGTCAGAATAAAAACATTTGCGATGTCTTCCCGTTTCACACAATATGAAAGCAAAAAATGACTTCAGAAAGTTTTGTCTGTGTGTGTATCATGGTGTCTGCAAGTCTCTAACGCTACTTTTATTAGGGTATCACATGGGAACGGCTAGACGGAATTCAACGGCGTTTGACAGGAATTTAGATCTTTATCCAACTTCAAATTTTATCTATCAACTTTTTCGAAATTAGCCTCCGTTTCTCCCCTGAAGGGGTGGGGGAGAGGAGTCAAAAACACGTTTGTAAGCATAACTCGGGTCAAATTACTTCACAATAAAGAAATTGCACATGGGGAGACTAGACATAGATACAAATAAAACGCTATCTGCGATTTAGGACTTTTCCATTTTTAAGGGGAGGGAGGAGGAAAATTGATTTTTGGCGGGAAAATTCGCAAATTCCGGATTTGTGAGTACAACTCTACCAAAAATGGAACAAAGATGTTGAAAAAAGCTCAGAATATTTACAAAAACACTTTTTTTTTTTTTTTTTTTTTTACGGGGGGGGGGGGTTACGAGGGGGCAAGATCGAGACACCGCTTTTAGGGCTAAATTTGTCCTGAGAAATCTATGGGAGCTGCAGTCACAAAGTTTGTTGCTTGGGTTGTTTATATGTATCTGACCCCTAAAGTAACGGGATTTATCAAACCCCCCCCCCCTTTCCTCCTAGGGAGCAGGAAGCAAAAAAACGTTTATAAGTATAACTCGGCCCCAAATTATTTCACGGCGAAGAAATTGCACATGAGGAGATTAAACTTGAGTATAAATAAAACATTATGCACGATTTTGGAATTCTTGATTCTTAACGAAGGGAGGGGGGAAAAGTTTTTCGGGGAAGGAGGGGAATTTCAGAAATTCCGGATTTTTTGAGTAGCGCTCAACTAAAAATGGTACAAAAGTTTTGAAAACAGCCATGTGTCTTTTTTAGGATATTTCCAAAAATACATTTTTTTTTTTTTTTTTTTTTTTTTGGGGGGGGGGGGATGAGGTTACGAAGGAGCAAATTAGAGACATCCCCCCCCCCTCCCTTTTTTAGTGCTAAATTTGTCTTGGGAAATCTATGGATCTGCGATCGTGAAATTTGGTGCGTAAATTGTTTATATGTATCCGATACTTATTGTAACTTAATTCACGAAATCCCCCCCCCCCACCACCACCACTCCGGGGGCGGGAAGCAATAAACACGTGCAAAAACACGTTTTTCCGTTTGAATTCGCTTTAAATTACCTTAGAATGGCGTGTTTTAGTGTATGAATGTTGATTAAGTGTACGCATTATGTACTTTGGTAGGATTTCGCAAAAATTCGAACTTACCCACTGGGGAAGGAGAAGTAAGTAGTGGGTAAGTTGCTGCAGAAGGTAATGTGGACCTGGACTCCTCACTTTGCGAGCGGGAAAACCTCTATCGAACACAGCGAGAAAATAAACTTAGGTTATTAATAAGGACTAGTATCGCCCAGTGGTCGAAACTCGACCAATTTTTTTGCAAAGCGTTGCAAAACAAAGTTATTGCCTTGTCCTAAACGGAATGTAATTGCAGCACAGCTGCGGCAATTGTTTGCCGATATTCACTCCAACTGAATCAGCAGAGTTTTACTTAATATAACTATTTCTCTCTGTAGATGTTAGCCTTTCCTGAAATGAGAGAAAATCGCAACGTGAAAACGCTCCTTGTTGTGTGATACAGCCCAGATGCTAATAGGTACCATGTCAAACCAAGGCCCAACCAAGTATCAAATTCTGTTAAATTAATTCGATTGGTTCATAAAGTACAGTGTTTGAAAAAAAAAAAAAAAGATATTTTTCAAAAATGGTCGAATTGAGTTCGGGAAATTTCAAAACGTGTAACTCTATCGAAAACCGAAAATCTAAAACTTTTCTGAATCTTATATTTTCTACTTATATATGCAGAGGAAAGAATAATAAATCCACTTTTTAAAAAACAAAAATAAGTAGTCAATTTCACTTAATTAAAATGCAAGGAAATCTCAAAACGTGTAAATTCATCGAAAACCGGAAATCAAAAGTTTTTATGTATCTTCTACTTGCTTCTTCCACCCATAAAAGCTAGCAATAAAGACACTTTTTTAAAAAATAAGTAGCCAATTTCAGTTAATTGAAACGTAAAGAAAGCTCAAAACATGGAAATTCAGCAAAAAACGGAAATCGGAATTTTTTCCGTATCATCTACTTATACATGCAGCAGTTAGTAACAAATCCATTTTCCTTTTATTTAGTATTTATTGTTTAAATATCACCCTTTGAAATGAAATGTTTATGTTTACATTCGAAAATGGAAGTTTGCCTTTTTTTTTTCCGGAGTTTTGTGATTTTAAATTAAAATTTTATCAATTTTACAGAAAAAATAACTCAATCAAACACATGTAGACAGTAACTTATATATAACTATACCCAAATATCGGAATTAAAATCGGCAGATAATTTCCGTTATTTTTTAATAATTTTTTACAAAAAATCCAATGGACGATTAACATAGAAAATCTTTTTCATGGCTCCATGGACAGACAGTGACGTCATCACTTCGCTTGCGTATAGTGATGCTACATTATACAAATTACTGTGTCTATGGTTTTATTTGAGCTTTATGAAATTGCCAGATTTAAAAACTTTCTATTTTTAGATATTTTTTAATGTAAAGGAATACGTGTATAAAAGGGAAAAATGGGGGGAAATGCATAAAAAATAAATGTATTTTTAAATATCTTCTTGACATCGTAAGAAAATAATATTTGTATTCGCACCTTCCGGCTAACCATACCTTTCGAATGATACCATTTTCAACCCTCTACTCCCATAATTAATATGTTAAAAAGGGACTACAAATTTTATGCTTGCCTATTAATATATAGATATGGGATTTTGACAACTCATTTAAGTACAGTGCCCAACGAAGCGGGCAAAACCTGCTAGTCTAATATACATGTGTTCTTGTAGTATATATATGTATATTTTATTTAACTATTTTGCTGATGAAAATAATGAAACTGAAATGATTTAAATTAATTTGAATTTCATTATCAACTTTATATCACTGCATTTGGCAACAGTTTTGATTTGGCAAAAATAACGATCATAGTAAGTACCAATAAAAAATGTATGCTGTTTATATATATTTTACATGCCAATCGATTATTAAAATTTTTATCAGTTAAAACATCAAAAAAAAATTCCATTAACTCGATATTTACTTTAATATCATATATATTGGTTAATCAAATAATTTTTCTGAGAAAGTTCGATGATCTCTCAATTCTACTCAAAGAAAAGGCAGAAGATACGCCTCTGTTCACGTGACAGGCGATCAATATTCGCTTTTATACCAACATTGAGATCTCCACAACAGACATCCAATAACACTAAAATCACCTGTTAGTAGTAATGAAAGTTCACTGTTGCTGTATTGATTGGGAAGTGTTTTGTCCACTAAATTCTTAATAGCCGAAGGAATTACACAGTCAACTTTATTTAGAAACAATTCATTTTATGAATCTAGGGATAAAAAAAAGGGGATGTTTACAGAAAGTTTATGGAAAGTAAATTTTTACCATTAAAAATATATACGTGTATGTGATGTTTATGAAGATAAAAACACACATATGAAAATCATTAGAGTAATTGCTAATTTTCATTTTTCTAAATTATTTTCTTTTATATTTACACAAAGAGACTATTGAATTTGTAAAAACTTCAGACCTCTGGTTTTTGATGAATTTACACGGTTTGAGATACTCTGAACACAATTTAAACATTTAAAAAAATGGATTTGTCAGACTGTGTGTGTGTGTGTTTGTCCAAAATTTTGTGGACACTGTATTTCACGAACCAATAATCAGAATTTAACCAAATTTGATATTTGATTGAACCTTAATTAAAATAGTGCAGATTAAATTTGGGGTCAATCACTCAACAGGTGGTGCTTTCATCTCTCTCTCTCTTTTTTTTTTTTTTTTTTTTTTTTTTTCATAATTTTTAATATGGCAGCTGATTTAGGACAAAATTTCGTATAAATGTCCACAATGAGAATTATGAACATTTATAAAGAATTGTGTACATTTATAAGAATTGTGTACTTTCCAGTGTAAAAATGAAAAATATATCTATAACAGTAATAGTCAACGAGGGAAAAAAAATTAAGTATGTAGGGGTATCACTTCTCAGAATGCTTTTTTATCGGCGTCCTAAAAGGTAATAAAAATAAGGAAAATTTTTCTGATCTCAAATCAATCAAAAGCATTCATTGATGACAAAGTATGTTATCATATAGTAGGATTCAGTAATCAATGAATGCAGTTAATCTTTTAATTTGTTTGAGTACAGAAAATTTTGTCTTACTTACTACTTTTTAAAACACCGATAAAAAAGAATTCTATTAAAAAATCTGTTATATATATATTCCCCGATCTAAAAGCGTTTTCCTTTAGCGTGATTACACTTACACCTCAATGAAAAACAATTTTCTGATTTTTATGCACATAGTTTGTTTTCTTTTTAACACGCTTTTATTAGCTTCACCTGTATGTATGTTTGTTTGTTTGTAACCGCTCTGGGAACAAACAAAAATCTATATTGTAAAAAAAAGAATTTCTCTACGAGAACGCTGTAGCCGTGAGGTAAAGCACCGCGCTACGAACTTAATGGTCTAGCGTTCGATCCCAGTCAGGGGAGATTTAAAAAAAAAATAGTTTTGTTTAATTCTAAATTATTTTAATTAAAGATTTAAATGTATGTAAATATTATGGTATGTCACTCACACGATTTTCTCTTACCCTGCATTTTAATACTAAGATAGATATGTTGTGCTTTTTAGTTCACATTTCCATAAAAGCGTGTTCTTTAATTTTTTAAAACTATAATATTATTAATATTAATCTTAAAAAATGAAACAGTTTCCCGAAACTGTCATAGACAGCGTTTACATACATTTATCATATACATTTCACAAAAAACAACTAAACCATCTACATATGAAAATTAAAATAGTAATATGCATTAAGCTTCAGTATATTATCGATAATTTCATTGCAAAAGCATCGATTAAAAGATAAATTTCTGATTTGTTTTAAGTATACTACATGTGTACATTTACAAAGAAACATTACACTGCTCTGCAAAAAAGAAATTATTTTCGATATTTCATACCATTCTTGCAAATTCTTATGTAAAACGACCTCCTGAATCCGAATCTGGCCCCCATTTTGCCCCATCACCCACTTTTTTTTTTTTTTTTTTTTTTTTTGGTACGCCCCCTCCCACATTATTATCATTGTCTAGTAATTTCATACCCATCAGTTTGATTTGGAGAGGAACAATAATTATTTTTAACCGTTAAATGTCTTCTGACCTGAGGAGCTACAGAAGTAGAAAGTTCTAAAACACGAACGTTTGTGGTAAGGAGGATATTTGAGGGGATTTGTGCCCAGAAAAAAAAAAAAAAAAAAAAAAAAAAAACAATAAAAACAATCAGTTACTGTTTTTTTTTTTTTTTTTTTTTTTTTTCTTTTTCGCAATATTTCTCTTATTTTTTACATATTCCAGCTTCCAGTTTGCCATTTTCTTACGAAAACACCACAAATAGTAAAAATTATATAGTGATTTTTTTTTTTTTTTTTTCTGTGCACAAATCCCTCAAATATCCTCCTTACCACAAATGTTCATGTTTTAGAAATCTCTACCTCTGTAGTTACGAATATCCTAAGATGGTGTAGGGGCAATTTTCATGCCGAGTAGTGTTAATATCAGAATTGTTGTAGCTCGACCGGGATAGCACTTGGCTTATGAATACGTTTCGAATTCAATGTCGCCGAATAAATTGCAGTATGAAATTTTTTAATTATATATTAATAATCAATATTTAATTAATATATATATATTTATATTTATATTCTAGAAGATTCTAACACATATGTTTTTACCCAAAAACATAATCGCACGCCACATTTATTAATGAAAAATATTACAAAAACTAAAATAAAAACAGTTACGAAACTTTACGAAATTTTGTTTTATAAAATTGAACTTTTATAAAAATTTTCCATACTTTAGTTAAATGACTACCTATACTTCATTCAATGAAATACTATTATTAACTTAATATTAAACATTATATCGAGTGACTACTAAACTACCTAAATTCCGAAATATATATAGTGTATATATATAAATAATAGATAACGTAATAAAATTTAATCTTAAAATTTAGCAATTAATAGAACTAAAACAATAACAGCACACTAAAATATAGAACTGAATTTAACATAGAGGAAAGATTGACACAAAAAGTTGCGATATAGATAAGGAACCAATGAGTTACCATATTAACTTAAAATACTTACGCCGACCTGAAGGATAATAAAAAAAGACCATTAAACTTGTGAAAGAGAAAAAAGATAATAAACCACATAATCAATAAAAATTAGCCCCAAAATTAAAACTTGTAACGACCACTGGTGATAATTATTGCCATTAACTTTCACAGGGTTACAGTTGCCAGTTGGAAAACCATTAAATAAGTGATATTGCATTTTATAACAAGCATGGATAATAATGTTGACATACAAAGAGAGAGAACTATAATTCTTCGTATTTATTTCCTGCTGCTACTTACATGACAAACTTCCAATAACAATGATACCACTTGTAACGTAATCTTTTTCAATAATATTGTTCTCCAATTCTTTTTTTTTTTTTTTTTTGGTTGTTTTTCCTTTTTAGGTTTGGTGTTTTCTAACAAGACAAAACAAATCCGTAATAAATCCGAGCTATTTTTATCGTGTCAATCTCTAATGAACGAAAAATTTAGTTTTTTTTTTTTTTTTTTTTTTTTTTTTTTTTTACGCCTGAAATCAAAAGAAAACATTGCTAGTTATATTTATTGTTGCGAAAAATATTGTACAAACGAAAATTAGAAAAGGTTTATATATATATATATATATATATATGAAATTTAACATCAGATGAAATTAGTATGTTGTAGCCACTATAAAACTTTTGCCTTACCATACTAATGTATAGTTACTCAAAAAAGTATTCGACTTTGGTTCACCTTTCTAAACAATGTGTTATATTAAAATATATTCAACAATCCATTAGAATATTTGTTTATACAATATGAAATTATATCTTTCTGACATTTGCAAAAATAAATAAATAAATGTTTTGATTATTAATAGCATGAATAAAAAAGTATGACTTTTTCTAAATCAAACAAAAATAAAGAATATTTAAAAATTGTAATTAATATTTTATAGGATTTCTCTTAAATTTAAAAATGGCTTTTAGTCTAGATAGCATGTATAGAACTAGTTTTTTTAATCTAATTATTTTCTATTTTATACCATTTTTCATTTAAATAAGGTTTTTAAGCTTAATTTTTTTTATTTTTTTGTAGTATTTTTATTTCTGAGTTTTCTACTTAATTTTTCCCATTAATTTTCTATAGGATTTATATCTGATTTATTTTATTTCTATGGATCTTTCTATCTACCGGGTGTCCCATAAGTCTGTAAACATTTCAAAAATTCATTAAAAAAAAAAAATAATAAGGAACTGGTAGAATCGAATGCGATTTGCGAAATGTTATTCTCGTGAGTTAATAAGACACTAGCTTGGCTTCACCAGCTAGCTGGCCAGAGACCCATGAAAATTTTTACCAAAAAACATGCTCTCGGGCGACTGCGGCGTCAATCGTAATTTGTTCTCTGTAAAAGTCGCATAATATTGAAATATTAAAAATTCAAATATTTTTAAATAAAATCTAAAAACGTAGCTTTAGTTCAACGTAAAATACACTCAAATCAATGAAAATCAAATAAACCAATCAAATCTCTCGCAATTCCTCATAACGTAGCTGTAGTTCAACGTAAAAAACACTCAAATCAATGACAATCAAATAAACCAATCTAATCTCTCCTAAGATTCTCCATTCTGCGTCATTATAGAAACGGGAAGTTTTATTTTCATATTTTTATTAATTAAAAGAAAACTAATCAAATATTCGAAAATCTGACTTCGTTGTGCAAAATGACCCTACGGAGGACACCTTTGTGTTAAATCGCGTGATTGTCCGAGCTACCGTTTTCGAGAACAGTGAAATATATATATATATCTATATATATATATATATCTATATCTATCTATCTATCTATCTATCTATCTATCTATCTATACACAAATATTGCTCACTTAATAGTATAAGATGTAAAGATCGTGAAAAATGCCAAGCAAAAACAGCGAGTGCACTCTATAACAGGCCTGCCTAACACCAAACACTTGGCGGACCGCATTGGAAATCTGTTTTATTCAGGCGAGACCCACTGTATGTGCGTGTTTGTTTATGTATGTTTGCGAGTGTATCTGTAGGAATCATGTATATACTCTGCCTACCTCCCTGCACTAAGTCCTGAAGTGTCCTCCGACCAGAAATTATCACCTTAAAAAGAATCCACAACAAAGCTTAAGCAACTGGTTGAATTGATAATGCGACAGCGCAGTCTGAGACAGAGGATAATAAATTGTATGAATATTAAAAAAAAATAATTTCAATTTCAGTCCATTAACTAAAAACAATAATCAAAACAAAAGTTCATTAACTAAAAACGGTAATCTCTACGACAGGCATAAATTTGGTCATTATACCAGTTTAAAAAAAATAAATAAACAAATAAAATAAATAATAGTGTAGTATGAGGCAATTAAACCTAAGAAGCTCTTACATTTAACATAAGTTCCTTTTTTGTTAGATGTTGGACATACCTACAAAAATGACTTTAAAAACAAGAATATAAGTAAATATTGTAGCAATATATTGGGTTCACTGGTACATGGATATTCAACGAAAGACCATGGAATTCAACCGATTAGGCATTTAGCTTCGGTCATGGTCATGTGTCCACTGTATGTACAGTAGACACTCGTATAACGCGGGGGATACGTTCGCGTAATAGAAAATCGCATTATAGGAGACATACATTGAGCAGACGATTTCATTCCGCAATGAGACCAAAAGCGTCGGATGTTGGCATGGTAACGGAGCAATTCTTCCTTGAACAGGTTGAAAGCAGAAAAGATGTCGCCACGTGCTGCCTTTCTTTTACGCGTTATACGACACTCTTTATCGCGTTGTATGAGTTAAGACTCCGTTTTGGAGGAGCTCTAGTATGAGTAATAGTCGCAGATTTTTTGTCGCGTTTTGTGGGAGCGCGTTGTACGAGATTCTACTGTATATATTTTTTTTTTCGGAAGAGGAGAGGGTGAAGATTTAGAGCAAAATACATTAATATTAAATTATTTCCATTCATAAATTAACAACAGAATCGTCGAAAATTTATGACTATACATTAAATAGCCATAATAAAAAGAATAAATAATGGATTTAATAATACTTTTTTTTAATTACTGTGTTGTTTATTTAGCAACTCTTGAAAAATATTTTCACTTCAAATATTCAGACCAGGTTTATTGACAGTTAACCAAAGTTCTCAAAATTTACGTAACTTTAATTCCCATGAGGGCCGAAAAATACTACACGAAGGGCCTCGGGTTGGTCCCTCCTGCTTTATGAAATCCTTTCTAGAACAAAAATGCCTGCATTTAGCATCTAATGCGCTGTAATGAGATTAAAGTGAGGCATACATGTTCTAGTCTTATAAATATCTTTGATATTTCTTCCATAAATTCGTTTTTATGCGCTTTAATTGATGATACTTTAAAGTATCGTCGCCGTCGGTACATAAAGGCTATTTAGCCCTTTTTTTCTTAGTATTTACTCTGTATTTTACTAAGTATTTATTAATCAGTCCTCGGCTTGACTAGCCGTCGATATTTCCAAATATTATTAATATTAATTAGTTATTATAATCAACTTTTATTATCAACTTTTTTTCCCCAACCTAAGCTTAAAGTTAGCAAAATTTGGCGGGTTTCAAAGGGCGCATTACATCTAGTCTTTAAAATTTTATTTTAGGCGTATTTCATTTCAAATTACGGATAAAATTCATTTTTTAGCAATACAATGTTGCAATTTTTTTTTTTTTTTTTTTTTTGTTAAATTAGCCCTCTTTAATGTTTTATTCATTCCTTTAAACCACGGATATAAAAACTTATTTTCTATATTTCAACGCATTTTTGTAGCTAGGATGTTATTTTTGAGCATTAGACCCGAGAAATTCGGGCTTTTATTATTAAGAAGACATTCTATTATATAGAAAATATTCATAATTTATGAAAAAAAAATCTCTTATACAAAGTATAAGGAAATAACTGTAAAACCGATTTCTAAAATTGATTTTGTATCTCACATAGCTTAAAAACGAATTGTCGTAGAAATGCTGCAAACTCATATATTTGGGACTGTTGTAACGTCTAGTTGAACACTACTAATTTGACACGAGCTCCCACTTTTGAGATATGTACTCTTTTACACGATTTTTTGCGATGTCTGTATGCACGTATGCGTGTGTGTGTGTGGGGGGGGGCATTGAATGTAAAAAGTTGCAAATTCATATATTGGCTTCTTATAAAAGGTACCTTTTTTTCTTTGGGGGGGGGGGGAGGGTTTCTATGTTTCTCCATTTTGGAGATATCTACTAAAATTATATACATAAGTAAAAATATACAAAATTTTGATCATTAAATATGACCATATTAATTTAAACAGAGGTTAATGATAGCGTCCATATTCATAGTTACAACAAAAGTTTTTGACATACTTGCGTGTAGAAGGTGATTCATAAATAAGTGCAGGATTTAGTCGACGAAATCACTAATATTCTTGAAATAGTCGAATAAAACTGTTTTCGAAACCCCAAACGTAAGTAATCGACGAATATTCTCGAAACAGTCGAATAAAATAGTCATATGTACTACAAATCAAGTAAACAAGCCTTAAATACACTACAGAATAGAACTTTACTAATTCAAGTACAATGATCAAATGTGATCCGTGAGCTCAACTAACAATCTGAAAAAAAAAAAAAATAATAATAATAATGATAATGAAATCATCCAGAGTTTTGCTAGTGATTTATAGAATTTTTAGTGTATTTTTGCTTTAGAAATCAATTATTCCGAAAATTTCCAGAACTGGACTTCTCATAAAGTTAATGTTTCTAACTTTGAAACAGTAGAGTTAAGAGTTACTTTGAAAAAAGTAGAGTTAATATTGTTTTGTTAAATAAATCTTTGTCGAATCATGTTCTTAGTCAGTCTAAGAACATGATTCGACAAGGATTTATTTAACAAAACAGTATTAACTCTACATTTTTATAAAGGAATTTTTGCTAGTGTTCGGATACTTTTGTTACCGACTATACCTGTTTATTTATGATTTTCTTACAACACACGAAAAGGGCAATGTTTTCGTTACAATAAGATATTTTAATGAGCGTATAAGGAAGTCATGTTGTGCACATAGATTTTTTTTTTTTTTTTCATTAATATAATATGAATGTGTCTTATACACATATTATCATACATAATTCTCCAATTTAATTTTTCATGATTTGCAAATATAACTATACTTTTAATATGAAAAATATTAAAACCTACTTTTTTTTTTTTTTTTTTTTTTTTTTTGAAGGGGGGGGGGGAGGGGTAGTTTTCTATGCATTTTGGTACCATGACCCTCTTAAGTTTACTAATAGAACACGAGATATAAATAAATGCTTTACAACAATTATTACGCTCTCCTATAATCAATGGAGGAAAAATAAAGTATATTGGATTCATAAAATTTTTCAGGGGATTTAAACGTTTTGAGGGGTTCAGAAACGATTGATCATTTTCAGGAAACGTCTGTGTCTCTGAATGTTTGTGTATATGGCAGACATTTTAAGTTAGCTTAAGCTCAGAAACTAATGCTCAAAATTTATAACCAATTTATAGATAGTCACTAATTAATGTGTCAAAGTGCAACTAACAACTTTCGGTGCAAATTCTTTAACAAATAGCTAAGAAAAAGCATTGACATCCCAATTTTTAAGCTATTGTATAGCTTTTATCGCGGGCTTTGAGCGCGGCGACCGAATCGAAAAATTCCGTAACGAAAAAAAAACCTAACACAGTTCGGTAGACTTCGGCTGTACGAAGCTCGCACAGATCGAGACGAGCTGCTCCGAAATCGGACGAATACATACGCAGCTGTTTGTGAGAAAGTATATAGGTGTATAGGTATCTATCATCTATGTACAACAGTGAATAGCTGTACGCGTAAAATTTGTGTATAAAGTAGATCAGATAAAACTTAAATATCTCCATTCGACTTGCAGGCCTTTAAAACCTATTAAATACCTTTTCTCTATTAAAATTTGTTTTCTTATCATTATTGTTATCTTATCATTATTGTTATCTTATTCATTAATATCAAAGAAAAACCTTGAATATCCCCATTCGACTTGCAGGCCTTTAAAACCTATTAAATCCTTTTTCTCTATTAAAATTTGTTTTCTTATCGGTCACCACGCTCAAAAAGTGTAACATGAATTAATATCAAAGAAAAAACTTTAATATCCCCATTCGACATGCAGGCCTTTAAAACCTATTAAATACCTTTTCTCTATTAAAATTTGTTTTCTTATCATTATTGTTATCTTATCATTATTGTTATCTTATTCATTAATATCACAGAAAAAAATTGAATATCCCCATTCGACTTGCAGGCCTTTAAAACCTATTAAAATACCTTTTCTCTATTAAAATTTGTTTTCTTATCATTATTGTTATCTTATTCATTAATATCAAAGAAAAACCTTGAATATCCCCATTCGCCTTGCAGGCCTTTAAAACCTATTAAATACCTTTTCTCTATTAAAATTTGTTTTATATCGGTCACCACGCTCAAAAAGTGTAACTTGAATTAATATCAAAGAAAAACTTGAATATCCCCATTCGACTTGCAGACCTTTAAAACCTATTAAATACCTTTTCTCTATTAAAATTTGTTTTCTTATCGGTCACCACGCTCAAAAAGTGTAACTTGAATTAATATCAAAGAAAAAAATTGAATATCCCCATTCGACTTGCAGGCCTTTAAAACCTATTAAAATACCTTTTCTCTATTAAAATTTGTTTTCTTATCATTATTCTTATCTTATCATTATTGTTATCTTATTCATTAATATCAGAGAAAAAGCTTGAATGTCCCCATTCGACTTGCAGGCCTTTAAAGCATATTAAATACCTTTTCTCTATTAAAATTTGTTTTCTTATCGGTCACCACGCTCAAAAAGTGTAACTTGAATTAATATCAAAGAAAGAAATTGAATATCCCCATTCGACTTGCAGGCCTTTAAAACCTATTAAAATACCTTTTCTCTATTAAAATTTGTTTTCTTATCATTATTGTTATCTTATTCATTAATATCAAAGAAAAAACTTGAATGGCCCCATTCGACTTGCAGGCCTTTAAAACCTATTAAATACCTTTTCTCTATTAAAATTTGTTTTCTTATCATTATTGTTATCTTATTCATTAATATCAAAGAAAAAACTTGAATGGCCCCATTCGACTTGCAGGCCTTTAAAACATATTAAAATACCTTTTCTCTATTAAAATTTGTTTTCTTTTTATTGTTATCTTATTTATTAATATCAAAGAAAAAACTTGAATATCCTCATTCGACTTGCAGGCCTTTAAAAACCTATTAAAATACCTTTTTTCAAAAAATAGAGTTAGACCACTGAAATGTGGTACATCGAGGTTTTCGATACCTACAAATCGATTGCGGATATTTTTGATATATTCTCATTGCGTATATATTCTCATTTATTCAATAAAAGAAAAAAATTTGTTTTCTTATCGGTCACCACGCTCAAAAAGTGTAACTTGAATTAATATCAAAGAAAAAACTTGAATATCCCCATTCGACTTGCAGGCCTTTAAAACCTATTAAATACCTTTTCTCTATTAAAATTTGTTTTATATCGGTCACCACGCTCAAAAAGTGTAACTTGAATTAATATCAAAGAAAAAACTTGATAATCCCCATTCGACTTGCAGGCCTTTAAAACCTATTAAAATACCTTTTCTCTATTAAAATTTGTTTTCTTATCATTATTGTTATCTTATTCATTAATATCAAAGGAAAAACTTGAATATCCCCATTCGACTTGCAGGCCTTTAAAAACCTATTAAAATACCTTTTCTCAAAAAATAGAGTTAGATCATTCAAATTTGGTACATCGAGGTTTTCGATACCTACAAATCGATTGCGGATATTTTTGATATATTCTCATTGCGGATATATTCTCATTTATTCAATAAAAGAAAAATATTTGTTTTCTTATCGGTCACCAGGCTCAAAAAGTGTAACTTGAATTAATATCAAAGAAAAAAAAATACTGCATAAATAAAATAAATAAATAATTATAATTGCATAAGTTGATAAAAAATGCTATGCAATAGCTTTACCGCGGCAGTCCTCGAGTGCCACACGTATTTTTTTTTTCTTTTTTTTTTTTAATACGGCAGTATAAAACAAAATTTCCTGTAAATTCGCACAATGATAAGGATATTATAAAATCAGTTGAATATTCCCGATTAAAAGATTAAAAAACTAGTACGTTGTGGCCACTACACGACTTTCTTCTATATTTTCCTGTACATATTCACTCAGTAACATTTAAAAAAAAAATCTGTTTTTTTTTTTTTTTTTTTTTTTTTTTTTTCGTAAAAAAAATAAAAAAAAAATCGATCACTTTGTTTTAAATTATCACAGATTTATAGTTCAACCATTCGTTTTAAAGGTATTGACGAGATCTTTAGAAACATACCCATCTTGAAAATTTACCCCCCCCTCCTCCCCAGGGAGGAAGCGATGCCCCCACATGCACAGAATTATTTTCCTAGTTAACTACTACTATTATCAAAAATTCATACTAATTTTACAATCACAAGTTAAAAATAACTCTCATTATGTACATATATACGAAATTTTGTCTTATACTGCCATGTTAAAAATTTAGAAAAAATGCAATCACAGCGCCACCTGTTGAGCAATTGATCCCCAAATCTAATCAGCACCAGTTTATGTCAAGGTGCAACTAAATACCAAGTTTGGTTAAATTTCATTCGTTGGTTCGTGAGATACAGCGTTCACAAAAAAGTAATACACACACAGACATTTTCTAAAAACTATCAATTCGTGTTCAGGACATCCCAAAACGTGTAAATCCATCAAAAAATGGCGGTCGAAAATTTTCGCGAATCCAATACTTTCTCTATATTACATATAGAAGAAAGTAAAAAAAGGGGGGGGGGCGAGGTGGAGGAGTTCACAGTTTCCTTTTAACAGATTTTCATCAGACATTGCTAAGAACTCTGCCGATTAAATGCGTTCTAACAAAAGTAAATTTAAATTGGTCTATTCATTTGAGAGTTACAACGCGATAAACAAGCCCCTCCCCTACACACAGAGCGATAAAAATTTAAAACGCTCTTTTTTTTGTCGGAGATTAAAATTAACTGCAAAGTATTTTGAGACAAAACTAACCAGGCCAGTTGAACTTCTGTTTTTAATAACTTGGTTAAATGTCAAATGCGTAATTCTCATATTAGTTTTTCTTAAAAGGAAAGTTAAAAAAGAAAAAGAAAATTTGGTCTTTATATCGGATATTTAATATCCCTAGAACTACTCGGTCAATCTACTGTCTAAGCACCCAGGTAACATTTCAAGGGGAATCATTTATCCAAACAAGCATTCGTGTAGCTGACCTAACCTTCGAATGACCATAAAACACGCGATGGTTCCAGACTACGGTTTTGTTCTAAGTAAGACAGAGAAGGACTTAAAAATATTGAAAATATTAGATTGAAATACAGCATTTTATAAAGAATACAGATAAGCTTCTTGTAGATTTATTAAAAAAAAAAAAAAAAAAATCGTTGACCTTCTGCGCTTATTATTATTATTATTTTTTTTTTTTTTTTGCTTTCTCTTACCCATAGGGTCGAGAAAGTATTGTTTTAGGGTCAAATTTTCGAACGTGAGTTTTTCTTATATTTCCATGCTCTGAGGTCCCCCGAATACTAAAATCATGTTTTTAGCGAATGGTCTGTGTGTCTGTCTGTGATCAGCATATAACTCGGTATTCTAAATGTGTATCATACAGGGATGCTTTTCGTTGAGATGACGCCAATGGTTCGTGTAGAGCGACACTCTAAAGTATTCGAATAAATTACGCCTATGGGGGAAATTGCAGGTAAGTAGAGTTTAACATCTATAGACTGCACTAAACCAAATGAAAAGAATATATATTTTGTATAATAGAGGTAGTCAACTGGGAAAAAAAATGTTGTGTATGTAGGAGCCTCGCCTCCCCCCCTGGGGGGCAGTCCCTCCTCGAGGGGAGTAAATTTTTATGATGCGTATCTTTCAAAAGAACTCGCCAATACCTTTAAAACGAATGGTTAAACCATCGATCTGCGATAATTTAAAATAAAGTTATCAATTTTTTTTGTTTTTTAACCAAAAAAAAAAAAAAAATTTATATGTAATATTGAGAATAAATTCAACTTTTTTGTTATATATATTTAGTGTTATACTACTTCTCTAATATGGAAACCGTGTGCATTATCATGAAAGATAATTTTTTTAAATAATAATTTTAATAAATTATTTTTAGTGAATTTGTATAGGAAAATATAGAAGAAAGTCGTGTGGTGTCCACAACACACAAGTTATTTGTTGTTAGTGGATGTGCTTTACTAATAATATTTTACCATTTCCAGGAAATCTTTTCAGGAATTGAAATAAATTCCTCATAAAGATATGGCAAATAATGTATGTTTTAAGCTAAATATTCATCGCTTGTTTTTTGTAGATTAATGAAATGGTAGGTTAAGGGGGGCGGTAGCCCCCCCCCCTCACACAGAACTAATTATCATATAAAACTCTTCCTACGCCTAATATGAATTGTTTAACATAGGTTTACATAACAGTGCTCGTTATCATACCTCTTAATCTCCAACCTGTATTTATGGTATTAAATTTCAGAGTAAGAGAAAATAGTATGTGAGTGACACACCAGATTATTACTATTGTTATAGTTACTAAAATGAAATTACAAAATTCTGATTAATTATACAGCTGAACAACCAAAAATGACATGGTATTTTAGTGTTTCTTAAAGATTTTTATTTACTAAATCCGAATATACAGGGTGTCCCATAAGTTTGTAGACATTTTAAAAATTCATAACTATTGAATGAATTGATAGAATTGAACTCGGTCTGCAAAAAAATCATTCTCGTAAAGGAGGATTTTCTTGGTAATGAAAAAATAAAAATTAATCTATTTGTCGATAGGGGGCGCTTTGCATGACCAGATCACACATTTTCATGAAAAACTACACTTATTCGCAGGCAAATGTTTACAGGCATTTAAATCCCATTCTATGAGTCCGTCGTCACCGCAAATTACAGTTTACAAACGAGTTATAACACTGCTAACTGCAACTTTAGTCGGCGGTTCTTACTGAGGGAAAACATACCAATAACTCTTTATCCACCAAGTCAGCATCATGATTTAAACTTCATGTATGCACAAGTAAGAGGCAAAATAAGAAATAAACTGTTCTAATCATAAAATTGTACAATTTATAGGACTTTCATTAACATATACACATATATATATATATATATTCACATCCATGCGAAAAATTTAACTATTTGTTTGACTATCGTCGACAAAAAATTTAACCATAATTTTTTTTCTTTACCCCCCCTACCCCCCCCCCCCCCCCAAAAAAAAAAAAAAAAAATCTCGAGAATGATTTTTTTCGCAAACCGCGATCAATTCTATCAATTCATTCAATAGTTATGAATTTTATAATGTCTACAGACGTATGGGACTATCTATCTATCTATATACATACATACACACAGAGACATATATATAATTAAAAACAAAATTAAACTTTCAAAAATTAAATTTCCGATTTTATAAAAATTTAAATATGCTGATTTCATAACTGATAATGAAAATTAAAAAAGGTAAAACTTTTTCCTGGTCAGAATTTAATTTACGACCCGAATCTTATTTTTCACATTAGATTTTCCTTTTTTATGCATTAGTAAACTTTTAGATTCTGTAATAGCCTATTTCATATTATTTAAAATTATGGTCATAGATACCAACCCTGGAGGTTTTCTATCACCACTATTCTAATAAAAATATATTTTTGCTTTATTTAGTAATGAAAAATCTACAATTAAATTAAAAGAAGGTAACTAAATCTAAAGAATTGATATAAGAAAATTGAAAAAGTTGCAGGTGGTCCACTAAAAATCGTAATTTTAATAATTATTAAAAAAGAAAAAAAAAACTCCAAGTGAAATGTAAATTAGTACGGATTATTTTAATAACTAATTTGTACTGAATGAATAAATAATTTGTACTGAGCGGTTTGTACTAGAAGAAAATTTTTTAATGAACACAACATACTAGGTTTATATACACAATAAACTAGGTTTCTTATTATTATAAACAAAGGATCAATACTGAATTTCTATTATGTTAAAACTATAATTCTTTGTGTAATTTCTATACACATTCATACATGAAATGATATATTTAGTCAGATATTTAAATATGCTTATCTAATAATTTGGTTGTAAAATTATGAAATGTATTTCCATTTGACTATAAAACAAAATTTGTTATCGTTTCACGCATTAAAACTTACGTGGAAATCAAAAAGGAGAGATAAATAACCAAGATAAAATTATTTACCTTTTGTATACATAAAATCATGCATATTTATCATTTAAATAAATGTCGATTTTGAAATCTGAGTTTACCTTTTATAAAACCTGAAATGAATGCTATTAAATGATATTAAAATTATACATTTGCAGTTAGTTGTTGAAGACAGGAATTAATACTATACAACCTACTTATGTGGGGGAAAAAATTGTTATACGTATTTCATATTTTTACTTTTCGAACATACGTATGTAAGGAAAGTATTGTAATCATGTCAAAAATCCGAATTTGAGATTTTGATGTTTCTATACGTTTCGAGGTTCCCTGAGTCCGTTTTCACTATTTTTACGTTGATGTATGTATGTGTGTATGTATGTGAGTGAACACGCTAGCGTCTAAACACTTTGCTCGAATGAGCTGAAAGTTGGTACGTATATTGTAAGTCACTGTAGCACGAACCCTATTGATTTTGGTGAATCTAGCACTTATTGTTTTTTTACAGGGACACCAAGAAAAATTCTTTGTCATTATGGCCTATTGGACCAAATTTTTAAAAGTATGACAGCGTCTAAACGCCTTATTAAACTGAGAAAAAAAAAATAATACACATATTTTAGGTCACAGTTGCACGAACTGTATAGATTTTGGTGAATTTAGCACTTACAGTTTTTTTACAGGGACACCAAGAAAAATTCTTTGTCATTATGGCCTATTGGACCAAATTTTTAAAAGTATGACAGCGTCTAAACGCCTTATTAAACTGAGAAAAAAAATAATACACATATTTTAGGTCACAGTTGCACGAACTGTATAGAGTTTGGTGAATTTAGCACTTAGTTTTTTTTACAGGGACACAAAGAAAAATTCTTTATCATTATGACCTATGGGACCAAATTTTTAAAAGTGCGATAGCGTCTAAACGCCTTATTCAATTTAGCTGAAAATTTATATGAATATTGTAAGTGACTATTGCACTAGCTATAAGCATTTTGGTGAATCGAGCACTGATATATTTTTACAGGGACACTGCGAAAAATTCTTAATCATTATGATCTATGGGCTCAAAGTTTAATAGCGTTATATTAAACATCGTGCACTACTTGGGGAAGAATACTCAAACACTCTATTATAATTTTCTCTCTTTTTTATTAACAACTCCTCCTTCTTTACTTTATCTACAAAACCGTTAATTACACACGATGTTCGGAAAGTCGAGTGGAGGAGTTATTCCAGATTTTGTATTTTGTTAGAAGTAAATATTTCGTGTTCTGCTAAGTAAGACATCTAAAAGCTTTAACTGGATAGCTATCGAAGCTAAATTAAAAGTGATCTTGCGTGACAGCCACATTAATTTCTGTTAACCTATATTACTATGAACACATTGTTACAGTTTAAAGCATAAGAATATGAGATACTATATACGGATATTTCCAAAGTATTTTAGATACCATTTCAATAAAAAAAAAAAAAAAATCTGGAGTAATTCTATTGGAATTTTAGAACATTAAGTAATTAACAGTTGTATAAGTAAATTACATAACTGCCAACATTTTAATTTATTTCAGAGTATTTTTAGCCCAGCCTTTGTTTCATACCACTTATTTTTTAAGAGTAATTTTTTTTTTTTTTTTTTTATTGAAGTTATATATTGAAGAAAAAATTTCTATAAATTAAGTGGTGCGAAATAAAGGTGGAGCTAAAAATGCTCCGGAATAAATGAAAAAGTTGGCAGCTATGAAATTAAAGTAAGATAAGTCGTTAAATAAACAGAAGAGAAAATTATAATACAATGTTTAAATATTTTTCTCCATATAGTATATTGTTTAATTTAACACTAATGCATTTAAAATAATTTTAGTCCATAGGTCATAATGATAAAGAATTTTTCATCGAGTCCCTACAAAAATCTCTAGATTTACTAAAATTATTACTGTTCAGATGACGGTAACATAATAGATATATATATATTTTAAATCTAGTATTAAAATTATTTATTAAATGGAAATTTATATAAGAAATGTAGTACATAATTTCAGTTGCAAATCCCCCCCCCCTAAATTTCCCTCTTGCCGCAAATGTTCATGTCTTAGAATTTTCCATCTCTGTAGCCTCTCAGAAGATATTTAACAGTTAAAATAATTGCCCCCCCCCCTAAAATTCCAATTTATAGCCCTAAAATTCACCTAAAATGATAAAAATAGGGGGCCATCCCTAATAAACGGTGGGTGATAGGGTAAAATGGGAGTCATATTTGGAATCAGGAGATCATTTTACATAATTTTTTCAAAAATGGTGTTGAAGGCAATTTTCATGCCGAGCAGTTGTATTTACTTTTAATGGCGCTAAATGGACCCCCTCCCCCCATAAATACGCAGAACCATGCAACTAAAACCATTTATAACAATAAGTCTGATGCTACAGTTGCTTCACATGGGGGAAGATTCAGAAATTAAAAACAAATTTTTTAAGCATAATTCCAGGTGTCTCACTCATTCTTATTTTCTCGTGAAAGTAAAACTAGTACGCAGTAGCCAGCATACAATTTTCTTCTGTATTTTCCTTACAAATTCCCTGAGTAAAAATTATTTGTTAAAATTATTATTTATTAAAATTTATTTTCCACGATGAATGCAGTCAGTTTTTATTCTAGAGAAATATAACATTAAAGTCCTAAGAAATTCAATTTTATTCTCTCTATGACAAACTTAAAAGAAAGAAAGAAAAAAAAAAAAAGCATTTTTTCTCCCCCCCCCCTTCCCCTTAGTTTTGTTGTTGGTTACGTCACAAATCTATGTTTCAACCATTCGTTTTAAAGGTCTTGAAGGTCTTGAAAATACCCATAATGTAAATTTGCCCCACCATCACACGGTGGGCAAGCTCGTATATATGCAAATAAATAAATAAAATAAATATTAAAAATAATTTTAATAATAATGATAAATTCCCAGTTGACAACCACTATTATAAATATTTATTTATAACTTTAGAATGATTAATTAAAAAGAAGAATTATCTTTATGCACATTTATATTAAACTGTCGTATACTGCCATATTAAAATTTTAGGAAAAGCAGGATTGCAGCGCCACTTGTTAAATAATTTGTACTAAAAGTTGACAAACTACTTTATGTCACGGTAAAACTACATGCTTTTTTTTTTTTTTTTAATGAAATTCTGTGCTGTTGTTTCCGAGATACAGTTACCACAAAATTTTGTAATACACACACACAGCCATTTTCTAAAAATGGTCAAATCGTGCTCTAGGGTTGGGTTGTGGGGAATAAGGTACTAGGGTCATGACTGTACTAGGGTCATAGGCCTGAGGGGGAATGCCCTCCGTGTGTGGGGGGGTTCTAAGGGGTCCTAGCCCACATTTACGCAAGTTTCGGAAAACTCCAAATGGCTAGGCAGACGAACGCGACTTGGGATCGAACCTAGCACCTCACTGCTACCAGCTTTGAGCGCAGAAGCCCTCGGGCGCTGGTGGGCAACAAATCATGTTCTAAACTTCTCAATACGTGTAAAATCTATCGAAAAAAACCTCAGGTCGAAAATTTTTACAGAACTAGTCTTTCTTATATTGTATACAGAAGAAAGAAAAAATATGCAAACGTTCATAATTTCTTTTGTCAAATACGCAATTGTTATTCTAAGTCGGTGCAGTAGGAAATTATAAGAATGCCATTTCTTCTTTCAGAATATTTTTCAGAAAAAAAAAAAAGGGGGGGGGGGAGAGAGGGTGCGAAAAGTTAATAATTACCTAGTTGTAAAATTGGAGAAAGAGCAAATTCAGATATTAAAAATGAAAAAAAAAAAAAAAAAGAAAGAGAAAAGGAGGAGAGCGTGCGAAAAGTTAATAATTACCTAGTTGCAAATTGGAAAAAAGAGCAAATTCTGACATTTACTTTGAGATATATAATGTCACAACATTCCAAGAATGTTTTTTTATGCACTGCGAGCAAACAACGAAGAGAACATTTCGCAAGACTTAAGATCATGTGGGATACTATTTTGAGTAAATCGGGGTTGAAAAAAAACGGGAAAATAAAGTGACAGCTGAAAGTGCTTCAGTTGTCTTCTGGGATGTCTTCTTAGCCGCAATTTTCAAAATTCTCATCCGAAGCATGTTTAGGAAATGTGACATAACAATACCTTATTTTTCTTTCATCAGAGGTAACTTTGTCTCTCAATCTTCATTTGCACTTCGTTAGTCAGGCGTCACACAATCATTTCAAATGTATTTCGAAGAATCATAAAATAATGTTTATACGTAAGTTTAAGTAATCTGTTGTGCACTCGCATTTTGTTGCAGTTTCAGGCATCCCAGTGAAAGAATTTGATTAAAACGACAAATTTTATTTTCTTATGGTTGTTCTTGTTATTTTCAACCCAATTTTCATTAGAAGTAAAAAAAAAAAAAAAAAATTAAATAAAGGTCTGAAGTGACTCCACTCGACTTTCCGAACATTATTTTTTCTGTACAATCGTTAAATAATTAACAGTTGTATAAATAAAGTAAAAGTGAAGTCATTAAATATAAATAAGAGAAAAATATAATAGGGTGTTTCAGCATTTTCCCCCATGTAGTATGTTGTTTAATTTAATGCTATTGTACTTAAAATAATTTGAGTGCATAGATCATAATAATTATGAGTCTTTCATCTTGTCCCTGTAAAAATCTATAAGTGCTAGATTCACCAAAAATCAAATTTTGTCTGACAGTGACCTATAATATGTACATAATTTTTTAGAATAATCAAATGAGGCACTTACACGCTATCGTACATTAAAAATCTTTGAGCCCATAAGAATTTTTCGTTGTGTTCCTGAAAAAAAGAACTACAAGTGCTAGATTCTCCAAAATTCATACAGTTCGTGTGACGGTGACCTATAACATGTACATAATTTTTTAGTTCATTTGAATAAAGCGATTAGACGCTATTGCCTTTTAAATAATTTCAGGCTATAGGCCATAGTGATAAAGATTTTTTTTTTTTTTTTTTTTGTATGTCCCTGTAAAAAGTGTATAGCTGCTAGAATCACCAAAATTGTGTGACAGTTTGTGAGACGATAATCTATAACATGTGTATAAATTTCAGTTTATTTGACTAAAGTGTATAGACAAAATCGCAATTTAATTAATTTGAGCCCATTGATATAATGATAAAGAACTTTTTTTTGTTGTGTCCCTGTAAAAATACTAGATTCACCAAAATCTATACACTTTGTATGATGGTGACCTATAACATATATAGTTCCTGAGATACACAAAATTTTGTCACACACACGCACGTACAGATATTTTCTAAAAATTGTCAAATTGTGTTTTAGACCTCTCGAAATGGGTAAATCCCTCGAAAATCAGAGATTGAAAATTTTTACGAATCCAAGACCTTCTCTTATTGAATATAGAAGAAAGTTACAATAAATAAAAATTTTAAAGAATTGCTTTTACATTAGGGAGTTTTGAAATGTTAAAAATCTACATCCATTTCTCTAAATTTATTCTAAAATATACATTGAAAAAACCTTTTTACTTTCTCTTACATATATAATATAGACAGTATTGTTTTTCGGGTCAAATTTTTTAACATTAGCTTCAACTATATTTTACACATTTTGAGATATGCTGGTAAAGCTCGCTGATTCAGGACAACTCAAAAACAAATATCAGCACATATTTATCATAAGATACTTCATAAGATACTTTATCATTGCTAACTTCATATCATTGATACTTCAAAAGATATTTTATCATAAGATACTTTATCATTGAGTATCATATTTATCATAAGATACTCAACAAGAAGTGCAAAATGGAAATATTAACGTTATTAACATTAATTATTTAAAAAAAAAATAAAAAAAATAAAAAAATAAACACTGCAGAATTTGAGTTTAAAAGTAATAAGTATAAAACTTTCGCAATGAAAAGATTTCCAAATCTTCTATTGCTTCCCACTGCTGAGCTCATGGTCTTTGTTTTGAATTTTATCAAACTAACATCCTTTCTTTTCCTACCTCCTATTCCCAGTTGGATATTCATGAAGCTTTTTACATAATTAAAAATTCGAAAGATCTTGTTAATGATATTTCTTCCAATCTGTTCTTGTCTAATGCTTAGAAATTACATTACTTCAGTCTTCGTCTAGTTTTGATATTTTTTATACTTTTAAATTTATTTTCTTCTTTCACTTTATAGTTCTAGTCACATCAGTATTCATATTCGACTTTGTTTTCTCTCTTCAAATTAAACCGGTTTTGTGCGTTGCAGCTTTGTTTGCAGCACTCGTACCTACTTTGTTTGCCTGACGAAGGGTCGTGATTTTTTTCGATTCGAAGCAATTGTTGCAAGTTCTTCCATTTTAGCATTTGATGGTGTTTATTCAAAGTTTTATGCATATTGTTATTATAGCCATCTATACATATGGAGAACTTGGGGGAGGGGGGGAGACAGAAAAAGAAGAAGAAACCTGGTGGAAAAGCTAACTCAATTCTTTCTCATGAATTTATCTTTGGGGATGACATTTTTGTAGCTCTTTTCAAAATACTCATCTGTCCTCATGTCAAATACTCATGTCAAAAGTGTAAGTTAACGAAAATAGAGCTTTCTGTGAAGATTTATTTTGTTACTTTCACCATTACTTTTAGTTTTGTATCAAATAATCTAATATATATATATATATTAAACTATCAATAAAAATTTCGTACGTTATTATGTAAATACTTTTAAACTGTACCTTCCCATGTAGCACAGTATGGTATTTTCAACGTTGAACAAACGGCAATGCATTCAATTGAATTATCGTTTTTCCGTAACGTTAATAATCTGAAAATATGTCTCGTTGATTTCCTCATCTTTCAACGGTTGTTTTAATACATTTTACAACGTAAAAAAAACCGTTGTAAAAGGGTTGTACGAAAACGCAATACTGTCGTTTTTTTTTTATAATCTAAAAAAAAAAGTTGTAAAATGGTTGTTCAGAATCGCAATACTGTCGTGCTTTTTATATCAGTTTTCATCGGCTTTTCTTATGTCTTATAAACGTTGAAATCCATGAAAAATAGCTATCTCCATATATCCATTGAATTTTTGTTTCTAAAATATTGCTAACAATTTTAAAAAGAAAAGAAAAAAATGGAACATTCTTTTTTACTTAATTTTTAAACTTTTTTTATTACTAATTTTATTACTTCTTTAATACTCAATATACGAAAATATTAGATTCGTAAAAATTTTCAACTTCCGTTTTTCGAGGAAAGCTAAATTTCACAGCACATACAACTGCACAAAATATAATATGTGAGACAACCAATATAAAAACGAATGCTGAATTAGTTAAGACTGTGTATCAGCCGACAGGTGATGCTCTCATTACTCACTTTCAGAGATTTTTACATGACATCTCAACATCAGTTAATTAAAATTGCTGCAAATTCTGTATATAAGACCTTTATTCTGAGAAGCTGTATAAAACTTTAGTGCATGTTAAATAACATTATATATAGATTATTTTTTCAGTAAATATGAAAAAAGTAAAATTTTACAAAAGTACAGTTTTGAAAAAGAGTATTAAATATTTAAAGTTAGATCGACCCCTGAAAATTTAAGACAAGAATTCAAACATAAAATTAAAGAAGGAAAAAAGAAACACTCACTTCATTACTTGAAAAATCTTGTTTAAATAAATACAGCATCCACAATTAGACGAGAACTCTGTAATTTTTAATATTATGCTAGCAGGTAAACGCACCCAAAACCAAAGAATATTATACCTTTGAGCTTTTAAGGGAATTTACCAGCTAGCAAGTTGTTTGGAAATTACGTAAAATGTCAGAAAACTTTCGTACCATTTTAACAGGAAAGCGATATTCATCTTCTTTCACATCACATTCACTTTCAAAATGGCACGCGTCGTATCGTAAGACGCTTTTAAGGTTTGCCACAATATACTTGGCGATTTCAAATGTAGAACAGGAGGGAGAAAGCGTACAATATGAACACCTTCGTTAGCTACGGTTTCCGAAAGCCAAAGAACATTCTACTATACTTGTTAATATAATTTGCCGAAAGCTTCCCTTCTTATCATGTTAGAAGTTCTTTCGCAGCACACCATATCTTCTAAAACTCTAAAGAAAATTATATTATAACACGCACATCCCGCCAATTCACAATCGTGTATCGATATCAAGTTGAAGAGATTCAACGTCATTTGACAGAAATAATGACTTATAAAAAGCACCTATTAATTCGTTGAAAAAACATATTTTTTATTAGAATCAAAAAGGAAAACAAAAACTAATAAAATACCCATTTTAAAACGTCGAAAAGATAACAGAAAAAGTACAACCATAAAACAACGTTTGTTTTAGGTTTTCTTTATTACTGAGTAAATATTCAAAATTGTTCAGTGAGAATATTGCGAAATAAAAACTATTTTTCAACGGACATAAAATAACGTAACCAATTTTTCACTGTTCAGACTTATTTGCAACGCTATAACAACGTTATGTGTTACCTGGGTTACTGCATGCCGTCAAACATTCGTTTTTAATTATGCGGGTATCTACTGCCTTTTTTGAAAAATTGATACCTATATTCAGTACGAGTAGTTTAATTTAAAACAGTTGGCATTGGTGAACTCAGTTCAGTACCTTATCACATATTTGTTGATTGCACGGTTTAACCCTTTATCTACTGACGGTACTTATAAGTACCACCCACTTCAAAATTACATAGAATAACCATTTTTACGAATATTCTGACGATACTTAGCAGGAACACTCTTTTAATTCCATTCTTCCAGGATACATGGCAGCACGGGTTATATGATGAGTATTTTAGCTGGGAAGGCGAATAGTTTTGAAACTGAAGTTGCGTTTGCAGCTGCCATTATAATCGGATTGCCAAGTTTGTCATTTTTGTTCCGCAAAAGTAGTTAAAGTCAAAAGTTAAGTTCCTTATTTTTTTTATATGTTGGTTAAGACCTCAGAAAACGATTTGACTGTTTATTTTAAGTGCACAGTGTAAATAATTGATTTTACAGTTGATTAACTTTGTGGTACTTATAAGTACCGTCAGTACACTGGATGTTAGAGAAAGCAGTTCGTGTTTACTTTTCGTCCAGGTAGTTTGTTATTGTACTTCATTGTTTTGTAGTGTCATTACTAAACTGTAATAGAGTTATGCTTTTTTGGCATTTCTTTTTAGTTTTACTTATATATTTCGCTTTTTACTTTTTTTAATATTTTCGAAAAGTTTTAAAATTTGAATCTGAGCGTGCTTTTTTTTTTTGCCACACAATTAAATGAAATATCAATTCTTTATTCAAAAATTACCAACATTTTGATTTCTTTGTGTGTAACTGAGATTTAACAGTAATAGAAGGTTTTCAAGATGCTATTATTTTTTCCTCTTCTAATAATGTCTGGAATAATGAAGCTCAGACTTCAAGAGGCTTTGTATTTATTACAGAGCCTACCATCTGAAAGCAGTTGTGCACTAACAGATGATTCTTCAGTTGAAGTAGTCCCAGAAAACTGGTAGAATGTTCATCAAATTCTGAAGAAGGCGGTCAAGAGACTGAACAAGACCCAGGGTGCAGTAGTTTATGTTCAGAAAATAAAGTTCTTCCTACCCCAGGATGCAGTAAATCAAGAGTGAATAGGCAATGGGAAAAAAAGGTGTCCAGACCGAAGTTCCCATTTTACCCATAAAAATCTGAGTTTATGGATACCACATTTGAACATTTAGCTGCATATGTAGCTTAACCCTCTAATGCCCACTATAAAAAAATTCCAAACAAAAAAAAATTTTTTAGTTGAAACAGAGTTCTTTTAGGTCAAATAAATCAAATATGATTAAAAATTATGAAATAAAATAGTTTTTAATGTTTTTTAAATGGTAGCAAATATGCTACCATGGGCAGATTAGAGTACAAATCAAAAGATTTTCAAAAATTTTAAAAATGATTTTTTATGATTCCGTTTATGTTAATTTGGTTTAATTACAATTATTTACAAATGATAAGCTCTAAAACAATTTCTGTCTCTGTTAAAACAAAGATATTTGTCACAGTTTTCGATTTTATCTTGTGTAAGTGTTCCTATACATAGCACCTTTGTCGTTTCGAAATAAACAATGGCCAGTGATGCACAGTCCTTTGATCCTAAAAGTAAAAATGTGTTGAAAACTAAACATTTAGGGTTAAAATAGTTATATTTAGGCTTGAACAATTATATAATTCTTACTGTTGGTGGTTCATATGAGCGAATTTGTTTATTTATTATTTAATTTATTCTTTTCTTCCAGAGAATTTTTGTCGATATATTGGATAAATCCCTTTTCAAATCATTCGTATATGCTATGGCATCTTCTGTTTTTTTAAATCATATTTCTTCCTCTCATTCTGTGGAAAGGTGCATGGATGAAAGTGCGTGGATGAAAGAAAAAAAATAGAAATCAAGATTTTATTCAAAATTCCAAAAATTTTAGAATTAAATTTAATATTATTCAATAAATAAAATACAAGCATATAAAATACTTTAAGAGATTTAATAAAAGATTAAAAATTAAAACTCAAAATGAATTTCCGAGTTTTCTTCTTTCTTTTCTTTTTCTTTTTTTAAACATATATACATGTTAAAATATTTTTAAAATAGAAAAATATTGAAATTTAAACTTACAAAATTTAAATCTCTAAATGACATTTGAGGCTATATTATTCGTAAGATTATAAAGAATTAAGTTCATGAACTGTGTTCAATATAAAAATGTATTTTCTTCAGAGAACTGCTAGGCTTAGATACACAAATGCCCATGGTAGCATATTTGCTACCATAAATTTTAAAAGTCATTTTAACATTAAAAACAAATTTTATTTAAAAGCCTTTGTACCATGTGATAAAGTAACTCTTTTACTTTGTATATATCGTAATTATCGGCTTTTTTATTAATAAAATATTTCTAAAATCAACTAACAATTTACCTCTTAAAACGTGTTTGCTATTTTAGTTGCATCTATGTTCCTTCTAAATTTTTTTCTTTAGGTTGGTGCTGAGATTTATGCCTAAAATTTGCTAATAATACTGGAGGAAGGTTCCAATTTTTAATTTATGATCCAAAAACTACATTTCATGGCGTTCCAGTTTTAAAAAGTTAGAGTTTAATGCATGGTAGCAAATATGCTACCATGGGCATTAGAGGGATATACAGGGCAGCAAGAAAGCATATCTTTTTTGGAATATAGGCGTTGCACAACCAAAGGACTTCTAACAAAATCAAAATCACAACCTAAACGAAAAGGAAGACCCAAATATAATGGCAATGAGCACGTTTTCTGTGCAAACAAGAGGAGGAAAGGGAACATGTCTGTTTGTAAAGATATCCCCTTAGAAAATCGTGGATGCCAATGGCCAACTTTTGTTTCGAATCGGGGTTGTTGTGAATTTTGTGCTTTAAAAAACATTCAATCGAAACCTCACTCAAAATGCACAACGTGCAATGTATTTTTGCGTATTAATGAAAAGAAAAATTGTTTATTTGAATATCATCAAATTTAAGTTTATGTGTGAAATCTGTTTTTATGCATAAAAAAAGTAAGTAAATTTAAAAAAATTTGTAATTTTCAAAAATAAATTGTTTTGTGCTGTAACATATTAGTGTTCGCTCGTTATTAACATTTTTCAGAGTTAAAACTACGTTAAAAAAAGTCATACGGGCTTTTGTATTATGATAATGTTTTAGTCCTCCGTGAACTGACGGTACTTTAAAGTACCAATTTAATTAATTCGCTCTAACTAATTAAATTTCCCAAAGATGAGTATTTTATTTATGTATATCCCTTAATTTTGGATGTAGTGACTCAAAAAAAAATATTGCACGAAAAAAATTGCATTACATCATAATGCAGTAGATAAAGGGTTAAGGCCAATTCACTACGTTGGGGTTCTAAGACCTATAGGTATCACATATTTGTTCTCATAAATATGTACTACAATATATTCTAGAGTACAACTACTACACACTATATTCCAGTTACGTGAAACGAATTTGGCCGACCGATCTCTCGAAAGAATCACAAACTGAAATTCCCCACCGAGTAGGCTATCCTCCCTCCGAACCTATACTTAGCTTATCCTAATTTGCTCATTCATTATAGTAGGGTAGTTTCGTATTTTAGTTTTCATGCAATTCCGTAGTACTATTTCCAATGCAATGATCCCCATAATGAAAATTTATGTGGCACATTGTCCTATTGTGATATGTTAAGAAAACCTTAAATTTCGAATAGCTTACGAAGTTTACGAATTAGAGAATATTCAGATGATAATTCATAATTGAAATTTCAAAATGTTTATTACGTAATTCATATATTATCCCTCTTATTATACTTCTGCATTAAAAAACTTGAAATAGCTATCTAGTGAATCTTCGATCGTTATTACCCGAGCAAATAAAGACCAGACTGTTATACTCGATAGATTTGAATGGAAAAAGAAGGCTTTAACTTTATTAAGTGACAGTTCTACATATAAACTGTTTAATAAAAATAATATTCCTGCCATCGAAAGAAATCTAAACACTCTGATTAGTAAATAATTACAAGATAAAAAGAACTTTTTATATACCAAGTTTTTAAATTTTCTGTTGAATCATATAAACGCTACCGAAGGCAGCGGGAACCCGGAGCAATTGGATAAAAGTATTAAAAAAATGCATTGCTATCGTGTTTTGAGCTGTTATAAAAGTTTCAAATACTTATCTAACCGGGAAGTTAGTTAAAAATTGATTGCAAGCTTTGTACTGGTAACGCTGCTGAAGGCAGCAGGGTCCCGAAGCAATTAGTTAAAAATATTTTTAAAATGCATTTTCACCGTATTCTGAACTATTCTGAAAGTTTCAAATGTAGTCGGGAAGTTAGTTAAATAAATTTTCTGTTGAATGATATAAACGCTGCCGAAGGCAGTAGGAACCTAAAACAGTTGACTAAAAGTATTAAAAAAAGTACTGTCACCGTGTTCTGAGCTATCCTGAAAGTTTCAAATGTCTAGACAGTCGGAAATTTAGTGAAAAATCGATCGCAAGCTTTGTACTGGTAATGCTGTCGAAGGCAGCAGGAACCCGAAGCAGCTGGTTCTAAATGTTTACAAAATGCATTTTCACCGTGTTCTGAACTATTCTGAAAGTTTCAAATGTCTAGCTAATTGGGAAATTTGTTAAATAAATTTTCTGTCGAATCATATGAACGCTGCCGAACGCAGAAGGAACCTGAAACAGTTGACTAAAAGTATTTAAAAAAATGTATTGTCACCGTGTTCTGAGCTGTCCTGAAAGTTTCAAATATCTAGCTAGCAGGGAAGTTAGTTAAAAATCGATTGCAAGATTTGTACTGGACAGACGGACAAACAAACAAACAAACATACAAACAAACAAAGAATCGAAGCTAATAAAAACATGGTAAAATAAAAAGCTTAAAGTTTTTATGTCCTCTATTTTCAAATAATTTAAAATGTTACTCAGGGTCTACACCAGTTTTCTACTGCTTACCTGAAATACATAAATCCCCACTCCGTCCCCACTCCGTCCTAATAACTGATTATTCTAAATCCTTTCTGTATAGTATTTCCTGTTACGTCTGTAATTATTTTTTATACACTTTATTATGAATTCTCAATTTAGTTTAATCTCTTATTATAGCTTTCTTAATAATTTAAATTAAATTTTACGTTCCCTTTAACAGTTTAATAATTTCACTGTCAGTTGTTTCTCTTTTTACATATGTTTCTATATTTTATGATTGTAATATCTGTAAAAATTTACACAAATTCTTCTACCATTTAAGTGCAGATGCCTTAATTGAATTTACTTCTTTCTGTTTAACTTCTAATTGTTTTAACATTAATAATTCTTTCTACCAGTAAGTTAATGGCATTGCAATGGGCTCCCCAGTTTTAGTTCAGATTGCTGAAATCGTAATGCAATTTATTGAAAATCAAATTAATTCTGTTTTAAAAGGTAAAATTTATTTTTTGGTGTAGGAAGGTTTTTTTTTTTTTTTTTTATCATTACTAATGATCAACATGTTCCTAGTGTTCTAGATTAAACGAACTTCCTTAATACTTCAATTCAATTTGAAATAGAACAAAAAATGGATAATAAACTTTTCTTCTAAGAGATCTTAATCCAGCGTGTCCCTGCTGATGCTTAATCTAAATTTATTACTTCTATTTAAGAAAAATATTTCAGACCAATATTTAAATTCTGTTAACCCCTTTTTTCACAACTATGCTGTTTTCTGCACTTTAATTCAGTGGTAAATTTTATTTTAATACTGAAAAACTTTCTCAATTAGAATTGAAAAGAATTTTCTTGAAAATAAATAATTACACCCTCTCGCTGGCGTAAAAGAATGTCAAATTAATTTGACCTTAATCTAAATTATATTAATGTTAAATCTTCTAAACCGTCTAAACATCTTATTACTGTCTCTTATTATAAACAGTCTCTGAATCTATGGCAGAAATTTTACATACTATTAATGTGTATTGCTTTTAAATCGTTAACTTCAAATTCGTAATTTTCTATCTAATTTTAAAACAGTTATTACCTCCTTTGCCTGTACGAGTGCGCTTTATAATATTCAATATAAATTCTGTTATTCTGCTTATTTTAGTAAAACCAGCCGTTCCCTCCATATTCAGGTTCCTGAACTTTTTTTTTTTTTTTTTTTTTTTTTTAAATCAGGATGTTAGTTTTAAAATAGTCCAACAAGACAGAGACCGACCATTTACCTATTTTTGACGGAGTTAAAATAATTGTTTTCAACTGTTCAAATTATTATGCCAGAATTTTCCTGGAGGGTTCGTATTCTAAGTTTAAACCTTCGCTCTTAACCCTTTATCTTCCGCATTATGAAACAGACAAAAAATATATTTGAAACATTTTTTCAATTAAATAAAAAGTATTTCTTAAAGACATGTCAATAAAATATATGCATATCACATAATCATAATTAGTGAGGATTTTTTTTTTTTATGGTTCTTTAGTGTACCACTGGTACATGAAGTCGAAAATGATATTTCGACCTTAATAAAGTGTAAAAATGTATTTACTTTTTGTGTTCCTTGTATTTCTTCTAAGATTGATGATAGATTCTTGAGATAATATAGAAATTAATTATTACATATGAAGGTCATGAAAAATGTCAAACAAAAACAGCGACTGCACTCTATAAAAACCTTACTGGAACAAAAACAGCTACATGTAGCGTCTAATGTTATGTAGTGAGATTAAAGTGAGGTAGGGTAAGTGCACGAGTGATTGACACTTTTAGAGCAATCTCTGATGTTTTTAATGTTCCTAGCCATCAGAGAATATTTTTAGAAAACTTAAGTTAATACATATGACATGAAGGACATTCAGAACTACATATATGTTAAAATATATACATTTGATAACAATTATTTTTTTTTATGAATTTTTATTTGACATCCACTCAATGTTCCAGTAATTGACACTGCCAGTTTTTCCTTCTATCAGTAACTGGCCCCTGTGTTCCAGTGTTTGACCCTGCTAGTTATTCATTTTACCAGTTATTAGAACCCTTATGTTCCAGTGTTTGACATAAAATGTTAATTCTTATATGTAAAATATATGATTTTATTATTTTTCTTATTTATTAATTATTTCGGGATAGATGTCAATTACTGGAGCACCTACCCAATGTACATTTTATTCTCATAAATACCTTTTACATTTCTTCCATAAATTAAATTTTATACGCTATTTAAACTAATAAGTATCATCAGTTGATGAAGGGATAAAAGAATGTTGATGAATTTGGTTTCTCTGTTCGTCTGTCAATCACTTCTTATTTTGTAAATATTTTTAATTATCTTTAAACTAAGTTAATTAGATTCCCAGTAAAATGTTTCTCATTGAAATCGTATAAATAGCACTACTTTTTTGTATACAGGGACTTAAAAAGTATTTGGTGACACTGCGACGTATAAAGGGCATTTCTTTCAAGGATAATCCAATAATTTTGTACTGAACAAAATAACGAAATTGACCTATTTTATTAAATTGACCTATTTTATTGCATTGTTTTCGCGGCATACTCTATAAAATACTTTCTGGAACATAACTGGCTACAAGTAGCATCAAGTGTTTTGCAATGAGGTATATACATTTTATTCTTATAAATACCTGACTTCTTTTTTTTTCGATAAATTTGATTTTATACACATTTTAAACTAATGGTATTTCAAAGTACCTCGTCAAAGCAAAATGAGTCAGATTTTGGAACATATGTCGCAGAACAAACGGCTTTACTGCAGAACAATTACAGATATTTAGAAATTCAAGAACTTAAATTGTGAGTTATGGCGTCAAGAATGGACATTCTCTTTTAATATATAAACACTTTATTAAAATATTTCTAATGGAATTAATTGCTTTATCTAGCCTTAGTCGTTTTTTTTTTTTTTTTCCTAATTATAAGTTTCAGTAGAAACATTTGTAATTGTCATTTTATTACGATTATTATTTATTAATTAATTAATTTTTTTGCTACTATATGCTTATATAACAGCAAGTCGAATCTTAAGATATGTATTGTTCAAGAATATTATGAGAGTGAATTTGTAAAAGTTATACAGTCGGTAACAAAAGTGTCCGAACACTAGCAAAAATTCCTATGTAAAAAAAATACACTTCATACGGTTTTGTTAAATAAATCCTTGTCGAATCCTGTTCTTAGTCTAAGAAAATGATTCGATAAGGATTTATTTAACAAAAAACTGTATGAAGTGTACTTTTTTTACATAGGAATTTTTGCTAGTGTTCGTACACTTTTATTACCGACTGTACTTGTCCTGCAGAACGTTTTTGATCATCTGAAAACTTGTTGCAGAACATTCAAAAGTATTCTGCTTTGAAGCTGTCGGTTGATAAACGGTTTTAATGAGGCATGCGCAGTTCCAGCAGAGTATAAAGTACTTCTTCAGGAATTTTTACCCTTTGAGCTGTATTACCATTTTGTTTTCCGATGTCTTTTTAATGGTGAAGAGCCTAAATGTTCTCGAAACTTACAATTACTATGTTTTTATTAACTCGCTTTCTTGTTTGTTTGTCCAGTACACATTTTTCAATCTATTTTTAATAACTTCCCGATTAGCTATAGACATTTGAAACTTTTGGAATAGCTCAGAACACGATGGCAATGCATTTTTTTATTACTTTTAACCATCTTTAAGCAGAATTGAATTCATTATCATTTTCTTTCGAGTTGATGGAGCAATTCATCAAAATATTTTAAAATTGTATTTATTAATACAGAGAATTGTCAAGTTTATATGATTCAGCAGAAAATTTAAAAACATGGCACATAAAAAGTTCTTTTTATATTGTAATTATTTTATGTCGTGTATAGTACCTCAGATATTTTATTATTTTAAATGTTTTAGTTGTACATAGTTGTCTCAATTTTATTGTAGTGAAAATTTTTCTTAAAGAAATTACGAGGTATTATGATTTATAAATACTTTATATTAGTATGGATGTTCATGTCAATGTTCAGTGATGTTCATGTCAGTATCATAAATATTTTAAATGTGGTAAGACATCAGTTAAAATATTCCTCGTGAAGGACATTTACGCAAAATTTTGTACTTTTGTCATGTACACATGTTACGAATGCATTTTATCAGTTCACATCTCCTTTTGTTTTTTCGGATTTTTTTTTTTTTTTTTTTTTTTTTAAGGTGTCTACAACTGGAACAGAAAATGAGTGTTCACTTTTTTATTTTGAAGTTACCATTACAAACACACTTTAAACTCTACAAAAAATTAATATTTAGAGTATAAAAATAAATCAATTAGCATTTTTCACAATACATTTATGTACAGAATTGTTAATTGAGACATCGAACACTGGTTATAGTTTCACATTATAAAATTAAGAATAAAAAAAAAAAGAAAGAAAGAAAGATTGGTTGGTTGGTTGGTTGGTTAGCTTTTTTTGGTGCAAGGTCCAAAGTAGGACATGCTGCGCCAAACAAAAGGGTAAAAGAGAAAGTAGCTTCTGGATGGGTTTACCCATCCAGAAAGTCATTAAAACATCACAGTAAAAAATGTAAGTAAAACATACAAGATAAAATCAAAAATAATAAAAACAGTGTATATAATAAAACAGATGTAAAACAGGATGAACAATGTAAAGAATAAAATCAGATGTCGAAGTAAAAATCAGCCTCCTTCAAGAAGTTTGTCAGATGATAATGAGGATTTACACCTAAAAGGCTCGTAAGAGTGGGTGAAGATGAATTAAAATTTTGTCGATAAAGATGACTAAGGCAAGGGCACTCGGTGAGGACATGGCGAATGGTTAAAGCACTATTATGACATTTTGGACACTCAGGTTCCTGTTGTCCAAGTAGTAAGTATTTATGGGTAAATCTTGAATGCCCGTTTCGTAGTCGTGTAATAATAACATCGTATTTTCTAGGGGTGATTGTAGGCCAGACTGAAATTTGAGGTTTTATTTCATGCAATTTATTATTATTTTGGTTATTCCACTCCCTTTGCCACATATTTTTGAGATAGCTTTTAAGTGTGTGCTTAATGTCCTCATAAGGAACGGGACAGCTTAAAAGTATGGAAGCCTGCCTTGCGGATTTGTCTGCTGCCTCATTGCCTTTAATGCCAACGTGGCCAGGAACCCAACAAAACAAAATGTCAAATCCCTTTTTCAAAAGGTCGTTGTAACTTTTTAAAATAGAAATGAAAGTCAGGTTACAAGAGCTAGAAGAGAGAGAATCAAGAACACTCTTTGAGTCTGTATATATAATGAATTTTCTACTGTGCTGAGATGAAATAATGTTAAGGGCAACCTCAACAGCAAAAAACTCAGCAGAGAATATAGAAAATGAATTAGGCAGTTGATAGCTAAAACTGGTGTTACCAATGACAACACCACAACCGACTTTATTGCTTGTCTTAGAGCCGTCTGTAAAAATCTCGACGTAGTCCTTGTAATGAGAGCGATGAGATGAGTAAAGGGACTGAAAAATAGAAGCATCTGTGTTAGGTTTGTCAAATCCTTTAAACGGATGAAGACAAGAAATAACCTGGAAGTTCCAAGGTGTCATGTTTAAGAGAGAACGAGAACGGACTTTGGTATGAATATGAGAGGCGCCAGCAAGAAAGTTTTTAATTCTAAGAGCAAAATGTGGGATGCAAGATGGGCAATTCACATAAAGATTATGATCGTTACAATTTAAAAGTGAATGAAGTGGATGATTAGGATGTGAAAGGATGCGAAAGTACAATTCACAAGAAAGTCTTTGTCTGATGTCAGTGAGAGAAGGCTCCACACAGTCAGCATATAAACTAAGGACTGGAGTCGTGCGGAAAGCACCTGAGCAAATTCTGAGTGCACTGTGATGTGTTGTGTCAAGTTTTTTAATATAGGAGTGAGGGCCTGACATGCATAATCAAGTTTGGAGCGAATAGTAGCACGATAAATTTTAAGTAAAGATGGGCGGTCTGCTCCCCAAGAAGTATTAGAAAGCACTTTTAAAATATTAAGTGCTCTGTCACATTTAGTTCTCAAGTGTAAAATATGTGGCAAAAAGTTCAGTTTTCTGTCAAAAATAACACCCAGAAAGCGAGCAGTGTCAACAACTGAAATTGGCCTGTTGTTTATTAAAATCTCTGGATCAGGATGAAGACCTCGTTTACGACAAAAATGAACACATTGTGTTTTGTCAGTAGAAAAATTAAAACCATTTTTATTTGTCCATTTAATTATGTTTTTTATAGCAAGTTGTAACTGACGTTCTATGAAACGCATGTCATTTCCCTGGCAAGAAATTTGCAGGTCGTCAACATATAAACTCCCATGGACAGTTGGAGGCAATTGTTTAAGAATATTGTTTATTTTTAAAGAAAAAAGCGTGACGCTCAAAACACTGCCTTGAGGCACACCTTCCTCTTGAAAATAAAAATCTGAATAAACTGATCCTATACGAACTTGAAAGCGTCTGACTCTTAAAAAGTTTTGAATGAAAATGGGGAGATTTCCTCGAAAGTCCAAATTAAAAAGATCTTTTAAAATACCATAGCGCCATGTCTTGTCATAAGCTTTTCCTATATCGAAAAAAATTGAAACCAAATGGTTACGTCTCACATTAGCTCTGCGGATATTTGTCTCTAATAATAAAATATTGTCAACCGTTGAACGGCCTCGTCGGAAACCACTTTGCCATAGAGAAATCATATTACTTTTTTCTAAAATGTAAACAAGCCTAGTATTTACCATCTTTTCTAGCAGCTTACATAGACAGCTTGTAAGAGCAATGGGTCTGTAATTATTGGGGTCAGTAGCATCTTTGCCTGGCTTAGGAAAAGGAATAACAATAGCATCGTGCCAAGCAACAGGGAAAGTATTTTCAGTCCAGATCCTATTGTAAAGATGAAGGAGATTTTTAAGAGACTGTTTTGATAAATGTTTAATCATAATGTAGGTAACACCATCAGGTCCGGGAGCAGAGTTATGGCAATGTTTCAAGCTATTTTTTAATTCATTTTCTGTAAAAGGTCTATTGTAGTCTGGTGAAGAGCGGGAGTGAAAGTTGATTGAAGAACGTTCAGAATAACGTTTATGATACAAAAAAGGTTCGGAATATGAATTAGAATTGGAGATGTGAGATAAAGTTTTACCAATGGTGTTTGCAATATTTTTAGTAGAAGTTATAGTTTGTCCATTATCTTTTAAAAACGAAATACTTTGATTAGAATATATTCCCATTGCTTTCTTGACACGATGCCAAAGCTGTTTACTGCTTACATTGGAGGTAATGCTGGACACATATTTAATCCAGGAATTTTTTTGGGAGATTCTGCGGATTCTTCGTGCGGCTGCCCTTGCTTTTTTGAATGCGATATAATTAGCAGTAGTCGGGTACCTCCTAAAAATTCCCCAAGCTTTTTGTTGCTGTCTTTTTGCATTATTGCATTCATCATTCCACCATGGCTTAGAATGTTTACTGAGACGTCCAGAGGATTTTGGAATAGTAATATCAGCTGCATTTATAATACTGTTTGTGACATCAGTGATTGCTCTGTTGATATCACCCTCAGTCATTTCGTATGTGATAGTTGCATTTATAGTGAAAGTAGCCCAGTTGGCCTTGTCATAAATATAATGTGGATTTGTAGGATGATGATCATTAAAATTATAAAAAGATAAAAATAGAGGAAAATGGTCACTATTATGAAGGTCGTTACTAACAAAGAAATTAAAATATGGATAAAGAATAGGAGAGCAAATGGCCAGGTCTATTGCATGAAAAGTTCTAGAAGGTTCATGAAAATATGTATTGTCACCGTTATTTAAAATACATAAATTATTATCAGTGATTAGGTCTTCAATAATTTGTCCTCGAGGATTAATATCAGGACTACCCCAAAGTTGGTTGTGTCCATTAAAATCACCAAGAATTAAAAAGGGAGTCGGTAACTGCAAAATAAGCCTATTGAGGTCACATTGTCGAACAATCATATTTGGCGGTAAGTAGACAGTGCAGATGGTGATAAGTATGTGTATATGGATCTGAACAGCAATAGCCTGGATGTCTGTATTTAAAATGATATTAGAGTGTGGAACATTATTAGAAATTAAAAGAGCTACACCACCTGTAGCTCTGTCAGAATGTGTAAAATCTTTTCTGAAACACTGGTAGCCACGGATTTTAACATTGTCGTGTTGTCTTAAGTGTGTTTCTTGGAAGGCAAAGCAGATAGGTCGATGATCAGAGATAATATCTCTGATTTCATCTCGTTTATTAATAAAACCTCGGCAATTCCATGAAATGAAATTGGTCATACATTTTTTTTTTTTTTTTTAGATTATAACATCCACGTCATTGTCCTCTGATGCAGTGGACATACCGTCCTCCCCATCAGAAGGATGGAGGCTGATTGTATCATCTTGTTTTGGAAGATTTCCTTTATTATTTTTATTTGTAGTAGGAGTGGGCAATTTTGCTAGTTTCTTTTTCTTGATAATATTGAGACGGGAGGGTGAATTAGAATGCTTTAGAGAGGTAGATATAAGATTTTTTCCAGACAATAAGGTTTTAGAATTTTGTGGCGTTTTTTTTAAGTTTCTTGATTTGGATGAAGATGGCTGTGAAGAGTTACAAGCCTGATTTTGATTGGATTGTAAGGTTGGGGTTTTGTTTAATGCAGTTACAACTGGAGAGTTGGTGTTGGGAACAGTGTCAGTTTGGATTGCTATAGACTGATATGTTTTTTTGTTAACTATGGCAGCAGCGTATGATTTTCCAACAATGGGTGTTCTTGATTCTACAATTTTCCTTGCTTCGGGATATGATATGTTTTGTTTTGTTTTAATGGTTTGTATCTCCTTTTCAGTTTTTCATTTTTCACATGATTTTGAGTAAGATGGGTGATCCTTTTTGCAATTAACACAACAGGCAGGAGCTTCACAATTTTCACTGTCATGGCCAATTGCACTGCAACGGGCACATGTTAGCTTACCACGGCAAGAGGTCTTTGAATGGCCAAAACGTTGGCAATTAAAACATCTTAGAGGGTTAGGGATATATGGCCTTATAGGGCATTCAAGGTAACCAGCTTTGATTGATTGGGGAAGTTTAGGTGAGTCTATTGTCAAAATAATGTGTTTGGTGGGAACAGGCTTATTATCACGGAAGATTGAAATTTGTTTAACTGCAATAACTTTTTGGTCTTTCAAATTATCGAGTATTTCACTTTCTGGAATATATTGTAGATCTGGTTCAGAAATCACACCACGGCAGATATTTAATGTTCTATGTATACTTACAGTGACTGGTATATTGGCAAAGTGGGTACATTTTTTTAAGTTATTAGCTTGCTTGTTATTTTCGACCTCAATTAGTAGTTCACCAGATCTAAGTTTTTTAACAGACTTCGGATCACCCATTATCGATTGCAATGATTTCTGAATCAGAAATGGAGAGGTCTTAAAGAAATCTCCTTCATTTCTCTTTACCACAAAAAATCTTGCCTCGCAATTAAGAAATACATTATTTTCGTTAAGAGTGGAAGAAAACTCTTCCATTCTTTCCGCCCAAGATTTCTCATTTGAATTTTTGATAGCTTGGCCCGAGCCAGACGCATTATTCGTATTTCCTTTCTTTGTCGCCATATTGAGATAATAAAAAAGGGTCGAGGGTTTCCTTAGTCCCACAAGTCAGCCCGTTTCTTGAACAGACGGAAAAGCAAAGGGTTTTCAGAATCGCTCCCTGGGACACCCATAACCACTCACCAGCTACCAGATTAGTGACCCAGATCAGGAATCACATGTGGTAGTCGTGTTAGTCCGGTGTTTCTCGTTCGAGTAGTCACCGTTGTCTCACCTTCACCAAGGGCACCAGTCTCCCAGTGTGATCCCAAGGCTAGACTACCGTGAGACCCTCACCAAATCGCCAAGCCAATAACCAGCGCCACATCTACACCGTTTTCAGCTTGGTTAATGTTTTAGAAATTAATTAAGATTAGTATAAACAACAAGAACAAGACCAAAAAATAAAGGTGAGTGAAAATAAACAAGGTAAGTAGAACCCAAAAAGGTGAGTAAAACAATATAAGTAGTTTCATTTTTTTGCAAGTTTTTCAAATTTTTAATTTTTTTTTCAAATTTTTTTTTTTTTCATGAACAAAACACAAGAACAAGTACCAAACCCTTATTGGCCGTAAAACCAAAAATACAAGCAAGAAAAAATGCCAAAAACATATAAGCAAAATAAATAAATAAATAAATAAAAATAACAAAAACAAAATTGAAGGAAATAAAAGAAAGGAAGGTAGAAGGACAAAAAAAAAAAAAAAAAAAAAGAGAGAGAGAGAAAGAAAGATCACTCGGGCCCGGGGTGCGTGACTCCCCCTGAATACCTGAAGAAGGTACCCCCCTGGGGGGAAAGAAAGAAAGAAAAAGAAAGAAAGACCAAAAAATGAATTTAAGGAGCCACTTCACTTACCGTCGCGTTGCGCCCAAAATCAATGTATTTCTAAAGGAAATTTTGTTAGTCATATAACTCAGTAATTAATACATATTTTTAAATTTTCTTTTCACATTCAGAAAATTCGCAACAACTGATAAATTGACGGATTTTTTTTTAAACCTCAAGTGTTTTATTTTGAAGCTGTAAAATACGTATTTTCAATGAGGGAAATTTTGCAATTTACGATTTCAAAATAAAATATTAAAAGGTTAAATTATAGGGAGATTGAGGATGAATGGGACATTTTTCATGTTTTTATTAATAACGTTCACCACATGTACTTCAGAATTTTGTAACATTGCTCATACGTACACTTCAGTAGTTATTTGCATATAAACATACTAAATTTAATAAAAAGTTATCATTTGTAATAAATAATAATTGTTTTTTACATGCATGTGCATTTCCCCATTCATCCCCACCTACGGGGATGAATGGGACATGGTTGGGGATGAATAGGACAGGACTGGAATTAACAAAGAAAACAAAACAAAATGGTTGGTTGGTTGGAGGATAAAGGCCGATTGACTCCTTATGTGTCCTAGGCCTATAGGGGGAATGCCCTCCGTGGGGGTCTTTCTAAGGGGTCCTAGCCCGTATTTACGCGAGTTTCGGAGGAAACCACGGAAAACTCCGAACGGCTAGGTCGATGAGCGCGACCTGGGATCGAACCCGGCACCTCCCATCTACCAGCTTTGAGCGCAGAACCGCTCGGCCGCTAAAAACAAAATGGAAAATAAATACATTTTTAAAGTTAAATTGGTTTATGTGATTTTATTACACACTATGAAGTTATTGAAATTTACATAATCTGATGTATTGACTCAAATTAACATCAAAAGGCAAAAGTCCTTCGGTTCTCACAGTTCCTAGTGCTCTAGGCTTTGGTAATTTAATCTAATAAGACCTAATCTAAAAATAAATAAGACACTAGAAAGAGATAAATCATTATAATAGAGTTTAAATTATCCAGATAAATTTTTGTTTCCGACTGATCGGGAAAAATAAGCATTATATTCCGTATTACACTAATAATCAGCAGGATTTATTTAATTAGCTTGATTGAAATTGTGATTTTAATCCAATTATTATTAGTTTATTTGTTTATTTTTTTTTAATTATTGATATTATTGATTTAAATTGCATTGAATATTCTAACTTATAATTTTTTTAATCATAATTATTATAAACAAAAATCAGAACAATTAATTTCAATCTATTTTTCTTTAAATCCATGCTACTTTTATAATTCCATGTTATAACTATTGAGCTACAGGTTATAAAATTATTGAAAATCTATTTACGATTTGTTTTAATATAATTATTGTGTACAATTTTAATTTAGCACATAAAGGGGACTATCCAATTCATCCCCACCACCACATGATCATACAAAACATGAAATAGACGTAAGGAACAATTGTCAATATTCTTCTTGAATATCATAAACACAATAAAAGATTATGCCTTTTCAGCATATGTGAGTTATATTAACTTTAAGCAAATAGTTAATTTTTAAGTACTATCTAACTGAATCAGTAAAAACTTACTCTGGCACCAGAAAAAGACACTTTAATTTTTTTCTGCTCTTCTATGGAAAGCACAATTCTGAAACTACACTTCATGAATAACCTCAGTACTGCCACATATCAGAAAAATTGTCAAGTTTCTAGTGCTTGCAAAACATAAAAATTTTGCTATTGTCCCATCCATCCTGCATCCCATTCATCCCCACTCCCCCCTATATATCTGTTTTTAATACACGTCTATCAATTTAACAGTCGCAAATTTTTTGAATGTGGGGAAAAATGTATTACTTAATGAGTTATAAGCAAACAAAATTTCACATAGAATAACATTGGCTGGCACTTCCGGCGACAATAACTAAAACGGTACCTTAAAGTGTACTGCTAGTATAGGGTCCACTGCTATAGTATAGGTATTTAAAAAATAAATATTTGAATTTATATTTATAGTTATTTTCTAATATATATAATTAAACATATTCCATAATTTTTCCAATAATATACATACATATAAGGTTAAATATATATAATCTTTCAAAAAGTAAAATAAAAATTTAAATAACTACATTTTACTTCAATCGCAATTACAAAAAAAAAAAAAAAGAGTATTATGTATAAAACATTTATCTTATTACGTCAGTCTGAAAGTGGCGAAAGTTATTAGAGGTATTGAAGCACATTTTTAGCAAAATCAATATAGTTGAAAATTCCGTATTTTCATCGTACAACATAAAATAAAGTGATCTAAGAGGCTCTTAAGCACTTTAGAAAATTAGTGCAAAGAGAATATTGCGTGAATTAAGAGCTCTTAAGAATTTTGAAAAGTTAAAACAAGAAAGTTTTTTTAATTACATATATTCAATTAATTGATGAACAGTTTATTTCGTCAAAAATAAGTTTGCCTGTATTGCGTTTAATGAAGCAATATATTTGTTTTTATAGCAGAAAAATTAAAAGTTAATAAGCAAAATAGTTTGAAAATTTCAAATTAATCATCATAACTATACAATATGAATCTCTGTGGTAAAAATAAAAAACTAGTATGTTGTGGCCACCACAAGACTTTCTTCTATATTTTCCTATACAAATTCACTCAGTAACAATATTTAAAAAAAAAAAAAAAAAAAAAAAAAAAAAAAAACATTTTTTTTCTAAGTTTTTTTTTTCTTTTTCGTTAAAAGTAAAAAAAAAAAAAAAAAAAAAAAAAAAAAAAGTCGATAACTTCACTAATTATCACAGATTTATAGTTCAATCATTCGTTTTAAAGCTATTAGCGAGACCTTTCGAAAGATACCCATCTTGAAAATTTACCCCCCCAGGGAGAGAAGCTATGCCCCCACATGCGCAAGATTTTTTTTTTCTAGTTAACTACTACTATTATCAATAATTCATATTAATTTTACAATCACAAGTTTAAAATAACTCTCATTATGTACATTTAAACGAAATTTTGTCCTATACTGCCATGTTAAAAGTTTACAAAAAATGCGATCACAGCATCACTTGTTGAGCGATCGATCCCCAAATCTAATCAGCACCAGTTTATGTCAAGGTGCAACCAAATACTAAGTTTGGTTAAATTTCATTCATTGGTTCGTGAGATACAGTTGACACAAAATTCTTGATACACACACACAGACAGACATTTTCTAAAAACTATCAATTCGTGTTCAGGGTATCCCAAAACATGTAAATCCATCAAAAAAGGAGTTCGAAAATTTTCACGAATCTAATGCTTTCTCTATATATACATGTAGAAGAAAGTAAAAAAAAGAATGTTATATAAAACATTTATCTTATTACGTCAGTCTGAAAGTTACGAAAGTTATTAGAGGTACTGAAGCACATTTTTAGCATAATCAATATAGTTGAAAATTTCGTATTTTCATCGCACAACATAAAATAAAGTGATCTAAGAGGCTTTTAAGCACTTTAGAAAATTAGTGCAAAGAGAATATTGCGTGAATTAAGAGCTCTTAAGAATTTTGAAAAGTTAAACAAGAAAGTTTTTTAATTACATATCTGTACTGATAAGTATAAAGGATTTAAGTCCATATTCTTGATTTTTCAGCAGACGAAAAATAAAGTTAAACTAACCAAAAACAAATCACAAGAATTGATTAGGAAAAAGGGATTTCGTTGACTTATACCATTTATACCATTAAAGGATTGTCAACCTTCATTTAATAACGGGAAAAAATTGAATTAAATATTTTATACCCTACATGAATGCTAAATTTCTAACTTGAATCGTTTTTTACTAATGGATTTTCTCAGAGACTAAATGTCAGACTTAAATCCTTTATACCAATCGATAAAGAATTTTTTTCTGAGTCTGGCAATGTACTTAACTCAAAATCGACATTTTTGGACTTAAACCCTTTATACTTATCAGTACAGATATATTAAATTAGTTGATGAACAGTTTATTTCGTCAAAAAAAAGTTTGCGTGTTTCGCATTTAATTAAGCAATATGTTTGTTTTTATAGCAGAAAAATTAAAAGTTAATAAGCAAAACAGATTGAAAATCTGAAATTAATCATAACATACGATATTAGTTAGTTGTAGGGCGACTAAGCCACCCATTGAAAAATGATCATTTCACTTTATTTATTCCTCACTTCAATTAATTCATTTGCTAGCAAAGCACGTGCGAAATCTTCGCACTCTATTTCTTCGTTACCTTTAAAGTTTAAAATTATTATTATTATTTTATCCGCGATTGTAATGAAATGCTCGCCCTCTGGTGGGCTAAGGTGAAATTACAATAAACATGGTTTAATTCGAATTCCATACAGCCGCCATTGCTTGCCGATATTTAGTTTCACATATATTTATTGAATAAAAATGAATAAATACGGTAAAAAAGATAACACATACTTTTGTGTGCCACAGTGTAACTCCAAAGGATCAAGAAATCCAGAATTGAGCTTCCATTTATTTCCAAATGACAAATTTAAAATTTCAGTTGCTTCGGCTAATGGAAGTAAAGAATTAATCAGATGATTTAAAATTAATATTTGTTCAACTTCAGTTAAAAATCTACTTCCGATCGAACTTTGAATAAACTGAAGTATTTTTTCCAAAAGCAATCAATTTTCCATAATGTAATGGCGGAGAAATTATAGTACGAATATTAAGTAGAATAACAGAATACTAATGGAACACACGTGGCTGTAATGTTTACTAACAACTGCAGTGTTCACAAAGCGCCGTCTATCGATCATTACAAACGCGGATAGACGTCATTTTTTCCTATGCATGAATAAATTTAATATTTTTTTTTCACGTGAAAGCATTTTTTATTTTATGCTACAGAAAAAAAAAAAAAAAAAAAAAAAAAAAAAAAAAAATGACAACAATGGACAATATTCCTGTGACGTCACAGTGGGTAAAATCGTCGAACACGTGGCCGATATTTTGTAAACAAATTAGATTCAAGATGCCATTTTATTGTTACGCATAACATTTTTAAATATTTCTCCAGTGAAACTTAATAATCAGATATCTGTTCAAACAAGAACAAAAGAGAAATGTAAACAACTGAATCGAATGATAAAGTTAAGACTATTCTATATCGTAAAATTGCAGAACATTTTATGTACACACACATACACATATATATATAATGAATAAAATATTAATAAGAACATTTTATACACACACACACATATATATAGACAACAAAGCTTAAATAATTAGAATTTCAATCACTTTAATAAAGGAATTTATTAAATGGAACATCCATTTAAATTTGTTAACATCGCCACAGTTCACATGGCAACTTTTAATAATACATATGTTGATTAATATTAAAGTATATTACTAAAACTGGATTAAAAACAAAACAAAGGTATCACTATATCACTCTTACTTCAACTTCATTCACGATTCGTTAAGGATTCGAGCAATCTTTTTTTTTTTCCCCCAAGAGAATAAACTATTAAAAATGTGCCAATGGAGTTTTAGTATCGTAATTCTTAAATAATATATTAAATGCAAAAATTTATTAGAAATCCTCCACCCTTTAAATTTAATTTAGCAAGATTAATGAAGAAATAAATTTGTAATATTCTAATTTTAAAGCTTTTAAAATTGTTCTTGAAATACATTTATTTATTTATTTTACTTTCTCTTACCAACATATATGGTAGAGAAAGTATTGTTTTGGGGGTCAAATTTTCGAAATTGAATTTTTGTTATATATACACGTTTTGAGGCTCCCTGAATCATAATTGTTAAAAATGTGTAAATGGAGTCTTTGTATCGTTATTTTTAGATAATATAATTTAATACCAAAATTTATTAGAAAACCCTTTAAATTTATTTTATCAAGATTAATGAAGAAGTATATTTGTAATATTATGATTTTAAAGCTTTTAAAATTATCCTTGAAATACATTTATTTTATTTTATTCTGTTTTATTATTATTTTTATTATTATTATTATTTACTTTCTCTTCGTGAAATAAAATTGTTTCTAAACCTATTTTAGATTATTTGAAAAGTACATAAAACTTTACATTCTTACGCTATTGATCTTAAGATTTAATGTGCAATCTGTCATTATAATATTGAAATGCAGGGTAAAAAAGAAAGTCGTGTGAGTGACACACCAGATTGTCATTATTATGATCATTATTTAGTTTATTTTACCCATATATTGAAAAAAAAGTTTTATTTTTGATTCAGATTTTCGAAATTGAGTTTTTGCTACATTTGCTTAAATATCCTGAAACAAAAAATTAGGTTTTTAGCGGTTGCCTGAATGTGTCTGTGTGTTTGTTATCACCATACCTCAAGAATAGATATTGGGACTCGGATGAAATAAAGTAATTCGTGTACAGTGACTAAGAAAAGAATTCAAATTCATTAAGTCTATGTGTGAATTTTCTGGTAAATACAATTTAATATTTTTGGATGAAACAAAATAAAATAAATTGAACTTATATTTCATGTGCATGAAAGAATGTTTCGTATACAATGTAGAATGTATATCCTTTATTAGAAAATTACACAGAACCCCACAAAAGAATTCAGATATATTCATACAATGGAATTGCTGAAAGGTCATTTCATGTCGTGCTATGTGTTTTAAATTCTGTGCTAAATTAGTACACTATATTGTGTTTGTAAAATATATAGTAAATATACAGGGCTACCCCAAATTAAATGAAAGCATTTCTTTTTATAAATAAAAATCAATGTAATAAATGCAATTAAAGTTTAATTAATTTAAAATTATTCTCTTATTCTAATTTACTTTATCTTATCCATAAAAGGTCGCGAAAGTATTGTTTTCGGATCAAGTTTTCGAAATTGAATTTTTGTTACATTTATATGTTTTGAGGTTTCCTGAATCCAAAAATTATGTTTTTAGTGGTTGTTTTATGTGACTTGTCTGTGTGTATTACAGATATTGAGTTTGTAAAATGGGTGCATCAGTTTTTAAATATCACTTATGTTATTGATAAGGACAATATTGCTTTGGAACAATGTAAGTTGTAAATTTCGCATGTTATTCAAAATTTACGTTTTCTTTTTAACATGGCAAAACAGAGCAAAATTTCGTTTAAACGTCCATTATGCCAATATTTTGTCGTAAACATGTCAGACTAATATTTTAAATTTATTTTTTAATACACTTCATTAAATATGAACATTTTAATTTGAAACTTTAGTAATTGCCGAAACGTCAGTGGAGGCCCTACATTGAGACTCAAAACGGTTTTGGGCTGTGTCTGTCTGTCGCGCGATAGCGGCCGCACAAATAGCGCTATTGACTTGAAATTTGGTACACGTGTTCATGAGCCCCACGAAATCAGCTGTATAGTTTTTGGTATGTATTCCATTTGTAGTTCGTATACAGGGACACGCCAAAGTTTTTCTTATCATTACGGCCTATGGGGAATTTGTATGTATCGCGATAGCGGCCGCACAAATAGCGCTATTGACTTGAAATTTGGTACACATATTCATGAGCCCCACGAAATTAGCTGTATAGTTTTTGGTATGTATTCCATTTGTTGTTCGTATACAGGGACATTCCAGAGTTTTTCTTATCATTACGGCCTATGGGAGGAATTTGTATGTATCGCGATAGCGGCCGCAAAAATAGCGCTATTGACTTGAAATTTAGTATACATGTTCAGGAGCCCCACGAAATCAGCTGTATAGTTTTTGGTATGTATTCCATTTGCAATTCGTATACAGGGACACGCCAGAGTTTATCTTATCATTACGGCCTAAGGTGGGAATTTGTATGAATCGCGATAGCGGCCACAAAAATCACGCTATTGACTTGCAATTTGGTACACATATTCATGAGCCCCACGAAATCATCTGTATGTTTTTGGGTGTGTATTCCATTTGTAATTCGTGTACAGAGACACGCCAGAGTTTTTCTTACCATTACGACCTACGGGAGGAATTTGTATGTACTGCGATAGCCACCGCAAAAATCAAGCTATTGACTTCCAATTTTTGACGAAACGTCAGTGGAGGCCCTCTGTTGAGACTCAAAAGGATTTTGGGTGCCGTCTGTCCGTCTGTATGTCTGTCTGTCGTGTGATAGCGGCCGCAAAAATCACGCTATTGACTTGAAATTTGGTACACATGTTCATGAGCCCCACGAAATCAGCTGTATAGTTTTTGGTATGTATTCCATTTGTAGTTCGTATACAGGGACACGCCAAAGTTTTTCTTATCATTACGGCCTATGGGAAGAATTTGTATGTACCGCGATAGCGGCCCCAAAAATCACACTATTCACTGCAAATTTGGTACACATGTTCATGAGCTCAACAGAAATAACTGTATAGTCTTAGGCGTGTATTCCATTTGTCGTTCGTGTACAGGGACACGCCAAAGTGTTTCTTATCATTACAGTCTATGGGAAGAATTTGTATGTACCGCAATAGCGGCCGCAAAAATCCTTCGATTGACTTGCAAATTGTCGCACACTTTCCAGCTTTGCATATAAGTAGCTGTATAATTTTTATTGCTATATTGTTTATAAACTGTGTACAGGGAAACGCCAAAATTCTTAACATTACGGCGTATGGGGTGAATTTCGTTTAAACGTATTTTAATACCATTACTTTGCAATCAAGAAAATGAAACTAGCGTACGTGAGTAAGATGCTTAAACTTATGTTGTTTGAAGAAAATATGTGCTTTTAAGATTTCTAATTAATGTACAGGACCTTACAAAAGTGTTCTGACAATGTTACGGTGTCATCCAAACGATGTTAAATTTGGAACAATTATTAATTTTAAATGCAAAATAAACTGAATAGTTTTTACTGGTGTATACAATGTTTATGGTTCGTTTACAGAGACACACAAAAAAATTTCGGAACATTGGAGTCTATGGACAAATTTTTATTTAAGCGCGCATTTTAATGCGTTTATGCTGAATTGAAATTAATAAAATTAACATACATTATAAAGATGCTTAAAATCATGTTTACTCTTAAAAAAGGGTATGTATCGACTAAATAATTAATGGGACCACACAAAATAATTACGAGTATGTACTGTAATCATCCAAATAATGTCACATTAGTTTGAAAAATTAATGAGTTATAATTAATTAGGTTTATTCTTATTATTGGCATTTATAATGATTGTGGCTACTTTACCGGGATACATAAAAGAATTTCGTACTATTACGGTCTATAGACGGTATTTCTTAAGAGTATTTTAACATGGTTACACTACACCACATCAAATATAATGAAATTTTATTAGAATTTTAAAAACATTTTTTTCCTGTGGAAAATTGTGGTATAGAATTGGTAGTTAACTTAAAGGTTACGCAAAATATTTCCGATCTGCTATGTAATTTTTTTTTTTTGGTATGAAATTTGGTAGTTATTAAATTTGGTAATTATGAATTTCAGGGAAATAATACAAGACCGTCGTTTATTAAGAATACATATTGTTGCGTACTTGGGGGGTTCGTAAGTTGTCCGAGAATGAAAGGCGAAACTTGTAATAATTCAGTGATTTATTCACAGAAAGTTCCAGAAGAATACAGGTCTATAAACCAAGTATCAGCTTCAATTCAACCAGTAAACACAGCTTAATCAATAGCCGTTAACAGCACAAACTGTTTAACAATAACACATAAAGCAAGTCTCATTCAAAAAGGCTCAAGGCAAAGCAAACTGACGCAGATCTGAGACTGACTGCCTCGGTGAAAAAAATGCTCCTTTTATACTTTTCTATCGAACCCAGGCTGTTCTGGAAAATTCTCGTATCTCATCAGCCAATGAGATTAGAGCGTCCATATTTGGTATATCCCTAATAAGGAATTTCTCGCCAAGGTCGTCAAAAAGAACAGTCGCCAAATTTGGCGACAAATCCATTTCTTCCCTTCTTGGAGCTTTTTAATGCGTTTTTAAGGGAAAATTAGGCTATTTTAACACTAAAATGACTAGAAATGCAGAAAATTAGCATTTTATCAACTTACTAAGCCTCGTTGAAAGAATTTATGGAAAAGTAAATACAATTATTTATAATTCCGTATCACTTTATATGATATACAGATAAGTATACTAAGAGAGATAGAGCAGGGGGTTGAGGGAGGCTGCAGCCCCCCCTCAGGAATGTATCTGATTATGATAACAAGTCTATCGAATCAATATATACTGTTATATAATAAGGAATAAATAAAAATGACCTATTGAATAATGTCTGATACAAATAGGACGTTGAGGCTCCTGATCTGCAGATCCACTAGTTAAAAATTGTGTTTCCTTCATTTGACAAATTAGGCCAATATTTCCCACGAACTTGCAATATGGGGATCAGTTGTGTTGGAAATTAATGTACGAAAACAATCCTAATAAAATTAGTCATTTAATTACGATAAGTCAAATGTATCGAATCGGATAGAGGGTAGCCTATGAGGTGCGGCATTTCAGTCTGCGACTGTGTTGAGTGTTCTATCATACTCATTCCTTTTAATATGAATACATTTCGCTCGCAATAGAAATTAGTAACAATAAATATAGGATGAGAATGGTTATGCGCATCATTATTACTTTGATTTGTATAACATATTAAGTTAGATTGTTTATGATTACTGAAAAACAAATAGAATAGCATTAATAAAATATTTAACGTTTTATTTTATAACTTTGTATGTTGGGGTTGGGGGGGAGGGGCGGTAAAGAATGAGAAATGGACATGTCCGAGGAGGAAATTATACGTAGAAAATTTTATGAATTTCAACCATAAAATTTAACACGAAATATCTATTTTATTATGATTAAGATGTTCTTTAAAAATACATAATATTTTATAAAGTCGTACATTTTAAAAATTTAAATACAAAATGATAATAAAAATAGTTGAAATGTAAAATGTCGTACTACTGATTTGGACTTATGAACATCCTTCATGCATTTTACTAAGAATTTGTAATTTGTTTGAACAATTTTTACAAACTTTTTGGCCTTATACATGAAATCAAATCTCAATGCTAACATATTACCATTATTATTATCTACTTCTCTATTCGGATAACTATTTCTTAATTTCAAGATATGTTTCGTTTTGCGATTTAAATCCTACATTAATCATCAGAAGAAGAAAAAATAATAAAAAAAAAGAAAGAAAGAAAAACGCCGGATGTTTATTTATACAGGTTAAGCGGCGTGAAGTTTCTCTTTGCACTTCCAAATTTGGCAAAAATCGCATTCTCTGGCGAAAAATTGTGAATTTGTTCTGCGTGCGCCAACATTTCGGAGATACGCAACCCGGTCCGACTTTGTACCCGATGAGAAGTGATTTTTTAAATTTTCTTTTCTTAAGAATAAAAATATGACTTCAGGAGGAATATGTGCGTGCAGCGCACGTATACCTTCACACGTGCTCGCGCATGGGTCTGCGCTGCCGAAGGCAGTGGGGACCCGGTGCGAGTTTTTACCCGATCAGAAATGATTTTTTTAGGGGGCACGAAAGGTCAGGGAAGGTATACAGGCGCGCAGCGCGTATATCCCTTAAGTTGTGCGCGCGCACGGGACTGCGCTGCCGAAGGCAGTGGGGACCCGGGCCGACTTTTTACCCAATCCGAAATGATTTTTTTTAATTTCTTTTCTTAACACTAAAAGTTACTTTTTGTTTCTGTTACTGTTAGTTTCCTTTTCTTAAGAATAAAAATATGACTTCAGAAGGAATATGTGCGCGCAGCGCACGTATACTTTCACACGTGCGCGCGCATGGGTCTGCGCTGCCGAAGGCAGTGGGGACCCGGTGCGAGTTTTTACCCGATCAGAAATTATTTTTTTAGGGGGCACGAAAGGTCAGGGAAGGCATACGCGCGCGCAGCGCGCACGGGACTGCGCTGCCGAAGGCAGTGGGGACCCGGGCCGACTTTTTACCCAATCAGAAATGATTTTTTTTTTAATTTCTTTTCTTAACACTAAAAATTACTGTTAGTGATTCATTAATTTTAGTGATTCATTTGAAAATACTGACCCGCTAGCGGGCGAAGCCAGCTAGTTGCAAGATAAAAATTTGTAGACCACCCACAATGCTTTGCTATGGTAGAGTTGAGAATTGTTTTCCGAAAACAGCTGATTTTTTACAGTCTCGAACCCAAAGGAGGAATATGGTCCATTAAAAATATAAATGTCTATTTTAAAGCTATGTCTATTTTCATATTTTAATGGACCATATTCCCACTTTGGGTTCGAGGCTACAAGAATATCAGCTGGTTAGGAAAACAATCTTCAACTCTACCATAACAAAGCATTGCGGCTTGCAAATTTTTATCTTGCACTATTATTTATAAGAGTTACAGATTATATGAAATTGAAGTAAGAGTGATATAGTGATAACTTTGTTTTGCTTTTAATCCAATTTTAATAATATACTTTAATATTAATCAATATATGTAATATTAAAAGTTGCCGTGTGAACTGTGGCGATGTTAACATATTTAAATGGATGTTCCATTTAGTAAATTCCTTTACTAAAGTGATTGAAATTCTAATTATTTAAGCTTTGATGTCTATATATATATATATATGTGTGTGTGTGTCTGTATAAAATGTTCTTATTAACCTTTTATTCATTATATATATATGTGTGTGTGTGTGTGTGTGTGTGTACATAAAATGTTCTGCAATTTTACGATATGGAATAGTCTTAACTTTATCATTCGATTCAGTTGTTTACATTTCTCTTTTGTTCTTGTTTGAACATTATTATTAAGTTTCACTGGAGAAATATTTAGGAAAATGTTATGCGTAACAATAAAATGGCATCTTGAATCTAATTTGTTTACAAAATATCGGCCACGTGTTCGGCGATTTTACCTACGGTGACGTCACAAGAATATTGTCCATTAATTTTAAAAATCTAATCAAAAATTCGTTACAAACAAGGTACCAAATTAAAGGGGCAATTTTTCTGAATCCATCGGATTAAATAGCTTATCGATCGAACAATTAGATTTTTTAAATTAACTAAAGTATGAAAATTAGGTGGCAACTTGCATTCACACACAGACAGAATCAAAGGAAATCTTTCAGCCTTTTTAAGCGTGACAGAGTCAGTCAGTGATGAGCGTAACTATATATGCTGATGAATCTCAGCTGTAAAAATAAATATATATATATATATATATAAAAAAAAAATTTTACCAAATTTTTTCAACAGAATTAATATTAACTAGCACGAGTTTAATCGTAAATGCACTAGTTATATTATTAAAGAACATCGAATTCATTTGAATCTTGGGTTCAAATCTTTAGAAAGCATATGAATATTTTTAACCAGCTGTTCACATTTTCATCCTGAATTGATTAAAATGAAACTGAATCACAAAATTTGTGGAATAGCATAACCCTTTGCGGCGCAAGACAATTTGGATCATTTAAATTATACTGCCACCAGAATTCATAAACCAAATTAAACTAAAAGAAATTTTAAATTTTAAGGTTAAAAAAACCGGCCTTTTCTGATATGTTATAAACGTAAATTTTTGCTAAAAAATTTCCGGGATGAATTTTTGCAACTGGATCTTAAATTTTGCGTCCTCGCAGCGAGGACAGCGCGCGTTAAGGGGTTAAAGTACTGATCCTAACCATTTATTTAGAATCAAATTATAATTAATTTAAATGTTTTATACTGAATACAAATATAATATTGAATTTCTTAGCCTTCGACAATTAATCTAAGTGCAAAATTTGAATTAAATTAGTTTGATTTCTATTTAATTAAAACGAGAACGAAAAATCATGTGGTATGCATTGCTTATTAATACTTTCCAAGTGTACGTACACGTTGTATCGTATAAACTTCGATGTTCTTTGCCTACATTATCACACAACGAACAGACAGACATACAGACATACCGACTAACTGTATTCATAATCACTCTTTTACATTATTGGAAAGTATTAAAAATGCTTAACGCAAACGAGAATTCAGTCCTTAATTTACAACTGCAGCCCTTAATGTATCTGAATATTTTAATTTGAAGGTTAAGCGTATTATATTCTATAGAAAACATTCTTTTAGCTTATTAGCAATAAATGTCAACTTCTTTATGATTTTTGCAGTAGTAAGTTATTTAAATGTGATTTTTAAAATGTCTCTCCTAAAATGTTTAATGCGTTGGAATTTTTGGGGGTGTCCCTGTATACAAACCAGTTACAGGACCTATTAATGTCATTTTAACTAGAGAATATTCCATAGTGAATTTGAATAACATGCATTATTTTTAAGAAATTTTAAAAATCTTCACGGACCCTGGAGGCGGGACAGATAGACGGACAATCGGATAAACAGATATTCTAATTCAAACAATATACATACTAAAAAATTATTAGAAAGTATTAAAAACGCTTGATGTAATCAAAAATGCAATTCATCAAATTTCCATTAATAGTTTTTAATATAACCCTTATATTTTTGTGCAGCTTTGTGAATTTTAATGCTAATCATACTATATTTTACAGAAAACATTCTTTTGTGCATATAAATAAAATATTTCAATTTCATTAATATTTGTGCACATAAAGTTATTAAAATACGTTTTATAGAAAGATCTCTCATAGAACGCAATGGTTTGGAATACTTTTGGGTGACCCTGTGCACAAAGCAGTAGAGGTATATGTGCGCCATTTTTAATAGGGAACATCCTTTAGTGAACTTGAATAATATATCAGTTTCAAGAAATTCCATGAATATCTGCGGGAGTTAGAGCGTGGACAGAGAGACGGGCGGACAGACCGAAGTCATTAATACGTTTCAAGCCTTGTTGGAAAGTGTTAAAAAGGGGGAAAAATGAAAACTCTTATTTTGCCACTAGAACGCATCTCTAAAGGAATGTGAATCTCAAAATACTTCAACATTATTGAGTTTTGAAAAATGAATTTGCATATGGAATTTGAGGAAATTTTGTTAGAATTACGATTTTTTATAGATTGGCCAAATTAATTCGTTAATTACTCATTATCATTAAGCAAATACTTCAATAATATAGAGTTGGGAAAAATGAATTTGCACATGGAATTTGAAGAAATTTTGTTTGAACTACGATTTTTCATAGATTGGCCGAATTAATTCGTTAATTCTCATTGTCATTAAGCAATTCTGTAGTGAAATAAAAATTTCATTCGTGATACATCGTCTGTCATTTTTTATATGAGCTAATTGTGAGAGTCGCATATCGATTGGGCTAGTTTAATGGTTAGAGCAATTGCACATTAAGTCAAAAATCGCAGGATATAATTCTGGCCTGGTGACTTTTGTTAAAATTAGATTATTGCCTCAAATTACTCAATTAAAAAACTGTAGTATATAAATGGTCGAAGTTACTATCCTAAACTTTCTGAAAAAAAAAAAAAAAAAAAAAAAAAAAAAAAAAGTGGGAAGGGTGAGTACTTGTACTTGTAGTCATTTGCTCCTGATAATAAACAATCCAAAAAATCTGTAATATTATTTTCATATAAATAGAGGATTTCTGGAATTTGAAATAAATATATCATATATTGAATTTTTTTTTAAAAAATCTAAGAAAAACTTTTTTGTCTACACAAAACCCTCCCCTGATGAGATACTATTTTGAGAATACACGTATATGACTGAGATGTTCGTATGTTATAACGAAATCAAGTGTTATAAGTGCTTTGTTAAATCTGGGTTCGTATTGAAACAATACCGATTACTTTACAATACCGATTATTATTGAAAGAATACCGAAGCACATCATGCACTCAGAATAGCTCCGAATCGAAATAATTGAAAAACTGTTGTTTTTGCTCTTTGAAATACTTCCTTTTCAAAAATGATACACCATTTGCTTATTTTTAAGAGCTTTTCTCAAAAGTGATTCAACATGTTCACGTTTTTAACATCACTCAAAAATAAAATGCTGTGTGCATATTCTGCCATCTGTTGTTTAGAAATGGAGACAGTGAAATTGCGCGTTCATATTTGCGTCAAAGAAATAGCGGGTACTGTAAGTGAGTGCTTTACAGCTAAGTCAAAAGCCAAGATAGTTACCGATTTTTAAATTTTCATATTACATTGATCATGAGATGACACTGCTATAGACTGATCAAATTTTTGAATGTATATTTATCTTTGTTGATCTAAAAAATCCTTTAGTTATTACACTTAAGGTGCCTGCCTATCTTTAAAATGCAATTTTCGGTCAAAACTCCGATTTTCTATTTATGAGTTAGTATTAAAGCCTGACATTTTAACTTTCTAAATCAGTTTGAATTTTGTTTCTATCTTGCTTAGAACTTGATCTACAGGCATTTTAATATTAGTCACTCGCCAGTTTTTGAAACCGGAAGTGTCCCGTAAATGTTTGTTTACATAAATATTTTACTCAATATAAGCATCAAAATTTGTTACTGAATATAAAATGAATTTAAAAAAGAAAATAAAAAGCTTTGAAATAAATCAGGAACTTATTAAAATTATTTTTTGTTTAATATGTAAAATCTTGTTTTTAAATCTGTTTTCTGCTTTCTCTCAAAATGAGATTTTTAGCATTTTGCTTTATCCCAAAACATCATAACTCCAAAAGTTATGATTGAAACGTTATGAAGCTTTGACAAAATACTCTAGAGGAGTTGTTTCAGGGATTGAACTACGACAATGAAACTAGATTTTTTTTTTTTTTTTTTTGTCGATAGAAGTTATGAACTGTCATGTATATTCATGACTTTTTCAACATGTAAAAATGTTATCTTCTCTAAAATATTAAATAACAGGGTTATAGTTTTGAGAGTAGTTCACTCCCTGAAAGACCTTTCAATAATCTAAATAAATTTTATAGAATAAAAATATCTTTATTTAAATTTGACTTATGATGTTTTGTAAAATTGCTTTTTTTTTCGCAAATATTATGCATATTTTGAGCCTAAATATCCAAAATATTTTTAAAATTTGCATATTTTTTTCAGATTGTTCACTGTTTTTTACTAAATTCTATCATATAATGCACATAAAGAGGCAATTTCTCAATTATTAAAAAAAATCACCTCTGACGGTAGGCAGGCACCTTAAAATAACATTTGCTTTTTCTATAAGTATGTTTTTTTTTAAGAATGCATCAGTACTTATAACTAAAAACAGCGCATACTCATTTTAAAGCAAAAATTACTCAGGGAAAAAAAGATATATTTTTTTTCTCATTTTCAAAAAGCCATTTTTTTTTTTTTTTTTTTTTTTTTAAACAATGTACTAATTTAAAACGAAGCACACAGTTTAAATGTTCTGTACAAAATGTTTTGCATACTCATTTTATCAAACTTTTATTTTGCAGACGATCAGTTATCTAAAAATGCCATCTCATAATCATACTTTTGAAATTAATACATACCAAAATAATTACATGGAACTAACAGCTGTTCTCTCTCCCCTTCCGTATAAGCTTTATACTGTTTTTTAAGTTTTTGTTATATTGTTACACAGCATGTGCAAGGAATTAATATCGTTGTGGATAATGCCAAGCGCATTATACATATATATTTTAAAGTATTTAAAATATCTGAATAAATTATTGATAAAGAACTTCTCAAACTATGTTCCCAGACTAGGAACTAAAGATTGGTGAAACAGCTGTTGGATGAAAGAACAAGAAAACTGTTATTGTTAATATATAAGAATAAAGGTTTTACATAGGGATGGAAAGCGTAAGAAAAAAAAAGGGGGGGGGGGGGTATTCTGATTCCATAAAATGTTTTAAATTCATGGAACGTTTAAAAATAACTTTAAGAAAGAAAATCTCGCAAGTTTGTTTTATTAATGATTATCTCGCATTTAATTTAAATATTTCATTGCAATTGCTACGTATCAACTAAATATTATTTAAATATTGATTACAAGTTAAATAAAAACCTATACTTTAAAAGCTTTTAAAAAATATATATATTTTCGCATGTACAAGATAATTGCTGAAATATTAGTGAAGTTCAGACTCAAACTTGGTGTTAAGTTTGTATGTATGTACAGCGATAGTGCTACATCAAATTAGAAATTTCGTACAAGTATTTATGAGATAATATAATTCATTGTATAGTTTCTGGTGTGTATAGTGTTGTCGAATACAGGGACGAAAAAAAGATCTACGGTCAGAATTTTCGAAGGTCGTTTTGCACGGTGAACAACTAACTTTTTCAGATTATGAACCTGGGAGAGGGCACCGCAGGCTCCACCGAGCGGAAATTTGGTTAGTTAGAATTTCCAAAGGTATTTGCACTATGAACGAACAGGGTGTTGAACATTCTGAAACAGGGGAGAAAACCCTACCGAACAGTAATTTAAAACGGTCAGATTTTTTGCGAACCATCTGATCGCTGAAGGTGGCTAACCAAATAATAAATATAAGAAAATATGACTTTAAGAAAATAAATTTATTTAATATAACTCAATATAGTTTTAGAATTTAACTCTGCGGCAATCTAAATTACGAGCTTTTTTCTCATAGAAAAATCTATTTATATAAAAGATATATTGATACATTTTTTTTTTTTCTTCTGTAATAAAAGATTATTCACATTAATTTCTGATCTCCTTCTAAAAAAATAAGATAACATTAAAAAAAAAAAAAAACTATCCTTACAGTAACTATTACAAAATGAATTCAGCAGAAGAATGAAGTTATTAACAAAATTATATCTACATTATATAAAAGTATCGCAAAAAAATACCATAGTTGGAAACGATTCTAAGAAAAAGTAAGAAACAAAATTACATTACCTAATGATCTTCCACATTCTTAATGTGCTATTTCTAAAGGGTTATTTCATGTCAAAATAGCCAGTAGATTGAACCTCGACACCTTAGAAATAAATTATTTTTGGTGCAGTGGTAATATCAGACAAGTTATCAAGTAAAAATCAAAATTCTTAATTTTTTACGATGATTCATGAGTTAGGGACCTTCAAAAAATCAAAATTTGCAGAAATTTGACAATACTGACAGTTTTAAATACCAGTAGATCAAAACCGTGTATTAAACACTTGTAGATCTATTACAAATGCAGAGCTAAAATTAGTGTTTTCCTCTTCTGCATTTTTATGCTGTATAATCAGGCATGCAAAATGACTATAATATTAAAACTTTATATATATATACGGTAGGTGCTCCAGTGATTGGCATGCTCCAGTAATTGACATCTATACCGAAATAATTAATAAATAAGAAAAATAAAATTATATATTTTACATATAAGAATTTTAACATTTTATATCAAACACTGGAGCATAGGGTGCTAATAACTGGTAAAATGAATAACTAGCAGTGTCAAACACTGGAACATAGGGGGCCAGTTACTGATAAAATGAAAAACTGGCAGTGTCAATTACTGGAACATTGAGTGGGTGTCAAATAAAAAAAAATAATAAAAAATAATAATTGTTATCAAATGTATATATTTTAACATATATGTGGTTCTGAATGTCTTTCATGCCATATGCACTAACTTAAGATTTCTAAAAATATTTTCTGATGACTAAAACATTAAAAACATCAGAGATTGCTCTGAAAGTGTCAATCACTGGTGCACTTACCCTATATACAGAGCCTGATTAAGGGGGAAGCACACATTATCTCCGCTCTCACCGGAATATTTTTACAATTATTCTTTACTTGATGTCATAGAAATTCCACGCTTTGACGAGGAAATATTTTTTATAAAAAATGAACGGTGTAGAACAATCCAATTTACTCACCGTTATTAGACACCAGAATTCTTTTAAAATAATTTTTAATGAGAATTTTCTGTTTTTTTATAGGAGGAAAGTATTTGTTAAAAAATAACGGTGTAAGTATAAATAATGTGTGCTTCCCCCTTAATCAGACTCTGCCTATATATATATATATATATATATATGTATATATATACTTTTTTTTTTTCAAAATCTTACTTTAAATTAGTAAATAAAATCCTTTTTTTTTTAACATTTATTGACAACATATATTATACACACGGACTAGAACAAACAGTGAAGGAAAAATGGTGGATTAAGTAAGGAAAGTTGGAATATTACAGTTTCGAAACAGTCCAACGACGCTGTCACTCGTAACACAGTCATTATTTAACGAAAATTCTGTCAACAGTCCTATAGAATAGTCACTTGTTCTCGTAGACTAAAAATCAAGGAAGGTGGCGCCAGTGTCGCCAAATCTGGCAGATTTTTTATTCAATAATCACCAATAATTTTTAATTGTACCGTTTGCCTAATCACTTCGAAGACTGATAGTCTTATGCATATCAAATATCACATCTCAAAATTATTAGTGATTATTGAATAAAAAAACCACCAGTTCTGGCAACATTGGATATCACATCTCAATAGTCGAATGCTTAAAAAGTTATTTTTCTAACTGCCAGAGCTCCCAGACAACTTGAAATAGGGTATCCAATCGCACATTTACTGCTGTTTGTTGTGGTTGTTGACTCGTTGACTGACTAACAGAGAGATGAGATGATTAAAAAATTGCGCCAACATACCGCCAATCAATCGGATTGCAACCTTGTTAGAACCCCATGTCCAACATTCCCCGATTTTAAAAACCAAAACCAAAAGACATACGCTACATCTTATTACTTTCTTTTACCCATATATATGATAGAGAAAGTATGTTTTTGGGTCCAATTTTCGAAATTGTTTTTTCTTATATTTACACGTTTTGGGATCCCCTGTATCCAAAAAACTTGCTTTTAGCGTTTGGTCTGCGTGTATGTCTGTGTTGTTATCAGCATATCTCAAGAACAAATAGTAGCAGAAGGTCCAAACTCAGTATTCTAAATCTATATTGTATAGTGATGCTACATTAAACTTTTCGTTGAAATCTAGCAAATGATTCGTGTACAGGGACATCCAAGAGAATTCAAATACTTTACGTTTACAGGAGAAATTGCTGGTAAGTACAATGTGACATCTATAGGCTGGCCTAAACAAAATGGAATGAACATATATTTTATGTATACATAAAAGCATATTTTGTGTAGATTGTGGTATGGAAATCATTCATCATTCGTTTACAGGGCTACCCAAAGTATTTGGATATATTGGGGCTATACTTCGAGATTGCTGAAAGTGTATTTCATTTTTTGTAATGTGTCTCTCATATAAGACTAAATTTAAGTACACAATGTGATGTGCCTATTGTTTATAGAATAGACAATATACAAGGCTACCCAAAATTGATCTAAACGTTCTTTTCTATTGAATGTAACTGACTGAAGTGTTTGCTACATTTTACTAAGTCGACAAACACTGCTCACGAAGAAAAGTTCATTTTTCGTACCCGTACAGTAAACAAAGTACTGTTTTGAAGTTCAATTTTCAACTTGTTAAAAAAAATATCACGTTTTGAGATTCTCTGAATACGAAAGTCCAGTTTGTAGCAGTATATCTGTATGTATATCTATTAAGAGCGTAACTCACAAAAAACTGCAGAAAATTCAAATTTGGTACTTTGAAGTTCGCACTATAAGTTGCCGCTTAAAAAAAAAAAAAAAAAAAAAAAAGTGATCAAGCCTGGCAAGTTTGAAGGCAAATTACAGCCTTGTATTAAAAAAAAAAAAATGCCGTCATGATAATTGAAAGGGGGGGGGGGGCGACAACCCGATAATCCCCCCCCACACACACACACACAGAAACATATGTCAAATAAAACTGTTCCTAGACCTATTTTGAATTATTTTCAAAGCAGATTAAACTTTATTAATCTTACGATTTAATCTGCAATGTATAGTATTGAAATGTAGTGTAAGAGAAATTCGTGTGAGTGACGCACTAGATTATATTATTATATATCTGTGCTCATTCAACAAGAGTAAAACATTCAGTATTAAATATTGTACCTAGTAGGAATTTCGCTGGTTCCCGTTAAAAGATCAATCGCTTCTCTTATTATTTATATTTATTATACTTTACTCTCTATGAAGCAAGCGCTCAGAATACCTCTGTGAACAAACACCATTGAACTTTTGGTCATGGATTCACTCTTATTTATAGTCTTTTTGTGGCCTGAATTAGGCGCGATTCCCGTAAATTCTGTGCTAAAATCCAATGCAAAATTCCAGAACTGGGCTTCTATTCAAAAAAGAGCTTCCAAACTTCGGGAATCTTAAATTGTATTTTTTGCCAAATTTGGTCGCCAAGTCGCCAAATTTTTCGCCAAGTCTCACTTTAATGGAAATTTTTAAAAATGCAGCTTATTTTCACTTTCAATGCAACAGCACAATCTATGCAGGGGAAAGATTTGATACGTTGCAACCCAATATTTGGCTTAATGCCATGTACATTAACCCGTTATCGCCCAGTGTCCTCATTTGAGGATAGCAAATAAAATGGCACGTATATTTTTTGTGGTTTCTTGGAATGATTTCTGCTTTTTAGTGACAGTTTATAGCGTCACTCTAAATGATCCCTGAAAGTTTTATGTGCCTACTATTAATTATTAATTCATAATTTGGATAGTCATTTTATGATTTTTCATTCGTCGCACATATATTTGCTTTTTGCACAGGTATACTAACTTAAATCAAGTTGAATAATGATATATATTATAATACTTTACTTATTCGAGATCTTTATCAACATATAATAGAAAATTAATCTGTTATCTCCAAATTTTTCTATCTCGAAGTTTTCTCGCTAGAACACTAAACGTCAATAAATGAGGATAGGCTTTAAAATTAAAACTATCAGAAGAATTGTTTAATTTAATATGCATTACTGCCCTGTTACCTATATTAATTTAGAATTTAGAAATTTTTGCAAAATTAATTCGGGCGTTAACGTGTTAATACGCATACAAAAAAATCGAAAGTGATAAAATAATGAAAGTTGATGGTTTGGAAGCAAAAATATGGGTCTCTTGATAAATATTGTTGGAATTTTGCTGTCAGTTGTCTATATTAATTTAGAAGTGAAATAATCAGCTAATAATATTTTGCAAAATTAATTCGGCCGTTAACGGGTTAATCAAATTATTACGAGTATGAGAAAGAAATACATTATATAGAATCTGGTAATATGATTAAAATGGGCCATTTGTAGAAAAACAATGCGCAGATATAAAACACTTCTGAAACAATTATCGCTAATATACAAGGTTAAATATCAATTTCATTAAATAACAGTAGTTCTGCATCAATAATATTTTATACCGAAGTGTCCTGCAGAGAAAAATCCTCTACAGATCAAATTCCTTCTAGCTCAGTCTATAAAGTAGATATTAACTTTACTACTAACGTAAGCGAGGCAAAATGGCTGATCCAAAAATAACCGACCATAGATTAACTTCAGCAAAATAATTACTCAAGATGAATGGGGTCAGTGACGATGGGAAGAATATATCTACATGATTAATTGCATATGAAAATAGGATATAATAAGGTTTGCTTGATTCTGAGTAGATCAATCAAATCATCACGAAAATGAAATATATAAAAAAAAAAAAAATTTAGTAATGAGCCATTTATGGCAAAATATGCACAGAGAATATTAAATAAAACTTGATTATAAAATTTTGTTTATCTCAACTATACAAGGTTAAATTTAAACTAGTAACAAAGTAAAACATACAAGGTTATTATATTCAAAGATTATATTACTGTTAAAAATAAATTTTTACTTTTCACAAAAAACTAGTTCCGATTTCACTGCAACTAATATTTTAAAAAAAATTACTGCGCTATTTTTCATATTTTAATTAGTGCCATTTTATTACTAAAAGGGTAAGGTTGGTTGATTGATTGGGTTAGCTCATAATCTAGCTAATGCCATACTTTCTAGTTCAATCGGATAATTGGTTCAAAAGATATTAAATAAAAATCCAGTTTAAACTTAAAATTATTAAAAAAGAATAAAACAAATTGATGCCAAAAATAAATGTATTTCTTTTTATGTTAGGAAAAAACTGAACGTGTAAACATTTTTAATAAAACTGAGAAAAATTGTGCTAAAGTAATTAAAAACAGCTTCAAAATCAGGGTTTTATCGGCTGGTCTGTATTTTTATCCCTTGGTAAAATTTTTAATTTTTTCCATACTTATTTTAGAGAAAAAATGAATATTTATTAGCTTAAAAATTATTACTTATGTTAAAGTTACATAAATTCGGTTAACGATGTGAAAACGAACATGCCATCCAAATTTTATGGTCATATGTTTACTTGTTTAAAATTTATACGAAAAAGAAGAAAACGAGAAAACAGGCGGTTGCTTAAATTTTTAACACCAGTGTGTATATACATATATTGCTACTTATTCAAGATTACTTTTAATATATCAATTTCTCTTAAGACTTGGTTTATTTATTCGAAATTTATATCTTAGTTTTTATAAATGGTATAAACACGAGTATTTTAGGAGAAAGAATGATATATTTTATAACCAAATTAATTTTTTATAATAAATTATGGAATTTTTAAGATATGTATTAAGTTATTTTTAAATCTTAGAACTATTTTCTTTAAGTATTTTGTATGCAATTGACACAATTTTCAGATTAGAATTTTGCTTTTAAAAAAGAAATACTAATTGCAAATGATTTAAATAATATTGTGAAATAAAGTTGTTTCGAAGCCTAACTTGAATTGTTTTTAACGTAGGTTTTGTTTCATTACCCTTTAATCTCCAAACTGTATTTATAGTATTAAATTTCAGAGCAAATGAAAGTCATGCGAGTGTTACCTAAGTTTTTACTTTCTCTTACCAATATATATGTGAGAGATAGAGTATTGTTTTAAGGTCAAATTTTCGAAATTAAGTTTTTATTATATTTACACGTTTTGAGGTCCCCTGAATCTAAAAAACATGTGTTTAGCAGTTGGTCTGTGTGTCTGTTATCAGCATACCTCAAGAACAAATTATAGCAGAAAGTCCAAACTTTGCATTCTAAATATGTATCATATAGAAATGCTACACTAAACTTTTCGTTGAGATCAAATTAAACGGACATCCAAGAGAATTATTCAAACATATTATTGCCTATGGGGAAAATTATGGTAAGTACAGTGTAACATCTATAGACTGACTTAAACGAAACCGAATGAACAAAATTCATTATATGCATAGAAGCTGTTTTATGTAGATTGTGGTATGCAAATTATTCATCATTTGTTTACAGGGCTACCCAAAGTATTTGGATATATTAAGGGCTATACTGGAAATTGCTAGAATTGTAATTGCTTTTGTGTTAGATGTTTTTCAAGTAAGACTAAATTTAAGTACACAATATTCTTTGTATTGCATATCAATTATAGACAATATACAGCGCTACCCAATGTTAAACTAAATGTTCTTTTCTATTGGATATAAATTGATTGAGAGTGTTTTATTACATTTTACTATGTCGACGAATACTTCTCAGGAAAAATTAATTTTTCATACCCATATATAAAAAAAGTATGTTTTGAAGTTTTATTTTCTACTGTGGTTTTTTGTATAATATCACGTTTTAAGGTGTCCTGACTATGAAAATCCATTTTTTAGCGGTTGATGTGTGTGTATATCTGTTATGGGCGTACCTAAAAAACAAATAACTGCAGGAAATTCAAATTTCGTATTTTGAAGTTCGTGTTAGCTTGCCACTTAAAAATTTGATCAAGATTGGCAAGATTGAAGGCAAATCAATAACAGCCTGGATTTTTTTTTTTTTTTTTTTTAATAATTCTATGCACTATAATTGTACAGGGGTTTGAGGGGGGCAGTAGCCTTCCTCACACAGAATTATATGTCAAATAAAACTATTCTTAAACCTATTTTAGGTTATTTTAAAAATACTTTATTATTTTACGCTATTCATTTTAAGGCTCAGTATGCAATCTATCTTTATAATATTGAAACGCAGGGTAAGAGAAAGTCGTGTGACTGACACACCAGATTATTACTATTTTTAATTCTTCTACACCCGTTGCACCGATAATTGGCTGAATTTAATGTCTGAAACGTAAAATCAACTTTAAATAGTCTTTACATGTATATAATATTATATCTAAAAAACACGCTTCCGTAACATTACCAGCAAAGTTAAAAAAAAAAAAAAAAAAAAAAAAAAAAATATCCCCTTAAAAATTAATCATGTGTGATCCTCACACTACTTTCCCCCATCTTACATTACAATAGACATATTATTATAATAAAGATGTAAATTAACCTTTCTAATAAAGATGTACCTGAACATTTCTGAAGTACAATTTTTATTAAAATCACACAATCAACTGTAGAAGAAAATCATATTTTATTGATTTTTTTTTTTTCCGACTGAGTGAAAATAATGCCTGGACCGGGAGTCGAACCCCGGATCTTTGACTTACAAGGTCAAGGCTATCAATTGAGCTATCCAGGCCGTGATTTTTTTTTTTTTTTTCCGACTGAGTGAAAATAAATTTTTCTGCCTAAAGGTTGTCTGAGAGAGTAATACTGACTGGGGTGTCGGCCTGGATAGCTCAATTGGTAGAGCCTTGACCTTGTAAGTCAAAGATCCGGGGTTCGACTCCCGGTCCAGGTATTATTTTCAACTCAGTCGGAAAAAAAATTTTTCAATAAAATTTCTGAAGTAGTTTAAAAACAGTATAAAAGGGTTATATTTGGAAAATATTTGAGTTTACAGTTTTTCATTCAATCCGCGTTTGTAATGAACGATAGATGGCGCTTTCTCAACTGCAGTTGTTAGTAAATATTGCCACGTGTAATAATTGCCACGTGTATTTATTATTGTGCTTTCTTGTTGTTCTATTATGTTTCAGCGTGAAAGCTATCAGTGGTATGATAATTTCACCTTAGCCCACCAGAGGGCGAGCATTTCATTACAATCGCGGATAGTGTGAGCAGTGTGGAATGATTCAATCGTCGTCTGAATATTGTAGAAGCAATCTGGGCAATATGTTTACAGATGTTCATCGAAATATTGAAAATAGAGATTTCAAATATTCTAAGCACATAAGTGAAAATAACATTACTGAGAAACATTTCAGTTAGAGATACCAACTACCGCAAATAATCGTTGGAGCGCGTTTACATATTATTTGAACCTTCATAAAATATTTCAGGCTGTTGCTGAATTTAAAATTTATTTCAAATTATTCATAAGAATTTTACCCTTACCTCTCTTTTAACCTTTACCACGAATTTTAAATATCTATGTATATTGTCTATAAATTATACACGCACCAAACAGCAATATTTAAATTTAGCAATATGAAATTGCACGACGCAACTTGAAATATATTTCGAGCCATCTCAAAACATAGCCTTAATATAGATTATTTTGGGATAGCCTAAGAAAACGAAAGATAAATATCGGGTGATCAATAAATCTCTTTAAAGTAAAAAAAAAAAAAAAAAAATTTTTTTTTTTTTTTTTTTTTTTTTTTTTCCAAAAAGTATTGACCTATGCGTTTTAACTAAAATATACAGACTTTTTTTTTTTTTTTTTTTTTTAAATAACAAAGATTTATAGCCAAATTAGTTTAATTTTTCTTTATCAGGTAGAACTTTATTTGTAAATTTATTTTATTGTAGTAGCGCACTACATTCAACTATGACTATAAATGTTCAATGTGACGGTCGTTTTTAATGAGAATGGCCGTTTATCGTTGCGCTTTCGAAATTCTCATAACAAAGCTTAATTAGTAATCCTCTTATCTCTTAACATTATATCATGATTTTCTTTTTAGAATATGATTAACATCACTGATATGTAGTAAAATGTTTAATTTAATTATTCACTGACAACTGGTATATGAAACACCATAAATTCAGACTAATCAGTATTCGCAATAAATTCGTATTCCAAAAAATTTATGAATTATGACCAATAATAATTTCTGCGTGGAAACAATAAGCATCATCATTAAAAACATGGGATTTTTAATTTACAGCTCATTCTTAGCATTAATTTTCGAGTTATAGTGATATTTAATTTTTTATTATTATTATTAGCGTTAGGATATCATCGTTATCATTTATGTCATTTATGACAAAAAGTCAAAAATCTACAGGAAAAGTTTTACAGTTTCCTTTTTATTTTTTCCCCTTTCTGGTTCTTATGGTTTTTCTCAGTAACATTCCGATTTTTACTAAAATAACTTATATTTTAAAACTAAACGCACTGCAGACAACAGTGATATGATATTCCAAAAGAAATGAGCCCCGCCTACTCGCTTTCTCTGAAACAATGTTTTACTTAAAATTATTTTGCATCTTCGAGTTTGACTCTTTGTGTGACGCGAGTATGTATAAATGCCCCGTTAATGACATTTACCGCGTCTATTATTTGAAAAAAAAAAAAAAGAAAGAAGTTATTGAGAAAAAAAAAGAAGTCAGTATTTTACTCACGTACATATAAAATAATTTTATTAAATAACGTATACTGTTAGAGAAACGCGTAAAGGCGTAACTTACTCTTCAAAATAGGTTTATATTAATTCCTTTTTCTTTTAAATTAAACAACTGCCCCCTCCCTTTTTTTTTGTTAACTTGTTATTCATATTTCTGTATTTCAATATTATAGGATTCGCACGCCTCAAGTTAAATATAAAATATTAGAGAACGTGCTATTGCGGGCCTTACAGTTCAAAAAATAACTGCTCCAACAATAATAGGTTAACTTTTCTTTGTCACCTTAAAATTGGCACCACTGAAGGTTTCCTACAAAAATTTATAGCTCCATTTAAATATTCATAAACGGAACTATATTAGGTTCGTTCAGTAAAATATACAGGGTTATTATAATTAAAGTAACGATTTCAAAAGGCTATAATTTTAAAACTACCCATCAGAGCGATTTGATATTTTATCAGAGCAATCGTGAGGCAATGAGATTTTGTTTGGGCGAGGAAAAAAGTAGTTCCAACATGTTCCTATAGATGGCGCTGCCATGGGAATGTCAGGGGAAACGCCTAAATGGACTCATTAAACACAGGAATGCTGTTAGCAACACAATAAATAGCAGGAAACAATAGACTTCAAGGGTTTACTACAATTATTTTAGCAAAAAGACAAGAATACGTGTTTACAGCGGAAACTGTCATAGTGAAAAGAGAAAAAAAGAGGAGCTTCATGAAACAAATACTTTACGGATAATTAACGGCACATTTTGGAACTATTGTTTTTTCTTTTCCCAAACAAAATTTCATTGCCTCACGATTGCTGGGATAAAATATCAAATCGCTCTGATGGGTAGTTTTAAAATTATAGCGTTTTGAAATCGTAACTTTAATTATAATCACCCTGTATATTCAGGCAACGATTCTTATAGTTTTTGATATATTTTTTTGCAGATTTGAAATCTTTAAATTGCGTTTTCTTAGCTTTGTTTTTATTTTTTTCTCATGATTTCAAGATCTTCAAAATGTTGAAACTTCTACAGATATTTAATAAAAGACTTAATATTTTTTAGATGTTTGATTGAACCAACTTGAATGAATTACGGATAGATTTTTCAATTTATTAATAAGTTTTAGGGGAGGGGAATTAATAAGTCGATGTCTATGCCAAAAATTTGCAAATACAACATGAGTTTTGTTCTATTTTTATTATTTTTTTCTTCTAAAGATATTGCGAAATCCATACATCAATCTTTTAATTAGGTTCCATTAAATCTAATAAAAATATTAAGTCTTTTCTTTAAAAAAAAAAATGTAGAAGTTTTAGCATTTTAAAGATCAGGAATTCAAGAAAAAAATGCAAACTCAGAACATGAAATTTAAAGATTTCAAATCTGTAAAAAATACATCAAAAACCATGCGAATTGTTGTCTAAATACATATTTTATTAAACGAACCTAATATAGTTGAATTTATAAATATTAAATGAAAACATAAGTTTTTTATATGAAATCTTCAGTTACACTACGCCGAAGGGGCCAAGTCCTTGTAAATATTTTTTCAACCTTTTTACCACTAATTTAATATTTTGATCTAGTTATCATATTTCTGTATTTGAATACTGTAGGGTTCGTACGCTTTAAGTTATTTAAATTTTAAGACAAAGTATTTTAATAAACTTTTTTTTTAATGTAAATGAAAATGAAATAAAGTATTTGAAAAACCTTAATATGTAAACCGTATTTAAGAAGATAACAAGAACGAAAAATCATGCAGTACGCATTGATTATTAACACTTTCCAACTGTACGTACTTCCTGTATCGTATAACTTTCAAAGTTCTTTACCTAAGTTAGCACACAACGGACAGATAGAAAGACTGAAAAGCGTATAAATAGACTAATTGTATTCATAATAACTCTTAAACATTGTTGGTAACTATTAAAAATGCTTAACGTAAATTAAAATGCAGCCCTTAATGTATCTGAATATTTTAATGTGGTCCTGTAAATCATAAGGTTACCCATACCATATTCTATACAAAACTTCATTTTAGCATTTTAACAAGAAATGTTAGTACCTTCATGATTTTTACAATAGAAAGTTATTTAAATGTGATTTATAAAAATGTACGTCCTAAAATGCAATGCATTGGAACTTTTTTTCAGTGTCTCTGTACACAAACCAGTTGTACAGAACCTATTAATGCCATTTTAAATAGAAAGGAAACATTACTACAACATACATAATATAAGAATAACATATATATATATTTTTTTTTTTTAATTTCTTAAAATGTTTAAGAACGCTGGGGGCGGGCAGATGGACAGATAAAAAGTAAAGAATAATCGGACAGACAGATACACAAATTGAAATCATTAACAGTTGAAAATCGTTATAAAGTATTAGAAACGTTTAATATAACTGAAAATGCAATTTTAGCAAATTTCCAATGATAGCTTTTAATGATACTGAATACTTTTGTGTGCTCATGTAAATCTAATGCTAATCATACTATATTCTATAGAAAGCATTTTTGTGCATATGAATAACCTATTTTAATTTCATTAAAATTTGTGCAAAATAATTTATTAAAATTTGGTTTATAGAAATACCTCTCATAGAACGCAATGCTTTGGAATACTTTCGGGTGTCCCTGTACACAAACCAGAGATGGTATTTACTCTATTTTCAATGGAGAACATCAGATAGTGAATTTAAATAACATATTTCAATTTCATTATGTTTTGCGAAAAGTAAAGGCATTAACATATGTTTTATAGAAATACCTCTCATAGAACACAATACTTTGGAATACTTTCGAGTGTCGTACACAAACCAATAGAGGTATTCACTCCATTTTCAATAGAAAAGCGATAGTGAATTTGAATAACATATTTCAATTCCATTAAGATTTGTGTAAAGCAAAGGTATTAAAATTTGGTTCATGGAAATATCTGAATAAGATGCTTTGGAATATTTACGGGTGTCCCTGTACACAAACCAGTAGAGGTATTCATTCCGTTTTCAATAGGGAACATCCAATAATGAACCTGAATAACATATCAGTTTCAAGAAATTCCATGAATATTTACGGGAATTAGAGCGCGGACAGACAGACAAATCGAAGTCATTAACACTTTTTCAATCCTGTTGGAAAGCGTTAAAAAGGAAAATAGAGTTTAACGCTTTCCAAGTCTGATAGGAATCAGAATTAATGAGACGGTATTGTATTGATATTAACGTAATGGTAGTTTCTTTTTTCGTTAAAGAATGATTTTTCTATTGAAGCAAAAATAGGATATTTGGTGACTGGAAGTTCTTTAGCATACAAAATTCATTATTGTAAGTAAAGGAGAAATGTTTTTATGCTGTTTATAAGAACAATCACATGTATTACGAATATTAACTTTATTTTTAAGTATTTATAACGCATTAATATTAAGCATTAATTATATCTGCACTGATAAGTATAAAGGATTTAAGTCCAAAAATGTCGATTTTGAGTTAAGTACATTGTCAGACTCAGAAACAAACTCTCTATCGATTTATATAAAGGATTTAAGTCTATGTCATTTAGTCTCTGAGAAAATCCATTAGTAAAAAAAGATCCAAGTCAGAAATTTAGCATTCGTTTATGGTATAAAATATTTAATTCAATTTTTTCCCGTTATTAAATGAAGGTTGTCAATCAACTGAATGGTATAAAGGGTATAAATCAACCTAATCCCATTTTCCTAATGGATTCTTGTGATTAGTTTTTAGTTAGTTTAATTTTATTTTTCGTCTCCTGAAAAATCAAAAATATGGACTTAAATCCTTTATACTTATCAGTACAGATATATATATATAGGAATTAAAACTTTTATTCATATAGATTTAAATTCAACTATAATTATTTTTATTAGCATACATTTTTTACCATGTTTTTATTAACTTCAATTCTTATTTGTTTGTTTGTTTGTCCGGTACAAATCTTGCAATCTATTTTTAACTAACTTCCCTTCTAGCTAAACATTTGAAACTTTCACAGTAGCTCAAAACCCGGTGACAAAACAATACTTCTAAGTCAGATTTTCGAATTGTTTTCTTTTAATTAATTAAAATATGAAAATAATAAGTTCTTAATAGCAATAAAATAGCCATTAAAATATTAGCTATAATTTAATTGTTGCAAAAAAAAAATTACGGGTTCATTTGCTTTTGACATAAAAATAAATACATTTAATTCAACGTGAACGTTAAAAAATTATAAAAGGTTAAATTATGCATCTCACAAAAATTGATGTCATTATCACTTTAAAAATTTTATGCACATTGATAAGTGCTAATGGTAGTTCACGATGCTAATATACGTCGTTCTAAAAGGAGTAATATTTTATTTTTAAAACCAATATATATATTTTTTTCACTATTATTATTTCACTGAACTGAGTCCGCGTGCTTAAATATTATTTTTTTATCCTCGTGTATTTTATTAATGGTTCATCAGAAAATTTAAAAACATGGTATATAAAAAGTTTTTTATCTTATAATTATTAGTTTATTTTATATCTAAAATTTTCATATTTTTTCCGGGTTAGTTTCTAAGTAAATATACTTTTCTGCGCTAGATTTCAGTTTACCTTTTCTAAATTTATAGATTTACCTCTAATATATTTTCGCTTGTAACTCTATCAAGAATTATTTAAATGTGTCTTTTTTCCGAACAGCGTTGATCTTAGAAATCGGAATATGAAGTCAAAATTGGATGTTTATGTTCGAAAAAATGAATTTGATGCAAGCTTTAATATATGACGACTCACCAAGTAAAATTTAACTATAGCATTAATAACTAGACGTTATTACCAGTCGATCGACACCAGCTGCATATTGATATGATGATTTGTGGCAAAATTAATTGGGGGTGGCTTTTGTTTTTATTTATTTATATTTTCCTGAATGTAAAAAATGATGTATGTGAGTGGGCTGACTTCCGACGTCAAACAATAAGTAAATTTCAGGTTGGTTAACAACAGAGGGTATCTTTCTGTTACAGAAATGCTTTAGTATTACGACATTTAGTTCAATGCAACTTTCTTAGGAAGATAAACTTTTGATGGAATTATTTTTTTTTTAAGTTCGGTTGGTATACATTCATTTATCACGAAATTCTAACAAATTTTTCAATTACGTTAATTTTATTGCAAACACTTTGTTAAAATAACCCTATTTCAAGGGGTATAACGGCCCAGTGTAGGAGGCACAATGTATTTTCAGATTTGGAAATAACCGACTATTTTAAAATACCCCTCTTTTTTTTATGTCTATTAAAAGTTTAAATAAATGCACTACTCATTTAATAAAAACACACATTTGGAAAAAAAAATAATTTGAAAAACTTATCAGTAATATCTCATTTTACTGGTGAAAACTGCATAGAAATTGCGAAACCATAGTAGCCGCAGTCTACGGCACTCTGTATTAAAAAAGAATAAAAGATAATATTCACTATCACTATAAATCGATAGATAAAAATATACAGAAAGAAACATTCAGTTAACTGATCAGCTGGCCAAACTACAGAGAAATATTTGCTGCATGAATTAAAAAAGACAAGGTCAAAAATACTCGAAACTATACGTTGATAATTGTCTTAACGTTTTTTTATTCTGACAAACCAGATCACTCTTTTATAATTCATTCCTCGATGCATTAGCTTAATTTGGTCAGACAAAATGACCAATAATAAAGCGTCTGCTCTTGCGACATCAACCTCACTATAAAAACATTCACAAATTAAATTAGCTCAGCAGGGAGCTATCGATAGGCATGTACTATATCAAACTTGCTTTATACTTACTATATACTGCATTCATTAACTGAAAAACAACGAAGTAAAAAAATATATTGGCGTATTATTCTGCTGGGGTTTCATTTTAACATCGCCAAAATTAGGAAGAATTTTTTTTTTTTTTTTTTTTTTTTTTTAATGAGGGGGGAGTGTCCTCCGTGGGGGGAGTCTTTCTAAGGTGTCCTAAGCCGTATTTACTGAAGTTTCGGAGAAAACCACTGAAAACTCCGAACAGCACGCCCATGATCGCGACCTGGGATCGAACCCGGCATCTCACGTCTACAGCTTTGAGTGCCGCTGATGGGTGCAAAGTCGAAGAACAGTGTGAAACATGGAATAGTCTGGTAAAATGGAGTACAGTTATACAGGGTGGGCGGAAAGTAACTTCCTACTGGAAATAATTTTTTTCTCCTAAACGAATATAGTTCGCAAAGAATCCAGAAAGGCATCGTTATCGTTCAAAACGGTGCCAAAGAAAAATCGCCAAATCCAGTTATGGACCAACTCTATAGTTGTACCTTTATTTTTATTTATTTATTTTATTTTATTTTATGTACTTTTGTTGTAAGATAACATATAGACGCAGTTAAAATACAGTGGAATTTTTAAATAATAAAACGCAATAATTTTCATTGCATCCTATTATGCAATCGATTTTCCATGATGTAATGGCGGAAAAAGAACAATACTAAATACACGTGGCTATTATATTTACTAAGAAAAAACGCTGAAAAAGCGCCATCTATCGATCATTACAAACGCGGATAGTTTTCCTACAAATCCTATAGTAAAAACACATTGCACAGTGGTTATATGAATCATTTTTATTTCAGGAAGTTATATTTCAATACTGATGAATAATTTTTAGAAATTTACTACTTTTAACTGTTTATATAGGAATAGTGATTAGTGAATGATAGTTCCAACATAAGGTAAGGTCTTTCGTTTAATAATTATGCGTATTTTGTTTAGTTTTTATAATAAAGAAAAAAATAGTAGTAAATTTTTTAAATCCATGAACATGGAGTACGTTGGCCACGCTTTTGGGGAACACGTTGAACCACAGACCATCTTATCACAAATAATAAAAAATACAAATTTTAGGTTTAATGCTAAAATTATATCAATATTCTAATTATTTTGTATATTTATGTACAGTTACTTATTTTATTTTAAGTTACACATAGCTGAAATTAACAATAATCTAACTTTAAAAAATATATTTCGTGTTTATTTATTTATTTATTTTATCCCTTAATAACATTTTGTACTAAAAAACATTACATTTTACTCTTTTATACAGTTGAAGTTTGTTCTTCATCATAAGTATGGGGAAGTTTTTCGACCTGGGTTTTTACACGTTTTGAGTGTGAGGAATCCCAAAATCAATGTGAAATCAAAACTGCACGTTAGTTAATTTATTATCGTGTGTAGACATAGTCTTAAGAATGGGTTCATCGTAAAGAAGTTGGACTAATTTGAAAATATTTGATACTGGTTATATATACACTTCTGTTCAAAAGTTTAGCAAGATTTGCAAACGATCACTTTTTCTTTTCAAATTAAAAACTTCTCTCCCTCAATGAAATGTTTTCAAACATTGGGTATTTAAAGAACTGGGTCTTCCTCATGTTTTTCAGTGAAGATTGGGTTAAGACGACAATTAGGGGGCCGGCAACAAATTGAGCAAAATTAATAATGTTTGTGATCACCCCGTATCGTTAAGTAAACGAATTGAACTGTAACTTTAGGATATGTTAATATTGACCTAGTTCAATTTGGGGATGAATTTGTGTGACGATAGCATATTAAATAAGGGAGATATAAGCATTTATTTTAAAACTAAAAAAAAAAATCAGGATGTTTTTTATTTATAATATGCAGAGTTTTTAACGAAAATTATTCCCAATTTTAGATAAGTTGAAAAAATACTTTTAAAACAATATACTGCAATCAGAATACAAATATCTTAAATATCTCATGAAATATTAACATTTTTATGAAAAACGTGTTTACTGCGCATGTACGAAAGATGAAACATTTTTTATTGCATAGGTTGAAAGCTAGATGTATTGGACAACTTTTATCAAAAGTGCATTTAAATAGAATAAGAATTAAACATTGCACAAAAAAGAACGAGCTAGGTTTTAGATATTTTCCAAGAGTTGAAATTTCTTAAGGGGTTTTTCACATTCCGCGTAATTAATTTGAAGATCCAATTATTTCAACCACTTTCCAAATTTTTTTTTTTTTTTTTTTTTTTTTTTTTTTTGGGGGGGGGGGGAAGGGGAACCCCTTATGATCTTACAAATAATAGTAAATAAACAAAAATATGTTAGAGTTACAAGCTTATAAGGGATTTTTCACGAAAGAGTACATTTGGAGTATGGTTGAAATAATTGGATCTTAAAATTAACTACGTGGCATGTGAAAAACCCCTTAAGAAATTTCAACTCTTGGAAAATATCTAAAACCTAGCTCGTTCTTTTTTGTACAATCCTCGTAATTTTTATTCTATTCAAATGCACTTTTGATAAAAGTTGCCCAATGCTTTCAACCTATGCAATAAAAAATGTTTTATCTTTCATACATGCGCAGTAAAAACGTTTTTCATAAAATTGTTCATATTTCATTAGATATTAAAGATATTTCTGTTCCGATTGCAGTATATTGCTTTAAAAGTATTTTTCCAACCTATCTGAAAGTGGGAATAATTTTCGTTAAAAACTCTGTATATTATAAATAAAAAACATGTTGATATTTTTTGGAGTTTTAAAATATATATCTCCCTTATTTAACATGCTATCGTCACACAAATTCATCCACGAATCGAACTGGATCTATATTAGCATATCCTAAAGTTACAGTTCTTTTCTTTTACTTAACGATACAGGGTTATCACATTACCTAGTGGGTGGGGCATTTTAGTCTTCGACAATATTTAGTGATCAGCCGAGTTCTTTGTTCTTATGAATATAGTATGACCAATAGCATAGATTTATTATTTTTTACGAATGTTCAGTTTTACGGGATTTCTTCACTTCTCGTCTAAAAAGATCTAAAAACAGACGTCAGGGGAAAAAAACAAGAAACAGATAAAAGTAAATTACAGTACTTATACTGCACTAGAAAAAAAAAGTATTTATTGCCTTGCTTTCAAATGTTATCAGTCGATATTTAATTGTAAAAGCAAGCTAACTATTTCATTGTATGCTAGTTACCATGGGCAACAAAACTGTTTCTATTCTTTTTCTCCCCTAACACACATCTCAGTTGTAACAGAAATCAATTTACAATTCTGATTTCATATTTTGTTATTTTATGAATTTTTAAAAATAAAGTTTCCATCAAAACTAAAACAGACAAAAAATAATGCATTTAAAAAAAAAAATTGTTACTAGAGATTAATATCAAAATTTAATAATAAGCAATTGAGTGGAAATAAACTGAATACATATTTTTTATTTATTTATTAGGAGGTGGGTTTCCTTGCTCGATTTTCGGATTGTCCTAAAAAGACATCTTAGAATAATCATATTAAATAACTTGAAACTATTCGCATTTTTTGTAAGCTGCCGCGTTTAGAAACATACATCAAAATATTTGTTGAAAAAAGTTTAAATATTGAGCATATCCTTCGATTTCTCTCAAAGTCTACAAATTTTCAGAAAAACCTACATAGTTTGATCTTTATCAAGCAGGTGCTAGTATGTTAACCGTACAACATATAAACTAAAAGAAACTAAACACAGGAGACGAGTAAGGGCAAAGAAATACGGACTTATATACTAGATACGAGGTCTGTCCAATAAATACGCGATCTGGTGCCATCTGTCGACCATGACGCGGACTATAGCCTCGCTCACTAGCGGTGCTAATTGCCTAAGACTTAATGAACCATCAGTGCATGGCGGATCGTCGAGCTGTGCGTATTGTGCCAGTTGTGTTAGTTTCTGTTGTTCTTGTTTTTACTGTGTGTCAAAAAAGGAAATTGACGAAAATAACAAATTATTTTTCTTACAGTTCTCAAGCGTTTGAGAGATAGGGTGCGTCGTGTGCGACGAAATTTGACTCAAGGCGATGGATGGATCCTTCACCATGACAATGCACCTGCACATTCAGCATTGATTGTTCGCCAGTTTCTGGCAAAAAATTCAATCACCATCCTTGATCATCTTCCTTATTCGCCAGATCTCGCCCCATACGACTTTTTTTTACCCCAAAATGCAAAAATGTGATGAGGGGACATCACTGGGAAGATGTGGACACAATAAAGCAAGAAATGACGAGAAAAAGAAAAGGCCTGACTGTCGAGGACTTCTAAGGGTGCTTTGAACAGTGGAAAAGAAGATGAAATAAGCGCATAGCAACGAATGGAGAGTACTTTGAAGGGGACAAAATCGATGTAGACTAAATTTTGCAAAATAAACTTTTTATGGCTTTAGTTCGCGTATTTACTGGACAGACCTCGTACATATCTTAGTGTAATATAAAAAATAAAATAAATGGTAAATTAGGAACTTGTGTAGTAAGTAATTCGTAACATCGATATCGGTTAATTTTTTATTCGAATACATATCCTAATTATGATAGAAGAACTTTTAACATATATCTAACTGGTCTATTTAGTCTTAACGTGCAAACATAATGATAGTAATAACGATCAACCAAACCATAAATCTAACACATAGTTCTAACAATAATTATCAAAAAGACAGATATTTTCGTTTCCAAACCATCACCTTTCATTATTTTATCACTTTCGATTTTTTCTATGCGTATTAACCCGTTAACGCCCGAATTAATTTTACAAAAAATTCTAAATTAATATAGACAACTGGACAGTAATATATATTAAATTAAAGAATTCTTCTGATAGTTTTAAATTTAAAGCCTACCCTCATTTGAGGACGTTTATTATTCTAGCGAAAAAACTTCGAGATAGAAAGACTTCGAGATAACAGATTAATTTCCTATTATACGCTGACAAATACCTCAAAAGTAAAGTATTATAATATATATTATTATTGAACTTTACTTCAGTTTGTATATCTGCGCAAAAAACAAATTTATATGCGATGAATGAAAAACCATAAAATAACCATCCAAATTCTGTAATTATAATAGCAGGCCCATGAAATTTTGAAGGATAATTTAGAGTGATGCTATAAAGTGTCATTAAAAAGCAGAGATCATTCCAAGAAACCGCAAAAATATACGCGCTATTTTATTGACTGTCCTCAAATGAGTACGCTGGGCGTTATTGAGTTAAACCTCCCTTTAAATTTAGATAACACCCCCCCCCCTCACACACACAATAATATCGTTGAGTTTATATTATGTACTGAAATGTATTTATTTCAATGAATTATTTTATCTTTTGCGTCCCGCCATCCAAAACTACAACTAAAAATTTCGCAAATGTTTTCTTTGCAGCACGCTATCTATTTGCATGCGTTTTCAATTAATTTGGATAAGATGGCACAAAATAAACATTTTCATAAATTTTACTTACAGTTTCGGATAGCGTGACGCAAAAGATAAAATAATTCATTGAAATAAATAAATTTCAGTACATAATATAAACTTAATGAAAGTGATATATTTGACTGCGTATTAGAAAATTAAAAGCAATATTTCAATGCGGAAATATACTTTAATATTCAAAACAAAATAATTGCAGTGTAATTTAAAAACAAATCATTTAATGTAATTTCACTGCGTTGCTGGAATTTCATATCATTTCTTTTAAAACACATATTTTAATATTATAAGAGATGTGAATGAAAAGGTGTCGGTGAGTAAATGTTATATATTATTTTATGTTGAAAATAACGTTTACACTGTAAAAATAAATAGAAGAAAAAAGCAAATTCAAATAAGAAAATATATGCAATTTTTAATTAATAGCAAAGCGTCACTGAAAATTTGATATCATTTTTAAGACCCGTATTTCTAATTCTTATAGCCATAAAGTACAGTGCTGAGAAACACAGTGCTGCGTCACAAACTTTTAACCCGTTAAAGTTTTTTGGAATTGATAATATATATACAATAGACTCTCGTATAACGCGGGTGATACGTTCCGCGTAATAGGAAATCGCGTTATGGAAGACATACATTGAGCAGACGATTTCATTCCGCAATGAGACCAAAAGCTTCGGGTGTTGGCATAGTAACTGAGCATTCCTTATCTGCAGTGAAAAAGTAACCTTGAACAGGTTGAAAGTAGAAAAGATGTCACGTGCATCCTTTATCTTACGCGTTATACGAGACTCTTTATCGGGTTGTATGAGTAATAGTCGCAGATTTTTCGTCGCGTTAAGGAAACCATTGCGTAGTACCTACTGTGTCGCCGGTAGATTCAAGCAACTTTTGACGCTCGTGTAATAGGAGCATTATACGAAATCGCGTTTTGTGGGAGCGCGTTGTACGAGATTCTTAGTTCGACATTTATCGAAATCGAAAATTTATCGAAAATATAATTGAATAATTTGAAAGTCATGTTATCATTTGGGGGGAAAAACTAATAGTCCTCCGTACTAAACTAAATTCTGCTTTTCTCAGAATTTCATCCAAAAATCTTTTTTTTTTTTTTTTTTTTTTTTTTAAGAAAAAGAAAAGAAAATTAATAATAATCAGTTTCGAAACGAACAGTACCGAAAAGTTTTTTTTTTTTAAATAATTTTGAATTGGGAAATAAAAAGCGCGCGTGCAAAATGAAATAAAAAATAAAGTAAGATTTATAAAGGGGCAATATTTAAGCACGTGGACTCAGTTCAATGATATAAGAAAAAATGACGACATTAATCTAGTGAATTTTTTTTTTTTTTCCTTAACTATGTTTAGTATTTTTTTTTTTTTTTTTTTTTTTTTCTACTGATTATTGTCAGCTCATATTCCATTCCAAATTCAATTAACTAACATTGTCGAAGTTTTTTGCAATTGTTTTCCCCATGATGAATGCAGACGGATTTCCGTGTCAGAGAAATACAATACTAAATTATCTAAAGAAAGTCAAGTTTTTGTCAAACGACATCTTAAAAGTTTTATTATTTATAATTTATAATTATTAAAAATTGATCACAGTTTCAAATTACCACGGATCAATTGCGTTTATCCATTCATTTTGAAAAATATCGACAAATTCTTTAGAAAAACAATGAAAATTTAACACCCTAATGGGGAAGAGGGCTACTTCTTAGTTTATTATTACCGATAACTCTTTTTAATTTCATAATGACTTAATAAAAATAGTTATTGTGCATATTTATATGAAATTTTGTCCTATAGAGTAGTCCTATACTGCCATTTTAAAAATTAAGAAAAAAAAAAAAAACGAGATAACATTGCCACCTATTAGTGATAATTATTATAGGTGGATAGGCACTAATTTATGTTAAGATGCAACAACATATAAATTTGTATGAAATTATGAGCAATAGTATTTGAGCTATAGCAGGCCTCGCAGCGTTCCTAAAATTTTACGCTCCTTTTATTATATTTTCACCACTATTTTAAAAGAATATTTTTTTGCACAATGTTTACACATGATTTAGCGTTAAAATATTCAAGAAAAATTTCTTATTCACTATAGTGGTGGCAATAGAATAAAATGCGTGTAAAATCTGAGGAACGCTTTGCGGCCTGCTGCACTTGCCACAAAATATTTGGTCGCACACAGATATTTTCTGAAAGTGGTAAAATCGTGTTCTGAACCTCACAAAACATGTAAATCGATCAAAAACCGATAGCCGAAAATTTTTGAGATATCAATACTTTATTCTATTGAATGCAGAAGAAACTAATAACAAAATCTACAATTTCTAACTGCTTTGATAGAGCAGTCAGAAAATTCTATATTACCCTACACCAGAATGAAATTAGCATAATATCTAGAACTGAAAACTTTTTTTTTCCCCTTCTGTACAAGGGAAATAAAAATTTTCTGCACAAATTTGTTCTTTTAATGCGCTTTTTCTGACCCTGTTATGGCAAGATCTAACGGCTGGATTGGGGTAGTACAGTGTGAAAAGAAAAATGTAACTCGAGTGTGTATCAGCTATTAAAAAAAAAAAAAAAAAAAAAATTAATTGCAACGATGAATGAAGCACATACTCATAAACAGAAGAATTTTTCCACCATTTTTATTCATTTGAATGTCGAATTCCTTGAAGAAAAAATTATCAGTAAGATAGACTTTTTAGATTGCGCCAATTATTTCCGCGCATAATTGAGATACATTAATCAAAGTGGAGCTTAATAATGATTAACCGCCTTCGGCAACCCACTGTTACGCAATCCTTGAAAAATCTGTCCCTATTAAACTTTCGCTAGGTGGCGTTTACGGCGCTCTCCCCCCGTTTCAGTACCTACAACATCCTGTCAGCATTTTAAATTCCATCCCTATTTTTAAAAGTCGGAAAAAAAAAAAAAAAAAAAAAAAAAATTATTATGATCGGTTGGAAAAATTCGCTCAGGATCCCCACTGCCTTCGGCAGCGCACGCCCGTTTAAATTCGACCCTCTTAACGAATCTGCATATTTATGTAAGACAAAAAACGAAGAAAATCGAAAAAAAAATCGTTACTCATTTATGAAATCATCGGTCCGTGTCCGCACTGCCTGCATGCATGCATGCGGAGGCTACGCGCGTTTGATACCCCTTAATAGTTTTACACTTTCGAAAGTATTCACAATCGATTTTTCCCACAGGAAACACTTAATACCAATTTTCAAGGCTCTATCTCTATTTTAAAATTTTGACCCCCAATCTGCCCCCCCTCCCCAAATAATTTTCCGCATTCGAAAATATCTGCAATCGCCTCCTTGGCTTCAAAAACAGAATAGTACCAACTTTCAACGCTTCTAATTTATGTCTACATTTTTGCCCCTCCTACTCTCCAAATAATTTAACACTTTCGAAAGTATTCGTAATCGATTTCCCAATTCTGATCACATTATAGTACGGAATTTCAATGGCATACATGAATTTGAAAAACTGCTAAATAAAAGAGAATCGTATATCCTCTGCCTGTCACATGTGATTACGACCATATCAAAATAAATTTAAATTCACAATAAAATTTTTACTTTTTTGTTTATATGAAAATCTCCAGTGTTATATGCCGTAAAGCCTATTATTAATTTATGTGAAAATCGCTTAAAATTTGAAAAAAATATGAAAATTGCAGTTTTTATTGCCACTTAAAAACCACATGAATTCTTAATCAGGAAAAAGTATTTCCTGTCAATGGGTGTCAAAAGTCTACGATACAGTCATTTAAATAAATTGTTGCCATCAAAATTGCATAAGGTAAAACATTTTTTTTTTTTTTTTTTTTTTTGTTGTTGTTGTTGTTGTTGTTGTTGTTGTTGTTGTTGTTGTTTTGTCCTCTGTTCTCCTCTATTATTACTTTTAATCACACTTTCTTTAAAACTTTGTATCATAAAGCATGCCCAAAAGAAGAAAAAAAAAAATAATAATAATTTTACTTTTAAAATGAGACTAAGTATTACTGTTAGATGTACCCAAAATTCTTGTTGTTTTGAATTAGTAAAAAATAGTGAAATGGCACCAGAAATTTTAGTTTCAAAATACTTATGTTGCATTTTACCAAATACCTTCTTAAAGCTTATTTAAATGCTGTCCCAGGAAACTTTCCGTAGTCAGTTTCTTTAAATTCAAAAAGCAACAGCATTTCTTCGGCACACCTAATAATTTTATTTATTATTATTATTATTATTATTATTATTTTAATATAATATTAAAAAAATTACCAACTCAAACTCAATTATCTTAATTTATTTATTTCATTTTGCAAGCGTGCTTTCTATTTCCTAATTCAAAATTAAAAACTTTTTCGATACTGCCTGTTTCGAAACTGTAAATTATAAATTTTCTTTTTTTAGAAAGATTTTGATGAAATTCTTGCAAAAGCAGAATTTAGTTTAGCACGAAGGACTATTAGTTTTATTTCTTCCTTTCTCTCTTTTATTTTATTTATTTATTTATTTATTTTCTAAATTATAACATCGCTTTCAAATTATTCGTTTATATTTTCGATAAATTTTCGATCAAATGTCCAACTATCGTAAAACTGATATCGTAGAGATCCGTAGATTGAGACTAATATTCCTCAATGGACCATATTCCCACTTTGGGTTCGAGGAATATCAGCTGGTTAGGGAAACAATCCTCAACTCTACCATAACAAAGCATTGTGGCCTGCAAATTTTTATCTTGCAATATTATTTCTAAGAGTTACAGATTATATGAAATTGAAGTAAGAGTGATATAGTGATAACTTTGTTTTGTTTTTAATCCAGTTTTAGTAATATACTTTAATATTAATCAACATATGTAATATTAAAAGCTGCCACCATGTGAACTGTGGCGATGTTAACATATTTAAATGGATGTTCCATTTAGTAAATTCCTTTATTAAAGTGATTGAAATTCTAATTATTTAAGCTTTGATGTCTATATATATGTGTGTGTGTATAAAATGTTCTTATTAATCTTTTATTCATTATATATATTTGTGTGTGTGTGTGTATACATAAAATGTTCTGCAATTTTACGATATGGAATAGTCTTAACTTTATCATTCGATTCAGTTGTTTGCATTTCTCTTTTGTTCTTGTTTGAACAGATATCTGATTATTAAGTTTCACTGCAGAAATATTTAGGAAAATGTTATGCGTAACAATAAAATGGCATCTTGAATCTAATTTGTTTACAAAATATCGGCCACGTGTTCGGCGATTTTACCTACGGTGACGTCACAGGAATATTGTCCATCCTAAAAAATAAAATAAATAACATTTCTTTTACACACTATATATCTTATTTCGTAGAAAGAATTCCTACAACATCAACTCATCCTTATTAAAATGCATTACATATTCTACTGTTAAAAGGCAATAAAGACTCTTCCGCCATACTGTTCATCTAATCCAGAACTTAATTTCCTGCTTTAGAGACGGGAAAGATCCGTTTAAATCGTTCAAGAACGACGAAGGACAATAACTGACCGATACGAAAACAAGGGTTTCACAGCCGGAGATAGGCAAGTGACCATAGCAACCAAACGCTTCAAATCGAACTCTCGCCCTTTCAAGACGGCCTTTCGAAAAAAAGAAAGAGTCATCGACTATGTCTAAATTTAACATTTTCATGGGTGAAAATTTTTTTCCTTCAACAGACACTGTCTTAGCCTAATTTTTATTAATAGGTTTTTGTAAGAGTATAAAGAGATTACATGCCATCGATTCATGAATATTAAATTTTACGGAAAACGTATTGGTTTGAAAAAACGATCATACATAAGGATTTTGACTTCTTTCGTGCACATTTTAGCAATTTATATAATTAATCAAAAGAACATTTGTATCTCAGTGTAACAAAGAAGCTAAGAATGGAACTGGAATTGTTTGCAGAGTAGAAAAGGGGATGTTATTTCCTGCGTTAGAAAAAATAGAAGAAAAAAAAAAATCTGGAGTCACTCCACTCGACTTTTCCAACATTTAGTAGTTAACAGTTGTTTAAATAAATTTCAATGAGAGTTGTAGTTAGACAAACAAAAAGGAAAATTATATTAGTGTCCTTGTTTATTTCTTTCTCCCCAAAGTTGTAAGTCGCTTAACGCATACTTGCCAACATCCTAATTAATATTCCGTAGTGTTGTTAGCCCCGCCCTTTTTTCACACCAGTAAATTTTTAGAGTAATATTCTCCAAATGCCATTAAGATTAAATAGGAAGAAAAATACTCTAAAAAGATACTGGTGCGAAAAAGAAGGCGGGGCTAATACTACGGAATATTAATTAGTATGTTGGTAAGTATGCTTAACGGATCGTAATGTAACCAATTATTGCTATTATTATTTTTTATTTTTTTACGTCCCTGTACAACAAGTATAAATGGTAAGCTAGGAGTATCAAACCTTTTTTTTTCTTTTTTTTGAACAATTTAACCTTACTCGAAGTGGAAACTATTGAAAGTGAACTTTAAATTAGTTTGTGCCCATAGACCGCAATATATCAAAATTCTACTTTGTATTCTAGTAAAAAGAAAAAACGTTTTACACTCGTATAAATCTTTAAGGTTCTTATGATGATAATCTGTAACATGCCTACTAATTTATATTTTAATCTAACATACACTTTAGATGCTATCGCACTGTAAATAATTCGAGTCTATAATTCGTAAGGATAAAGAATGTTTCTTATTGTCCCTGTAAGACCTAAATTCATTAAAATCTATACACATCCTGCTAAGCTGACCTATATCATACATTTAGGATTTTTTTTTCCCCCATACCTATTACCTTTTAGCTTCATCGAATAAACTATTCAAACATTATCACGTTTTAAAGAATTTTTATCTATAGGCCATAAGAAGTTTTTCTCTGTCTCTCTGTAAAAAACTATAAGTCATACATTCATCAAAATCTACGCAGTTCGTGCGACGAGGACCTATAATATACCCGTATTAGTTGTCTTATAACTATGCTTTAACTAGCTTGTATTGTAACTATTGTATTCGTTGTCTAATCACACAGGTCTGCAACCAAATAACCCGTTAACGCGCGCTGTCCTCGCTGCGAGGACGCAAAATTTAAGATCCAGCTGCAAAAATTCACCCCGGAAATTTTTTAGCAAAAATTTACGTTTATAACATATCAGAAAAGGCCAGTTTTTCATACCTTAAAATTTAAAATTTCTTTTACTTTAATTTTGTTCATGAATACCGATGGCAGTATAGTTTAAATGATCCGAATTATCTTGCGCCGCAAAGGGATAAACTGCATGAGATTTTTGAACTGTTTCTAGCAGATTTTTACTCACTGAAACCGAAAAATATATTAAAAATGCTCCATCATGTCTAGCCTTTTTTTTTTTCCCCTTCAAAACGCATATTTTTTAGCTGAATTTTAGGTGAAATAATGAAATTCCATGTTCTATAATTGATTGTAAAAACCCGTTAACACGGTAGCCTTGTCGGTAAGAGCAGCGAGTTCGTGATCGAAAGATTGCGGGTTCGGTCCTCGAGCCGGCCGAAGACCGTCGTGTACGTTAATGGCGACTCGTGCACGTTAAATTCCGTCGTAGTCGCAAAGTCCTCCAAGTTCCCATCAAAAATTATACCTCTGGGGGTACCGGAACATGGATTTTGACTCAGCCTTGTCCCGGATCAAAATTCGAGTTCCTGTTGCTTGCTGCCATTTATCGCCAGCTTCTGGAGCTAAGACGTACTTCCTCCCTAGTGGGCGCTCCTCTGAAAAACGTAATGACGCACCCCTCCTGCCTTAAACCCGGATAGTTCCACTACCGGGGCTCGGAATTTCCGAGTGGCATAAGAAACAAAAACAACAACACATGTTCTTTTATTACTGTTTAAAAGTGAGAAATAACTAAACTTAAAAATAAAATAAAATAGGAGGGATATGGGGGGGGGGGGGGGGGTTAGTAGAAGGGGTGAAAGTAGAAGCATGTTCAGAGGGGGACGGTTAAAAAAAAAGTGAACTCAGGTTAAATAAGTCATGAAGGAACTGTTCAATCATGAGAAAGAAATTGTTTTATGATTTCATTTTATAAAGAAGAATTTTTTTAATTTATAAAGCCTGAAAGGCTGATTTATTATATAGCATAAAAACAAATCAACACTGACAAGAAAATATGAACGAGAAAATCGAACAAAATTATTATGCAATCGTTCTATCTCCCTATTCCACTTTTAAATTAATAATATTCCAAAATTGCATATTTCTTTTTGAAGTAAAGAATAGTTAAAATATGACGTCAGTGTTTCTGAAATTAAAAAAATAAAAATGAATAAATTACATAAATACAAACAAAATAAACTCTTCAAAAAGCAGCAAAGAGCTCTTTTAGGTTCATCAATGATAGAACCTCTCTTTAGTAATGGAGTGAAATTCGGAAGATGACGTAATTTAACTTGTTCCCTCTCATCCTTTTAGCCAATAATTGGCTTGTTTTTATGCCTTCCGTTTATTGCGTTTAGAATTATTTTTGTTTTTCTATCCCCCCCCCCCCCCACACACACACTGAATTATTTCTGAAACTAACAATTTAAAAGCTGTCGTGTGTGGACCGTACCCTAACAGCTCACTTATCCATAGTAAATCCTGAGGATGCCCTAGGGGTGTCTTTGTTCATTGGTTATCCTAAGGATTTCACTTGTAGAAAATGTGCTGTCAGGTTAGTTTTTCTAAAACTTACATATTATAAATTGTTATTCATGTATATATTGTAACATATTGTTCATAATTAAAAGGAAAACTAACTCTGAAATTAAAATTTTAAACATTCAAAATAAATTTCAATTAAACAGAAAAGTAATATTTTAAAAACAATTTTGCATAACTTTTTTTTTTTTTTTTTTTTTTTTTCACTGCATAAGATATTATGACACAATAATCTGATTCAAAGCAAGCTTTTATATACTTGCGTAATTGTTAAAGAAAGTTTACTTAATAAATCAGTGGGAAAATGCTCCATTTGAATTTAGTAACTTTTTTTTTCTTCCCTAAGTTCAAGTTTCATTTTTACTCGTTGAAAAAATCTAATTGCGATTGCCGTAATATAAAATTTAAACACTACTTTACTAAACAAAACAAAACTAGTTGGCATAGGTGGACTCTGCTCAGTTCCCCGTCATATTTATGTTCTCAAATTTTTAGTGCGAGACATAGCATAATCATGTTAAGAGAAATGAATTTGACCAAAGTTTGACACAGTGACAGAATGAAATCCCCGCCTAATAGGCTATCCCACAGTCCATTACGATATATTTATGTTACACTAATCTATTAATTTATTTTATCAGGGTCAATTCCGTTGTTTAGTTTTCATGCTACTATTTCCAATGCAATAATCCTCAAAATTCATATTTATATGAAAAATTTTCAATTTCGCTATCTTAATAAAATCTTAAATTACGAATAACTCACAAAATTTTCCTATTAGAATATTTGTATTCAATCATGTTCAAACAAATATCAAAAATGTAATTTTGAAGTTGTCTAATGTATTTATGATCCTCAAAATGGACGTTTATGCTCCATTTTGCCCTATTCTGCCACGTTGGGTAAATCGTAAATTCCAAATAACTTACAATTTAAAAAATTAAATTGGAAAAATAATAGTCTATGATATTCATGCCAGAATCCTAAATAATATTTCAAAAGTGGTCTGACATCTTTACAATGAAAATATTCCTCAAAATTGACGTTTATGTGAAATTTTGTCCTATTCTGCCATGTTAAGAAATTCGTAAATTCCAAATTACTTGCGAAATTTTTATATTGGAAAATTCATAGTCATTAATATTCATACCAGTGTCCTAAATAATATTTCAAAAGTAGTCTGACATCTTTACGATTACTTACCCCTATTTCAGTCGGTACAGCGTTGTCGAATTTTTATAATACACTCTTAATAGTGCTAAGGGCCTATTTCAGTCGGTTTATTGAATGGGGATTTATGGAATGAAGTCCCCCCAAGGCACAACTTCGACATGAGTCCCCCCAGGCCCAACTTTGACATGAGTCCCCCCCCAGGCCCAACTTTGACATGAGTCCCCCCCCAGGCCCAACTTTGACATGAGTCCCCCCCCAGGCCCAACTTTGACATGAGTCCTCCCCCAGGCCCAACTTTGACATGAGTCCCCCCAGGCCCAACTTTGACACATGAGTCCCCCCTAAGGCCCAACTTTGACATGAGTCCCCCCCAAGGCCCAACTTTGACATGAGTCCCCCCAAGGCCCAACTTTGACATGAGTCCCCCACAAGGTACAACTTTGACATGAGTCCCCCCCAAGGCACACATTTGACATGAGTCCCCCCCAAGGCACACATTTGACATGAGTCCCCCCCAAGGCACACATTTGACATGAGTCCCCCCCAAGGCACACCTCCCCGTCATTGGGAAAAAGAGAAAAAACGTTGTTTTGCGGCTATAAGACAGTTTGGACTTCCAACGTTATTTGTTACAATATCTGCAGCTGAAACACATTGGTTTGATCTAATGAAAACTTTATCATGGAATTTAGATCGTCACGAATTAACTAAAGAAGAATTTGTCGATATTAACAAGTTTAGCAGTAGGCCTCTGGCACTAAATTAAAATCTGTCAGTCAGATTTTCATGTTTTAAATAATGAAATAATGTCGTGTCTGTATAATTTTTATTTATATATATATATATATATATATATATTTATTTATTTTATTTTCTTTCTAAATTATATCATCGCTTTCAAATTATTCATTTATATTTTCGATAAATTTTCGATCCCGATAAATGTCCAACTATCGTAAAACTGATATCGTAGAGATCCGTAGATTGAGACTAATATTCCTCAATCCTAAAAAATAAATAAATAAATAGCATTTCTTTTACACACTATATATCTTATTTCGTAGAAAGAATTTCTTTTACATCAACTCATCCTTATTAAAATGCATTACATATTCTACTGTTAAAAGGCAATAAAGACTCTTCCGCCATACTGTTCATCTAATCCAGAACTTAATTTCCTGCTTTAGAGACGGGAAAGATCCGTTTAAATCGTTCAAGAACGACGAAGGACAATAACTGACCGATACGAAAACAAGGGTTTCACAGCCGGAGATAGGCGAGTGACCATAGCAACCAAACTCTTCAAATCGAACTCTCGCCCTTTCAAGACGGCCTTTCGAAAAAAAGAAAGAGTCATCGACTATGTCTAAATTTAACATTTTCATGGGTGAAAATTTTTTTCCTTCAACACACACTGTCTTAGCCTAATTTTTATTAATAGGTTTTTGTAAGAGTATAAAGAGATTACATGCCATCGATTCATGAATATTAAATTTTACGGAAAACGTATTGGTTTGAAAAAACGATCCTACATAAGGATTTTGACTTCTTTCGTGCACATTTTAGCAATTTATATAATTAATCAAAAGAACATTTGTATCTCAGTGTAACAAAGAAGCTAAGAATGGAACTGGAATTGTTTGCAGAGTAGAAAAGGGGATGTTATTTCCTGCGTTAGAAAAAATAGAAGAAAAAAAAAATTCTGGAGTCACTCCACTCGACTTTTCCAACATTTAGTAGTTAACAGTTGTTTAAGTAAATTTCAATGAGAGTTGTAGTTAGACAAACAAAAAGGAAAATTATATTAGTGTCCTTGTTTATTTCTTTCTCCCCAAAGTTGTAAGTCGCTTAACGCATACTTGCCAACTTCCTATTTAATATTCCGTAGTGTTGTTAGCCCCGCCCTTTTTTCACACCAGTAAATTTTTAGAGTAATATTCTCCAAATGCCATTAAGATTAAATAGGAAGAAAAATACTCTAAAAAGATACTGGTGCGAAAAATAAGGCGGGGCTAATACTACGGAATATTAATTAGTATGTTGGTAAGTATGCTTAACGGATCGTAATGTAACCAATTATTGCTATTATTATTTTTTATTTTTTTACGTCCCTGTACAACAAGTATAAATGGTAAGCTAGGAGTATCAAACCTTTTTTTTTTTCTTTTTTTTTTTTTTTTTTTTTGAACAATTTAACCTTACTCGAAGTGGAAACTATTGAAAGTGAACTTTAAATTAGTTTGTGCCCATAGACCGCAATATATCAAAATTCTACTTTGTATTCTAGTAAAAAGAAAAAACGTTTTACACTCGTATAAATCTTTAAGGTTCTTATGATGATAATCTGTAACATGCCTACTAATTTATATTTTAATCTAACATACACTTTAGATGCTATCGCACTGTAAATAATTCGAGTCTATAATTCGTAAGGATAAAGAATGTTTCTTATTGTCCCTGTAAGACCTAAATTCATTAAAATCTATACACATCCTGCTAAGCTGACCTATATCATACATTTAAGGATTTTTTTTCCCCCATACCTATTACCTTTTAGCTTCATCGAATAAACTATTCAAACATTATCACAGTTTAAAGAATTTTTATCTATAGGCCATAAGAAGTTTTTCTCTGTCTCTCTGTAAAAAACTATAAGTCATACATTCATCAAAATCTACGCAGTTCGTGCGACGAGGACCTATAATATACCCGTATTAGTTGTCTTATAACTATGCTTTAACTAGCTTGTATTGTAACTATTGTATTCGTTGTCTAATCACACAGGTCTGCAACCAAATAACCCGTTAACGCGCGCTGTCCTCGCTGCGAGGACGCAAAATTTAAGATCCAGCTGCAAAAATTCACCCCGGAAATTTTTTAGCAAAAATTTACGTTTATAACATATCAGAAAAGGCCAGTTTTTCATACCTTAAAATTTAAAATTTCTTTTACTTTAATTTTGTTCATGAATACCGATGGCAGTATAGTTTAAATGATCCGAATTATCTTGCGCCGCAAAGGGATAAACTGCATGAGATTTTTGAACTGTTTCTAGCAGATTTTTACTCACTGAAACCGAAAAATATATTAAAAATGCTCCATCATGTCTAGCCTTTTTTTTTTTCCCTTCAAAACGCATATTTTTTAGCTGAATTTTAGGTGAAATAATGAAATTCCATGTTCTATAATTGATTGTAAAAACCCGTTAACACGGTAGCCTTGTCGGTAAGAGCAGCGAGTTCGTGATCGAAAGATTGCGGGTTCGGTCCTCGAGCCGGCCGAAGACCGTCGTGTACGTTAATGGCGACTCGTGCACGTTAAATTCCGTCGTAGTCGCAAAGTCCTCCAAGTTCCCATCAAAAATTATACCTCTGGGGGTACCGGAACATGGATTTTAACTCAGCCTTGTCCCGGATCAAAATTCGAGTTCCTGTTGCTTGCTGCCATTTATCGCCAGCTTCTGGAGCTAAGACGTACTTCCTCCCTAGTGGGCGCTCCTCTGAAAAACGTAATGACGCACCCCTCCTGCCTTAAACCCGGATAGTTCCACTACCGGGGCTCGGAATTTCCGAGTGGCATAAGAAACAACAACAACAACACATGTTCTTTTATTACTGTTTAAAAGTGAGAAATAATTAAACTTAAAAATAAAATAAAATAGGAGGGATATGGGGGGGGGGTTAGTAGAAGGGGTGAAAGTAGAAGCATGTTCAGAGGGGGACGGTTAAAAAAAAAGTGAACTCAGGTTAAATAAGTCATGAAGGAACTGTTCAATTATGAGAAAGAAATTGTTTTATGATTTCATTTTATAAAGAAGAATTTTTTTAATTTATAAAGCCTGAAAGGCTGATTTATTATATAGCATAAAAACAAATCAACACTGACAAGAAAATATGAACGAGAAAATCGAACAAAATTATTATGCAATCGTTCTATCTCCCTATTCCACTTTTAAATTAATAATATTCCAAAATTGCATATTTCTTTTTGAAGTAAAGAATAGTTAAAATATGACGTCAGTGTTTCTGAAATTAAAAAAATAAAAATGAATAAATTACATAAATACAAACAAAATAAACTCTTCAAAAAGCAGCAAAGAGCTCTTTTAGGTTCATCAATGATAGAACCTCTCTTTAGTAATGGAGTGAAATTCGGAAGATGACGTAATTTAACTTGTTCCCTCTCATCCTTTTAGCCAATAATTGGCTTGTTTTTATGCCTTCCGTTTATTGCGTTTAGAATTATTTTTGTTTTTCTATCCCCCCCCCCCACACACACACACTGAATTATTTCTGAAACTAACAATTTAAAAGCTGTCGTGTGTGGACCGTATTCTAACAGCTCACTTATCCATAGTAAATCCTGAGGATGCCCTAGGGGTGTCTTTGTTCATTGGTTATCCTAAGGATTTCACTTGTAGAAAATGTGCTGTCAGGTTAGTTTTTCTAAAACTTACATATTATAAATTGTTATTCATGTATATATTGTAACATATTGTTCATAATTAAAAGGAAAACTAACTCTGAAATTAAAATTTTAAACATTCAAAATAAATTTCAATTAAACAGAAAAGTAATATTTTAAAAACAATTTTGCATAACTTTTTTTTTTTTTTTTTTCACTGCATAAGATATTATGACACAATAATCTGATTCAAAGCAAGCTTTTATATACTTGCGTAATTGTTAAAGAAAGTTTACTTAATAAATCAGTGGGAAAATGCTCCATTTGAATTTAGTAACTTTTTTTTTCTTCCCTAAGTTCAAGTTTCATTTTTACTCGTTGAAAAAATCTAATTGCGATAGCCGTAATATAAAATTTAAACACTACTTTACTAAACAAAACAAAACTAGTTGGCATAGGTGGACTCTGCTCAGTTCCCCGTCATATTTATGTTCTCAAATTTTTAGTGCGAGACATAGCATAATCATGTTAAGAGAAATGAATTTGACCAAAGTTTGACACAGTGACAGAATGAAATCCCCGCCTAATAGGCTATCCCACAGTCCATTACGATATATTTATGTTACACTAATCTATTAATTTATTTTATCAGGGTCAATTCCGTTGTTTAGTTTTCATGCTACTATTTCCAATGCAATAATCCTCAAAATTCATATTTATATGAAAAATTTTCAATTTCGCTATCTTAATAAAATCTTAAATTACGAATAACTCACAAAATTTTCCTATTAGAATATTTGTATTCAATCATGTTCCAACAAATATCAAAAATGTAATTTTGAAGTTGTCTAATGTATTTATGATCCTCAAAATGGACGTTTATGCTCCATTTTGCCCTATTCTGCCACGTTGGGTAAATCGTAAATTCCAAATAACTTACAATTTAAAAAATTAAATTGGAAAAATAATAGTCTATGATATTCATGCCAGAATCCTAAATAATATTTCAAAAGTGGTCTGACATCTTTACGATGAAAATATTCCTCAAAATTGACGTTTATGTGAAATTTTGTCCTATTCTGCCATGTTAAGAAATTCGTAAATTCCAAATTACTTGCGAAACTTTCAAAGTAGCATGTTTATAGTTAATGATGTTCACTCCCAATTTGAAACTGATATTTTATAAAATCTTTTTGTAAAAAAATAGAACCGACTCAAAAAAGGAACTACTATTCAAACAACTAAAAATGAAAGAAAATTGGCAGAAAATGGAACTGTAGATTGCGCCTAAAAGTATAAAATAATTTCCTTCGCCAAACAACCTATAACACTACAATTAATCATAACTTTTGAAGTCGGCGCAAAATTAGATAAAATTTAATTAGTTTTTATAAAGGTTTGTCTTTAGATTGGTAGCAACAAATGCTGTTGTCTCGAATGATCCATTTTCACGTCTCCTTTATTATTTTATCATTGTATACAATTGGTCTATTAGTAGCAACTACATAGAACAGTGAACATTCTTCACAATGCGGTATTTATGTTTCTACGAAGTTAGATCATCCTTGATGGCTTTTGAATTTGGCGATAAAAACGTAAGGCAAAAATATACACGCAAGATGTATATTTTCATAATATATATTGTACGATGTGTTGTTTCATATTCTTGATTACTCTCTTGATATACCTTATTAAAATAATCAGGATATACCAAAGAAATTAAATATGTTTGCCAGATAATTTTCTGATTTTTCGTTCACCAAGGATGTCAGATACCAGCATCTTCGCCAACTTTTGCTGCTTACGAAATCTTATTTTTTTTCTTGAATCAAAGTACTTTTCGGCTGCGTTTTGTGAGGCGTGTATTTTGAATAGAATTTGATTTTTGTATTGAATAAAGGTATCAATTTTTATTTAATTTTGCGCCGACTTCAAAAGTTATGATTAATTGTAGTGTTATAGGCTGTTTGGCGAAGGAAATTATTTTATACTTTTAGGCGCAATCTACAGTTCCATTTTCTGCCAATTTTCTTTCATTTTTAGTTGTTTGAATAGTAGTTCCTTTTTGGAGTCGGTTCTATTTTTTTACAAAAAGATTTTATTTTTCTCTTTTCAGTGAAAACTTATTTATATAGCAGAGCATCAGAAGATGTTCGACGGAAGTTTCACAAATCACAACTTCCAAGAAAAGTGACATTACTCAAAAAATGGTTTATGTCACTGAAAAATACATTAAATGCACCCAATGTGAACAAAAAAGTTACATCTCCATCTAGAAAGTTATCCACTCGAGAGACAGTTGTGCCAATTTTATTCTAGTCAAGTTATTTTTAAGTTGATTTTTCTCAAATGCTGCATTTTTAAATTGTGTCACTTTTCTTGCCTTTATCGGATATGACTAGAAAACTATCCATTGGACGAACATACGTTAAATTAAAAAGTCTTTAGAAATGTAAAGAAAGGATGCGCTGTATTCGTAACCGAAAATTCTGTTAGGCATATATATTGAACTTTACAGTAAATACGTGTTACCCGCTACGCTGGAAATTGCGCAGCGTAAAGTTCAAACAAAGAGCCAAAATATGCATTGCAGCTGATGGACAGAAGTTTCAACATCGATACTTACACATTGCTTTTACCAGTGTAGCTGCTTGCGTTCAGCAGTTAGAGTGAGAACAGACTTTGAGTATTCTGTAATTTGTTTATATCTTAATGAAATCCTAATGAAACTCATTTCAGGCCAAGATCATCACGACAACAAAAAAAGTATTAAAATTAAATCATCTCTTACGAAGTTATAAGCTAACAAATTTCAACAACAACAACGAGAAACATGGTTTGTATTGAGAACCTCTTCCTTTATGAAGTCGGCTTAAAACGCCTATGCGTTAATCGATGTGACCGCTTACAATAACCATGCTTTGAATTTTACATAGCATAAATGTCACCCGCTACGCTACAATATATGCAATGTTTTTCAAGTGCGCACAAAATAGGAAATTGTGAACAAACAAATGCACATTTTAAGCGTCCTGTTTTTAGCATTAATGTCTAAACTATCTTTGCGTACTACATCGATGATGCTCTGCAATTTTATAATTCACTTTTTCCCCTGTCTTGAAACGTTTCCGAGATAGGATCGGTAACTCCACTCTTTTCCACCAGGTGGCGCTTTAGGCGGTTGAATCGCGTAGCACATGTCCACTTTACTGTACCTGCATACCACTTTTATGACTAAGCTGCAGCTGTTCAGCCGTTAAAAGAGTCGGGACTGACTTTTTTGGGCACCCTGTATTTTCTTTTGATCATAAAGATCTTACAACGGGACCTATTTCAGACCAAGATCTTTACAATAAAACAAAAAGTATCAAAATCGGATCATCCGTTCAGAAGTTATGAGCTAACAAACAAAAACAAAAAAACATACACTTTGAAATGAGAACCTCCTCCTTTTTGAAGTCGGTTAATTAAAGCATTTCTTACGAAGTTATAAGCTTACAAACACCAACAACAACACATAGCAAGAATTAAGAACACCCTCCTTTCTGAAGTTGGTTGAAAACGACTTTGCACTAATCGATGTAACCGCTTACAGTAACAGTACTTTGAACCACAGAGTATACGTGTCATCCGCTACGCTGTAAAGCGTGCAACGTAGTTCAAGTGTGCACAGTGTAGGAAATTGCGAACAAACAATTGCACGTTTTAAGCGTTCTATTTTTAGCAATAATGTCTAAAAACTATCTTTTCGTAGTAAATCGATGTTGCTCTACAACTTCGAAATTAACTTTTCTCCCATCTTGAACCGTTTTTGAGATAGGAGCGCTAATGCCGCTGTTTTTCACCAGATGGCGCTTTATTTCCTTTAGATTGTAAAGATGTTATAATGGGACCTACTTCAGACCAAGATCTCTACAACAAAGCAAAAAGTATCAAGTAACCGTATTTTGAACTATATAGCGTATGTCTCACCAGCTACGCTACTACGTGAGCAATGTAGCTCAAGTGTGTATAGTGTAAGAAATTGCGAACAAAAAAAGGCACGTTTTTAGCCTTGTACTTTTAGCATCAATGTCAAAACTATCTTTTCGTACTAAATCGATGATACTCTGCAATTTTATAATTCACTTTTTTCCCCTGTCTTGAACCGTTTCCGAGATAGAAACGCCATCATGAATGTCTAAACTATCTTTTTGTACTAAATCGATGATAATCTTCAACTTTCTACTTCACTTTTTTTCTCTAGAACCGTTTTCGAGATGGGAACACTAACTCCACTATTTTCCACCAGGTGGCGCAGCAAGCGGTTTAACCTTGTACTGCAGGGCCACTTTACTATACTTACATACCATTTTTACTCTATAGCTGCAGCCGTTTAGCAGTTAAAAGAGTTGGGACTGATTTTTTTTGGGCACCCTGTATTTTCTTTAGATCGTAAAGATATTACAATGGGACCTATTGCAGACCAAGACCTTTTCAACAAAACAAAAAGTATCAAAATCGGAGCATCCGTTCAGAAGTTATGAGCTAACAAACATAAAAAAAGCATACGGTTTGAATTGAGAACCTTCCTCCTTTTTTTGAAGTCGGTTAAAAACTGTCCTGACATCTTTACAGTAAAATTTTTCTACTTAATGGACGTTTAAGTGTAATTTTGCTCTATTCTCCCACGTTAAGAAATTCGTAAATTTATAATAACTTACGAAGTTTTTTAATTCGAATGTTTCAAGTGAATAGAGTTCTTGCCAGTGTCGAGAGTAATATTTTAAAGCTAATCTGACTTCTCAGCGACTATTTGTTTTTGAGATATCGTGTAACAAACTCACTAACGGACTAACAGACACCCTACAGACGGACACCATACAAATTTTGTCATTTTCGGATTCCTCACACCTGAAAACGTGTAAAAAAGTGAAAAAACTGAGGTCGAAAATTTTCACGATTACCTAAGTTCCCCATACCTATAGTCTGATGGGGAACTAATTAAGCGGCTTGCAAGGATTTTAAAACACTTTCCACCTGTACTTATGCTTTACTTTCTACATATACTTATCATTTAAACTCCAACTTTTCAACTTTGTTTAAAAGTGCTAAAAATATAAAATAAAAAGGAAGAAGCAATTCCAGTAAATTTCTCAGACACAGCTCGCTCTCGTTGGCTTAGAAGGATACGCGTTTTCCGTAGTTTCCTCCAAACTAATAAATACAAGCTACAGACTCTTAGAAAGACCCCCCCCCCCCCCACGGAGATCTCAAACAGGACTAGATTCCCCGAGAAGACAACCCCACATAATGTGTTGGACAATTTTTTCTGTGACTCTGTATTCAAAATTCAGCACTGCTATTTATATCATTTTCAATAGAAAAACAAGTAATAATGAATATGAATACATCCTTTTCAAGAAATAATTTAAAATATTTATACAAATTAGTGTACGTACAGATATATATATATATATATATATATTTTAACTTTGTTGGAAAGTTAACTATAGAAAATAGTTCACTTGTATCCCTCGATCAGTGCGGTTTATGGTAATGATTACTTCCAACGTATATTGAAAGCAGTTCAAAATCATTTCAGAGAAAATTTATTATTCTTCTTCTTATTATTATTATTATTTTAACATGAACGCCTGTTAAAGGATAGAAGTCTATAACTTTCTCCGCTCCCTCAATTTAAACATTGTCGTTAGATTCCTAAAATATTTAAGGCTGTGATTAAACATAGATATAATGTTGAGAATTGTAAATCATTATAAAGTTTGACATACAAAGAGATACAATATTAATGCCAAATACATTAAAAAAACTAGTATGATGTGCCCACCACAAGACTTTCTTCTATAATATATAATTTTACACAAAATTCATGCAATACAAATTATTTATTAAATTACTAGCAGGCTTTGCCCGCTTCGCTGGACACTATATTTAAATGATTTCTTTGTAACTGAATATATTTCGATTGGCGACTATTTTCGTCACAGCTTTAGTATGGGACCTCCTTGGCAATATCAAACATTTTTTGAACTTCTCGAATCTGTTCAACAAAACTATTATTAAAACAAATATTTTCGAAAATAGTCCAATAGCTGGTGTTAATTCTTCGAATATTCTGGAAACAGTTGAAGCTGTTACTCGTACAGTATAAGTCATTATTCGATGAATGTTCTGGGACAGTCTAAAAAATAGTCACTTGTTCCACAGGAATAAAACAAATAATCCACTCGCCAAGTTTGTCTCCCAGACTATGCTTTCTATTAAACATATCTTTGTTTAGTTATTTAAATATTAATTTGAATTAATCAAATATTTCTGCCCGACAGCGTGCAAGTGCAGTTACACACAGCAGCTCATTTATTTGTATGTTCAATTAGCGTAGTGATTGGTATATAAAAAAATAAATAAATAACTAAGCATTATCGTGCTACACAACTTTATTGAATCTCTCCCTTGGCGGCTTTTGAATTTTTGTCGCCATATTAGCGATTTTTTTTTTTTTGTATAATTTCTGGCATAAAAATAGAAAGCGTTTTATCAGACACCTTTTCGTTAACATATAAGAACCCTTCATATTCTGTTTATTTTATTAATGGTTTTTAGGTTTAAAATAGTGCTTAATGAAATAAATTTTCTATTTTTAAAACTGCACTTTTTTTCTATAAAATTATCTACTCAGATAAAAATAGATTATTTATGTGACTACTATTTCAGTTTTTTTTTTTTTTTTTTTTTTTTTTTCGTTTTGTAGTATTTTATAAATTTTACATTTTTCTTGAACTACCAAGATTAAAATTGCTGTTGCTAAATTAAACCTCTTTTATATTTTTCTTGAACTACCTAGATTAAAAAATGCTAAATTAAGCCTCTTGGCGAAAAATCTATTCAACGCAACAATTTAAAAAATCACCCAGGAGGATCTATTATAAATAAAACTGATTTTAGTACAACACACATTAGCATCGTAAACTATATTAGCACTTTGTAAAAGAAATTTTAAATTAAAAATGACGTCAATTTTTTGAGATGCATAATTTATTTTTATTTTATTTTTATTTTTACGTTTAGATAAATGTATTTATTTTCCTGTTGGAAAAAAAAAAAAAAAATAAACTCGACAACAATTAAATTATGGATAATTAAATTTAATTTTGGCAACAATTAAATTATGGTTAAAATTTAAATGGCTAATTTTTTGCTATTATTAGCTTACAAAATTGCTATTTTATGCATAAAAATAACAAAAAAAAGTTTTTTTTTCGGAATAAAAGGTAGCCAACTTTTTAAGTTAGGGTATAAGCTATCTCCATAACAAATTTTATCGAAATCCATCGAGCAGTTTTAGCGTGAAACTCAGTCAAATAAACGGACATTCACATTTATAATATATATAAGATTTTCCCATTATAAATGCAGACCGATTTTTATCTGGCAGAATTATATTACTAAATGCCGAAAGAAAGTCAATTTTTTGCCAATATCAAAAGAAATAAGATTTTTCTTTTTTTTTTTTTTTCATTAAAAAATGAAAAAGCATCGATAACTTTGTTTTAAATTATCACAGATCTATGGTTCAACTATTCGTTTTGAAGGAATTGACGAGATCTTTCGAAACATACCCATACTGAAAATTTACACCCCCTTTGAGGGGGGGGGGGAGGGAAGCAGTGCTTCCACATGCACAGACTTTTTTCCTAGTTTACTACTACTATTATCAATAATTCATATTAATTTTTAAATAACACATTAAAAATAACTCTCATTATGTGCATTTATACGAAATTTTGTCCTATACTGCCATGTTAAAAATCTAGATAAAAGTGGGATCACAGCGCCACATGTTGAGCGAATAATACCCAAATCTAATCCGCACCAGTTTATGTCAGGGTCCAACGAAATGCCAAGTTTGGTTAAATTTCGTTCATTGGTTCGTGAGGTACAGCTTCCACAAAATTTGTCATACAGACATTTACTAAAAACAGTCGAACCGTGTTCAGGACACACCGAAACGTGTAAATCCATTGAAAACTGGAGTTCGAAAATGTTCACGAATCCAATACTTCCTTTATATATACGTATAGAAGAAAGTAATAAATTTTATAAATCTAAATCAGAGTAAATTTTAGCACACAGGAGATACATTATTAAGTTCAGTTACATTAAAAAAATTTTAAATAAAGTCTTTATTGGTGATCATATTTGAATAAAATACTCACGTTAATTATTACTTATTAAAGTCACTCATACACTTCGTCAAAGAATGAATTTCTCCATTGCAATAATAATTTAAAAAAATTATCCCTCAGAAAAGAATTTTTAAAAAGAACTCAAGAATTTGAAAAAAAGAAGGAGCAAAATAATTTGAATTGGAAAATGCTCAAAACATTGAAGGACTCCATCATCAGCGGACATACAATCTTTCTATATATATAATTACAAAATGTAGAATGTAAGAAAAATGTAACCGAATTCAAAATTTATTCATACGAACGAAAATAAATATATCCAGGAATGTTCAAAAGAAATGTGAAATCATCCACAAAACTCACGTTATAATAAACTAGAAATACCTACACTCGCCAATAAAAAACAGATTAAAAAATATCAGATTGACAACAAAAAGAAATGTCCATCCATTCCGAAAACTTTAACATAAAAAACGAACAGCAACAAATTATATCAAAATTTAGAGGAAGAGGAGGGGGAATGCTCAGAAATGAAGAATAATCTTCTCGAGAGCCGTGCATTCTTCATAGAGTAAGAATATTGCAAGATTTTGAAAAACTATAGTCATTATAGTTTTACATAGTTCACAAACATTATAGTGCCTTGCGAAAATTAAAAAACCAGAAAGAAATAAAGAAAAAATAAATAAATAACCAAAGAGAAATCAGTACAAAAATTATTCACATGAATAACTCACATGTATGTGAAAACTGGATTCAACATACTTTAGGAGTTGATGTGCAGTCAGCCACTATGAAGTTGATTAGGAAAAAAAAAAAGAATTAACTCAATTGATACGTTATTACAGTAGTAAATAAAACAAGTGAAATTCAAATACATTAGATAAATTCAATGAGTTAACTTAGTAAATCGTTTAAATAAAGTTAATCCATTGTTTCTATAATAAAAAGAAGATAAGAAAATAGATAACAGTTCAAAAAAAATAATTATCCGGAATTACTGCCATCTAGCGAGCTAAAATAGTTTAAATTGGATATTTCTTGTTAGAGGAAACTTACATTTTGCTGGTGGAAATTTGTGTGTGTGTGTGTGTGATTATTCAGAAAATGGCCCCACTAATGGTCGAGCGGCTCCACGCTCAAAGCTGGTAGATGGGAAGAGCCGGTTTCGTTTCCAAGTTGCGCTCATCCACCTAGTTGTTAGGAGTTTTCCGATATTTTCTCCGAAACTCGTGCAAATACGAGCTAGGACTCTTTAGAAAGACCCCCCCTCCTCACGGATGGTAATCCACCTATAGGCTTAGGACACTAGCGTAGTCAATTGTCCTTAACCCACAACCAACTATCATTCAGAAAACTTCCGCTTAGAACACTCATAGAAACATATTTGACTAATTTTGAATAGTCCTGTATACTGTCTTTAAATCGAATACACAACAACCAGATACTGAATTTAAATTTTGCACGGCAAAACACTCATAACACTAATAAGTACAAAATTTTCAATAAACACCATAAAATGCAGGAACTCGCAACAATTGTTTCGAGTCGAAAGAAAATACGACCCTTCGCCAGACGGATAAAGTAGGCTGAAAAACGAATGAAGGGTCGTGCTTTCTTTTGGCCTAAAACAATTGTTGCGAGTTCTTGCATTTTATGATGTTTATTCAGAGTTGTGAAATTACTTTTAAACGCCAGTTCTGTGGTACTTTTTTATAATTCATAACATTACCTAAAATGTACTTCGATTCACTTCCGACTACGTCAAAATTTTTGTGCGGCCTTGTAAGAACGAAATCTGAATACTTTTCATACCATATTCTATGTGAAAACATTTTTATATACATAAAATATATTATTTCATTTTGTTTAATGCAGCCTGGGAGATGATAAACTGTCGCAAAGAGAAAATTCGCCCACTGACGTAGTATATTTGAATAAATTTTGTATGTCCACGTACACAAACCATATGTTGGATTTCAATAAAAATTTTTGAGTAACATATATGGTAATGATTTATAATTCCAAATTTGGATTTCCTACTACTATTTGGGTTTGAATTAAGATGACAGACTCACAGACAGACCAAACGCTAAAAACCTATTTTTTTTCTTTTTCTTTCTTTCTTTAATTCAGGAGGTCCTCAAAACGTTTAAATATACCAAAATTCTGATTTCTAAAATTTGACGCAATAAATAGTGGAAGGTAAAGATGTACGATTTGATAATAAAATTACTTTAACGGCTTTATTTCTATTTTGAACTTCATATTTAATTTACTTATATAAAGAAAGACCATATAAACCAGTTTTTATGTAGAAAATTGTTTTTATTCATGTTTTTTAGTTGAAATAAAAGGTTTAATCAGGAAACTAATAAAATTATACTTTTTTTTTTTTTTTTTTTTTTTACTTCATATTAAATTTACTTAACACAGAAAAAAGATTATATAAACTAGATTTTAAGTAGAAAATTGCTTTTATTCGTGTTTTATTTATTTAAGGCTTAATCTGGGGACTGATAATAAAATTACCATACGGATATTTATTCCTTTTCAGAACTTCATATTTAATTTATATGACATAAAAAGCGATTGTATAAACTAGCTTTCAGACAGAAAATTGCTATTATTCGTGTTTTCAAGTTTAAATAAAAGGCTTAATCCGGGAATGACATTAAACTAACTATTTCTTACTTCGTTTTAAACTTATTTGGCACAAAGTATGATTTGTCATTTGTAGCAATCCTCCAGGGATAACCTTCGTTGTATTTTATGAATTATTCAAGAAAATTGTACCACTGGGTGCTTACCCAAGGTTTGCCGTATACTTCAGATAGCCACTGGCAAGCTGTCGTGGCACCTGGCAATCTAGACGCACGCAATAACATTCGAGTACCGCACATAATCTTTTTCGCTTGGGCATTGAATTTAGAAGAATTATTTTTGCTCCAAATGCAACAAATCAAACTTTGATGTCCTCGTTCTAGAATTAAAATTATTTAACTCCACAACTTATACTTAAATCTTTGAAACACGTTGGTATATATACCACCTGTTTTTTTTATTCTTAACTGATGAGATTCGTCCCGAATTAATTTAATAAAATTTTGGTTTTTAACCCTTAAATGCATAGTGACGTAGATCTGCATTGTATGCTTATAACCTCACATCTCTTTATGTAGCAACTATTGCATTTTTACTTTCTCTTACCCGTAGGGTCGAGAAAGTGTTTTAGGGTCAAATTTTTGAACGTGAGTTTTTGTTATATTTACATGTTCTGAGGACCCCTGAATACGAAAATCATGTTTTTAAAGAATGGTCTGTGTGTGTCTGTGTAAATGGATGCCTGTGTGTCTGTTAACAGCATACCTCAAGAACTAATAGCAGCAGAAATTCCAAACTCGGTATTCTAAATGTGTATCATATAGGGATGCTACTCTAAGCTTTTCGTTGAGATGAAGCAAATGGTTCGTGTACAGGGACACTGAAAAGTATTCAAATACATTACGTGTATGGGGGAAATTGCAGTTAAGTAGAGTTTAACATCTATAGACTGCACTAAACCAAATGAAATGAATACATATTTTTTATATGCATAAAAACATGCCTCATGTTGAATATGGTTGGGAAATCATTCACTGTTCATTTACAGGGCTACACAAAAGAACTAGATTATAGTGCGACAATATTTGAAAATTGATGGAAGTGCATTTCAGGTTGTGCTGTATATTATTACTATAGGATTATATTTAGGTGCACTATGGGGTTTGTGCATATTCTTCAAAATATAAACAGGGTTGCAAATATTTAAGCGTTAACATTCTTTTTTATTGTTAGTTGAAGTGCTTTACTATAATATTTTACCGTATCCAGGAAAGCTGCTCAGGAATGGAAATGAATTCCTCATAGACATATAATAAATAATGTATATTTTTAAGCTAAATATTTATTGCTTGTTTTTTTTTTTTTTGTGTGTGTGTGTGTGAATTTACACGTTTTGAGGCTTCCTGATTACGAAATTCAAGTTTTTTAAAGTATGATTATTGTCTGTGTTTCTTAAAAGTAACTTAAGAACGAATAATTTCAGGAGTTGTATTTTCTAATTAATATAAATTTGTTGCTGGAAAAGTTTGATCAAGACTGATAAGTTTCAAGGAATGTTGCATGTGAAAGTTGTCTGAATAATTTTAAGTGAACTTTTAGTTTTAATAACAGATTTAAATTCTATATAAATGTAGGTGCAGTAATGAAACGGGGGTTGAGGGGGGCCGGTAGCTCCCCTCACACAGAACTAATTACCATATAAAACTCTTCCGAAGCCTGATTTGAATTATTTTAACATAAGTTTACATAACAGTACTCGTTATGTTACCTCTTAATTACCCACCTGTATTTATAGTATTAAATTTCAGGGTAAGAAAAGTCATGTGAGTGACACGGCAAATTATTTGTGATGTAAAAATACATCAATATGTAAGTTACAACATCAATATGTCTTTCAACATTATTCAAGCCAAAATCTCAATAATGCTGTGTTTTTTTCCTCAGCAAATGGGAACATGCCATTAAAAAAATATGAAATACTAACAGGTTTCGGAAGATATGCCAAGCTAAGCCCACTCCAAATTATATTTCTTCTAGAAGGTTCGGGTGGGGGTATGTCCTTGCTAGCATTTCATTTCATGAATTCATATAGACAATTTCTTAAATTTTAATATAAACTCTCAATACGAAATCTTTTTTATCAGTTATTAAAATTCAATTTAAAAAATAATAATTTTTATTGAATAAATCCTATTTCAGTTGATATAAATTTAAGTTTGTTATACTATTCTGTCTGAAATATAATTTGGAGTGTGCTAGCTTGGCATATCTTCAGAAACCTGTTAGTATTACGTAGTTTTTTAATGGCTGTGTTCCCACCTGCTGATGAAGAAAACACAGCATTATTGAGATTTTGGCTTGAATAGTGTTGAATTTAACCCTTTTTCTTGTTTATTAACACTGTTAAATTATTTGTTTTGGTTGTTTATACATTCCACTTTCACTTTTTCATTTATCATAATTTAAATCTATTAATTTATGTTTTTGTATAAAAATTTAGTGCTGAATTTTGCTTACTAATTTTTGGTTTTTTTCTTTAACCTTTTGATATTTTGCCCCCTTCTAATATATATACATTAAAATTTAAAGAAAATTACTAAAATAACCGATAGAGAATGATCAATCCCTAAGGCTACAATTCAACTGATTAAAAATGATTAAAATGAAATAAATGAAGTGAATAAAAGCATGCCAGTTTCTTAACTTTATCAAGGGCATAGCAGGAAACAAGACATACAAAGAAAATTGTTTTCTGTGTCAAAGAGTGCTAAAGCTAAATTTTCTCTTTGACTATGTTCAAACCATTTTTGAAACCCAAAATCATAAAAAAAAGGACTCAAAATAACTAAAATATAATAAAATATAAAATAAATAAATCAGGAATTTAAAAAATCAGGGAGTAAAATTTTACTCACAATTTCACACATGCATAGAGATGATGATTAGGAGAAATGAACCACTGCAGTTAACAGTGAAGCAAGGAATTAAAATAGTTAAATGCTTTAAACATGGATAAAATATGCATACTTGCCAACATACTAATTAATATTCCGTAGTATTGTTAGCCCCGCCTACTTTTTCACACCAGTATTTTTTTAGAGTATTTTTCTTCTTATTTAACCGTAATTGCATTTGGAGAATATTTTTCTGAAAATTTACTGGTGTGAAAAAAAGGGGCGTGACTAACAACACTAAGGAATATTAATTAGGATGTTAGCAAGTATGAAATATGCTAGGTTGCAAAATTAATATTGTAGCAGCGCTCCAAACCAAAACCTTTGTGAGAGAATCTCAAAGAACTTTAATTAACCTTTTGGCTTTTTAAGCTTATGTGTATAAGCTTAAGGACAAAATTAACGTAAATAACTGTATATAATGTAAATATCTAATTGTAAATTGTTTTCGTGTGTAACTTTCTATAAAATTTGTTACACTAAAGCTTCCTTATCACAATATTAGTTTTTTTTTTTTTTTTTTTTTTTTTAGTTTTCATCATAATATAGGTATGGGGAATTTAGGTAATTGTTAAAATTTTTGACCTATGTTTTTGACTTTTTTTTACACGTTTTGAAGTGTGAGGAATCCCAAAATATCAAAATGGATATGGTGTCCGTCTGTAGAGTGTGTTAGTTTCTTAGTTTTTTTAGTATGTGTACACGATATCTCACGAACAAATGATCGAAGAGAGGTCGGACCACTTTTAAATATTATTTATGACACTGGCATGAACCCTAAACATTTGCAACATTATAATTATAAAACTTCAGAAGTAATTCGAAATTTACGATTTTCTTAACATGAGAGAATAGGGCAAATTTTCACTTAAACATGCATGAAAAGAAATATTTTTATCGTAAACGTGTAAGAACAGCTTTTAAATATCAGTTTTGGTGCCGGGATGATCATCATTAACTATAAACATGCTACTTTGAAAATTTTGCATAAACGTCGGTTTTGAGGATATTTTCATTGTAAAGATGTCAGACTACTTTTAAAATATTATATAAGATACTGGCAAAAACATCCTTGACTATGCATTTTCCAATTTAAAAATTTCGTAAATCATTGCAAATTTACGATTTACTTAATATGGCAGAAAAGGACAAAATTCCTCATAAACGTCCATTTTGAGGGATATTTTCATCGTAAAGATGTCAGAACACTTTTAAAATATCATTTAGGATACTGGCATGAACATCCCTGACTATGTATTTTTTAATTAAAAAATTTCGTAAGCTATGTGGAATTTACGATTTTCTTATCATGGCAGAATAGGACAAAATTGAGCATAAACGTCCATTTTGAGGATCATAAATGTATCAGACAACTTCAAAATAACATTTAAGATACTTGTCTGAACATCATTGACTACAAATATTCTAAATATGTTTACAAAATTTAGAAAATTTCGTAAATTATTCGAAATTTAAGATTTTATCAGCATAGCAAAATTGGGCGATATTCCATACAAATATACATTTTGGGGATTGTTGCATTGGAAATAGTAGCATGAAAACTAAACTAAGAAATTGACCCAAATAAAATAATAAATTAGAATAAGATAAATATATCGAACTGAATAGTGGGTAGCCTATTAGGCGGGGATTTCATTCCATCACTGTGTCAAGCGTTTGATCAAATTAATTTCTCTTAACATGAATATAATATGCCCTGGACTAGAAATTTATGAGAACATACATATGATGGGGAACTGAGCAGAGTCCACCCTATGCCAACTAGTTTTTATTGGATATATATAGATATGCTCAACCGTTGGGATGTTTTCCTTGATGGGATACTCCGACGGTTTTCAGATCTTCAAATATTTTTCTTCTCTCTATTATTGGTCTTAATTTTTTATATTTTGTTTTTCCGATTTGATTTTAAATCTGGGTAAACTTTCATTTCATCAACTAGATTTTTAATTAAAATCATGGTTCAATTTCAATTCATCATCTAGTGCTGTTATAAGAATTGCAAAAATTAATAGTGGATTAAAATTAATGCAATTTATAAAGTCAAATAAATTAACTGTTTCTATTAAATTACTATTGCTGTTTTCAGGTTTTATATATATATATAATTCCTATCGAATAGATTGGGCTTTTAACCGTCTGTTATTCTTTATTTTATTGCCCTTTAAATTAAAAAAAAAAAAAAAAAAAAAAAAAAAAAAAAACTATCATTTTTCATATATATATATAGCTACAATGCGTAGACCAGGAAGCAAATCATGATAAAAATTAAAGAATTTAAAAAAAAAGGAAAATAGAAGCAACTGAAGCCTAGATATTTCAAAAAAAAAAAAAGCATATAACTAAAAAGATGAAAAAAACTCAAAAGAACTCATAACATCGTTAGGGTACTTAAGCTGTAGGGTTATAAAAACAACATTAGTTCTATGAAGGCAAATGCTTTTCTCAAAAAATTACCAACAATCTCACCGAATATAATATTCTATATATACGGTTCAATATAAAATTATTACAAAATGCAAATTTTCTCATCAAATTAAAAATATAAAATCTTGTCATAGATCAAATTGGCTAATATGTTTTCAAATTACATTTCTTATTTCCAGAAAAATTCCCAGTGAATTTTTTAAGATGGCAAGTTTATATTGTATTATCTGTCAATTCTGTACTAGATTCAGAAACCGTACTAGATTCAGAACCGTACTAGATTCAGAAAAATTCAACATCCTCCCTCGCCATTTTTTTTTTCTTTTTTTTTTTACGTTTTTAGTATAACTCGACTGAATTTAGAAATTGTATTTCTATACGTATTATTAATTTCGTGTATCTTTTACCGAATCGGTCATGCAGAGAATTTTAAACTTCATATTATGTTAAACCTGATAGTAATTTGTGTGAATAAAACTTTGACGAATATTATTAATATATTTCATTGTTATCAAGCACTTATCGCATATTTCAGGTTGGCTCTATCTTGGTATTTTTTTAATACAATTACCCCATTCTTAATTCTCAAGAAACTTAACACATGACAAAGTATAGATTTTTTCAGCTTTGATACAAGACCACTCTATTGTAAGAATAAATTAAGCAGTGTTTGTAAATCCGCCTTAAAAGGGACTCTTTACTTATCACTGCCAGCAGCCAAAGCCTAAGTTATTCTTTGGGGTCAATGAATGTATATTTGTATATTGTTCCATATTTTAAAAATTATTTTTATAGGCTTCAAATAATGTATTTTAACGTACCGGGAATTTTTTTTTTTTTTTTTTAGTTAAAGAGGATAATTTCAAGAATCAATCTCCATATGTCTCTTCCCTTATACTTCAAATTTTCTTAAAAAGGCAAAGCGTAATAGGAAAAAAAAAGAAAAAGAAAAAGAAAATAATAATTAAAAAAAAATGAAAGAAAATAGTGATAGTAATAATAAAATAAAAAACTAAAATAACATTTGGAATTTTGTTTCAACCCCCCCCCCCCCCAAAAAAAAAAATATATATATTAACTTATGCAGGCAGGCATCTAAATTTATTCCACATGGGGACGAAATTGGTATTCATCCGATAGTTAAGTTTCTCTACAATTATGTCAACGTATTTTACATACACTTAATGTTACCCTCGCATACTGAAAGCAAATATTAAAAAACTTACGTGATATGTTTATATATATATATATATATATATTTTTTTTTTCGATTATTTAAACTGTTTAACTTGATGCCAAAGGAAGAAAAGAAAAACATATCTTAAATTAATAGTCCTTCCGTCCTTATAATTAGAACTCCCACTCACTCTCCCCCCCCCCTCCTTTTTCTTTTCTTACTTTAGAAGTAATCTTTATTCTAAACCATAAATGAGGAGCAAACATTCAAACCGTGTTTTCTCCTTCGGATACAGTTTATCAGAAAACACAAAAAACTGGTAAATTAAAAAATACCTACATTTAAACTCTAATTATTGTTTGTTTAGATGTATTACTGGTTTCTAGGAAGATATGTAGACATACTTTACCTAATGAACTTAAAATTACTTACAAGGAGACGGCAAGGCTGTGGGGTCCTCAAATCGAACGGAGGTTCCGCGTGTAGTTAGCACTCAGTGAGTGTATTCATATACTCAAACCCTAGAGCGCACTACTTAGCCATCGCCGAGAAAAAAATTCCTGAAGTTTGAAAAAAAAAAAAAATTATTTGTATTAAAATTTAATAAATCGTTATAAACAATTTCTTTTCAACTTTTATACATTGTTAAATCGCGAATTTAATGATTTCTAACTTTTTAACATTAAACATATGGAAATTTATTATTCGCATGTGGTTGGAATTAAATAAAATTTAATATATCAAAAATAATATGAAGAATTTACGTGCTCCTGTGAAAAAGCTGCATTTATTTGTTGTGCAAGTTGTCGACAAAATTTGTGTTTTTCTTGTTTTTATGATAAATATCATCCAGGTTTGTGTATTCGTAAATATGAATGATTGAAAGAATTGCTAATGCTATAAACGTATAATCATAAATATTCATTGTATTTAATAATATGTTATTTTATAAAAAATAAATGGTAATGTTTAAAAGAACTGTGGCTTTTGTATTTATTCTATCTACAGTTCTAAGTTCTAATCGTTAAAAAGTTAGAAATCATTAAATTCGCGATTTAACAATGTATAAAAGTTGAAAAGAAATTGTTTAATAACGATTCATTAAATTTTAATACAAATAAAAAAAAAAAAAAAAATCAAACTTCAGGAATTTTTTTCTCGGCGATAGCTAAGTAGTGCACTCTAGGGTTTGAGTATATGAATACACTCACTGACTGCTAATTACACGCGGAACCTCCGTTCGATTTGAGGACCCCACACCCTTGCCGTCTCCTTGTTAGAAGAATGCATTTGAAATTTGGAGAAATGAGGAGTGTATCGAAAACCCGAGGAGGAAACATGTTTTCAATGTTTTCAGTGTGGATAAAGCGCTTTTTGCATAAAAAAGTATAAACCAACATAACATGAACAAAATAAACAAACATAAAAATTAGTACGTGCGCAGGTCATATGACCATTAAGAACAGCTCTGATTGGATGGCTGGAGGAATCACTATTTGAATGGAGACAGGCTCTGAGAAAGCACTTTTTGATAGAAACCTCAATTTTCTAAGTAAGTTTATAATGGGATAAAATTAGTTTTAATTAACAATAATAGTATATTTTGGTACTATTTTATATTGAGATTAAAGAAAATCTTTAACTCTATTTTTTTATTTTTGCAGAAAACACGGTTTGAATGTTTGCTCCTCAAATATAAAGTGTTATTTTTACTAACTGAAATTTTACTTGTCACAATATAACAGGAAAGGTTTCCCTTGAAAATATTTCTTTACCGTTATGAGCTTTTTTCCCCTAATTAATCTGACATAAAACGAGTTTAATTATTCCTCTTCACTTTTTTCTCTCATTGCTTGTTAGCTTCTTTTGTTTGAGTTCAATTTCGATTCATCGTAAGGTATCAAATGTTGAAATTGAAGCCAACTACCTACGGAAAAAGTTAAGGTAAATTTCCAGTGAAAATGAATTAATAAAAAAAAATGAAATTAGAAGAATAAGAATTAATTGTTTATATAATTGAACTAAAGTCATCACAGGATAAATTAATTTGAGGAAAATTAATTCTTATTGGTCTATGTGATACTCTGGGCAAAAAATCTTCTGTTATTCAGGCTATTGCTGCGTTTTAAAAATTAATTTACTATGTGTATAGTTATAAACTAAATTTAATATGTTGAAAAATAACAAGTTTTAGTTACGTCTTCCATGTGAAAGAATCTTTCCAAATAATTTAATGGATGATTTTAACGTTTTAACAGAGATAGCGTTTCTAGCTTCTAAAAAATCCCACTTATTGATGAAGAGATTATTTTGAGTGCAATATACTGAAACAGATAAATTTCTGAAAATAATTTTAACGTAAAACATTCTCAAAGGTTTTTTTTTTTTTTTTTTTTTTTTTTTATTATTTATGTTACATGTAAATATGTGCATTTTTATGTTGTGATAGTTTCCATTAGAGATGACAATCCGCGAATGTTTCCATTCAGCAATTTAAGACATAGATTGATCAGCGAGTGGGAAAAATTGATTCCTTTTTTCTCTGGAAAAGTCACTCTAATGGCTGTCTTTCTCCGAGTAAATTACACACAGGAATACACACGGATAATTTAGTAAATAAAATTTATGAATCAAGCAGAAACGGTCGTTTTGCCAAGCCAAGCTCAGAGAAAAGCAAAACAAACAAACTACCACTAACACAAAGCAGAACGCGCCAATAATAAAATCGACAAAAATAACCCAAGATCGTTAAATGCTTATTATACAGAAACCAACTTTCCCATGTTAAATCGGCAAATTTTTTTCCCGTAAAGTTTTAAATATTGGACGAACAAAATATCGCAGTAAAATGAAACAAAAAGTAAAATATTCGTATCAACGAGATCTTTAATTTGAGATAAAAACGAACTTTCTAAGTTAATAAGTAAAAAAATGGGAGCATTTTCAATTTAGCGTAAAATTAGATGTTTTGACAACTTTTTGAAAAAAATTCTTCTTCAAGAAATTTTTTTTAAAACAAGCTAGAGAATTCATAAATGTGCAGAATTCTTTGAAAACTGGTTTTTCAGATAGACAATTACTTAATTTAGGAACTTTTATAAAATTTAGCTTTTAAAAAACAAAATTTCCTATCTTAATTGCTGAAAAACTGTTAAATATCGCCAAAGAGACATAAATCGCCAAATATGAAATTGCTTCATCTCAGTTTACCCGAAAAATATTAATTTCAAATTGAGCTGCTTTTTCTTTTTATAAGTTATTTTTTTAACCAAAGAATCTTTGCTTTTATTATTTTGTACAATTTTAAATTTTATATCCCTGAAAACAGAAATGAATACATTTGTTTCAAATCTGTAGCTTGAATTGCTGATTTTTTAATATTTTTCATACCTTAGAATAAGAAAGTCAGTACACGATATAATATCCAATTTTAATATCCTTCAATTCAATCTGGCAATGATAATTATGATGCATAAAGATTTCTACTTCCTTCTATATAGTATACTAACAGGCTTTGCCCGCTTCGCTTGTCATTTTATTGAAATGAATTTCGACTTTCGGTTTTTAATGGATTTACACGTTGTAAGAGCTCCTGAAAACAATTTGACTATTTTTAGAAAATTTCTATTTGCGTGCGTGTGTTCTATGTGTGTGGCGAAAGTTTTGTTCCAACTAGATATCAGGAGCTACTGCTCAGAATTACATATAAATTTATATGCAATTGAACCTTGATGTATAATAGTGTTTATCAATATTTGGTGTCAATTGCTCAACATGGTGCTGCTATACAGTGATTGTCGCAATTTCAGAGAAGGCTATATCTGAGTAACTAATACATGGAATTGCATAAATTTACAAATAAATTTACATTGTTACAAATTATAGTGCTTATCAACTTTTGTACCAATATCTCAACATGTGGCGCTGCTATACAGCGATTTTCACAATTTAAGGAAAGGTTCTGTTGCATATAATGAAACAAAACTTGATATGTGAAAAGGCCATTATGAGACATTATGCTGATTCAATCTCGATGCCTATCGGCCGATAAGTGGAGCTCATATACTACAATTTTTTTTTTTTTTTAGAACTGAAAGGATGCCATCTGCATGGTGAAAATTTATTTCCGTTGGACATTTTGTGCTACAATACCTCTCTGAGTTGATAAAATTCAGCATTCATAATGAAAAAAATAATAAATAATTTGTGCTGCGTTAATATGTATAGGAAAATGTAGAAGAAAGTTTTATGATGGACACGACATACTAGTCTGCATAGAAAACCCATGGATAATGTCTAGCAACCAGAATTATGGAAAGTTTAACGCAAAGAAAACTTTGTAATACAGTTTAACGCAAAGAACAACATCGCACGAAAGCTAAGTTGAAATCCAGGACATATCTGATGTAAAGTATCAGGTTAATTCCAGTGAATATAAAAATTATTTAAAAAAAATAAATGATATCTACAAAAAAGACACTTAAAATGTACAAAAAAAGCCAAGCTCAAGGAAAGAGAATTGATTAAAGTTGTGTCTAAAAAGGGTGTGATATCAAATTCCCAAGCTTACATTCAAATACTTATTTAATATTCCCTTTTAACTAAATTTTCACATGTGAATCAAGTGCCTTATGATATGTTGATAGAAATCCTTCTTTCCTGTACTAAATACATCATAGCGTGTTTCTGAAAAATATTATTATTTTTATTTATGTATGATGGGCTTGGCGTCCATCTTTCAAGTAATGAATAAACATTCACACAATTTGAAAGAAGTTTCTTAAAATATATCTCATATAAAATTAATTTTGCTATTCCATTCAGCAGAGACGGAAATATTTCAATAACATGATTTCTTATAAGTATTTAGTATTAAGTGCACTTCCATCCTATAAATGCCGGGAATAAAAGAATATAAAATTTTAAATTAACGTAAAAACATGAAGGAGAGGGGGGAGAGTGGGGGAGCATAGAAGCTTCCCCCCCCCCCCCCCCCCGTTATATTTACCCAATTTGAATTTAGCTTCTTGGAATAAATATCTCGTAAAAATAATATGGTTATTCCATTCAACAGGGGTTGAAATATTCAGATTAAAAAAAAAAATGCATTAAAAACATCGCAAAAGCGCCGTTAAGCACACAAGTTGAATCAATTTAAGTTTTAACAGTGTTAAGTTTGGCACACTCCCATCCTCACCATCCTATAATTATTTCCCATTGCGCATCACTAGTGCGATATAAAAATCAAATAACCAACCAATCAACCAACTCATGCTATAATTGATGAGATTTATAGAATTCAAACTAACGTAAAACTTTGAAAGATGGCCGCCAAGCCCATTATACATAAATAAAAATAATATTTTTCAGAAACACGCTATGATGTATTTAGTACAGGAAAGAAGGATTTCTATCAACATATCATAAGGCACTTGATTCACATGTGAAAATTTAGTTAAAAGGGAATATTAAATAAGTATTTGAATGTAAGCTTGGGAATTTGATATCACACCCTTTTTAGACACAACTTTAATCAATTCTCTTTCCTTGAGCTTGGCTTTTTTTGTACATTTTAAGTGTCTTTTTTGTAGATAATTTATTTACTAAAGGTGAATGAAAAACTCCAGATACAGTTTCAAATTCATATTTCTTTTTTTTTTTTTCCTCAATACTCTCTAATGGCTGATTTTAGAACTTTTTTTTCGGCTTCAAAAATGTTTTGCTCGATAACTTGGGGATGGTAGATCTATATATATGTGTTACTATGGTTACAAATAAATTAAATGCTTTTGATAAATTACTAGCCATTAAAACTTAAAAATATTTGCATGAAATAGCAACAAAATTATCTGTCACTTTTTTTTTTTTTTTTTTAACTAAACATTTAGTAGACAAAGTGTCAATAATTATAATGATCATCTGCCACAGATAGAAACAGACAGTATAGATAAAGACAATAAAGCATCGTTTATGAATAAATAATTTTTCAGTACCTGTTAGAAGCAGCCATATAAATAAGTTGTCACGCTAACTTTTTCATTCGATTCCCCCTAGACTCAATTTGCGTAATGGACGCGTTCCAGTTAATTTCAGAATTTGTTGGCAACGCAAAACACTGAGAAACCTAAACAAAACAGAAACTGCCTTAAGTTCCGCTACTTCGAAATAACTTTGTTAAGAAATGTGAATTGCTCACTTTTCCCCGGAAGTAGATGAAAATAGAAATCCGCCCAAATTACGGGCAAAAAATGTAACATTTTTAACTTTATTAATATTATTATTATTGACCAGAAAAAGGCAGGATAAAAATCTAACGGACATCACTGTGGAATAAATTATTTCAATAATAGAAATTTTAGTAATGTGAAAAAGAAAGGAAGGGGGGATCCAAGAGATTGGGGTTGGCGTTCTAAAGTCAATGTTTGTCAGTAGCGAATTTTCTTACCGTAATATGGAACCTATGGACGTAAGATACGTTCGTGTTCTATCATAATCCGGTTATATATCTGTACTGATAAGTTATAAAAGGATTTAAGTCCATATTCTTGATTTTTCAGGAGACGAAAAATAAAGTTAAACTAACTAAAAACTAATCAGAATAATAGATTAGGAAAAAGGGATTATATTGATTTATACACTTTATACCGTTCAGTGATTGTCAACCTTCATTTAATAAAGGGAAAAAATTGAATTAAACATTTTATACAGAGATTAATGCTAAATTTCTGACTTGAATCATTTTTTACCAATGGTTTTTCTCAAAGACTAAATCACATGGATTTAAATCCTTTATACCAATCGATAGAGAATTTTTTTCTGGGTCTAACTATGTACTTAACTCAAAATCGACATTTTTGGACTTAAATCCTTTATACTTATCAGTACAGATATATGTTCGGCTATCTCCTCAATTTTCTAAATACAGAAATGACGCGGAAACTACAAAAACATGCAAAATAACAGAAGGATTCCGAGTTGACCATTTGAATGAAATTATTCCAATTTGTTAAAAAACAATTAACTTTACACATAAAGCAAGTACAAGTTACAGAAGATGTATGGATTAATCGTAAAGAGATTTTCATTGATTTGAATGATTTTTCGTTTTTTTTAAGTTATATATATATATATATATAAAATTTGAAAAATTTAATTCTTTTGCAACACTCAGCAAATGAAAGATAGATGAAAATACCAACATATGAGATGTATTTCGAATAAAATTGTCACGATGATAATTTAATTCGATTCCACTGATTAGTAAAAACACGTTAAAGTACTTACGCAGAAGAGAAATGACAAAACATAACACATACGCCTAGCGATGGGATAATTTGCAAAAACCATTAAACTAATAGAAACATTCATAAAATAATAGAAATGGAGAGAGATAAATTAACCAAAAGGATCCGATAAAAGAAAAGAGAATTCATGAAATGAAAAATAGAATTTTAAATGCTGAAAACCAGAAATGTTCACCTTCAGGAAACTTGCACCTCTGTCAGCATAATGCAAGATTTCGGAAAGCTGTATAGCTAATTCAAGCAATATAAAACTCAAGTGTCTATCTTGCAACAAAACAAAATAAAAAAGGAAATTAGATTAAGACAGTTACACAAACCAAAACTGATACATGGAATAAGTATTTTTAATAAGTCCACATGTAATAAATTCCATACAGAGATAGTAGAAATAAACAGGTTGACAAAACGAACATTAATGAAAAGAAAAGATTAAAAGTATTGAAACGATTAACCGATCTAGGTGCAACTGAAATGGAATAAATGAATGCATTAAGTGATAGTTATTAATCTTTAAAATTTAAAAGCTAATAACAATATTTAAAAGGTGATATTTAAAAAGGTTATTTAATTTTAACGTTAATCTTTTATAATTTTCAGTTTATGTTTAACGTTCAACGTAACGTGAGCAAGCGCCATCTTACGTGAAAAAAAGTGATTTACTATTAAGTAATTACAGAAAATGTACGATTTAACTTACATTTTTTACTTTAGTTTAATTTATATATATATATATATATATATATAAATGTGATCCAATACTTTTGAAAATTAATCTAAATATAATGACAAGCGAACAAAGTTTACTAATTTTAAAATATCTCACACACAAAAAAAAAAAAATTAATTACAATTTCTATTTTTGTGTGGCTTAAAAGTAAAAAAAATTAAATTTATATATATATATTGCAAAAGGCATTAAAAGATGAGCTTTAGTAAAACTGCATTAACAAAAAGTGGTTTTTTTTTTCCCCGTTAAGAGTCAAAAACATGAATGTACTTTACATCCATAGGTTTAATTTTATGGAGAGAAAAATTGACTGATCAAGCCTCTAAAGAAATAACAGTTCCCATTGTCAAATATGGAGTCATAATAAATAATTTATAAGCTATAACAGAAATGTATTCCGAATTTTTTGTAAAGAATCACTTGTTAAATATACAAAATATTTAATTACTCTTACCTCAGCCGTTACTCACATTATTATACTTGCCAGACACAAAAATGTTTCAAATTTATAAATTTATAAAAAGGTTTTGATTTATAAAATAACTGGCAAAAGAAATATTTTGCAGCAGTTTAATTTTTGAAGAAATATACGTTGTAATTACACTAAACATTAAATCCTATAATATATGTACTCCATATACATTGTAATTGCTTAAAACAACGATCAATATGATCAGTATTTAAAAAAATATGTATTTCAAAACCTTGCTTGTTTTTCAGTTTCTTTTACACAAATAAAGGTAGAGAAATCTTTGTTTTTTAATTAAAAAAATTTTAAATGACTTTCTGCATAGTTTCTGCAATAAAGATTAATTTCAAATAGATTAAAATTTATCAAAAATAGAATTTTGTTTTTTTTCTTTAAGTACGTAGGACTGTTAGTCTCAAACTGCGGATAAAACGTTGTCGCCAGTTTTATGATGGTTGGGCATTTATCGAAAATATAATTGAATAATTTGAAAGCGATGTTATAATTTGAAAAAAAAAAAAAAAAAAAAAACTGATAGTTCTCCGTACTAAACTAAATTCTGCTTTTGCCAGAATTTCATCATTTTTTTTTTTTTTAAGGAAAATTTATAAGAATCAGTATCGAAAAAGTTGAAGAATCCCTTTTTTAGACAAAAATACATAATTTATTTTAATTTTTAATTGCTGCCAAAAAAGTTTACGATTTTTTTCACGAAAATCATGCGCAAAAAATAGTACGCATACATTCAGAATAGCCTTTTATAATTTATTTTTAATTTTTATATTAGCACTAAAAACAAGCTTGGGAGTTTAGCCGATTGTTTATTTTTTCTTGTTAAAGATCCTATCGTTGTTACAACAAATTGTAGTTCACAAAACTTTTGAAAAAACAATGAAAACAACCTAAAAGAATTTGCAATCTGCTGCCAATACAAATACTGTAAAATAAACAGTTTTCTTTTTTCACTAACTAATGGTAAACATGTAGTGCTAACAACTTTCTTTCAACCATTTGAGAATTTAAAAATTGTTCTGTTTACTAAATGTGCAAACTGTTGGCTTTCTAGTCACTATCATGGTTTATAAAGAACATGCGTTCACCGTGAATGTGCATAAGCATAAATATGTGCGTAAGGTAATTAAAGTGTTAATATCAAAGATAGATATATAATTAAAAGGGAATATGATAACTGATGATAGTAAATATTAGGATCTTTGGAGATCACGATGTCCAATGATTTCATTCGAGATATTATAAGGCGAGTCCATTGCCTAACTTTAGTTGAAACTGATTCAATATTAACGAAATTTATCGTAGTGACAAATTTCCCATTATATAGAGAGATACATAGATAAACTAAGTGTTTGTAAACAGTTGATTTCTAAATAAACCAATCTAGCACAGTTTGATAAAATACACTGGTGGACAAAATTAAAACAACAACCTGTTTTCTCGTTCTCTTCTTTTGCAAATAATTTTTAAACAAATAAACATACGAACATAAAATTTCCTGTTCATTATCATATTATTAACCGAATTTTATGTAACTTTAATATAAAAATATTTTTTAAGCTAATAAATATTCATTTTTCTCTCAAAAGTAAGCTTTGAAAAAAATGAAAATTTTCAATAATTTTAGGAAAGAACACTTAATGAAAAGTGGTGTTAAGGATGCATTAGAGATAGGTGCATGCCTTGAAATGTTAAACTAAATTTCGATTTTTCTTTCTGTATTAATTTTTCTTTTACTTTTATAATGGGCCTTTTTAAAAAATATAATTAATAATTTGTAAATATGACCATCACCAGAATAATAAAAATGTCGATAAATAGTTTTATAATGAACATCTTATTCAATTTTCATGTTTGTATGTATATTTTTTAAAAAGCTATTCACGTGCAAAAAAAAAGAAGCAAAAATAAGAAACAGAAAAGAGAATACAGGTAGAAAGATTTGGTTGTAATCTAACATATGGATGCATGTGCATCTTCACCTATCTATCTGTATGGCATACTTATGAACATTTTCATTAAGTGTTCTTTCCAAAAATTGAAATTTTTCATTTTTTTTTTTTTTTTTTTTTTTTTTTCAAAACTTACTTTTGAGAGAAAAATAAATATTTATCACCTTAAAAATTATTGTTATGCTAATGTTACATAAAATTTGGTTGATAATGTGATAACGAACAGACCATACAATTTTATGTTTATATGTTTATTTGTTTAAAAATTATGTGCAAAAGAAGAAAACGAGAAAACAGGTGGTTGTTTTAATTTTGTCCACCAGTGTATTTAGAGAGGAAATCTTGACATAATTCAGAAGAAAATGTGAGGCTAGCATGAAATATTTCATGCGCACGTAAAAGAAGAAAAAATGAGTCCAATTTCATTTAGTTTAAAAAGAGGGCAATTCTTTAAATTTTTCCGATTCTGTCAAGCGCGTGGAAAAGCTTTGTCAGTCGCCCTCCAAATCCTTTCAAGGCAGACTGTAACATCTTACGACAGAGTTGCCAAGGAAACAAGATTTCAGGAGAAAAAGAGTTAACAGTATACTGGACGCTGACATTTTTTATTTTGGTCAATAGTCTTTTTCAGACTGAATAGTATTTTTCATTTTCTAGACTGGTTCATTTTGACAGCTGTTTACTCTAAAATAAATCAATCGTAAAATAACTTATAACACTTTAAAAGGTGTTCAATAATTTAATTAAAAAAACAATAATAATTTAGAAAATAAAGGAAACGAATCAATATTTTACATGAAAAATTATAATAGCATTTTTTTCTACCATAAAACAAATAAAAAGCTTCATTTTTCAAGGCAGCCACATTACTGGCCCTCTTCACTCACCACCGCCGGAAGCCGAAGCTAATGTTATTCAATGGGAAATTTTTCTTTAGAAATAACTTATTAACTAACACATATTTTTAAATTCTGCTTTCAAATTCTGAAAATTCTCAGCTGTTAAATTGCCGGACCTTTTTTAAAAAATTATTTTTTTTTATATTTTATTTTGAAGCTGCAAAATACGATGTGATTTTTTTTTCATTTTGCAATTTCAAAATAAAATATTAAAAATTAAAAAAATAATTTTTTAAAAAAGATCCGTCAATTTAACAGCTGGGAATTTTCAGAATGTGAAAACAGAATTTAAAAATGTGTATTAGTTAATAAGCTATTTGTAAAGAAAATTTCCCCATAGAATAACATTGGCTCGGGCTTCCGGCGACGGTAAGTGAAGAGGGCCGTTAACAGAAATTTTTAAAGATAATCAATTTAAATTATGTATATCCATCTCATCATAGTAATTGATGAGGATTTAATTAAGCTATACTTTTGTGTGCTATTGGCATATACAGAAATTAGTTGGGGGAAGGGGGGCATATATATAGTAATAAGACATAGATTGATCATCGACGGGGAAAAAGTGATGCCTTTTCATTTGGGAAAAGACGGCCATTTTACTCTCTTATGGATGTTATTTTCCGAGTGAATATACACGGGAATACACATCGATAATTTAGCAAATAAAATTTAGGAATAATTTATGTACTAAAAGAGAATGAACAACCCCAGATACCCCTTATTCTTTCTTTTTTTTTTTTTACTATGCTCTAGTATACTTTGCACAAATCTAACTTCTTTGGTATTTATTATTAAACTTCTTTGAGATAAAAAGCGTCTGCATTCATCACGGAAAACAATTTTAATAAGTTATAATTTAATAAATAATGTGTATTGATTAAACTTGTATAGGATTATACATAGAGGAGAGTCTTGTGGTGGTCACAACATACTAGTTATATATCAAAAATTCCACGGTTGCTAACTACATTTAAAAGAATTTTGAAAATTCCATATTACTTACTAATATAAAATATTAAAATTTTAAAAAAGTATTCCATTAAATATGAAGAAAGTAATTATATCATAATAATAACAAAGCAACTGATTATAAAATTTATATTTTTCATAAATTACTTGAATGTAACTTATTTATGAAAACTTATACCATTTCTTTTTATATGTTTATTAGAACACTTAAAAGCCGCCCAATATTTCGGCATTTTCAAAATTCATTAACATTCTATTCTATCCTACTATTTTCGAGTTTTAACTCTCTAATGGCTGATGCCAAAAAACTTTTTCGGCATCAAAAATCTTTGCTCGTTATCATGGGGAGGATAGATATATATAAATTACTCTATATATGGGGGCAACAAGACCTTGAAAAATAAATGTAAAAATATTTTTACTTTCCGAACACTATAGTGAGGAAAGTATTATAATCATGTCAAAAATCCGAATTTGAGATTTTGATGTCTCTATACGTTTCGAGATCCCCTGAGTCCGTTTTCATTATTTTTACGATGATGTATGTATGCGTGTATGTATGTGTGTGTGTGAGTGAACACGCTAGCGTCTAAACGCTTTGCTCGAATGAGCTGTAAGTTGGTATGCATGTTGCAAGTCACCGTAGCACGAACCCTATTGATTTTGATAAATCTAGCACTTATAGTTTTTTTTTACAGGGACACAAAGAAAAATTCTTTATCATTATGGCCTATGGGGCCAAAATCTTAAAAGTGCGATAGCATCTAAACGCCTTATTCAATTAAGCAAAAAATTTATACACATATTATAAGTCACAGTTACACAATCTGTATAGAGTTTGGAGAATCTGGTACTTACAGTTTTTTTACAGGGACACAAAGAAATTTCTTTATCATTATGGCCTATGGGGCCGAATTTTTAAAAGTGTGATAGCGTCTAAACGCCTTATTAATCTGAGCAAAAAAATTTGTGCACATGTTATAGGTCACAGTTGCACCAACTGTATAGATTTTGGTGAATTTAGCACTTAGTTTTTTTACAGGGACACCGGGAAAATTTATCTATCATTATGGCCTATGGGACCAAATTTTTAAAGTCCGATAGCATCTAAACGCCTTATTCAATGGAGCTGAAAATTTATATGAATATTATAAATCACTGTTGAACTAACTATAAGCATTTTGGTGAATCTAGCATTTATAGGTTTTTACAGGGACACAACGAAAAATTCTTTATCATGATGATCTATGGGCTCAAAGTTCAGTAGCGTTAAATAAAACATCGTGTAATATATGGAGAAAGATACTCAAACACTCTATTGTGGTTTTCTCTCTTTTGTTTTTTGTTTAACAACTCCTCTTTCTTTACTTTATCTATAAAACTGTTAATTACTCAATGTTCGGAAAGTCGAGTGGGTTCACTCCAGATTTTTTATGCTTTAAGATTGATGACAGATACTTGAAGTAATATATACATCATTTACAATGCATATGAAGATCGTGAAAAATGGCAATCGAAAACAGCACACTATAAAATCATTTCCTGAAGAAAAATGTCTTGATAGAGCGTCTAGTGCCAAGTAGTGAGAGATTAAAAGTGAAGTACATATATACTCTACGATTACAAGTATGTTTGACATTCTCTCCATAAATTCAAATTTATACCCTTTTTAAGTCTAATGGTACTTAAAAGGGATCATGAACATAAATATAAGTTAAATTAATTATATTAGTTCCTAGTTTAATTTCAAAGATTCAACTCAACTCTCTACTATTTATGTCAAAAGATGTTATCGACATGTGACTAGTTATTTTAATTTTGAAAAAATATTCTTTTTTTTTTTTTTTTTTTAACTGGCACGTTTTAATTTATTCATATCTTATTTCCGTTTTTTCATTGAAAAGTAATGTTTTTCATTGCAAGGTAGGGTCACCTTATGGTACATTGCTTAACATAGTCTCTGTTACAAAATGAAACCTTGCATTTTTAGCTCAATAGAAGGATGGTGAACCCTGATGATTTATCTCTACATTCTGAACGTTTTATTTTATTTATTTTCTGTTTCATGAAATTAAGCTTTCCTCATCTTTCACGTATTTTGAGGTCCATTTTGTTATTGTTTGTTCGATTAAAAAACTCTTGTTTGCATTTTTTATAAGCTCTTACTTGTTATGTTTCTACATGCTTTGTATTCTCATGGGAATTATTTTAAAGTGAGTTTGTACGTATGTGCATATGTATATCCTTCCTGAAAATTCAATTCTTCGTGAATTTTTTGCAAAAAGGTCATGTAAAACTAGTATGTTGTAGCCACTACAAGACTTTCTTCTATATTTTCCTATACAAATTCACTCAGTAACAATAGTTTAAAAAAAAAATTCCCCGTTTTTTTTCGTTAAAAGTAAAAAAAAAAATCGACAACCTTATTTTAAATTATCACATATTTATAGTTCAACCATTCGTTTTAAAGGTATTGACGAGGCCTTTCGAAAGATACCCATCTTGAAAATTTACTCCGCTCGAGGGGGGACTTCCCCCCCAGAGGGGGGGGGTGACGAGGCTCCTACACATACAAAAAAATTTTCCCAGTTGACTATCTCTATTATAAAGAATTTTTGTAAATTTCATAATGATTACTAAAAAATAATTCTCTTTATGCACATTTATGCAAAATTTTGCCCTATATCACCATGTTAAAAATTTAGAAAAAGCGGGATGGCAACGCAACCTGTAAGACAATTTTTCCAAAGGTTGATAGGCACTAATTTATGTCAAGGTGCAACTACATACCAATTTGTATGAAATTCTGTGCAGTAGTTCCTGAGATACAGTTGCCACAAAATTTTGTCACACACACACAAACTGCAGACAAACATTTTCGAAAAATGGTCAAATTTTTACGAATCCAGTACTTTCTTCTATTGAATATAGAAGAAAGTAAAAATGACAACTAGAAGTGTCAAAATTTAGTTTTTAAAAATGCAAAATAACACTTTTGAACAATAGATAACGAGATAGCTTGAACTTTGTATGCTCATGAATGAATTTGCTTTTATAAAATTCGTATTCTTCGAGACTACGGCTTATTCTAGAGCATGCAGAAGGATGAGACTGTGCATCCTCTATCAAATATTAACAAGCTGAAGGATTTGGTTTAATGGGCTTTAGAGAAAAGGCATGAATTTCTTTAACTGCAATCTCATAAAGTCTATTTTTCCCAAAAACAGATTCTTTCTTTATTTTATTTTTATTTTATTTTTTGTTAAAGGAGGGGGGGAGGCCTTTGCTTTTTGTATTTCAATTAAAAATAATAATAATAAAAATGCATCGCAAGATAACACAAACTTTCAATGAGCATTAATTACATGCTTTAGAAGGCAATATTATAGAAAACTACTAGCTGACCCGACAAACGTTGTTTTGTCATATAAATTATTTCTAGAGAATATTTTGCTAGAAAAAAATAACTAACTTATTGTAAGTGTGTTAGGATGTGGTATATAAGTGGAAGATGTATGGAGCGCTGTGAACGGTGAAAGAATATAAAAATAACAAAACACCAATCATTTATTTTTTTAATTTATTAAAATTGATTCTTTAAAATTATATACATATCGCTACTTATAACAATATTACTAAAAAACAATATCATTCCCTTAATGCAACAGAGTGTACAATATTTTTTGTTATCCCATCTTTCGTAATTTTATGCATGCAGTTTCATCTGTAGTAACTTTTTCATCGCCGATATCTAACAATTGTTTTGAAAATGTTTCAGCGGATGGATCTTGAAGCTTTTGAACGCACAAATTTACTTTCAGTTGTACTTTTTCAACATTAAGCCACAATGACGATGATTTTAAGCACGCGTTGATCTCATCAGCGTATGTTGAACGCGGAATAACGGGAAGTGCTTGTCTGAAATCACCTGAAAAGAGTAACAGAGTGCCGCCAAATAGTTTGTCGTTGTTTTTTATATCTTTCAATGTCCTGTTCGACGCCTCAATCGAATGTTTGTGTTCCATAGTGCATTCATCCCAGATAAGAATTTTACACTCTTTCAGCACTGTGGCTATGGACGATTGTTTTTTTATGTTGCACACTGCGTCTGGGTTATTTTGAATATTTACCCTAACAGCACACTTATCCATAGTACATCCTGAGGATGTCCCTTAGACGTACTTTCATCCATAGGATATCCTGAGGATGTCTTGTGGATCAGATTTGCTGTTAGGGTAGTGGCAGTTTAAATAATGAATGAGCTGTTCTGAATCCATCCAATAAAGTTGCCGCAATGCCAGATGATGCAACAGCCAATGCGATGCCATTATTTGATCGTATTTTGGCGAGAATTTGCGAAATAAGGAATGTTTTGCCAGTTCCACCTGGTGCACCCCCCAAAAAAAAGAATCCACCCTGTCCTGCCAAAACTGCGAGCATGATGCGGTCGTAAATGGTTCTTTGTTCTTCATTCATTAGTGGGACATTGCGAGCAACAATCGCTGCCATTTCTACAGTATTGTACTGTAGTTCACGATTCAATTCAGTGCTTATTAAATCAGATGCATTTCGATTTGTTGAATGCATACCGAAATGACTGAGTGGTAAGTTGGCAATGATAATGCAAAGATCTTCAATAGCAATCAATGCTTCATTGTACATAGCGTCACTGAATACTATCGTTAGATCGTTGCACCGTGAACGATGTTGATGCAATATATCATTAGTCATTGAATCTTTGTGATTATCCCATAATGTTTCTGCTCGGGCCGAGAAACATGTAGTCAACACTATAGCGAATAGTAGACGAATTTGTTTTGCTGTACAGTTCAGTCCTACTTCAGCAAGCATACACTCCCACTGGTTGTCGTCTTCCAGCAAGCCGAGTGCAAGGCATGCATCTTTATACGTTGGATACTGTTGTCCATTCACTTTACGTAAATCTTGAAATGACAAAGGGCCGATGACATTAACCAATAACAGTCGAAGATAAAAGCACTCAGTCTGCCTTGGATTGACCGTAAATACTCGTTCCAAGGTGTTTGATTTGAATAAACCGGGACATGTATTAATCGGCGTGCCTTGCTTGCGGGGCATCTATTTTTTTGTTGGAGCCCATGTGAAATAGCGTGGTACTTCTGAATAGAGTAATGTCCGTGCAAAAGCACCAAAAGCATCCACACGATTACACAATTCAAAAAATTCGGTGAGTGTAGTTTTTGGTGGATTTATAGCACGATCAATCGCTGTCTCGCTCGTGAAATATACGCGCTGGCCATTTTCAAGATGGACGGCTAAATGAAGAACTGCTGGATCCCGTTCATGAATTGGGAAACCAAAGATACGCCAAACAGCTTCATTGGAGCTCACGTACCGGCCAATTTGGTAAAGTGTTCTTTCATCGTTGTTATTCACCGGAGGAGCATTCACATTGGTATTTTCAACTCGAAATACAGCCATATCACTGCCTTTATTCACATACTTGCAAATGTATTTGATGCTCTTCACTGAACTGCAGAACTGAACATTAATATGAGCATTGAATGTTTTGCTCAGCAGAGGCGAATATGGGACCACCCATCAGTTATCAATGTCAATATCTATGTTGTTGACATAGATGACCGCCATTATCGGGAATTCTTCGACGATATATTGGATATCCGTCAACATTTGTGATCGTGAAATTTTTCGGAAAACGTTTAGTACATTTTCCATCTGCACAAATAATAATGGCCTAAAAATTCATTTTTCATTTTAAAATAAAATAACTCCGTCGGATTTTGACGAATTTTTTAAAAGAATATACCATTTTAACTAATTTTAACATTTTAGCAATATTAACGTTGAAAAAATATTTTAAACACTTACGGTTAAAAATTCATTTTTCATTTCAACATTAAATAAATTCTGACATCGTGTTTACGATTCTAAAATATTAACTTTGAAAAAAATATTTTAAACACTTCGTAAGATACGGTTAAAAATTCATTTTTAACACGCTTTTATTAGCTTCACCTGTATGTATGTATGTTTGTTTGTAGCTTCTCTGGGAGGAAACAAAAAATTTATATTGTAAAAAAAAAAAATACTTTCACTACGTGAACGATGCGGAGTCGAGGTAAGGCGCCGCGCTACGAATCTAAAGGTCCAGCGTTCGATCCCCGTTAGGGGAGATTTTTTAAAAATGGTTTTTGTTAATTCCAAGTTATTTTAATTAAAGATTTAAATGTATGTAAATATTACGGTGTGTCACTCACACGATTTTCTCTTACCCTGAATTTTAATACTAAGATAGATATTTCGTGCTTTTTAGTTCACATTTCTATAAAAGCGTGTTCTTTAATTTTTTTAAACTATAATATTATTCATTTCAACATTAAATAAATTCTGACATCGTGTTTACGACAACTCACGCCATCTAGGTGGAAAACTTGTTGAAAGAGTTGGTTAAAAATTAAGAAAGAACTAATTAAGTTACAACTTTCATTTGTAAATCTAAACCATTCTCGAATCCACCTGAAGACACACAAAAAATTTCATTAAACTCAGTCCAGCCGTTTAGGAGGATTTCAGTGACATACACACGCACAAAAGAAATATATATATAAAGATTGATATGTCGATTCTTGGTTTCATTTTAAATATCAGCTAAATCAAAACATCAAATATCGACAGATTTTTTTTTCCCCTTCTTACAAGAGTTTATATATTAAATCAAATAGAATAATGAACTTTTTCATATTTCAATTTTCTAATATTTTAAAAATCTCTAGATTTTTTTTTCTATTTATTTATTTACTAGCAGGCTTTGCCCGCTTCGCTGGTCACTATTTTAAAATGAATCACTATAATTACTGAATTCTCAAAATTGCATTAATTTTTATCACGTGAAAAAAAAAAAAAAAAAAAAAAAAAAAAAAAAGCGAAACAAAATCTGATTAGGAAAAATGTCGCACCGGGTTCTCACTGCCTTCCGAAAAAATTCCCAAAATGCTCTAACTCTTATTTCCCCCTTCGACCCCCCCCCCTCCCGTCTATCCTAATAATTTTACAAATTCAAAAATATCCGCAATCGATTTACAAATATCAAAAACCTCTATGCACAGTTTTGAACGATCTATCTCTATTTTTATGTTTTTGCCCCACCACTCTCCCCCTTCCCAATAATTTTAAAAATTCGAAAATATCCGCAATCGATTTGTAAGTATCGAAAACCTCTATGTACCAATTTTGAATGATCTAACTCTATTTTATTTTGTTTGCCCCTCCGCCCTCCTTCCGTCCGTCCTAATAACGTTACACTTTCGAAAATATCCCCATTCGACTTGCAGGCATCTAAAAACAATCTGTACCAATTTTGAACGGCCTAACTGCATTTCTATTTGTTTTTGCCCATAGCCCCCCCTTACCGCCCCTCCAAATAATTTTACAAATTCAAAAATATCCGCATTCGATTTTAAGTATCGAAAACCATTTCTGTACCAATTTTGAACGATCTAACTCTATTTTTATTTTTTTTGCCCCCCCCCCATCCCATCCCCCCCTTCTCACCCCTCCTAATAACTTTACACTTTCGAAAATATCCCCATTCGACTTGCAGGCCTTTAAAACCTATCTGTACCAATTTTGAATGCCCTAACTGTATTTCTATTTGTTTTTGCCCATAGCCCCCCCCTTCCCGCCCCTCCTAATAATTTTACAAATTCGAAAATATCCGCAATCGATTTGTAAGTATCGAAAACCTCTATATACCAAATTTGAACGATCTAACTCTATTTTTATTTTTTTGCCCCCCCCCCCTCCCCTCCCCCCTTCTCTCCCCTCCTAATAACTTTACACTTTCGAAAATATCCCCATTCGACTTGCAGGCTATTGAAACCTATCTGTACCAATTTTGAAAGGCCTAACTGTATTTCTAATTGTTTTTGCCCCCCCCCCCTTGGGGATCAAATTTCGAAAATTCCAGGAATTGGTTTTTAGACATTTATATTAGCTATATTTTAAAGCAAAAATTTTACGGATATCTGTTTCTTTGTTTGAGCTATGAAGAATATTTTGAATTCATGTTTTGCCCCCTCCCCCCCCCCTTGGGGACCGAATTTTTTCAATTTTTTTCTTTCCTAAACCATCCCTGACCTATAAGGAAAAAACAAAAAAAGAATGATCGAAATCGGTCAAGCCGTTTACAATTTTATAATGGACATACAGACAAACATTCATTTATATATATATATATATATATATATATATATATATATATATATATATATATATATATATATATATATAGATTATAAGAAAAAAAACTTTTATAAACTGTGTTTTTAAATTTTCTGTTGAATCATAGAACTAACTACATTAGCACTTTATCAATGCGTATGAAATCTTTAAACCGATAGTGACGTCAATTTTTGTGAGATACATAATTTAATTTTTTACAATTTTTTAAAGCTCACGTTTAATTAAATTATTTATTTAATCACGTTTATTTATTTTTATGTCGAAAGAAAATGAACTCGTAAATTTTTTTTGGCAACAATTAAATTATAGCTAATATTTTAATGGCTATTTATAAGGTATTAGGAGGTTATTATTTTCATATTTTAATTAATAATAAGAAAACTATTCGAATTTTTTCGAAATTTTTTTTTTCCTAAACCATCCCTGACCTATAAGGAAAAAAACAAAAAAAGAATGATCGAAATCCGTTCAGCCGTTCTCGAGTTTTAGTGAGACTAACGAACAGCAATTCATTTTTATATATATAGATTTACAATACATAAAGCTGAAATAAATGTTTTTAAAAAATTGTTAAATGTGTTTAATTCACTGTCAGTTAGCGTCTTCTAAATTCAATCGAAAAAAGTACTGGATTCATAAAAATTTTCGACAGATTTACACGTTTTGAGAAATCTAGAACACGATTTGACCATTTTTGGAGTATGTCTATCCGTCTGTCTGTGTACGTGTGTGTGACAAAAATTTTGTGGCGACTGTATCTCCAAGACTACTGCTCAAAATTGTATATAAATTTATATGTAGATGTACCTTGACCTAAATTAGTGCCTATCAACTTTTGGTGTCAACCTCTCAACAGGTGGCGCTGCTATACAGTGATTTCTGCAATTTAAACACAGGCTATATCTCAGGTTCTATTGCGTATAATCAAACAAAATTCCATATTTGAGAAAGTCATTATCAGACATTTTGCTGATTCAATTTGTGTGCTTATCGGCCTACTAGTGGCGCTGCTATACAGCGATTTCCGTAGTTTAAGGGAAAGCTATATCTTAGGAACTACTCACAGAATTGCATATAAGTTTATGTATATAGATGCACCTTGACATAAATTAGTACCTATCAACTTTTGGTGTCAACTGCTCAACAGGTGGTGCTGCTATACAGTAATTTCCGCAGTTTAAGGGAAGACTATATCTCACATTCTATTACGTATCATCAAACAAAACATGATATGTGAGATAGCTATTATGAGACATTATGCTGATTCAATTTGGATGCTTATCGGCCAACAGGTGGCGCTGCTTTACGAAAAATTTCCTCGATAACGAGAAGGCTGTATGTCAACTTCTATGGCATATAACAGTACGCAGTTTGATGACCATTATAAAAACACATTTTTTGAGATATTATTTATAGACAATAAAAATGTCTTTATTTGAATATTTAGTGTTAGTTTTCTCCAAGATGAAAATTATTTGCATTCATCATATTAGATAAATTTAACAAATTATTTGCACTTAGTGAATTTGTATAGGAAAATAAATAAGGAAGGAAGTCTTGTGGTGGCCACAACATACTATTTTTTTTCTTTCTTGGAGGGGGGGGGGATGCCTAATTACGCCTAAGAAAGGCGAATTTGAGTCACCACAAATTTACTTTTGAGACTATTTCTGAAGGTGATCTCCTTTAAAGTACCATCTATTGCAAAAAGTAATTTTCTTCCCTCGCTACTACAGACTATGACCAGAATTACTCTCTATTACCCTCTGACGAAAATACAAATTCCTCGCTCATCGCTTTTAATAAGGAACAAATAATAATTACACTCAAAAACTTACATACATTTTCAAACTTTTCAAGAATATTTATGTAAGTTACATTTAAAATACACATTTTAACTAAGTTGAAAAATATTATAAAGAAAATTCGTTAACAAAAAGTAAGCAAACTGTTGCTAGGTGGAATTCGTTTCCTTAAAAACAAATCGAGCAAACTTATTCCTACAAAGCTTCATCGGTGTAGTTGTAGAAATCTGCACGTATGTAGAAGCTCGATTCCCAGTGGATTTCAATACAGGTGAGCACCACATTTTAATAATTTTATAATTACGCGTGCCATTATTCTACTAAACTATTCCGGTGCTAAAACGTTACCAGTGAAAAGTTACTTAGAAGAAAGAAAAAAAACTGTGCACTTTTGAGACGTAGTATTTAAAGTTGGGAATAATTTATGGTATGATTCTTTTTAGCCTTTAAGGAAATGGGTTATGTTAATTTTTATGCGAAAAATGTACATGGTAAATAGAAATGAATGTAGTTAGTAAAAGAATGTTTAAAATGTGTATTATAACATATCTATATAAAGTTATCTGTGTGCGCTCTGAAACTTGAGCCACTGATTGCCAAGCTACAAAATTTGGAAAGGTGTAGCTTGGAACCTACAGGGGTAAATTTCATTTTTTTTTTTTCCCTCTATCCAAATTTGATTTTTCTTTTTATAAATCCATATATTAATGTGAAAACATGATATTCGTCTTACGTTTTCTGCGTATTTTCAATAAGAGAAGAACTTAATAGTAGTATAGTTCGAAAGGTATGGTTAATGTGGGTGGCAGAAAAAAAAATATCATTTGAGAGCAAGAAAGCAAACAAAAGTCTTTTTATTTTTATATATTTTTTTCTTTTTACATACGTAATCTTTTGTACTTAAAATCCCTGTAGAAAACAGTTGTTAAATCTGCTTGTGCTGCTTCTCTTTTTTTTTTTTTTTTAACGCAATACAACGGTTTGTGATTCAGCTTATTTTCTGGGTTTATTTTTTCCTAATTTATTTATTTATTTTTGTGTGTGTGTGTGTCGTAATAGAAGTGTATGCATTTTTTTTTTTTTTTTTTCGATATAGACATTATTTGCTATTGAAATGCTCAGAAGAAGGAATTTGGTCGGTCAGACTGACAGATAAATAGCTAAAGAAGTTCACAAGGTTATACATCATCATATAAATAAAAATGCTGATAGTCTTTTATATATAATGTGCTAAACGATGTGATCGTTAAATTTTGAAAATTAAATAAAATGTCACAATTTAGTTCAGTAGTTGACACTTAAAATTTGTTTATGTTGATGCAAAACATTTCTTTAATTTCTTTAATTGAATTTATTGGAATCCAATGGTAATATAGTAGAAAGGATTAAAATTATTAAATTTAATCAACATTTGGAACAATTAAGTTTATTTATAATTAATAGATGTATTTTATATGTATAATACATATAATTTGGTATCACAGAGTGAGGGCTAGAAATACCATGTTACTAGATGTCTCTGATACATGGTGCCAAAACTCACATGGTTAATAGATGCTGAGATATAGCCATCGGTAAAATTGTATTTTTTTTAATAATAGCATCATTACCAGTCATCAGATATACACATAAATTGCAGTGCACGGGTGGTTGCATATAACAATTCTGTACATGATATCAGACTGCGAAGAATAAAGCTCTACCACTGGAGAATAATTAAATCTAGTGATACTTAATTGACACTGAGATATGTTGAAAGTTCCTTTTAAAATAAACATACAGAATTTGAGGAATTCATACTTTTCACCAAAAGATATAAGGTTCCTCCAAAGAAAATATCGAAAATTCTTATGTAAGTAAGTGTACATAAAAAAAAAATTTACTTAAGCTGAGAATTTCATTTATTTTTCAATTTAAGATGACGATGGGAGAGGGGGATCTAAAATTATAAATTTATTACTGCAAAAAATCAGTGTTATAGGTAGATGAAAAATGCCATATTAAAATTAACATTATAAGTAAGATATTAATATTATTAAATTAATCGTTAAATTTCAAAATGTTTTTTGCACATCCATTTTTGACTTAGACCTTCAAATATTTTTCTTTGGAATCCTGAATGTCTTAAAATTTTTCTTTGCTTTAATATATATTGTGGAGGGGGGGGGGGGATATTATTATCTTTTTTTTTTTTTTTTTTTTAATCAAAATAGTTTTGGGATAAAACTTCTCACTATTTTTTTTTTTAAAGGCACTTTAAAATTCAACTCATTTCAACTCATTGTATCGACGATATATTCCCGAATTTTTACGATGCATTGTTTTAAATATGAGTAATTCCATAAATTAAAAAAAAAGATAAAAAGAACTTTGTTAACGCTTGCGCATACGCAGTTTATTGGTTTGAAAACTCAGCATGTTATAAATAAATTTGCAAAAAATATCCAATATTGTTTTAAAAAAATAATAACTTTATATTTCCATGAATTAAGTGCTATCCTCATGCAAATGAATATAGATAATTAAGCATTATATTTACATGCTACAGTTACAACGCCTTTTCAGCATTTTTTTACAAGGTTATTTCAAACATTTTTCTTTAAATTTATTACTGGTCCCATCTGTCTTCGGGACAAAACTTTCGCTGAAATATAAAGTATAACATTTTTCATATCCATGAAGTTCCAAAGGGATGTATGTATCAGATATTTCTGTAGATATTCAACAAAACATATAAATTCAAAAGCGTGTAAATATTTATTGGTAGTCAATGTAATCTCTCTCTGCTAAACAAGTAATATCTTATTGAATAAATTGAATAACTTTAAAATAATTAAACTTTACTCAACTCAAAAAATAAAAAATAAATAATAAAAAATGCGTAAAATGTCTTTTCTTTTTTTTAACACTTTCCAACAAGGTTGAAAAGTGTTTATGACTTCGGTTTGTCTGTCTGTCTGTCCGTCCGCGCTCTAACTCCCGTAAATATTTATAGAATTTCTTGAAACTGATATATTTTATTCAAGTTCACTATCGCACGTTCCCTATTGAAAATGGAGTTTATACCTCTACTGGTACAGGGACACCCGAAAGTATTTCAAAGCATTGTGTTCTATGAGAGGTATTTCTATAAACCATATTTTCATACCTTTACTGTAGACATATCTTAATGAAATTGAAATATGTTATTCAAGTTCACTATCGGACTTTCCCTATTGAAAATGGAGTTTGTACCTCTACTGGTTTGTGTACAGGGACACCCGAAAGTATTTCAAAGCATTGTGTTCTATGAGAGTATTTCTATAAACCATATTTTCATACTATCACTGTAGACATATCTGAATGATATTGAAATATGTTATTCACGTTCACTATTGGATGTTTTCTGTATAAAATGGAGGAAATACCACAATCGGTTTATGTACAGGGACACTCAAAAGTATTCCAAAGCATTGCGTTCTAGAAGAGATATTTCAATAAATCAAATTTTAATAACTTTACTTTCAACGAAGTTTTTGGAAATTGAAATATGTTATTTATATGCACAAAAGAATTCTTTGCACAGAATATAGCAGGATTAGCATTAGATTTACAGGGTGGCACAAAAATATCCAGTTACATTAAGAGCTATTAATAAAAAATTGCTAGAATTGTTATTTCGTTTACGTTAAGCGTTTTTAACACTTTCCAATAAGGTTGAAAAGTGTTTACGACTTCGGGTTTTCTGGGTGTCTGTCCGTCCGCGCTCTAACTCCCTTAAATATTTATGGAATATCTTGAAACTGATATATGTTATTCAAGTTCACTATCGGACGTTCCCTAATGAAAATAGAGTTTATACCTCTACTGGTTTGTGTACGGGGACACTCTAAAGTATTTCAAAGCATTGTGTTCTATGAGAGATATTTCTATAAATTAAATTTTAATAACTTTACTTTCCACAAATTTTTAGACAACTAAAATATGTTATTTATATGCACAAAAGAATGTTTTGCATAGAATATAGCATGATTAGCATTTAGTTTACAGGGTGGCACAAAAATATCCAGTTACATTAAGAGCTATTAATAAAAAATTGCTAGAATTGTACTTTCGTTTACATTAAGCGTTTTTAACTCTTTCTAACATTTTTTAAGTGTGAATATGATTTCAGTTTTGTGTATCTGCCTGTCCGTCTGTCTGTCTGTCTGTCCGATCTCTAACTCTCGTAATTATTTATGGAATTTCTTGAAACTGATATGTTATTCAATTTCACTATCGGATGTTCCCTATTGAAAATGGAGTTTATACATCTACTGGTTTGTGTACAGGGACACCCGAAAGTATTTCAAAGCATTGTGTTCAATGAGAGGTATTTCTATAAACCATATTTTCATACCTTTACTGTAGACATATCTGAATGAAATTGAAATATGTTATTCAAGTTCACTATTTTATGTTTCCTGTATAAAATGGAGGAAATACCACCACCGATTTATGTACAGGGACACTTAGAAGTATTCCAAAGCATTGTGTTTGTTCTATGAGAGATATTTCAATAAATCAAATTTTAATAACTTTACTTTCCACAAAGTTTTAGGAAATTGAAATATGTTATTCATATGCGCAAAAAAAATGCTTTGCATAGAATATAGCAGGATTAGAATTAGATTTACAGGGTGACACAAAAATATCCATTTATATTAAGAGCTATTAATAAAAAATTGCTAGAATTGTACTTTCGTTTGCATTAAGCGTTTAACACTTTCTAACATTTTTAAGTGTGAATATGATTTCAGTTTGTGTATCTGTCCATCTGTCTGTCTGTCTGTCTGCCCACGCTCTAACTCCTGTAAATATTTATGAAATTTCTCGAAACTGATATATTTTATTGAAGTTCACTATCGGATGTTCCATATTGAAAATGGAGTGAATATTTCTTCTGGTTTGTGTACAGGGACACCCAAAAGCATTCGAAAGTATTGTGTTCTATGAGTGTTATTTTTATAAATATTTTCCCTATAGAATGTTCCCATTTAAAATGACATTAATTGGTTCTGTATAACTAGTTTGCTTATAGGAACAACAACAACAACGAAAATGCCAATGCATTACGTTTTAGGACAGAATTTTTAGAAAGTAATATTTAAAAATCTTTCTGCTGTAAAAATCATAAAAATATTGAAATGTATTGCTAATATTCTAAAATAATGTTTTCTATAGAATATGATATGATTAAATTTCTGATTTACAGGGTTACACTAAAATATTCAGAGAGATCAAAAGCTGTAATTATAATCTAATAGCTGCATTTTCTTTTTCGTTAAGCCTTTTTAACACTTTCCAAAATGCCTAAGAGTAATTTTAAAATCAATTAGTCTATCTGTATATTTTTCAGTCCTTCTGTCTATTGTGTGATAACGTAGGCATAGAATATTAAAAGTTATTCGATACAACAATTACGTACAGTTGGAAAGTGTTACTAATCAATGCGTTCTGCATGATTTTTCTTTCTTGTTTTTCCTATTTCTGCTCCCGGGATCAATAGTTAGACATAATACGAACCGCTGTTTTTATATTATTTCAATAGCGAACAGCATTTTACCTGCTGCAAGATGTTTATCGCGTAAAAGTACATTTACAGGCAAAGCATGCAGCGTTTTCCTTTTAAAGGGCTAACATGATTTTCGAAAAAGCATATTTTTCTTTAAAATACAATAAATAAATGTTTTATTCCAAAATTTCGAGCATATAAAAGAAGTCTATTTACACGATATTTTATAAAATGTTGATTAAAATTTTTGGAAAATTCAGCCAGTGCGACCAGATTTTCTGAGATTCTTCAGAAAAAAGTAATCACGGTAATCAGAATAATTCATCATAGCTTTAACGTAATTTTTTTGTTGTTGTTGTTTGTTTAATGGAACTTACTTAATAGAAAGGGGAATGGATTTTCAAATTAATTAGTTAAAAAAAAAAAAAAAAAAAAAAGATGCATGTCTATGTAAAAAAGTTGCAAAACATGACTTTTGTTATATTTATATTTTTAATATTTTTCTCCACTAAAGATACTGCAAAATGCATTCTTAATTCTTTTAAGTAGGCTCTATTCCCTAACAACACACTTGTCCATAATACATCTTGAAGATGTCCACAGGATGTCCTTTCATTCATAAGATATCCTAAGGACATCATTTGGAGAAGTTGTACTGTTAGGGTTAAACATCCAATAAAAATATTAAGTATTTTCTTAAATATCTGTAGTAGTTTTAGCATTTTGAAGATCATGAATTCATGAAAAAATGCAAACTGAGCAAACGCAATTTAAAGATTTCAAATCTGTAAAATATGTATAAAAAAAAAAAAACAATAAGTATTCTTGCCTGGATGTATATTTTACTGAACAAACCTAATATAGTTCAATTTATAAATATTAAATGGAAACTTTTATTTCGACTGAGTGAAAATAAAGCCTGGACCGGGAGTCGAACCTCGGATCTTTTACTTACAAGGTCAACTCTACCAATTGAGCTATCCAGGCCGACAACCGGTCTGCATTACTCACTCAGACAACCTTTAGGCAGAAACATCTCTGGTCTATCATGTAGATAGCTCGACAGAAATAAGCCGCGCGAAATGGAAAACACCATTAAACAATGGGAGAAAGAAATAATTTTTTTTTTTTTTAATCACACAATCAACTGTGGAAGAAAATCATATTTATTGAAATTTTATTATAAATAAAATTTTATATTAATTTTATAAAATTTTACATTAATTTTATGATATTTAATTTTATATTTAAATAAAATTTCAATAAATGTGATTTTCTTCCACAGTTAATTGTGTGATTTTAATAAAAAATTAAATGGAAACGCCGCTTATTAAAATCACATGCGTTCTGAGCCAAAATGATTTTGTAAAGCGGCCGATTTTTATATGCAACGAACGTTCCTGTACTTAAGAAAAAGGTTTTACTTCCCTGAATTTGAAAAGAAATTTCAAAAGGTATCAAATAGAATTAATAAACAATAATAAATTAAATTTTGTTAATTAATTGTTCCTTCAAATTCAAAATAAGTAAATTAAACACATCTCAAGTTCCGATATGTTTTTCTATGAGGAAAATCAACATTACTTTGCCAAAAGTACACGCTTTTCTTTTAAGTTCAAAATCTTTCCGCTTAAAACTCTTGCTTTTTATAGTTATTGCTGAATAAGAACTAAAAATTCTCTTTTTATAATGGACTCTTCCCATCTGACGTCAGAGGTCACATGATAGAGGAAAATAAAAAAATAGCAGACGAAGTCTTGTTTATCTAGAGCGATTGCTGAAATAACATATTTTCTATTCTTATTTTTAATCAATCGTATTTAATCTGTGTTATTTTTTTTTTATATATCATCATTTTTAATCCATTTTATATCATTATTCATCATCTTTTGTTTGCTGTATACATTTACAATCATCATTTAGTTTATACCTGTTATTGATGTTCATGAAGAACATGTTTAATACTCTGATTTTTGGTACTTAAATCAGTGCACTACGTAAATCCATTTAGACCAATAACTAAGTTAATTAACTTGTTGTAACACCTTTATGCAATTAAATTAAATGAAAACATTTTAAAATTTCAATTTATAATCCGTAAACATTCCACAAAAAGCTATTATTTATTGCTATATCAGTCAATGTTACAGTTACACTACAATATACAAAAATCGATTCTTATAGGTAAAAATAAATAAACACATAAAATGTTTTTTTTAAATTATTAAATTTACAAATACAATTATTCTACTGTTTACAAATGCACAATATTACTTTTATTTTATTTTATATTAATTATTAAAATTTTTGTTCTTAAGAACAATATTTAATTGAATTCGATTCTCAGAATTCGATTATTCGTTTTTCTCTATCACGTGATTGAGCAGACGACGCTGGGAAGAGGCCATTAAAAATTAAAAAAATGTATATAACACATGCGAACCAAATCAAATTTGTAATTTATTAACGCACTTTGAAGAATACATTCCTTGAAATTGTTACTAAAACACAAGTGATGTGACGTGTTTAATTTATAAGTATGCATTAAATGTAAACTTTTTGACAAAGACAGATAACGGAGGAGAGATTTCTGAATTTTATTTTCTTTTTTATTTCAAAAATAAAAAGTAACAGTGTAAATTAAAATGTGCTTAGTGTGCAAAATGGCATTTTTGCTGCTGAAGTGAAGACATTTTTTTGAGTTTATTAACCGACGATTGATTTTATTAAGCAGTAGTTTTAAAACTGGTTTGTACTAATTTGATTCTGGTCCTGGCAATTTGATCAGATTAAGCGACTGATTTTATTAACCAGTGAATTTATTAAGCGATGGTTACAGCATAAGCTTTTATATAAAACCTACTTCAGTAGCGCTAAGTCCCTTTAAAGCACTATTTTTAATCAATGATCCTGTGTTCTGAAATGATATTGACATTGAAACTTCAACCCCCCCCCCCCCCCAATTTTCTATAGAAAAAAAGTTTAAGATTTTTTTAAAAAAAGGATGAGAAGGTTTCTTGGCTTTGAAATTGAAGAAAAAAGCAGATTGATCACAGGAGTCAAATTTTTGCATTTAATTAATTATTTTATAACATGTATATTTTAAGTTTCATTCAATATTATTTATATTATTCCAGTAATTGTTTTTTTTCCAGTGGTCCAAAGATTCACAGATTAGCATTTCTGTCCAAAATTCTTCTATTTTTAAAGACTTGACCTACTCTTTTTTTTTTTTTTTTTATATAAGCGCAAAGGAGCAACACTTTCTTATTGAAATATATTATGAAGTACATTATGTTGAAGTACACTTATGAAGTACACTAAAAATAAAAGTGTTGCTCCGCTGCACTTATATATATATTTTTAAAAAGTGAAAGAAAACTAAACATTGATTCCAGTGAAAACATTGCGTACACTACTAATTCTCACTGGTTTGAAAGAGATGTTATTGATGAAATAGATTCTGTCTAATCAAATTACACTTAAATTTCACTTTTGTTACACTAAGTATTCTTTAAAAAATATTTAAGTCGTCTTTTTTATCTCTACAGTTTATATCTTGATCTATATTAACATTTTCAATGCGGAAAATCGAATCTGCGTTGGCTGGTTGTTAGGTTAAGGACGATTGATTACGCTAGGGTCCTAGGCCTATGGGTGAAATGCCCTCCGTGGAAGTCTTTCTAAAGGGTCCTAACCCGTATTTACGCGAGTTTCGTAGAAAACTACGGAAAACTCTGAACGACTAGCTCGACGGGCGCGACCAGGGATCAAACCCGACACTTCCCGTCGAATCTGCAGTATTTGGAAGCCTATAACTCCATCTACGACGTTTCTTTTGCAATTTGCATGCTATAATATTTCTAAACAATATATCCAATGTTCATCTTTATAGAATTATCGTACAATGGATACAAATATTTAATTAGAAATAGTATAGTTATAACCTATCGTCATTTTAATGTAAACATAAATACAAAAAATCCTGTTCTGAAATTATGTACTTTCAACAATAATGCTTAAAGGCGAAACTTACATTTAACATTACGCCAACAATGAATATGGCGGGCCAACGCATTGACACGCTTGTGCCATATTTCATAGTATTTATACTGAAATTTTGGAGATAATTTGCATCATATTTTTATTTATAGTGGTCAAACCATTCATATAATTATACAGGAAATTGAAATTCCTTCAGGGCCAAAAAACCCTCTTATGGACCCTCATCTTTTAAAATGCTTAATGAACCCATTTCAAAATTTAAGATATTATGATACAAATATTTTTGATTCATCTTAAATATTAAGTGTTAAAATATTTATATTGAGCTTACTTATTATCAAGTTCATATATCTTAGTTTTATATAACAGACAATACATATAAAACTCACAATATCGAGAGTGAAAGCTTTGTTTTCGTCATAATTATCGTCTTGTAAATGTAATTTGAAATAACGAGCTTTTTGCAAATTTATGTATAGGAATAATCTGGTGTGTCACACACACGACTTTCTCTTACCCTGAAATTTAATACTATAAATAAAGGTTGGAGATTAAGAGGTAAGATAACGAGTACTGTTATATAAACCTATCTTAAACAATTCAAATTAGGCTTAGGAAGAGTTTTATATGATAATTAATTCTGTGTGTGTGTGGGGGGGGGGGGCTTTGTTCTTGAGATATGCTGATAACAGACACACACAGACAGACACACAGACCATTCTTTAAAAACATGATTTTCGTATTCAGGGGACCTCAGAACATGTAAATATAACAAAAACTCACTTTCGAAAATTTGTCCCTAAAACAATACTTTCTCTACCCTAAGGGTAAGAGAAAGTAAAAAAAGATACAATTATTCAGTTAGTGTTATCTGTTTTCATTGTTTAATATAAATCGAAGTCATAAGAATTTATAAGTTACAAGAAAGTTAATTCAAAGTAATTTAGAAACCTCTCTTCTACAATGAATATTTAAAAGTTCTAATCCTTCCCCCCCCCCCCCCCCTCCCCAAAAAAAAAAAAAAAAAAAAAAAAAGCAACACCATTGAAAGGATTTTAACGCAATTATTGCAGTTGCTTCTCTTTTATAATGACTAAATGTGACATATTTAAGCAAAAAATAAATTAAAAATAATAATTATAAATATATGGAGTTACATCACATTTACAATATACGACACGTTTATCACATCTTTTTAAATCAACTCATGAAAATGAAGAATAAAAATCCTACCTAGCTTTCTTCCCCTGCTGTATATTCAAACATATGAGACCGACAAATATTTTAATTTGTACCTCGAAGAAAAAAAAAATAATAAAGAGCGCATCAAAAATCGAACGGAAAAGACATAACTGCGCGAACTGATCCAAACATAACCTGCTTCTGCGCAGCACAACCTGTTGATGCTTAGATCTCTTTTCAACACTCCAAAGAGAAATTTTACTCTGCGAAAAGAGCGCCGAAATGAAAGGGATTTCCACGAAACATCTAAATGTCGAAAGAAGTAAATATAAAATTTAATTCTCAAAAGATATTCTTTTTAGAAAAATAAAACAAATGTCAATGCTTTTAAAAAAATTTCTCCTTTAATTTTATGTAAAGTATTTCCAAGTAAATTTACTTTATTTATGTATGCACATAAAATTAAAAATATCGTCTGCAATTCTTATATTTTTTTTTTACAAACTTTACAACTTTGCATACATTATTTTTTAATTAACTTACTTTATTTTCATTTGCAAATTATCGTCTGCTATTTCATTGTTTATTCTTTAATCTCTTAAGAATAATTTATTACATGAAGATATTTTATGAAATTTTCTACATTGCAATGCTTTGAAGTGAATAATACATTTAACCCTTTAACGTTCATTGGTTTCACAGCAAAACCAAACATTTGACATAATTTAAGAATTTTTTTGCAGCAGTTTTTTCCCCCCCTTTTTTTAATCAGGTTTTACACTTTTGTTCCTTTTCTGTCTGTAGATATCAATACTATTCCAAAATTTAACAAAATGCTTCAAAGGAAGCTAAATGCATAAGTCCCTTGAAGTTTCTTTGTATGCGCGAGTGCGAATTGCTGGTTTGATGATGCATTCACGTCTAGTTTTTATCATCTAATGAAGAGCTGGACTATTATTTTCACCTGAAACAACTTTTACGAGTTTTTGTAGTCGATAATGTTTACTTACAAAGTGTTTTATTTAATAAATTAAATATTGTTTGAATTTCATAAGGTTAACTTATAGATGTTTCAAACCGAAAATTTCTCAAAAAGGAAAAATGCTATGTATGTAAAAGCCATTTCTAAAATTAGTTTAGTAATTTTTAAAATAAATTAAGTAGTGAACGTTAAAGGGTTAATACAGCTTTAGTTAAAAATAGGCAAGTTGAAAAAAAAAATCTACCCCACTACTTCGAAATATTTATGAAATGTAAGTTTTATAAATTTAGATTTTTTTTTTTTTTTTTTTTTTTTACTTATGCTTAAATTTGACCATTCAGCCCTTTGACGTTAAAGGGCTTAATTCCTATTTATCAGCTCATATTAGTTTTTCAGCATCGACAGAAAAAAAAAAAAAAAAAAAAAAAAAAAAAACTTGTATGTTGGAGCCAGTACAAGACTTTCTTCTATATTTTCCAACACAAATTCTCTCAGTACAAATAATTTATTAAAACTATTATATAGCCTTCTCGTTTTCGAAAAAAATTGCTGTATATCACTTTATCTACTGGTCTATATGTATCCAAATTGAACCAGCATAATGTCTTATGTTTTCTACACATATCAAATTTTGTTTGATTATACGCAATAGAACATGAGATATTGCCATCTCTTAAATTGCGGAAATCGCTGTATTTATTAGAATGACCAATAGACGTTGCACATTGGAAAATCTCCTAATAAAGCTTCAGTATTTGCAATATGGCGTCTTTTGATCAGACTGATCTGTTTAAAATGCAAGAGGATACTGTGAATACAATGCGATATATCGATGAAACATGTAACTAATATTTTTTCTTACATATATAAAAAAAAATATCCAATGCTTCCTGTACATTTATATGAAAATCGCATAAAGTAACAGTCAGTACTTCTCATTTTTAACACGCTTTTATTAGCTTCACCTGTATGTATGTTTGTAACCGCTCTGGGAGCAAACAAAAATTCTATATTGTAAAAAAAGACTTTCCCTACGTGAACGCTGTGGCTGTGAGGTAAAGCTCCGCGCTACGAACCTGAAGGTCTAGCGTTCGAGCCCAGTCAGGGGAGATTTTTTAAAAATGGTTTTTGTTTAATTCTAAATTATTTTAATTAAAGATTTAAATGTATGTAAATATTATGGTGTGTCACTCACACGATTTTCTCTTACCCTGCATTTTAGTACTATGATAGATATTTTGTGCTTATTAGTTCACATTTCTACAAAAGCGTGTTCTTAAATTTTTTAAAACTATAATATTTCTATAACTTTTGAATCACTCTGTACATGTGTAAATATCGAGCGCTAGGCTGGCGCAGACCGACGCAGTTTAATAATAAATTTCAATCTATGCAATATGCAAGCACAATTCAATTCAGAAGAAAGGTCGATATCCAGCGTAAATACTGGAAATCCGAAATGAATTAAGATTCCGTGGAGCGATCTTTTATTCGGCCCTGAAAGGTCGCTGTTTATATTTAGAAAGAAAGGAGGAGAAGGAGGAGGAACAAGAAAGAAAGCATACAATTTATCACTTGCTCTTAAAATAAGATATTTCTCTCTCAAAAAAAGAAAAAAAAAAAAAAGACTTTTTTCTAAAAGTACAGAAGAAACAAGAGTTGTTTAACTTCAGTTAGAAATACCTAAAGGGCGTATCAGATTCAGCAACTTTAGAAACAACCAATTTTTGAGCCGACTTTAGCGCCGATTTTTCCTCGACGAAAGCACCGTAGAGGTTACAATAGTCGGGTGAAAAGTTGGATGAAAGAAGACTAACTTCTGACGCTTATCACTTTTCTTGGCGCGAATAAAATACGCAATGATTAGCGTTAAAATTCCCTTTCATTTGTGTAAAATATCGCATTATTATTTCTATTTTGATCTTTTTTACAACTATTGTCATAACGCCATACGAAAATAAAAACGATTAATTGAAAATTCTTATCATTTAACGGTAAAATAAACGTGCTTAACGATAATATTTCTTCTTCAAATCTCCACTTGAAGCGATTCCCGTGTTCCGCCATCTTGGAAATATGACGTATCAAAATAGCGCATCGTGATTGGACGAATCCGAGGAGAAATTGAGTATACGGACAATTTTATCAAGACAGCTCTGAAAAAGTTGGGCAACTTCGATCTGCGCTATCACACTGGGAGTAGAAACAATTTTTTCCGAAAAATCGGCGCTAATCAGTGGTTGGCTCTAAAATCGCCTGTAAAGTCGTCGAATCTGATACGCCCTTAAGCCTGACTGTCCCGTAAGGGGGAGGGGGCAGGAAATCTGTCGCCTTGCAAATTGTGGCTTTTTTACTTTCCGAACACTATAGTGAGGAAAGTATTGTAATCATGTCAAAAATCCGAATTCGAGATTTTGATGTTTCTATACGTTTTGAGGTCCCCTGAGTCCGTTTTCACTATTTTTACGATGATGTATGTGTGTATGTGTGTATGTGTGTATGTCTGTGGGTGAACACGCTAGCGTCTAAACGCTTCGTTCGATTAACCTGAAAGTTGGTACGCATATTGTAAGTCACCATAGTACGAACCCTATAGATTTTGGTGAATCTAGCACTTATAGTTTTTTTACAGGGACACAAAGAAAAATTCTTTATCATTATGGCCTATGGGAGCAAAATCTTAAAAGTGCGATAGCATCTAAACGCCTTATTCAATTGAGCAAAAATTTTATACACATATTATAGATCACAAATACTCAATCTGTATAGATTTTGGAGAATCTAGCACTTATAGTTTTTTTATAGGGACACAAAGAAAAATTCTTTATCATTATGCCTATGGGGCCAAATTTTTAAAAATGTGATAGTGTCTAAACGCCTTATTAATCCGAGCAAAAAAATTGTACACATGTTATAGACCACAGTTGAACTAACTGTATAGATTTTGGTGAATCTAGCACTTACAGTTTTTTTACAGGGACACAAAGAAAAATTCTTTATCATTATGGCCTATGGGACTAAATTTTTAAAAGTACGATAGCATCTAAACGCCTTATTGAATTCAGCTGAAAATTTATATGAGTATTATAAATCACTGTTGCACTAACTATAAGCATTTTGGTGAATCTAACATTTATAGGTTTTTACAGGGACACAACGAAAATTTCTTTGTCATTATGATCTATGGGCTCAAAGTTCAGTAGCGTTAAATAAAACAACGTGTAATAGATGGAGAAAAATACTCAAACACTCTATTATGGTTTTCTCGCTTTTGTTTGTTTAACAACTACTCTTTCTTTACTTTATCTACAAAACTGTTAATTACTCAATGTTCGGAAAGTCGAGTGGAGTCACTCCAGATTTTTTTTTTTTTTTAAATATCGTGAATAAGAAAAAAAAAACTAGTATGTTGTGGTCATTATAAAACTTTTCATATTTTTCTATACAAATCCACGCAATTCAATTTATTTATAAAATTATTTTCCCGTGGTGAATTGTAAACAATAGCGTCTAAATGCAACGATAGCGTCCAACTTTTGATCGATTGAGCTGAAAATTGGTACGTATGTAATAGGTCATCGTCACACGAACCCAATTGATTTTGGTGAATCTAGGCACTTACAGTTTTTTTTTTTTTTTTTTTTTTTTTTTTCCCCCACAGGGATACAAAGAAAAATTCTTTACTATTATGGCTCATTGTCTGAAATTATTTAAAGTGTGCAGCGTTTAAATGCCTTGTTGGATTGAGCTGAAAATTTATATATATGTTAGTTCACCCTCGCACGTTGAATCTAGCCCTTTTTTTTTTTTTTTTTAACAGCGACAAAGAAAAATTAAACAGGAATTCAAAGCGAAAATATTCTAAAGAAAAATTCTTTATCATTATCGCCTATGGACTCAAATTATTAAAAGTGCGACACCGTATAGATAAACCACATAAAAGTGCCTTATCCGATTGAGATAAAAGTTTATACACATGTTTAGGGTTAATGCTGTATCAGTCTGCACTAGAGGTCAGTTCGGGATCTATTTTGGCAATCCGAGCCCGCCCGGGCCCGAAACATATTTGAACTGAGCTCGCCGAGCCCGAAAAATTTTGTGTGATCAGAGCCCGAGCCCGATATTGAAAGTGGTACGTTATGCAACGCATACACAATAGTAAAATTAAATGCCGTTTTCATTTTCAAATTAGTTTCCTTATTATCAATCCTCAATTTAAATAACTATAAATGTTATTATAACAATTTATGTCTGTGTCTCTGTATACATGTATATATTTTTATAATATATATTTATAGTGCAGTCCATTGTTTATAAAGTGCCTGTCGGGGGACAAAAAATTTATCTGAATGACTAATATAATGAGGCCCAATATAACGAAGGAGGAAGGATTACTTTATAACACTATGACATAATATGCATCCCGTTGAAAAAAAAGTTCTATTTAGAAAAGGAAAGTCAAAGCTACTAAAGTTTGCAAGATTATGTTGTGATTTATAACCTATCATGACTATTATGGCATTACTAAAGGTGCTATCAAAATGAATAAAATTTCTTTTTTTTTTACATTTTCCAGTTAGTGACGAATAAAATAAGCGGAACTTTTAGTTTGAATCCGAGCCCGCCCGGAGCCCGAAGACTTGCGTAAGATTTGAGCACGATCGGGCTCGGGCTGAGCCCGTCTCATCTCTAGTCTGCACATCTTGACTTGACAGGCCCACATGTGGTAAAAAGTATCATTAAAACTTCCAGACAGGGAATTGCTTTTTTCATATAAAAACCCATTAAGCCGAAAATTAATTTGCTATATGTCCCTGAACTTGGCTGAATCCTGACCATTTCTATTTTCTTCGCTTTAATGATTGTTGTGTGTAAATGAAATTTATTTTTACCCTATTTCTATCCATAGTAATATACACTCTGATAAAAATACTGAAGAAATATTTTGAATATTTTTCTATGAAAAGATATAGAAAAAAAAAAACTTTCATATTTTTCGCGTATATTATTCATTTAACTATAAAATATGATATATTTATAACAAATAACGCATTTTTTTTCTATTTTTCCCGGTTAACTTCTTAAAATGAAGATTAAGTTTGGTTGTTTGCTGAAATTCGTTTAGCTAAAGATATTTATATGAAATAATATCAATTGATTCTTTTATATAGATATGTAATAATCATACGATTTTTACATGACATAGAACCCCTAGGAGAACAATCATTCGTCTCCGCATAGAAAAGGGGATTTTCAGAATAACCCAGAGGACGTTCGCGGAACATTCAAATCAGGAGAAAATGAAGATTTCACTATTTCACCTTAATGTCCAAAGAAAATCAATTTTGCACCATATATATAGTTTGTTGTAGGGCGACTGTAGGCGCCCGTTGAAAAATAATCGTTTCATTTTATTTATTTCTCACTTTAAATAATTCATTTGCTAACAATCCTGTGCGAAATTTTCTCACTTTGTTTATCTCTTCGTGCTTTTATTTTCATATTTTAATTAATTTTTAAAAATCTAATTATATATACGTTACAAATAAGGTACCAAATGAAAGGCGTAATTTCTCTGAATGCGTTGGTTTAAACAGTTTATCGATAGGGCAATTAGATTTTTTTAAATTGACTAAAGCATGAAATTTAGGAGACAGGAGTCCAAGGAAATCTCTTAAGCCTATTCTTAAGCCTAAAGTGTGACAGAATCAGCCACGGATGAGGGTAACTATACATGCTGATATGAATAAAATCGACTATTTTAAATTAAGGCAGATTTGTGGTCCAACATTTAACCAGTTCTTTTGAAAAATATGCATACGAAAATTTTACTCTTTCCCGGGGATAGTGGGTGTGACGAATCTACTAAATGTACACAAAGTTTATCCTAGTTGATTATTACTTTCATAAACAACAAACAATTTGCCCGCTTCGCTGGGCACTATAGTTAAATGAGTTGTCAAAACCTCATATCATTATTAATAACCCAAGTAAAAGTTCCCGCTGTGTTCGGTAGAGGTTTTCCCCCGCTCGTAACAGTAGGAGTCCGGATCCACACTCCCTTCGGCACCAACTTACCCTTCCCCAGTGGCTAAGTTCGAAGTTTTGCGAAATCTCACCAAAGTACATAATGCGTACACTCAATCAACATCCACACACTAAAATTCGCCATTCTAAGGTAATTTAAAGCGAATTCAAACGGAAAAACGTGTTTTTACACGTGTTTATTGCTCCCCGACCCTCCCAGGGGGTCGGGGAGGAATTTCGTAATATCCCGCGTTACAATAAATGTCGGATGGGATACATATAAACAATTTACGTACCAAATTTTGTGACCGCAGATCCCATAGATTTCGCAAGACAAATTTAGAACTAAATGGGGGGGGGGTCTCGAATTTGCTCCATCGTAACGACCTCTCCCCCCCCCCCCCCAAAAAAAAAATAAAAAAAAATGGTGTTTTTGGAAATAGCCTAAACAGACACATGGCTGTTTTCAATACCTTTGTACCATTTTTAGTAGAGCTCTACTCAAAAATCCAGAATTTCTGAAATTTCTCCCCGAAAAACGATTTTTACCCTCCCTCCTGCAAGAATCAAGAATTCCAAAACCGTGCATAATGTTTTATTTATACTGAAGTCTAATCTCTTCATGTGCATCACCGTGAAGTAATTTGGGGCCGAGTTATGCTTACAAAGTTTTTTTGCTTCCTGCCCCCCAGGGGGAAAAGGGGGGAGATTTCGATAAATTCCTTAACTTTAGGGGTCAGGTACATATAAACAATCCAAGTACCTAACTTTGTGACCGCAGCTCTCATAAATTTTCCAGAATAAACTTTGCTGTAAAATGGGTGTCTTTTATTTGCCCTTCGTAACAGCCCCCCCTCCTCCCCCCCCCCCCCCCAAAAAAAAAAAAATGCCAGATCTCAAAAAAAAAAAAAAAAATTGAGTTCTGCTCAAAAATCCGGAAATTGCAAAATTTCCCGCCAAAAATCGATTTCCCCCTCCCTCCCCTTAAAAATTCAAATTTCCTAAATCGCAGATATTGTTTTATTTGTAGACATTTTTAGTTTCCCCATGTGCAATTTCTTCACTGCGAAGCAATTTGGAGCTGAATTATACATACAAAGGTATCTTTGCCTTCTGTCACCCCCAAGGGGGGGAACGGATATCTATAATTTCGATAAATCCCGTTACTTTAGGTGTCAGATACAAATAAACAATCTAAGCACCAAAATTCGTGACCGCAGTTCCCATAGATTTCTCAGGACAAATTTAGCGCTAAAAGAGGTGTCTCGATTTTGCCCTCTGATTTTTGAAATAACAGCAGCACAACTCCAATCCAACAAGATTGTTACATTAATACTAGTTAGTTGTACTAGTTAGTTGATCATTTCATTTTATTTATTTCTCTCTTCAAATAATTCATTTGCTAGCAAGCCCGTGCGAAATTTTCGCACTTTATTTATCTATTCGTTAACTTTAAAATTATTATTATTTTATAGACGACATTTTTTCATATGCAGGAGCAAATTTAATATATATATATATATATATATATATATATATATATATTTACGTGAAAGCGTATTTCCTTTTATGCTGAAAAAATAAAATAAAATGGCAGCAATTAAAAATTTAAATGTCTATTTTAAAGCACTTATTTTTATATTTTTATATTTTAATTAATTTTAAAAATTCTAATTAAAATTTCGTTACAAATAAAGTACCAAATGAAATGGGCGATTTTTCTGAATCCGCCGGATTAAACAGCTTATCGATTAGACAATAAGATTTTTTTTTAATTAACTAAAGTATGAAAATTTGGTGGCAACTTGCGTTCACACATAGGCAGAGTCCAAAGAAATCTCTTAAGCCTATTTCTTAAGCCTAAAGAGTGACAGAATCAGGCACTGATAAGTGTAACTATATATGCTGGCATTTTCATTCATCGTTAAGGTACGCATAATGTCACATAAAGAAGCTATTGTTAGTAATAGTGAAAACCTTAGTGACCTATAATGTTATACTTTACAAATTTTGTATCGTTAAATGTAATATTTTAAATTTTTGTATTTATATAGCTTTTTTTTTCTTCTCATTTTACGTGTGTTAAAATGATTTTGAACTTTTCATTTATCAATCTATACGTATTTATCATTTCTTTTTTTACTTTCTCTTACCCATAGGGTCGAGAAAGTATTGTTTTAGGGTCAAATTTTCGAACGAGAGTTTGTTATAATTATATGTTCTGAGGTCCCCTGAATACGAAAATCATGTTTTTAGCGAATGGTCTGTGTGTCTGTCTGACTGTGTGTCTGTTATCAGCATATCTCAAGAACAAATAGTAGCAGAAATTCCAAACTCAGTATTCTAAATGTGTATTACATAGGGATGCTACACTAAGCTTTTCGTTGAGATGAAGCAGATGGTTCGCGTACAGGGACAGTCAAAAGTATTCAAATACATTACGTCTATGGGGGAAATTGCAGGTAAGTAGAGTTTAACATCTACAGGCTGCACTAAACCAAATGAAACGAATATATATTTTTTGTAATAGAGATAATCAACTCCCCCCCCCTCCTGGGGAGGAAGTCCCCCCTCGAGGGGAGTAAATTATCATGATGGGTATCTTTCAAAAGAGCTCGCCAATACCTTTAAAACGAATGGTTGAACCATCGATCTGCGATAATTTAAAGTAAAGTTATCGATTTTTTTCATTTTTAACATTTTTTTTTTTTTTATGTAATATTGAGCATAAATTCAACTTTTTACTTTCTCTTACCCATAAGGTAGTAGAAGTATTGTTTTTGGGTCAAATTTTCGAACGCGAGATTTTGTTATATTTACACGTTTTGAGGTCGCCTGAATAAGAAAATCATGTTTTTAGCAAATGGTCTGTGTGTGTGTCTGTGTGTATGTCTGTTATTAGCATATCTCAAGAACAAATAGTAGTAGACATTCCAAACTTGGTATTCTAAATGTGTATCATATATACATGCTACAGTAAGCTTGTCGTTAAGATCAAGCAAATGGTTCGTGTACAGGGACAATCAAGAGAATTCTAATACATTACGTCTATGGGGGAAATTGCAGGTAAGTAGAGTTTAACCTCTATAGACTGCACTAAACCAAATGAAACGAATATATATATTTTGTAATAGAGATAGTCAACTGGGAAAAAAAATTTGTGTATGGAGGAGCCTCGCCTCCCCCCCCCCCTTGGGGGGAAGTCCCCCCTCGAGGGGAGTAAATTTTCCTGATGGGTATCTTTCAAAAGAGCTCGCCAATACCTTTAAAACGAATGGTTGAACCATGGATCTGCGATAATTTGAAACAAAGTTATCTATTTTTTTTTATTTATTTATTTATTTATTTTTTTTTTTTTGAGAATAAAATCTACATTTTTTGGATATTTAGTGTTATACTACTTCTCTAATATGGAAATCGTCTGCATTATCATAAAAGATTTTTTTTTAAATAATAATTTTAATAAATTATTTTTTAAAAACAGAATTATTTTTTAATAACGGAATTAAATTTTATATAAATCTATGTGCATTAATGAAACGGGGGGTTGAGGGGGGCGGTAGCCCCTCTCACACAGAATTAATTATCATATAAAACTCTTCCGAAGCCTAATTTGAATTGTTTAACATAGGTTTACATAACATCATTATCTTACCTCTTAATCTCCAACCCGTATTTATAGTATTAAATTTCGGGGTAAGAGAAAGTCGTGTGAGTGACACACCAGATTATTATATATATGTTTAGTGTTATACTACTTCTCTAATATGGAAATCGTCTGCATTATCATAAAAGATAATTTTTTTAAATAATAATTTGAATAAATTATTTTTTAAAAACAAAATTATTTTTTAATAACCGAATTAAATTCTATATAAATGTAGGTGCATTAACAAAACGGGGGGTTGATGGGGGCGGTAGCCCCCTCACACAGAACTAGTTATCATATAAAACTCTCCCGAAGCGTCATTTGAATTGTTTAACACAGGTTTACATAACAGTACTCGTTATCTTACCTCTTAACCTGCAACCTGTATTTATAGAATTAAATTTCAGGTAAGAGAAAATAGTGTGAGTGACACACCAGATTATTTAAAAAAAAATAAGAAACTATTTAAAACTGCATAAAAATAAAGACTTTTTTTATTTTATTTTATGAAATAATTTAAAATGTTCGATATAATAAAATAGCATTTTTTGGCTTCAATATCAATCTCTAAACTTCCTTTATTTATGACTAAACTATATATATATATATATATACGGGTGTTCCAAAAGTCCCACACACGCCTCCTAACTCGAAAATGGGTCGGAATTGTGAAAAATGGCGAAACACATGTTCAATAAATTCGACAAGGACCTTTTTTTGGGGGGAAAAAAGTTTGGGTCCGGGGGCGGGGGGGGGGGTGCTAAAGGGCCCCTAGGGAGGGAAACTTTAAAATTTCAAATGGGAATGTATGTCTTGTGATACATCCCTGGAAACGTCTCTTCAAAACAACGAATTTGATAGAAATAATTTCTTCCTAGGATGATTATTAAAGGAGATACATGAGTTTTTAAACTTTTGAAATGTGGATTTTATACTGATGTATCCCCTTTAATAATCATTGCAGGACAAAACTATTTATATCAAATTCATAGGCTTGAAGAGACGTTTCCAGGGATGTATCTCAAGACATACTTTCCCGCATGAAATTTTAAAGTTGCCCTCCCTAGCGGCACTCCTACCATCCCCTTGCCCGGGCCCAAACATTTTTGGGCAAAGTATGTCTTGTGATGCATCTCTGGAAACGTCTCTTCAAGACATTGAATTTAGTATAAATAGTTTTTTCCTGCAGTGATTATTAAAGGTGATACATAAGTATAAAATCCACATATCAAAAGTCTAAAAACTCATGTATCTGCTTTAATAATCATCCTAGGGAGAAATTATTTCTATCAAATTCGTTGTTTTGAAGAGACGTTTCCAGGGATGTATCACAAGACATACCTTCCCATTTGAAATTTTAAAGTTTCCCTCCCTAGGAGCCCTTCAACCCCCCCCGGACCTAAACTTTTCCCCCCCAAAAAATGTCCTTGTCGAATTCATTGAACATGTGTTTCGCCATTTTTCCCAATTCCGACCCATTTTCGAGTTAGGAGGCGTGTGTGGGACTTTTGGAACACTCTGTATATATAATACTCAGAAACGGAAATGTAAACACAAACTCCTCATGCTTAAGTATACAAAATGTTCTAAAAACTTCAATAAATCAAGATATATGATCGCATATCTTTAGAACATAAAAACGAAAAAAGAAAGTTTCACACCTTTTTGTATGATTGGTAGAAATAATAAAATTATGCAACTGCAACTGGAAATGTAAAAGTTTATAAGATTTAATTAACAACCTCTTAAAACAAAATAAACCATAGACATTTAGATAAAGAATTCGGCGAATTTAAAAAAGCATACACTTTTTATCTATTAAATCTTAATTACAGTTGCGTTTGGAGGATTTCTTTTTTCATATATAAAATTATGAGTTCGTAATCATTCAATAAATTTCATGGTTTCATTGTTCTTTATTTGCTATGGGGTTTTGCTTCTTTTTTTTTTTTCATCCATGTGTCTCCTAATCTGTTCTTGGCAGGCTGGGGGAGTGTTGCCGGTGTAAAACTAGTTTATCCCTACAGACAAGTCACAAGTCTTGCCGCTTGCCTCCTTGCTTCCTTTCTTGGGTTGTTTTTTTTCCTGGATTTCGATTTAGTATGAATTTTTCTGTTGGGATTTGGTTGAGTTGGTTTGTTGTATCATTTGTTTTGCGGGCTGTTAAAAATTAAATTTGGTTTCTTTAAATATGTGTATTTCATCCCCTGATGAATTTTTTTTTTTTTTTCACCTTTCTGAGCTTCTCCTATATAGAGAATTTGTTCATTCTTATTGGTCTTTGTGGTTTTGATGATCTTGTGTCTGTTGCTTGGCTTCTACTGCGCTTAATGGGTCATTATTGTTCATTACAGGGTTCTCTTTTTTACTTTCTCTTACCCATAAGGTAGAGAAAGTATTGTTTTAGGCTCAAATTTTCGAACGCGAGATTTTGTTATATTTACACGTTTTGAGGTCCCCTGAATACGAAAATCATGTTTTTAGCAAATGGTCTGTGTGTGTGTGTGTCTGTTATCAGCATATCTCAAAAACAAATTATGGCAGAAAGTTCAAACTTGGTATTCTAAATGTGTATCATTTAGGGATGCTACAGTAAGCTTTTCGTTAAGATCAAGCAAATGGTTAAATGGTTCGTGTACAGGGACAATCAAGAGAATTCTAATACATTACGTCTATGGGGGAAATTGCAGGAAAATAGAGTTTAACGTCTATAGACTGCACTAAACCAAATGAAACAAATATATATTTTTTGTAATAGAGACAGTTAACTGGGAAAATTTTTTTGTGTATGTAGGAGCCTCGCCTCCCCCCCCCCTGGGGGGGAAGTCCCCCCTCGAGGGGAGTAAATTTTCATGATGGGTATCTTTCAAAAGAGCTCGAAAATACCTTTAAAACGAATGGGTGAACCATCGATCTGCGATAATTTAAAACAAAGTTATCGATTTTTTTTACTTTTAACGAAAAAAACACTTGGAAAAAAAATCGTACTTTTTTTTTTTTTTTTTTATATTGAGAATAAAATGGACTTTTTTTGGATATTTGGTGTTAAACTACTTCTCTAATATGGAAATCGTCTGCCTTATCATAAAAGATAATTTTTTTAAATAATAATTTTAATAAATTATTTTTTAAAAAGAGAAATATTTTTTAATAACCGAATTAAATTCTATATACATGCAGGTGCATTAATGAAACGAGGGGTTGAGCGGGGCGGTAGCCCCCCCTCACACAGAACTAATTATCATATAAAACTCTTCAGAAGCCTAATATGAATTGTTTAACATAGGTTTACATAACAGTACTCGTTATCTTACCTCTTAATCTCCAACCTGTATTTATAGTATTAAATTTCAGGGTAAGAGAAAGTCATGTGAGTGACACACCAGATTTTTACCTTGAAATATTGTCCTAGAGTCAACCTTCTTTCATCAGAGTCTAATCCACGGTCCTATCTCAATTTTCAACAGGTATTGTTGTACAGTGGATTGGCGTCAGTGCTATTGTTGAACTTGATAATTGAATCAATTTGGGAAATCTTGTTGCTTTGTTTGGCGTGTGTATGTCTCTTTGGTGAATTGTTTGACTAACTATTCTTCGTTCTCATTCTTTGCTTCTACTATCAAAAGGATTATATATATAATATATAATCCTTTTGATAGTAGAAGCAAAATGTATTACGTGACTTGATCATGAATCAATCCAACATACTCAAGAATAGTTTTAATGCAAATGCTATGATACATTTTATCTTTTTATAATATGTCACAAATTTACATTTCTATTTTGATATATGGCCCCTACTAATCAGAGTTCGGTTTTCAATTAAGTATAAATCATTCAGTTTTAAAGACACAGGAATGCGGTCTTTTGCAATGATGTTGTTGCACTGAAAATAAAAAAAAAATTCTAATTAACCAAATTTGTCTAGAGGCGTCGTATAAAAATTTAAAAACATGTAATTTTTTTTTACATTAACAGGAAGATATTTTTATTAGCGTAGTTTTATTTCCTATCTTATTTCGTTGTACACTTACTTTTGCAAAAGAATTAAATCGCGTTTCAATCTTTTTGGGACACCCTGTATATATACAGCATGAAGAGGCTAGTCATACATAAAGTATTTTCATGTAACTACCCATAATACATATTATCTGTACAAGTACAAATTCTTAATATTGCAAGAATAGGAAAAAAAAAATGAACCGAAAAATTTCAAGATTGCCCTAAAAAGCATACCTTAACCTTTTAGTCCGCTCTAGATTTATAAAATGTAAATAGCCTGACTACAGTAAATGTCAAGTACGCATCAATTTAATACACCAAGATCTCTTCTGCACAATTTTTACTCTAGAAGCCAAGGTTAAAATTAATATGCATGCAATATCCATGGGAAAAAAAAAAAAAAAAAAATTCTACAACCACACTTTTATATTCATACCCAAACGTATACATGGGTATATATATAGCGTAAAAACATCGGGAAAGGTGCCAGACCATTTAGGCACGTGAAACATGAAGAAAACGTCGCGTGCCAACCGGACAGTCATAAGGTAGTTACATGAATATTAATCTATCCGCTGAAACCTCAAGAAAATATCTTTGTTTTATACCAAGGTGCACTTTTTTTATTATTAAGGTAGTTAAAAACATTTGTCATGTATGATTTATGATTCTTTAATTAAATACTTTATGTATGCTCTCTTCACATAAAAAGAAGTAAAAGATTTCAGTCTCCGTACGTTAAATTAAGAGACAAACTGTATTTGTACAGCTACTTAATCTTTATGAATTAATTAGATTAGATGTCTGGGAGTAAAATTACTGATCGGCTTAATTACAACTGTGGATTTTCGGATTAGTTAATCCTCTAAAAAGGTGGGTAAACATTTAAATGGAGTTGTGTTTATTTTGTATTTTTTTTTTTTTTTTCGCAAGTTATGTTTAAATCAAGCCGCATAAAATCTTTGAAATGTAGGCTTACAGTTGTAAACGTATATTTATAATATCACAGTGTCGTGGAATTCTCATTCTTATTAATCCTTTATCTACTGAATGCACTTTTAAGAACCATTAGTTTAAAAATTGTATAAAATCAAATGCATGAAGAAAAGCCAAAGGTAATTATGAGAATAGAAAGTATTGTACTTCACTTTAATCTCACTACATAGCACAAGGCGCTTGCACTTTTTTGTAAGAGTTGGGTTGCGTTGTGGGGATTAAGGCCGATTGACTGCACTAGAGTCTTAGGCCTGGGAGGGGGGGGGGGGGTAAATTGCCCAACGTGCGGGTCTTTCTAAGGAGTCCTAACCGTATTTAAGCAAATTTCAACGAAACACAGGTAAAAAAATCAGCAACAAACCTGTAAAGGTTTTTTTTTTTTTTTTTTTTCAGGAAACATGCAGATATTTTGGACTTTCCTGTAGGTAAACTGTAGATATTTCGGACTTTTCTGAAATAAACCTGTATGAAACCTTTAAAAAAATATTAATATTTCCAAAACGAAACCCACTGTTTTTATTTTTCTTCAAAATACCTGCAAATTTTATAAAAAGTCCGAAATACCTGAAGTTTTTTGTCTGATTTTTTTTTTTTTTTTTAACCTGGTAAACTACAGAAAATTCCGAACGGCTAAGCCGACGAGCGCGACTTGGGATCGAACCCGGCACATCCCGTCTACCAGCTTTGAGCGCAGAACCGTTTGATCACTGGTGGTCCTTTTTTGTTAGAGAAAGGATTTTACACAGTTGATTTTGCCTGGTATTTTTCATACATATATATATATATATATATATATATATATATATATATATATATATATATATATACATATATATACTGTTGAGCCTCGTTAACGGGAACACGCTTAACGTGAATTACTTTTAACACGAACTGTTTCCCCAATCTCCGTCAAAATGAAGATTAGTTTCTCAGTTACTGATAGAATGGCCTACTGATAACATGAACAATTTTTTTATTTCCCTTCAGATTCACGTTAGCAAAGTTCAACTGTATATATATATTAACTTCTACGTGGCAAGTATTACCACACTAAATTCTCCTTAATTTACTATGATGAGGTGATATGCTTAATTTTTATCGCATATATCTAAAAATTACTCAAGTAACTAAAATAATGTTACAAATAAGCATTTTGTAACATATTTTTTAGGATAGAGGGTTAAACTAAATACTTTTATAAATATAGAACAGAACTTGATCTTGTTGTAGAAGGAAAGGAAGTCCGGGGAGAAGGGGTAGAGACACTTTACGATTATTCACCTCATATTTAAAAAACAACCATTCAAATACTATTCTTAACATTAATAAAAATTTAAAACTGTTGCTTATAAATATTTGCTTGTGTTTTATAAATTCATTTCCTTAATCGCTATCAGTAATATTAATGATTATTCTACTATAATAGTAAATTTATATTTTTTTGCATAATGATTGAAATAACAATGATGTTAACTATATATATAACTATATATATATATATACTTTTTTTTTTTTTTTTGGGGGGGGGGGTTCAATAGAGCCTAAAAATAAGTAATGGATTTTGAAATTTATTAGTTAGTTTTGGGGGAAAACAAATAAAAAAAAAATGCATGTATACGTAAAAAGATTGTAAAAATATTACAAAATGCATCTTTAATTCCTTTAAATAGGTTCTATTAAACATGCGAGTATATTAAGAGTAATATAAAAGTATATCAAGTTTTTTCTTAAATATCTGTCGATGTTTTGGCATTTTGAGCCTAAAAGAGCCTAAAAAGAATTAGTGATGGATTTTGAAATTTATTAACTAGTCTTTGGGGGAAAACGAAATAAAAAAATGCATGTATTCGTAAAAAATTGTAAAAATATTACAAAATGCATCTTTAATTCCTTTAAATAGGTTCTATTAAACATGCGAGTATATTAAGAGTAACATAAAAGTATATTAAGTTTTTTCTTAAATATCTGTCGAAGTTTTGGCATTTTGAAGATCATGAGTTCATGAAAAAATGAAAATTGACAAAACGCAATTTAAAGATTAAAAATCTGTAAAAAATGTATCAAAAAACAATATGAATTGTTGCCTGAATGTATATTTTATTGAATAAACCTAATAAAGTTCACATTTATATATATATATATCAAATGGAAATTTTAAGCTTTAATATGAAATATTCAATGGTGTGAAATGCCCTTAAAACCTAACGCAGCGATCGCTTTTGTATATTATTAAAAAACAGCAAGTCCTGTTTTTAACTATGCAGTAAAAAAGTCTCGCAAAAGCATCCCTATAGCTATGTTCCTAAAGAAAATGGTTATTATTTATTTTTATTATTTTATTTATTTATTATAATAATAATTATTTTATTTATTTATTTATTTATTTATTTCTATTATTATTTTATTTTTATTTATTTATTTTTTGTAGTTCTGTATACCGTATAAACTAGAACTCCTACATAGGAGTCATATCGGATTATCATATAGGAGTCTTAGTCTAAACTCTGCATACGCACACAGATGGTTGGTTGGTTGTAGGATTCAAGGCCGATTGACTCCCGATGTGTCCTAGGCCTAAGGGGGGAATGCCCTCCGTGGGGGTCTTTCTAAGGGGTCCTAGCCCGTATTTACGCGAGTTTCGGAGGAAACCACGGAAAACTCCGAACGGCTAGGTCGATGAGCGCGACCTGGGATCGAACCCGGCACCTCCCATCTACCAGCTTTGAGCGCAGAACCGCTCGGCCGCTGGTGGGCCCATACGCACACAGAATTCACAACAATGAAAATTTAATTCGAAAAAAAAATTTCCCCGTATGATCTATTTGCTAAAGATTTAGAACAACTTTTGTAGGGTCCTGTAAACCAATCAATTACGTTGATAATTTTTTTTAAAGCGAGAGGGGGGTATATATTAACTTAGTTATCTTGTATGTAGTATAAACATTAAAATTTGCTTTAAAAATACTCAAACTTTAATGCATCAGAAATCTTTAGCGAGTCCCTGTACACAGACTATTCGCACTATTTATACCATTTTTTAGTAGAGAGCATGCTATAGAAAACTTCAACAATATATTTAATTTTACGGTATTCTATAAATACTAACGGAACATAGAGCGTAGACAAAGAGAAAAACCTAAGTTATATGTTGGAAAGTGTTAAAAATGTAGAAAGTTAATATTTCAGTATTATTTCACTATTCGTAAAATAATTTAAAATTTATATTGCAACATAGAACTTTGAATGGAGATGTTCTCAAAACTGTATTACAAATAAAAAATTAAATTTTTCATAAAATTAAATTATCAAACTTCAACAATATATTAATTTTTACGGTATTCTATAAATATTAACGGAAAATAGAGCGTAGATAGAGAGACAAACCTCAGTTATATGTTAGAAAGTGTTAAAATTATATTAAGTTAATATTTCAGTGTTATTTCACTATTCGTAAAATAATTTATAATTTATATTGCAACATATAACTTTGCATGGAGATGTTCTCAAAACTGTATAACAAATAAAAAAATTCAATTTTTTATAAAATTAAATATTTTCATTACTTTTAATAACTATTTAAAAATTTCAAATATTTCTGAAATTTTCAAATTTATTCAATATTTTTAATATTTTTTCCTAAGGGATTTTTATATAATTAATTCAGTCTATAGGTTGTAGTTTTGAAAACATTTTAATGAAAGTTATATGTCAATAAATAAAGTCTAAATTCTATTATATTATAATCATATTATGGATCGTAAAATAAACTCTGAATATTTTGATGCATTAATAACACTGCTCGGCATGAAAATTGTCTCCAATACCATTTTGGCAAATTCCTATGTAAAACGACCTCCTGAATCCGAATATTACATCCATTTTGCCCTATCACCCACCGTTTATAGGGACGGCCCCCTATTTTTATCACTTTTCGGTAATTTATGGCTATAAATTTTATTTTTAGGGGTAGGGGTGAGGATTATTTTTAACTGTTAAATATCTTCTGAGGGGCTTCAAAGTTGAAAAATTCTAAAACCTCAACGTTTGCGGCAAGGGAAAAATTTGGGGGGGGGGGGGGATTGGCCACTGAAATTATGTATTACATTTCTTATATTTTTTAAATCTATTATTAATGTTATTTATTAAACATTATATTTTTCTGTTTTTAAGTGTTAAATTAATTCTTTTTCCACATTAACTTAGTTTTTTAGAAAAAGGATTGAATTAAATTTCACTTAAAATATATACCTAAAAAGTATCATTTCTATAACTGCACTTACGGTTTAAAAAACAAATATATTTCAGACGCACTCGCGCCCATCTTCAGTGCGTTGTAGTGACTTCACTTCCTCTGTCTTGGTCAGACCTCGTTTCTTGATCTTCGGATCTCTTCACTTCAGAATTGGTATTTCTCTTCTTTATTAGTTGTTGCCATATGGGTGGAATTATGCTGTGCTCACGGTCATTAATGGATAAATTGTTAGTAACTATTTCAATTGCTTCTCTTTTGAGCGCATAGTCCCCTCTAAAAATAATCTCAAGATATTCTGCAGATAATTTTAGAGAAAATCTACAGAATATCTTAAGTTATTTGGCCCATTCTTAAGAAAATTTACAAAATTTCTTCATAATGTCGGAAGATATTTTATAAAAAAAGATAAATCTTGAAAATATTTTTAAATATTTGAAGAAAATCTTAAGAAAATACTATTTTCTTAAGAATATCTTCAGATTATTTTTAATGGGGGGTGGTTATTATAGGGTGCTATTTTACGGGTATTAGCGGTATTAAAATTAATAGGGTTAGTTTTATGGGTGATAGAAAGGGCAGTAGAGGATCTATTGAATTTAATGTCTGCAAAGTGTGTTTAATGTCCTCAAAAGAGAAGCAATTGAAATAGTTACTACAAATATTTAAGTTTTTTTTTTTTTTTTTTTTTTTTTTTTTTTTTTTTTTTTTTTTTTTGGGGGGGGGGGGTTATTAATAGAACCCACTTAAAATAAATATATATGGATTTTTACAATATCTTTTTTAAAAAATTAAATCTATAAAAATACCCCTTTTTTTTTTTTTTTTTTTTTTTTTTTTTGCAAATTTTTACATGGGCAACACAGACCTGCATTTTTTATTTATTTCCCCGAAAACTAATAAATTTCAAAACTCATCCCTAATTCTTTTAAGTAGATTCTATTAAACATAAAAAATATATACAGGGTGTTTATAAAGTCCCGGACCCATTTTGATGTTTAATAACTCATAAAATAATAAAGATAGATTAAAATTAATAACATAAATGGTTAGATAGACTCAAAAAGTTTCATGACCCTTGTCAATGAACTTCCACGTGTGCCCCCTTCGTCGCACGGAGAATATCAAGTCGATAGTCAATTTCACGCCAGGTAGCGGCAAGCATGTCTGAATTAACCACATGCATCTGAAATTAACCACACGCGCAGACGATATTTACAAAAGTAAAGATATTCAAACCCGAAAAGAAAATATATGAGTTATTCCATCAATAAATGCCATAAGTTTGTTTATATCTTGATTATTTTATGAGTTATTAAACATCAAAATGGGTCCGGGACTTTATAAGCACCCTGTATATTAAGTCTTTTCTTAAATATCTACAGAAGTTATAGCCTTTTGAAGAACATGAATTTGTGGGAAAATGCAAATTGAAAAAAAGCAATTTAAAGATTTCAAATCTGTAAAAAATATATCAAAAACCATAAGAATTATTCCCTAAATATGTATTTTATTGAACAAACCTAATATAGTTGGATTTATAAATACTAAATTGAAATGTAAGTTTTTATATGAAATCCACCAGTAGTGCCAATCAAAAGCGCCAAGTCCTCTTAAAAATACAAATTTGTGCAGTTATGATAATTAAAAAAAAAGGGGGAGGGGTCTATTGAATTAGAAATTTATTTAAAAAAAAAAAAAAAAAAAAAAAAAAATGGAATGCAAGAAGAACCATACACCATACTTATGGATAAATATTCAAAAAATTTCAAAGATTTTAAAATCAATAATTCTTTAAAAATAAAAGTTCTATAAAAATATCACACTTAACAAAGAAAAAATAAAGCTAACTCACTTTAACTATGCTAATTATATGGCTCCCTTTACTAAACTATGCCAGGAGAGTGACATTTTTCTTAGATGAGGGTTGCTACTCCGGCTTAAAGCCAAATTTAGTTTTATGAAGGGGTATGTTATCATCCCTTAATTACAAATAATAACAAATATTTTTGAAAAATTCTTTTATAAGGTAGGTGCTCCAGTGATTGACATGCTCTAGTAATTGACATCTTTCCCGAAAAATAAATAAAAGAGGAGAAGAGGAAAAAAAACATGTTTTACATATAAGAATTTTAACATTGTATGTCAAACGCTGAAACATAGGGCGCCAATAACTGGTAAAATGAAAAACTAGCAGTGTCAAACACTGGAGCATAAGATGCTAATTACTGGTAAAATGAGAAAGTGGCAGTGTCAATTACTGGAACATTGAGTGGGTGTAAAATAAAAAATATATATATATATATATATATTATCAAATGCATATATTTTAACATATATATATCAAGTGACATTATTAGTCATGGCACAACTCCAATAGACCACGAAATTTTAATTTAATTTAGAAATTTATTCATCAACCCTGAAAGTTCATTTCAAAAAATTTTGGAGTGGAAGGCTGATTTTTTTTTTTTTTTCTTAATACCAGCTATGTGGAAAAATACCAGAGCTGGGAATCGAACCCGGGCCTTCCGCTTTTTTGCCTTCCACTCCAAAATTATATCTTAAATAAAAAATTAAATGGTATTGCTTTGTCCAAACTTTATTAATATTATTTGTTAAGTAGAAGATTACTTTTTATTACGCTCTGTAAATAAATGTTCGCACTTAGTGTTTAATTATACTGTTAATAGGCAGTAGGAAATTACATTTAAAAGTAAAAGAGAAAAGACATTGGTAATTGTTACCCGTAAGACACATAAATGTATACATTTTTTAAATGTTGACAAAGTTTTACACTTAAATAAATGCAGTATTACAAAAATTCTCTGTTTTACAGTAGAGCGATATTACTGAATTGGGAACTTTTCTTTAGTATGTATATTAAACATTTACTTATATATATGTATATGTGTGTGATGAGAGGGATTAATGCTTTCTTATAAAAACAGAATGCTATATTGTTAAAGAAAATTATTTTATATATAGTAGATTTTTTTTTTTTTTTTTTTTTTTAATTGAAAGGGAAATCACACTCAGCATTTTTTATTACTGTCATATTCAGGGGGTGGTTAGGGCAAAAATTGGGTTTCGTTTACTCTATAAACACACTCTTAATAAAAAAAAAAGGGAAACACCTTCACAAAAATACAGCTAATAAAAGATTTTTTACAAAAGTTCCTCTGCATAAAAACAAATTTAATTTTAAGGATTTAAAAATGTTTCATTTTTAGACTAAACAATCTCGCCAGAAAGGAAACCTAATATCAAGATAAAAAAATTCTTAAAGTTTTATTTTTTACAGTATTTTCATTTTTTTTTTCCTTTAAAGTAGGAATTGGAGAAAATTAACAACATCGTTCCTTGTAGTGACTCGATCCGATAGACATAACATCGAATTTTTATTTTAAATAATTTACAGACATTCAGTTTTTATATTAACCCATTAACCGCCAAAACTGGAAAAAAAAATTTTCTAAACACAAACAGTAATTAATATTCATCATTTTAATCATATATAGCAATGATTTAAAATAAAATTATTAAAATTAGTCTTATCTTACTAAATACAGGGTGTTGCATTTGTACAACTTCAGCGGAATAAAGGTATAGAATTAATACAAAAATATGTTTACGGAAATTACCTTGGGGAAACATAAAACAGCAAAAACTACAGATGACTTCAAAAGTAATTATTTTATTATGAAATATATATATATATATTTTTTTTTACAAGTTATGTAAACATATTCAAATATGAAGATTTTTCAAAAGTTTTGGATTGATTAGTGCTTCAAGTTCGAAATTTATTTTTTATTATAAAATTATTTTTCAGATTTTTTTTTTTTTTTTTTTTTTTTTGTAATAAATAAACATCTATCCTTTCCCTATTTAAAAACCATACTTAATATAAAATATCTTTTTTAGTTAACTGTTAAACACAATTACATCTGGTGTTGCATAAATGCAATACCAGTGAAAAATGGGTTAATGGAAATTCATTTTCAATCTGCACATTATAATAACAAAATTAATATTTAAATAGCTTTATCTTTAATTTCAAACAAAAATCAAATTCACCTTCCTGTGATTTCTTACATAGTAAACTCCCGATTCCTGATTATCTGCTGGCGCGAAAAAAGGACAAAATCAAATAATAGCAAGACCAAGAAAAAGTTTTTCCTACAAGAAACAAAATGAATTGGTTTTCAAAAATATAAATTTTAAGAACTATGTTGTTCTTGTTTTATTTATTTACTTATTTGTACAGTGCAGTACGGTTCTATTTATTTTAGTGCCTTAACTCGCTTAAAGATTGTAATTTGGCTACACTGTAAGTGCACTTTTTTTTTTTTTTTTTTTTTTACATACTTTAATACATAAAATTGAAATATTTTTATTGTACAGCGAAAACATTCGCTGTACAATAAAAATATTTTTGCCCTCATTTTTCGCTTTTTTACAGTTTATTCGTGATTTGCATTATCCGCGGAACCCATGCCACTCAGTTCCGTGGATAATCAAGAGTTTACTGTAATTTGAAAGTTTTATGTGTTCTTATATCTTAAAAATACAATTTCTTTTTCTTCTTTTTTTTTTTTTTTTTTTTTTTTCTGTTATGCCAAATCTCTCTATAACTGTCTTGTAGAAGACTTTGGCTGGGAGCAAATTTTTTAAACAAAGAATACCCCCCCCCCCCCCCGTCCCACTTGAAGAAGGGGGGGGGGACGAAAGAAACAATTATCAGTCTCATCAGAAAAAATGATTCAGAAGAGGATGCAAAATACTAGTAAATTAATACAAAACCGGAACAATAGTTTTCTAAAGTACAAAGTTTTAATTAGCTTGATTTGAATATCTAACTTTACATTGATTTAAATATCCATGACTTGAGGCAATATTTGAGAGAAAACTCAGCTCAAAAAAACTGCAAATATGAACTTTAATAAAAAGAAGTTGATTATAAAATTTTTCAAAAAATAAAATACTTGGATTGTATATTTTTAATTACAGTATTTTTTTTTTTTTTTTCTAATTTCCTAAAGAAAATCATTCATATGGTAATGCAGATTCTATTCTTGCAGATTTTATCATAAAAATTAACCTTTCTTGATTACACAGCACTATTACAGTTTAGACTTAGAGATTTGAAATTGGTAAACTGATATCTGGAAAACAACCATAGTATTGTGGTATATTGTGCATAACTTTTGTGAAAACTCGTACATGGTATTATTTTATGCAAAATGCATTAAATCCTTGACAATATTTTAGAAAATAGAAAAAATATCCCAGAAAATATGAATAAACATTAGTAGACGACTTCTGAAATATTCTGATACATCTTTAATAATTTCTAAAAAATCTCCATTATTTTGTTAGCTCTGTAGATATTTATCATTTATGAAATTTATTTTGCACAATGGGAAATTCTGTTCTCATTCTGAAAATCGTGTGTTCTTAATGTAATAAGTGTTAACTTTTTATAGTGTATAAATGTTTAAAACTGAATCGTAGGTAAACGCATGTAATACTTTTTTATTACTGTCTAATAATTTACAATTTATAGAAATATAAATGAAAGTTTTTGTTTACATAGTTTTCGAATTCAGTTTAGATAACTAATTGAGATTAAATTTAAAGTCTATTCAAATAAATTATGCCAAATTCGTTAAAGAAATGATGAACAAAACACAAATTTGCAGGAGTTTTTTAATTTCAGGTATAAAAGTTCTAATCCGCCATGTATTTTGGGAATTAAACACAAAAATTTATAATTGTTAATTTATAGTAAACTAACCAGTTAATTGGAAAAATTGATAAATTAATTGGAAGACAGAAAAAAAAAATGAGAATCAGCAATTTTTTCACATTTGTTAATCATACCTTTAAAAAAAGCAGAAATTTTAATGAACTAATTGCATATATCAGGCACACACACATTGAAAAAAACTGTTTTATCCCAGGTAGTTACCAAATATTCATTATTTTAGAAACTGGCAGCAACAAAACTTATCTATAATTTCAGCATTTAGCTGTAAATAAATGTAATTTTTTTTTTTTTTTTTAACAGCAGTGAGGTGAACCCATAAATCCACAGACAACTGTGAAAATATTGCATATTTCAGAAATTTGCTACCAAAAAAAGCAGGAATTTTATTTTACACTAAAATAATCTTATTTCTAGAATCAACTTTGAAAATAGTACAAAATTTTGTTACAATTTAACATGTTTGTTATTTCAAGAATTTGCAGCAAAATAAAAATAAAACAGAAATTTTGTTGATTTTTCAGCAAAATAATCACATACTTTAGGAAGTTAATATAGTTTGCTACCCCCCCCCCCCTCCCACATAAAAATTTTGTATGGTTTCTCTCTGGATTTACATTGATCTCAGAAACAGCTAAGATGGCCTTCAAAAGAGAGGATTTCAGACTAAAGTCTGAAAACTTTCATGCCTGCAATTTACACCTGCTTGATTACTATTGTTTATAATTTAGTATCTTTTAAAATATACAACAAACATACCATAGACTAGGCCTATTCAACCCAAAACTCTTGGCGAGTCACACTGTGAATTTATTTACAGAGGCGGGCCGCATTATATAAATGCATGAACTATATGCATATAGTGTTTCTTTTTCCGGTGAGCTCGTGAGGATTTAAAACAGAAAATTTGTATATTGAATGTATTTTTATTCATAAAATAACTATAAAATAGACAAAAACTTATGATTATACATTCATAAATATAATAGTAAGAATCAATTATCGATCTGATAATTTATTATCGCCAATAAGCGCAATATTTGTTTCTTTAGCTACCTTAATCGGTTTTTTTATTAAAAAAGTCAGAAAAAAATTATTAATTTTAGATGTTTTAACCGAAAATATCAAATTAGAAATTTCCTGAATTCTGCGCGGGCCGCGGGTTGGCCAGCCCTGCGATAGACAACTGAATTTGTTTTATATCACATGCTGGGTTACATTCATATAAAACAAAATCTGATTTGTTAAAGAGAATTTTGAAAACTTTTTTTTTTTTTAACTAAGTTACGTCGATTTTAAATATTTTGAAAGACTAGTATCTTCATAACTCTGAAACAAATTTTATTATAATTGATTTAAATCGCATGCTGAATAAATAAATTCAGATTTCACAGAACTAAATCTAATTAAATAGTTAAATAGAATTATGGTGAAAATGCATTTATTTACGATATTTTCTAATTACGTTTCCCAAGTTTTAATCATTTTAATGTTAGTATCTTTATAAATCGGGGTGAAACTATCTAACATGCAAAAACCCTGAAAGCTACTATTTGCATGCATGAAGATAAGGGAGACTTATTTATGGTATATCAGTATCACATACCTACTTGTAACAAGTGATATTTGGAGAGTTTTCAATACATTTTAAGGTAAATTAAACATTCAAAATGAGAAATTTCTATAAAACAAAATAATTTAACATTAAATTCAGAGACAGCCAAATTTTCAAAAATCCTGGATTCAGGGGTAGCCCTGAAAAGTTTCACTCCTGATAAATGTAGAACAATTTGTTTGAAGGACGACAAAATTCAGGGTTCTTCATTGAAGCGCAAGATTGTGAGACTCTCTCATGTTTTTTTTTTTTTTTTTTTTTTTTTTTTTCCTCACATAAAATTTTGAACATTAAGAAATTGTATGCACTCTTCTGGGACCAATTTATTAATATTTTTTATCCGAAAACAGGTCATTTATAAAAATCAACAATCTTGGAAAAAAGAAATCTTTCACAAAAATCACCAAATTTAAACAGATTCTTCATAAAAGTTAAATGATTTCAAAAGTTTTCAAAAGACATGGATAAGAAAATTACGTATTTTGCTGATCAGCTGCAAAAATACATTTCTACATTGAAAAACTGGAATTAGGTAAATAATCTTGTATTGAAAGTATATATATATATATATATATATGTCATCAATTTGCAGTGCAATAGCTGCCTGTTTCAGATCGACATATTTAGGCAATCAAATGCAATTAAACTCACTCAAATTATACCGATGAGCTATAAAATCAGACATCATTAGCAATTTACATTAATCCAGAATTTTTTTAAACTATTTTTCTTTTGGAAAAAAATCAAAATTAAATAATAAAAATTAAAAATTAAAGTTCTTTTAAGTATTCTCACATTCTTTTTTGGAAATCTCACTTTGTTTTGAGTAAAGGATTAAGAAAGTTTCTCCTAGATTTTATTTCTGATGAGAACCCTTGTTAAATTTGATATTATTGATATTAAATGAAGCGCTCAGTAATTAGTACATTCAAATTAAACTACATCCGCTCAATTTGTTTAAGAAAAAAATTTCAATTAAACAGATCAGAATTTATTTAAATCATGTTTTTTTTTTTTTTTTTTTTTTTTTTTTTTTCCCGAAAAGGTTAGTATCTTTATAAATCTCGAGTTATCTTCATATGATCGACTACTAAATTTGACTACTTTAAAAAGCAGTTGCTGACTAAGTTGTAGTTAATCAGATTAATTTAATAAGAATTATTTAATAGAAATAAGTCTTAAAGCGGTTGATATCATAAGCAACTAAAAACAGTCAAAAATTTAATTTAAAAAAAATTGTAAAATAACTACAAAGTTTCATTGAAAATAGCCAAATATTACATTTTAAAAATAGTCGTAAAATACACTTTTAAATAAACAAGCTTACATTTTAAGAAATTGATTTTAAATAGTATATCTGACTTTAAATTTTAACGACAGGGGCTCCATATACATGTTACAACAAGTTCATTATAAATAAATGAAATCAGGTCTAATATTATGTTTAAAGGACTAGAGTATTATTATAAATCTTTTTTAGTTTTAGCGGATTCAAATTTTTGATTCCTCTTAAAAAATAAAAAATAAATAAAAGAAAATGCAGTGTGCGTTTTTAATTTTTTTTTTTTTTTTTTTTTTTTTAAGTGTAAGTACTTTTTTAATATCAGTCTCAGCTATATTGTTGAGGAATCAGTTTCAAATGCGTATTTTTTAAATCCCGTGGAAATATTGAATAAAAGATAATAGGCAATACAATTGAAAACAGGCTTATAAGACTATGCTTTACTAGAATATTATTTACATATTTGTTTAAATTTTATTGATGACAAATCAATTTGAATAGCGTAAATCTTATGTCTAGAGAAATTTATGAATACAGTATAAAAAGGAAGTAGAGCATTAAATATCTATAACAATTTTTTAAATCATGTTTGTTTCTAGCACTTTTTAAAACTTTGAGTTAACTTTAATGCCAACAAGTCAATTCGACTAGTATATTTTTTAAGTCTAGAGAAAATTCGGAATAAGATTAAAGAAAGTACAGCATTAGAATTTAAATCTATAACAGTATAAAAATCGTGCACTTTTCAAAACTTTCTTTTAACTTACTTTAAGACCAAGTCAATTTGACTAATACATTTTTTAAGTCTAGGCCTACAATCTATGCCTTAAATCTAGAATATTATTTTCATAGCTGCTTGAATTTTATTAAAGACGAATCAATTTCAGTAGTGTAAATTCTAAATCTAGAGAAATTTCTGAGTAAGATATAAAAGGAAGTGGAGGATTATAATTTAAATCTATAACAATATTAAATCGTGTTAATTTCTAGCACTTTTTAAAACTTTCTTTTAATGCTAACAAATCAATTTGACTTATATATATAATATTATATGTAATTTATATATATATATATATATATATATATATATATATATATATAATTAAATAATTAGAAATTGACAAACAAGGGCACACTCTAAATAACAAAACAGGCAGAATTTTGCATATACTAGAAAGATGAACAAAATCTTTCCAAATTTATTTTCATATTTATACATATATATTTTTATTTTCATATACATTATATATATATATATATATATATATATATATATATATATAACTTTTTCAAACATTGCAGCAGATGTAACCAAGTATCACATGTGAAGAACTAGAAACATTTAGAAAGATTTTGTTCATCTTTCTAGTATATGCCAAATTCTGCCTGTTCTATTATTTAGAGCCCTTGTTTGTCAATTTCTAATTATTTAATTATATATATATATATATATATAATTATATATAATATTATATATACAAGTCAAATCGATTTGTCTTTAATAAAATTCAAGCAGATATGAAAATAATATTCTAGATTTAAGGCATAGATTGTAGGCCTAGACTTAAAAATTGTATTAGTTATATTGAGTTGGTCTTAAAGTTAAAAGAAAGTTTTAAAAAGTGCGCGATTTAATACTGTTATAGATTTAAATTCTAATGCTGTACTGTCTTTTATGTATACAATCATATAAATATATATATAGTATTTATATATTATACAATATATACAAGTCAAATCGATTTTTCTTTAATAAAATTCAAGCAGATATGAAAATAATATTCTAGATTTAAGGCATAGATTGTAGGCCTAGACTTAAAAATTGTATTAATTATATTGAGTTGGTCTTAAAGTTAAAATAAAGCTTTAAAAAGTGCGCGATTTAATACTGTTATAGATTTAAATTCTAATGCTGTACTTTCTTTTATGTATATATATCATATAAATATATATATATAGTATTTATATATTATAGAGTTATTATAGTATGATTTTTTAGGTCTAGAGAAAAATCTGAAAATAAGATATAAGAGCAAGTAGAGCATTAGAATTACAATCTATATAACAATTTTAAATCATGTTTATTTCTAGCTTTTTTTTTTTTTTTTTTTTTTTACTTTCTTCTAACTTTAATGCCAACAAAGTCAATTTGACTAATACACTTTTAAGTCTAGAGAAAGTTCCGAATAAGATTTTCTCCAGAAATAGAATACTATATAAATATACTAGTATATTTATATAGTAAAGGAAGTAGAGCATTAGAATCAAAATCTATAAAACAATTTTAAATCCTGTTTATTTCTAGCATTTTTTTTTTTTATTTTCTTTTAACTTTAATACTAGAAGTAGATTTGACCTTTTTTATATTTATGATATAGTGTATTTACATAGTGTATTATCGTTATTTTTAAATTCTGAAAATAAGATATAAAAGGAAGTAGAGCATCGGAATTTACATATATAGTAATGTTAAATCATGTTTATTTGTAGCACTTTTTAAACTTTCTTTTAACTTTAACTAGTATATATTTTTACCATAATACAATTCTCATAAAATACTTATTTTTGAAAAGTATCTTAAATTATGATTAAGTAGATAATATAGATTTAAAAGTATTTTAAAACAATCCTTAACTCTAAGTTAATTTTAAATTTTTAGTCAGTTTTTTTTTTTTTTTTTTTTTTTTTTTTAAATACATTTGTATCAATTATTTAAATCAAAATTAAAATCTGGATAACAGAAAAAAAGAAAAAAATATTAAGCTTCAAATATGAGGCACAATTTTAAATCATTTTCTTTTCTAGAATATTTAAATTTTCAGTTTTAATTCAAACGTGATAAATATATTTACTGATTTTTTATATAAATCAATTGTAGAATAAATTATACCTTATTTTTAGACTCTCTCTTTAAAAGCTTTGTTTTAGATAACCTTTAACTCTAGAATATTTAAAATTTTGATTATCAGTTTTTAATCAATTGATTTGATTAAAGATTTATATATATATATATATATATATATATATATTCTGGTAGACCTTACATGCAAAATAACTGTAAAATTAATTGTGTCGTAATTTCAGATTTTTTGCTTTTAAAACAATATTTTAAATCATGTTTAACTATAAAATGTTTGAAAGTTTTATTGTCAGTTTTTAATGCGAGTAAATCTGTCTTACAGATTTTATACAGATATACACTGCCAAATTTTATATTAAACAACTGTAAAATTAGTTGTAGCTTAATTTTAAAGTGTGGTTTTGAAAGAATTATTTTAAATTGCCTTTAGCTCAATAATATATATATAATTTTTGACTCCCGAATTTTAAAGGCAATCAAAGCTAATTTGATTTTTAGATTTCTGAACATACTGCGATGGCATCAAATAGATAATTCAAAATAATCAAAGTCTATAGCAACATTTTTAAATGGAGCTATCATAATTACGCATAAATTTCACTTGCAATTTTTTAGTTCAACAGTAAACTCTGTATTAGATCCAAATCTAAAAGTAAAATCGCACATTAAGGTATTTAAAAAATAAATATATAAATAAATAAGACTTACAATTGGGAAAATTTTCCATAGACCATCTACGGCATTATATCCAAAACAGCGAAATCAGTCGTCAGGGCACTTTATAACTGCTCAAAATATCCGAGTGGGGGTAGACTAAGAGCCGAAAAATAAAAACTAAAATAAGGAATTAAAGTTCCCAGTGTGCGAGCGCTTACTCACTCGCCTAGCGACTGCTTCTGTTTGTGTGCGAAACTGCGAAAAGAATCCGCGCGACTTGGCGCTCAAACTCGTGTTTTGGTGACGTCACTCTCCACGTGAGAAAAGGCTTTTCCTCAGCGCATCATCATCTTGTTGACGGAACATGTCTCTCTCTCTCTCTAGCTTTTTTTTAACTTAAAATTTTGGAAGTCGTGTGAATAAAATAGTTGGCAGGATTTAAATTTCTTCGTTTATTTAGATGAAAAAGCAATTTCCCTTAGGAAATAAGAATTTCTAATTACTCGGTTTTTACTTTCAGAACATACGTTATAAAAAAAGTATTATAATCATGAAAAAACTCTACTGTGAGATTTTGGTGAATATATACGTTTTGAAGTCTCCTGAGTTCAATTTTGTTATTTTTTGAGACGATGTATATGTCTGTATGTGAGTGAACACGATAATGTCTGAAAGCTTTGTTTGATTGAGCTGAAAGTTGGTAGGTATACTACAGATAACTAACTATATAGATTTTGATAAGTGTACGACTTATATATATATAGATACACTTTTTTTTTTTTTTTTTTTTTTTTAATAGGGATACAAAAGAAATTCTTTATTCTTATGGCCTAATGACTTAATTTTTTTTTAACTGCAAAGCATCTAAACGCCTTATTCGATTGAGCTAAAAGCTCCTTTGTATGTTATAGATCATATGTTGCAAAATTTAAATAGATTTTGATGAGTGCAAAATTTATAGTATTTTTCCCCTCAAGGAAAGAAAGAAGAATTCTTTATCATTACGGACTATATAGACTATAGACTCGAATTATTCGAAAAGAGGCAGTGTCTTAACTCTACATCCGATTAAGATATAAAGCGGTATGTATGTTATAGGTTGTCATCGCAAAAACTATACATATTCACATAAGTGTTGGACTTTTAACGTTTAAGACTTTTAATAAGTGTATTTTTTTTTTTTTTTTTTTTTTTTTTTAACCAGCATACAAAGTTAAATTTTTTATCCATTGCGGCCTATGGGCTCAAACCATTTTAAGCCACTTTAATAACGTTAAAGTTAAAAAAAAAAAAAAAAAAAAAAAAGATAAATACGTTATATTGTGAACTTATCATTTAAGGTTCTTTTATAGGGACGCACAAAAGAAATTGGATGCATTACAATTACGATCCATTAAACGATAAACAGTATGAGGAGACCATACTCAAACACCTATCGCGATTTTCCCTTTTGTTTACTTTACGATTTTTCTCCTTTAAATTTAACTAAACAACCGTTAATTACTAAATGTTCGGAAAGTCTGGAGTCACTCCAGAAGAGGTAGTTGTCATTTTCTGTTTCAAAATTATATAAATCTGAGGTTTAAGGCTACAATAGATGGTAAACAAGAAATAGAATTTGAAAGGGACATGATTTGATTTATAGGAATAAAAAGAAAACATTTTGATTTACAAAGAAAAGGATTTATAAGAATAGGGATAAATTATCCTGCTTTAAAAGGAAATAGTTTATGTGAATAAAAAGAACCTATTATTTACAAAGAACTTGATTTATAGGAGCAAAATAGAAAATATTAAGAGCTTTGAAAATAGTTTACAAGAGTAATTTTGGAAATGCATTCTCCAACATTATGCGATTTTTCCGAACATATATGTACTACGTGAGAAATGTATTGTAATCATAAAATATTCAGCTATGAGTTTTTTGTGTATCTATACGTTTGAAATTCATCTTAATTCATTTTTGCAGTTTTTACTCGTATATATATGTATGCATGTATATGTGTGTGAGGGAATATGATAACGTATAAACGCATCATTCGACTGAGCTCAAAGTTGGTAGGTAGTTTTCAGATCCGCATCGCACATCTTGTATAAATTTTGGTGAATGTAGAATTATAGTTTATTTACAGGGACACAAAGAAAAATTACTTGTATAAATTTACAAAAACAAAAAACTTTTTTTTTTTTTTTTTTTTTTTCACTACAACTTGTATAAATTTTCATGGGTGTAGATTTATAGTTTATTTACAGGGACACAAAGAAAATTAGTTATCATTATGGACTATAGACTCAAATTACTTAAAGTGCGATAGTGTCTAAACCAGGGTTGTAAAAATCCCGAGTTTTTTCGGAAAAAAAAAAAAAAAAAAAGCCCAGTAGTGTTTTCTTGATTTCGCCAGTTTTTCGTTTTTCTTTCCTTTTTTTTTATGTTAATTATTGATTAACATTAAAATTTTTGAAGTCTATGATTAAGTTATAAGGAAATAATTAAATAATTGGGCTTTGAATATTCTAAAATTCTGTTTATTTGCCCTTTACAACAAAAAACTGGATTTAAATAAATATTTAGTGCTGCTTTATTAATTTTTTCATATTCAGTAGATTTTTATCAAATGTTTTGAATGTCCCTTTATTAACCCATTGGCCTCACGTACATACGTCCTATCATTTCATTAATCAGTGACCAGGATGTACACCCCATATGTCGTTCACTATGCAAAAATGAGCGCATATTTGAATCGGATTGGTCAATGATATGCATTTGATATAACATGGTAGTAATCGGAGGTGCATAGTACGGCTTGATCGCTGATGATTTAAATGAGAGGGCGTACATCCTGGCAGTTAAGGAGCTAATTAGCAGCACATATTATTATACAGATAGGACACTCCCGTATATTCTTCGGAAACCAAAATTCGATTGCAACGACCCTATTGTCAACGGCTGTAAGTTTCTCGAGCTCTCCAGCTTACGCAATCGCTCATCTTATTTTTATTGTATCTATGCTCATATCGTAATATTAGTACAACGTTAAACCCAACATCCAAGTAACTAACCATTGTATTGATGTTTACGTTTGGCAACTTTGTTATTGTTTACGAACTTGACTGTCGAACGCAATTTATTTTAAGAAGCAAGTACTAAATATTAAGCAAATAAATTTCGAAAATGTGCATAAATCTATAATATTTTTTTTCTTTTTAAAGCATTTTGTATTATTTAAACCAAGCAATGTTAAATATTTAAGATTTCACACTGCTATTTCAGAGTTACAGTTTGTTATTTTAATCTGTGTACTTGAATAAGGATATGTTTGGCAAAATATATTTTAAAGCATTATAAAAATTAATTTTTATTTCTTAGAAGAATAGCTGTGAATGTTTTTATTATGATTTTGTGAATTCAAAAATAATAAAAAATGAAGAAAAAGAAAACTTCACATACTAACCTGCTACTAACTAATAGCGAAAGAAAAAAACAATGTTCGATCAAAGATGCTAATCATGTAGACTTCATACATACAGATTCCTTCTGTTGACACTAGTGGTGCCACTATATTTCCGGTTCGCGTTTTAGCTTCACTGTCCTGTCTGTATAGTAATCTGTGATTAGCAGTACCTCACTCTTAAAGTTTGCAGATATATATTTTTTTTATTTATTTATTTATATTTTATTTTGTATTTATTGAGATCCACAGTTTATATTGAAAAACAGCTCTACTTATTTTTGCTTTTACTTGTTTATATATTTTTTTCATGAAGATTGTTTTAAGATTTTATTCTACAGGTGCAAATGGATACACCAATGTTTTAGAAATTTTTTGTCAACATTATAATAAGGTATATTATATTTGTTTTATATTTATTTGTTTATTATAAATCAGACAAAAATACACTTTTAAATAAAAATTTTGAAAAAAACCTCACTTTATGTTTTTTTAGAGGGTTTTTTTCAAGTGGGTTTTATTGAAAAAACCCCCACATTATTATTATTATTATTATTATTATTATTATTATTTCGGATTGGGCAAGGCAAAATACAACTAATCCTGGTCTAAACGCCTTTATCCGATTGAGCTAAAAATGGCAGGTATTTTATAGGTCACCCTGCCACTGCCTGTATAGCATTTGGTAAGTGAATAAATTACAGTTCTTTTATTGGAACATATACCAAAAAAAAAAAAAAATCTTTACATTAGGGCTTATGATTTTAAATTATTTGAAATGTGTTTGAGATAAAATTTCATTAAGACAAAACTAGGTAAGCATTTTGTATGTCATCGTAGCAAGAACTAGATAAAGTTTTGTAAATATGTATATATATATATATATATATATATATATATATGCGTGTGTGTGTATATATATATAGTCTCATATCAGTCTATAAGATATTCACCGTTTTATGAGATTCCCTGAATCCTGAATTCACATTTTTTGCATAAATCCTTTTCTTTCTTATATTTTTGTATTTTCGATGGAAAGCGCTGCCTAATTTACATTTTTTAACTTTCTTTATTAATTTGTATACATATTATTATCTCAAGAATGAATGATCTCAGAGAAATCGGAACAATTTTAAAATATCATTTACGATGCTAGGAAGAACACTATTAAGTTTTTAATTTCTAATTTGAAATTTTCGTAAGTAATTCGAAATTTAAGAACTTCTTAACATGGGATAATATCGTAAAGTTTCACATATTATATGATACACATATATTATGAGAAATATAGTCACATATATTCACGTATACACTACCTACCAATAAGTATTTGGACACTCGAATTTAGTAATTTTGTTAAATATCTAGAAAAGTTCTTTTGAAATCATCTTGAAACTTTGGTGGTGTAAAGAACACGTTATACCTCATATACATCAGCAAAAGTTGCGTCCTGAAAAGGAAAAGGGGACTAGTAAAAAATTAAAGAAAAATCAAAATATTTTGGATCACCCTGTGAATTCAAATGAGTTTTGGGTGTAGCAAGTGATTAAGAGGATTTTTCTCATTATCTGTATGACTTTTTAATAGACTACCACATATATTAATGGAGATATAACGGTTTTATTAAAAAAAAAAAAAAATTACAAAAAAAAAAAAAATTACAAAAAAAAAAAAAAAAATCCACATTTTTAATCATAACACGTAGGCCACATTGGCGGCTCGTGAACCGAAAATAGGTGAAGAGCTCAAAATAATATTTAAGTATTTTTAATCATAATTTTTATTAAGCATGGTCTTAACTAAAGTTAACTAAAAACACTTATTTAAATGTAAATTTATATTCTATAAATGAATACAGTGTAAAATACAGTGTGCCTCTTTACCAATTTTCGGTGTACGAGCCGCCACTGGTAGGGCATTAGACCCAGAGCAAAGACATTTTCAGAAAATTTGGCATACTTCCTTAGACACAGCCTACTGCAATCAAAATGCAAAAATGTTAAATATCTTACGAAATATGAGCATTTTTACTAAATAATTTTTAACTATGCATGCGCTAGCTTTTAAAAAATTTCATTTGCATAATTTAATAGCCAAATTCATTGAGCAACTTATATGAAAACCCCAAATATCGAGTAAATTTAAAGAGTTATGAGAGATAGGATGAACAGAATTTCAGTTCTCTCAAAATAAAAGCTTAACTATAAGGGGGTTTACACACATTTTTAATTTTGATTCAATCAATGCCCAATGACAATACAGTGTTCGCAGATTGTGAATAAATATTGATAAAAACCCCTATCACATTCCTTTTCTTTCTCTCTCTCTCTCTCTTTTTTTTTTTTTTTTCGTTTTTCAGAAGAACTGAAATTCTGTTATTTTATCTCTCATAACTCTTTAAATGTACACGATATTTAAAACTCGAATAAACTACTACGTCAGAAACGCCAAAAGAAAAATATTTGCGATGCATACAGCTGTTTCGGTAGCCTTAAGCGTACCGTCTTCAATGCAAAAAGAATTCTGAAACTGGAGAAGTGCTCGTATATATAGGAGAGGAACCGAATTTAGTTCAACCAATAGGATTAAGGGAAAGGTGGATTGAGTGGTCAACAGGAATTTAGGAATGTTAGCTGTGTAAACAGCAGATAAATTAAGAAAATGAGGACTGAATGTAAAATTTCCAACAATCAGACAAATAGGGAACAGCGAAATCACAATTTAGAAGGTTTTTAAAAATTTTATAAATGTGAAAAGCTTCAAAGAAATCGAGTTCATGAATGGATTTAGATTTGCAAATTATTTTAGCTGAATTAAATTTAAAATTATGATTTTCCTCCCAGCAATGTTTAGAAATAGCCGATTTATTGGTTTCTTGTTTGCGGACGTAATTCATATGTTCTTTTAGACGAAATTTAAGACTGCGTTTAGTTTGGCCAATATATGATAAACCACACTGACAGGAAATACTATAAATGCCCCAAGAATTATGCACATCAATAGGATCTTTTAACTGAGAAAAGGTGAGTTTATTGGAAGGCGAAAATATTATTTTAAAATCATATTGTTAGAGAATTTTAGCTATGCTTTGACTGGATTTAGGAAAATAGGGTAAAACAATACTGATATTAGAAGAGACTGATTTAGTAGACGAAATACGAGGGAGCTGTAATTTTTGGATGGCTTTGTCTATAATGGAAGGGTCATAACTTCTGTCAATTGCAATGGCTTTCAGGTATTTAATTTCAGGCTTTCAGCTATTCTCTTTTTGCACTGAAGACGGTACGCGTAAGGCTACCGAAACAGCTGCATGCATCGCAAATATTTTTCTTTTGGCGTTTCTGACGTAGTAGTTTATTCGGGTTTTAATATTCCAACGCCAAGTCTCCTGTTATTATTAGTACACGATATTTGTTTGAGGTTTTCATATAAGTTGCTCAATACATTTGGCTATTAAATTATGCAAATGAAATTTTTTAAAAGCCTAGCGCAAGCGTAGCTAAAAATTATTTAGTAAAAATGCTCCTACTTCGTTAGATATTTAACATTTTTGCATTATGATTGCAGTATGCTGTGTCTAAGGAAGTATGCCAAATTTTCTGATAATGTCTTTGCACTGGGTCTAATACTTTATGTGTTATAATTAAAACTAGTTGGCATAGGTGGACTCTGCTCAGTTCCCCACCATATTTATGGTCTCATAAATTTCTAGTGCGAGACATATTATAATCATGTTAAAAGAAATGAATTTTACCAAAGCTTGATACAGTGAAAGAATGAAATCCCCGCCTAATAGGCTATCCACCGTTCACTTCGATATATTTATCTTATTAATTTATTTTATCAGGGTCATTTCTGTTGTTTAGTTTTCATGCTACTATTTCCAATGCAATAATCCTCAAAATTCATATTTATATGAAAAAATTACAATTTCGCTATGTTGATAAAATCGTAAATTGCGAATAATTTACGAAATTTTCCTATTAGAATATTTGTGTTCAATCATGTTCAAACAAATATCATAAATGTAATTTTGAAGTTGTCTAATGTATTTATGATCTGCAAAATGGACGTTTATGCTCAATTTTGCCTTATTCTGACATGCTAAGTAAATCGTAAATTCCAAATAACTTACGACTTTTTTAAATTGGAAAAATCGTAGTCTATGGTATTCATGCCAGTAACCTAAATAATATTTCGAAAGTGGTTTGACATCTTTACGATGAAAATATCTCTCAAAATTGACGTTTATGTGAAATTTTGCTCTATTCTGCCATGTTAAGAAATTCGTAAATTTCCAATAACTTACGAAATTGTTATATTTGAAAATTCATAGTCATTAATATTCATGCCAGTGTCCTAAATAATATTTCAAAAGTAGTCTGACATCTTTACGATGAAAATATCGCTCAAAATTGGCGCTTATGTGAAATTTTGCCCTATACTGCCATGTTAAGAAATTCGTAAATTTCCAATAACTTGCGAAATTTTCAAAGTAGCATATTTATAGTTACTGATGTTCATTCCGGCATCAAAACAAATATTTTAAAACTGGTATGACATTTTTACAGAAAAAAGTTTCCATTTAATGCACGTTTAAGTGAATTTTTGTCCTATTCTCCCATGTTAAGAAAATCGTAAATTTCTAATAACTTACGAAGTTTTTAAAATCGAATGTTGCAAATGAATAGGGTTCTTGCCAGTGTCGAAAGTAATATTTTAAAACTGATCTGACCTCTCTGCGACAATTTGTTCTTGAGTTATCGTGTACACAGACTAACAAGCTAACGGACTAACAGACACCCTACAGACAGACACCATACAAATTTTGTCATTTTCGGATTCCTCACACCTGAAAACGTATAAAAAAGTAAAAAAACCGAGGTGGAAATTTTTCACGATTACCTAAGTTCTCCATACCTATAGTATGATGGGGAACTAAAAGTGGAATTTTTTTTTTTTGGAATGTTAAAAAAAAAAAAAAAAAAAGTTATATCTCCATGAATATATGTGGCAGCCTTTTAAAATTATATAGATAATGAGAAAAATCCTCATAACCGCATGCTACAGACGAAACGCATTTAAAGCATTACTTTTTACAGGGTGATCCAAAATATTTTGATTTTTGTTTAACTTTTTACTGGTCCCCTTTTTCCTTTTCAGGATACAACTTTTGCTGAAATATATGAGGTATAACGAGCGCTTTACGCTACTAAAGTTTTAAGATGATTCTAAAAGAACTTTTCTAGATATTTAACAAAATTTCTAAATTTGAAAGTGTCCAAATACTTATTGGTAGGTAGTGTATTATGAGAAATGTAGTTACAGTCGGTAACAAAAGTGTCCGAGCATTAGCAAAAATTCCCATATTAAAAAAAGTACGCTTAATACAGTTTTTCTAAATAAATCCTTGTCGAATCCTGTTCTTAGACTGACTAAGAACGTGATTCGACAAGGATTTATTTTTTAACAAAACAGTATAAAGTGTACTTTTTTTATATAGGAATTTTTGTTAGTGTTCGGACACTTTTGTTACCGACTGTACATATATTCACATACATCATGAGAAATATTTTCATAATATATTCAGATGTATTATGAGAAATATTTTCGTTATAAAGAAGTCAGGGTAGTTTTAAAATATCATTTATGATACTGGCGTGAACATTATTGAATATCAACATTCTAATTTGAAAATTTTTAAAGTAGTTCAAATTTTAAGAACTTCTTAACATAGAAAAATAAAGCAAAATTTAACATAAACAAAGAAATGTTTTCATCATAAAAAATCGAAGTAGTTTTTAATACCATTTATGATGGCATGAATATTGTTGAATATCAACATTCCATTATAAAAGCGTTGTAAGTTATGTGTAATTAAAAATTTTCGTAGCATGGTAAAATATTGCAATATTTTGCGTGAATTTGTGTTATGGTAATTATTGTATGGGAAATAGTATAGAATTATGTGTAAAGGGAAATATA